>CM065170.1:5000-605000 GCA_033026295.1 Channa striata
GCGCCAACTGAGTGATGCCACTTATTATAGGCCATTGACAGAGCCTCTTTATTTGAAAACGGTTCCTGAGGTTCATTCAATTATTGATAAATTGAGAGATAAAAAGTATATTAACGGAAAACAGAGGCAATATTTGAGGGGGAATTCCGAACCGAGGGAACGCAGATTTTATATCTTGCCGAAGATCCACAAAGATCCCACAAAGTGGACGGTGCCACATCTGGTGCCTCCGGTCGCCCATTGTCTCCGACTGTGGCTCTGAGACTTATCACACGGCAGAGTACATTGATCATTTCCTGTATCCGTTATCTATTCTTCACCCCTCTTATGTAAAAGACACTTATCATTTTATTGACATGGTTAAATGCTTAAAAATTCCCCATAATTCTATTTTTTCAGTTTGGATGTGGCCAGTCTATACACAAATATTGACATACAGAGTGGATTACGGACAGTGAGGGAAATGTTTGATCGCCATCCAAATGCTAGAAGACCAGACACGGAACTCTTGCAATTGCTGGAGATTAATCTGACTCGTAATGATTTTCTATTCAACGGGGACTTTTACTTACAAATCAAGGGTACGGCGATGGGGAAGAGATTTGCACCTGCATATGCAAACATTTTTATGGCTAACTGGGAGAAGGGGGCCTTGGAAAAGTGTCCCAAAAAACCATTACATTATCTTAGGTACCTGGATGATATCTGGGGAATTTGGAATCATTCAGATGAGGATTTTGAGCAGTTCATTCAAATTTTAAATAGTCATGACCCCTCGATCCAATTGACCTACATTAAGAACGTTCAATCCATTGATTTTTTAGACACCACAGTTTACAAAGGGCCGTTATTTGATTTAACAGGAAATTTGGACATCAAGGTGTTTTTTAAGGAGACAGACACACACGCCTTACTTTTTAAAACCAGCTTTCATCCAAAACACACGTTCAGGGGGCTGGTGAAATCCCAATTGTTGAGATTCAGCAGAATCTGTACTCAGCCTAGTGGTTTTGGGAAGCAGTGAGGGTGTTGTTTGAATCTTTGAAACGCAGGGGTACTCCAGGTCGTTCCTGAGAAAATGTCTCGCTAGATTCAAGGAGATGAAACACAGGTCTAACAAAGAGATTATTCCATTAATAACCACCTATTCCTCAACGAGTCAAATCTTAAATCTGCGTTTGAAAAATAATTATGAGACTTTTATTACAGGCAGGGGACTTTTGGTTAACCATAGAGTGATTTCGGCCTATACCAAAAATAAAAATTTAAGTAACTATTTGGTGAGGGCTAAATTGACACCAGTACACCGGGCTTCCTCGACAGGCAATTTGGCTTCTTTTTCGGTTTTAAAATTTGTTAAGAATAGATTTCATAGTAGGATTTTTAAAATTGATCAACGGTTTACGCCACAAACCTCAAATTGTGTGTATATTATTTTTTGTTCAACCTGTGGAATACAATATATTGGGGAGACTAAAAATTCAATTCGGATGAGATTGTGGCAACACAGATACAACATTAGACACAAAAAGGAGGAAAACACGCCCTTGGTGAAACACTTTATCTTACATGGAATACGGGCATTGAGAGTGGCAGGATTGCAGAGCAATTCGTGTTGGTCAGACAAGGAGAGGAAAAGCCATGAGAGGCAGTGGATTTTTAGACTGCACACGGTGGAACCAATTGGCTTAAATATCAAACACTGAGGGTTTTATCTGCCACCAAATTCCGAGATGGTATCTGTTGTGTGGTCGGGATCAGGCCACAGTCGGAGTACGAGGTACCACAGGTTTACACATAGTTGTTGGTTTAATATAATTTTTTTTTTTTTTTTTTTTTTTTTTTTTTTAATTTTATTGTTATTCCCATTCCTCGGGTTTGTTTTTACTCATTTACCACTAACCCTAACCCTAACCCTAACCCTAACCCTAACCTAGCCTGCTAACCCTAACCTAACCACTTAACCCTAAAAACCACATTTGCATGGGCTTATTGTATATTACATTATTTTTATGGATTTCGGGGCGTGGACCGGGATTTGCTGACAGAAACACTGACAAAAAATGTCTATATGTGTCTATTTATTTACATATCTCTTTGTTTTTTACATGACTGTCTGCTGCTCTTGTGGAGCCATTCTTGGACGTTTCTCTGTGGTTTGGAACATCTCCTGACGTCACCCGGCTGCTCCACTCCACTGTCACTCCGCCTGTGGAACACAAACACAAACACATACATGTCCTTTGTGTTATTTATTACATTGGGATTAATGGTGCCGGGGTGAACTGAGGTGTTTTCCTATTATTTTGTGGTGCTTATAATATGGGGATTAATGATGGTGGTGGTTTGAATGAATGCATTTTATTGCACTTGTAATGTTGGAATTAATTATGGTGGTGGTGTACACATATTTATTGTATTATAACTGAAATACTGGGGTTGATAATGGTGGTGGGTTGTGCACTTTGTTTTTTATGGTCTGTTTTGGGGATGTGCCGCATATCCGGCCGGACACTTCTTGTTGGGACACGTTCCTACTCGGACGTTTACCGTGACACCGCGTAAGTGACGTCAATGTTGACGGAAGTGGAACGGAAGCGGCTCATTCATGCTCCGTCTGCTACAGAGAGAGACACGCATATACGGACTCTTCTCTGACTTCTAAAGTGTGCCTTCGTCTGATGAAGACCTCACCGGTCGAAACGTCACGTTTCTGGGGCACAAATCTTCACTTTGTGGTAGTGTTTTTTCCGTTGTTTTGGTGTTTGGGTGTTTTCATTTTGTTTTCGTTGGACACTCGGCTGTCGTTCTGTTTTTTCGTGCGCAGCCATTTTGTTTTTTGTTTCTACTGCCACATGGTGTTTTTTCGTTGGTGTTAGTTTAAATAAATACTCTTTTTGTTCTAAGTTAAGTGCGGTTTCACGGATTCTTCTTCCACGTATTATTTTGTAATTATACAGTTAATTTTTATGGATCCTGCACAGTGGACGGAGGTCCGCTACGGCCGCAGGGGGCGGCGTCCCCGCGGCGCTTTTCACCAGGTTTTCACGGAGGAGCGGCTGGGGACGGGAGCCAGAGGGATGGACAATGCATTCCAGGTGCCACGTAAAGTGGTACCGATACATACCTTTCATCCTAACCCCTAACCCTAACCCTAACCCCCTAACCCTAACCCTAACCCTAACCCTAACCCCTAACCCTAACCCTAACCCTAACCCCTAACCCTAACCCTAACCCCTAACCCTAACCCTAACCCCCTAACCCTAACCCTAACCCTAACCCTAACCCCCTAACCCTAACCCTAACCCTAACCCTAACCCTAACCCCCTAACCCTAACCCTAACCTTTATACTTACCTCTTGACGGTATGAGCTACGGAGCTCAGCCACAGTGGACGGAGGTCCGCTATGGCCGACGGAGACGGCGTCCCCATGCAGCTGCTGATCAGGTGTGGTTTGGGGATCGACGGTGGGCAGGAGCCCGGGGAATGGCCTGTGCACCTCCGGTGCCACAGTCTGTGGTGCCGGTTTCTAACTTTTATCCTAACCCTAACCCTAACCCTAACCCTAACCCCTAACCCTAACCCTAACCCCTAACCCCCTAACCCTAACCCTAACCCTAACCCTAACCCTAACCCTCCTAACCCTAAATTCTGGTAGGATTTATTAATTATATAACAAAGCTGACCTCTGCCAGTTGATCGAATATATGGTGTGTTGCATTGTCACATAGAGAACGAAGTGCATAGAGGGGGTGAGCAGTTGTGAAGGGGTGCCGCCCACAAGCTCACATATTAACGTGTCTGGACATGTCAGCTCAGCCTAAAGCCTGAAGAAGGGTAAGCCAACCCGAAACGTAGCTACAGAGGCATGAGCATAGGAACCACAGAGAAGCCACAAAGAACCACAGAGAATACTTACCGTCACAGCACAAGACGAAGACAAACATGCAGACACACGCTGGGGAAATGATACACACACAGAAAGAGGCCAAGCAACAAACACAAAATGAAGGAGTGACACATGCACACGTGCTAAGGAGAGCACCGGCTGTCGTCAGAGGGACCCACCTACACGCAAGATACTTACCAGGAGTTTAGGGTTACTTTTAGCCCAAAATTGGGAGCTGGAATGACTGGGGGAAGAATGTGCTTTGGGGAACTGGGATGGTGTAACGTGCCAGTGCATTTTACCTGGACTCTTTGAGTCTAGGGATACTTACCTCTCTCCTAACCCGCCAGTGCCTGCACCGTCCCTTCTCTGAGGTGCGTTCGGATCTCCGGTCATTCCCATGGCGAGATAGTCCCTTTCCCTGACTCCTTAATCCTAACCCTAACCGTCTGTGGGAGGTATAATTCCTAACCCTAAATTCTGGTAGGATTTATTAATTATATAACAAAGCTGACCTCTGCCAGTTGATCGAATATATGGTGTGTTGCATTGTCACATAGAGAACGAAGTGCATAGAGGGGTGAGCAGTTGTGAAGGGGTGCCGCCCACAAGCTCACATATTAACGTGTCTGGACATGTCAGCTCAGCCTAAAGCCTGAAGAAGGGTAAGCCAACCCAAACGTAGCTACAGAGGCATGAGCATAGGAACCACAGAGAAGCCACAAAGAACCACAGAGAATACTTACCGTCACAGCACAAGACGAAGACAAACATGCAGACACACGCTGGGGAAATGATACACACACAGAAAGAGGCCAAGCAACAAACACAAAATGAAGGAGTGACACATGCACACGTGCTAAGGAGAGCACCGGCTGTCGTCAGAGGGACCCACCTACACGCAAGATACTTACCAGGAGTTTAGGGTTACTTTTAGCCCAAAATTGGGAGCTGGAATGACTGGGGGGAAGAATGTGCTTTGGGGAACTGGGATGGTGTAACGTGCCAGTGCATTTTACCTGGACTCTTTGAGTCTAGGGATACTTACCTCTCTCCTAACCCTAACCCTAACCCTAACCCCCTAACCCTAACCCTAACCCTAACCCTAACCCTAACCCTAACCCTAACCCTAACCTAACCCTAACCAGTCGAAACTAATGCCTAATCCTAAAGACTCTGACGCCAGGGCTTAATTCCAAACATCAATGTCTCTCGCTCAATGCTAACGTTAGCCCTTCTCTTTTCCTAACCCTAACCAATCGAAACCAATGCCTAACCTTAAAGATGCTCTGAAACTACTGCTTAAAGTGCAACACCAATGTCTCTCGCTTAACGCTAACCTTAGCCATTGTCCTTTCCTAACCCTAACCCTCCAATAACACAGCTAGCTCAGGATCTCCTAGGGACTTTCGCTTAGCCTGAACCTAGCATAACCTAGCTTAAATAACACAGCTGTCTCAGGGTCTCCTGGGGGCTGTCGTTTAGCTTCAAAAATGCAGCTGTCTCAGGGTCTCCTGGGGGCTGCTGCTTAGCTTAGTCTAAATTCAATAACACAGCTGTCTCAGGGTCTCCTGGGGGCTGTCGCTTAGCTTCAACAATGCAGCTGTCTCAGGGTCTCCTGGGGGCTGTCGTTTAACATCGCCTAGCCTAACAACATAGCTCTCTCAGGATGACTATCGTTTGTCCTAAACATTTGAGAATTAGACAATGCACACAGGACTGGGGAGACGCACAGTGCCTGGGAATTTGAGTGACAAGCGTTGGCCCGTGCCTTGCCTTTGGCTCTCCACACCAAACCGCCCAGTCGTTTGATGAAGCGGGGAGAGTCATCGAGATAAACTAATTCCCCTAACCCCCTAACCCTAACCCTAACCCTAACCCCGATTGCTGACCTTCATCCTAACCCCTAACCCTAACCCTAACCCTAACCCTAACCCCTAACCCTAACCCTAACCCTAACCCTAACCCTAACCCTAACCAGTCGAAACTAATGCCTAATCCTAAAGACTCTGACGCCAGGGCTTAATTCCAAACATCAATGTCTCTCGCTCAATGCTAACGTTAGCCCTTCTCTTTTCCTAACCCTAACCAATCGAAACCAATGCCTAACATTAAAGATGCTCTGAAACTACTGCTTAAAGTGCAACACCAATGTCTCTCGCTTAACGCTAACCTTAGCCATTGTCCTTTCCTAACCCTAACCCTCTAATAACACAGCTAGCTCAGGATCTCCTAGGGACTTTCGCTTAGCCTGAACCTAGCATAACCTAGCTTAAATAACACAGCTGTCTCAGGGTCTCCTGGGGGCTGTCATTCAGCTTCAAAAATGCAGCTGTCTCAGGGTCTCCTGGGGGCTGCCGCTTAGCTTAGCCTAAATTCAATAACACAGCTGTCTCAGGGTCTCCTGGGGCTGTCGCTAGCTTCAACAATGCAGCTGTCTCAGGGTCTCCTGGGGGCTGTCGTGTAACATCGCCTAGCCTAACAACATAGCTCTCTCAGGATGACTATCGCTTGTCCTAAACATTTGAGAATTAGACAATGCACACAGGACTGGGGAGACGCACAGTGCCTGGGAATTTGAGTGACAAGCGTTGGCCCGTGCCTTGCCTTTGGCTCTCCACACCAAACCGCCCAGTCGTTTGATGAAGCGGGGAGAGTCATCGAGATAAACTAATTCCCCTAACCCTAGTTGAGTGGGAGCTTTATTTGTTTATTTATTTTTTCCTCTACAAGTTCATTTTTCTCTTTTCCCTGTGGTTGTATGCAGCACACAGTACCATCAAATAAAAGCATATAATCTGCAGAATAAGGTTTTGTTTTATAGGCTGGAATGCTGCTTTGGAGGGGGAACTGGATCAGGACATCGCGGGACGTGTGAGGCCAGCACCCAAGACGACTCTACCGCATTCCTGGATGGCAGACTTACCTGGGAGAAGATCGGGATATGGATGACGACCGGCGACCACTGGAGGGCAGCGTTACATTGTAGAAGACTATAGGGATGGGGAGAAAACAATAAAAAAATAAAAAAAAATCACAAAAACATGTGTTACATAGTTACAGTTAACTTGTACATCAGTGGATCTGTTTTATTCAATTGGTTTAATGGGGTTTATGGTTTTGGCATCTCCCTGTGTTTGGCCTGACTGCTTATGAACACTTGTATATGTTTTCGTATATTTAAAGGTTTTTATTTATATTTATTTATATATGTTACACAGTCCAAGTTGATGGGAACAACTTTCTATGGCCAATAGTTGATTTTGTATGGTTTATATGTTTTATGTGTTTCAATCTGGTTGACGTCTCCCTAAATCCGCCCGGACCACTTTGACTGTGACACTACAGTGGGCGGAACTACACATGGAGGACGAGCGACTTTTGTTCCGTGGCAGCCTTATTTGTGGAGAAGAAACACATAAATCACACCGTTAAAAATTGACAGGGATGCTAAAGGATCTGTTTTGTTTAATGTGTTAGACATGTTATGGTTAGGGGATAGTTCTAAATATGTTTGAGATTTTCGTTACTTCGCCCGGACCATTATTGGTGACGCACCGCGGAAGTGTGCGGTGCTTTGGGCGTTAGACGAGCGGAGCCTGCTCATTTCTTTTCCTGCTGCGCAACAGACAGCATCTCACTGCTTGTTAGCTCGTGCCCTCGCCTGAAGAAGACCGTGGAGGTCGAAACGTCGCGACTAAAGGGCACACAGTCTATAATTTGGAACAGTTTATACGCAGCAAGTATCTTTCTTTTATATTTTGTAAATCTGTTTTTTAATCCGTTTTAAGAGCGGACATTTTCTGTTGCATGCTGCAGTGAGCGGCCTTTTTATTTTCTGTACGGCAACCGCCTGCTTTATTTTATTTTATTTTACTTTACTTTGTGTTGTTTTAAATAAAAGTTTTTTAGTTAAGCAGATACAGTTTGGAAAGGGTTTTTTTACCACTGTTGGAGGATCGCCTTTACACTATGAGCTACAGGGCTCCTGCTCAGTGGACGGAGGTCCGTTATGGCCGACGGGCACGGCGCGCCCGCGGCACTTTTGACCAGGCTCGGTCGGGGGATCGACTGAGGACGGGATCCCGGGGGATGGCCCGTGCATCTCTGGTCCGGCAGTATGTGGGACTGGTTAATAACGCTTTGCCTAACCCCTAGGGTTATTTTCACTTCCCTAACCCCTTAACCCTAAACTAATTCCCCTAACCCCTAACCCAACCCCTAAATACTCTAGAACCTTTAATCAAAACTACCCTAGCCGCTAACCCTAAAGTTAAGAAACTTAAAAGCCATAAGAGCCCATATTCAGAACCACATAAGATGGATAGGGATAAGGTTCACCTAAATAATTTTTAAGGGCCTTAATGAACAGTAGGGGTGTGGGTTGACACCAGGGAAGGACAGTGCACAACCCTGTCTTGGACCACTGCGTGGTCTTCAACAGGGATTTGACAATTCCCCTATGCAGCTGTCTCAGGGTCTCCTGGGGGCTGCCGCTTAGCTTAACCTACCTTGATAACACGGCTGTCTCAGGGTCTCCTGGTGGCTGTCGCTCAGGTTCAAGAATGCAGCTGTCTCAGGGTCTCCTGGGGGCTGCCACTCAGCATCACTTAGCCCAATAACACAGCTGTCTCAGGGTCTCCCCGGGGCTGCCGCTTAGCTTAGCTTAGCTTAGCTTAGCTTAGCTTAACTTAATAACACAGCCACTGTTAGCTTAGCCACTGTTAGCTGTTCCCCAGCAGTACCCGAGCAGCCGGGAAGCCAGGCCGGCTGGGTGACGGTTCGTAAGCGATCTAATGCTAAACAGACGCCCCAGGTTCACCACCAGCCGGTTCACGTTTCCAATCGATTTTCCCCACTCAGCGACACACCCGCTGAGGAACGAGCTCTGGTAATTGGCGACTCCATAGTCAGAAACGTGAACTTAGAGACGCCAGCGGCCATAGTCCAATGTTACCCTGGGGCCAGATCGGGCGACATCGAATCATATTTGAAGCTCCTGTCTAAGGATAAACGTAGATACCGTAAGATCATTATTCATGCAGGAACAAATGACGCCCGATTACGCAAATCGGAGGTCACTAAAACAAATATTGAATCTGTGTGAAACTTTGCAAAAACTATGTCGGACTCCATAGTTTTCTCTGGACCCCTGCCAAATCTGATCAGTGACGACATGTATAGCCGCATTTCATCATTCAACCGCTGGCTGTCTAGGTGGTGGTTCCTAGAAGCTCAGGCCGAGGGGGAGGAGTAGCAGCAATCTATCACTCAAGCTTACCGATAGAACCTAGACCTAAACATAGTTATAACTCATTTGAGAGTCTTACTCTGAGACTTTCACACCCAAGTTGGAAAACTCAAAATTCACGCCTATTTGTTATCGTGTATCGTCCTCCAGTCCCTTATTCTGAATTTTTGACTGAATTCTCAGATTTTATAGCCGACTTAGTGCTTAGTGCAGATAAAGTCGTCATAGTGGGCGATTTTAACATTCATGTAGATGCTGACAGTTACTCCCTCAACACAGCATTTACTTCATTATTACATTCAATTGGTTTCTCTCAAATTCTAAATGAACCCACTCACTGTTTCAGTCACACCGTAGACCTTGTCCTTGCATACGGTATTGAAATTGATAAACTAACAGTATTTCCTCAAATCTGTTCTCTCTGACCATTTCCTAATAACATTTGAATTTAGTTTATTGGACACAGCAGAAAGAAGTTTTGCTTCAGTAGGTGTTTATCTGAAAACACTGTGAACAAATTTAAGGAAATGATCCCTTCATCATTTACTTCAACATGTACTGTTACAACTGAGAGTAGCCTCATTAACTGTACTCCTGCACAAGTTGATTACCTTACTGATAATTATGCAGAATCTTTACGTTCCATACTTGATAGTGTTGCCCCTCTAAAAAAGAAGGCAGTAATTCTGAACAGGCGATCTCCATGGTATAGCTCGCAAACCCGCAATTTAAAGCAGGCGTCACGAAGACTAGAAAGGAAGTGGCGTTCCACTCATTCACAAGAATCACGCCTAGCCTGGAAAAACAGTTTATACTTATACAAATTAGCACTCCGTAAAGCCAGAACAGCTTATTATTCATCACTAATAGAGGAAAACAAGAACAACCCCCGGTTTCTTTTCAGCACTGTAGCCAGGCTGAATAAGAGCCATAGTTCAGTTGAGACTAGTATTCCCTCAACGCTATGGAGCAATGACTTCATGACCTTCTTCACAAACAAAATCATAGCTATTAGAAATAAAATTCACCAGACCCTCCCCACAAACACAACAGAATTAGAATCATCAGTAAGTCCTCAGTCCCTTTTAGACTGCTTTGTGCCCATAGACCTTGCTGAGTTAACTTCAACTATTATGGCATCTAAACCAACAACATGTCTGCTAGACCCTATTCCAGTTAGACTGCTCAAAGATGCTCTACCCTTATTAGACTCGTTCGTATTAGATATCATTAATCTATCCTTACAAACAGGATATGTACCAAAGGCTTATAAGATAGCTGTAATCAAACTTCTACTTAAAAAACCTAGTCTGGATCCAGATGTCTTAGCCAATTACAGACCAATATCCAATCTCCTCTTTATTTCTAAAATACTTGAAAAAGTAGTTGTAAAGCAATTATGTGACCACCTGCGCAGAAACGACTTGTTTGAAGAATTTCAGTCAGGATTTAGAGTTCATCATAGCACAGAAACCGCACTGATTAAAGTCACCAACGATCTTCTTCTGGCTTCAGATTACGGATTGTCTCTATACTAGTTCTGCTAGATCTTAGTGCTGCATTTGACACCATTGATCACAGAATATTATTACAGAGACTAGAACATGTAATTGGAATTAAAGGAACAGCACTAAATTGGTTTAAATCGTATCTATCAGATAGATTCCAATTTACTCATGTTAATGATGAATCTTCGACATACACAAAAGTTAGTTATGGAATTCCACAAGGCTCTGTATTAGAACCAATACTCTTTACTCTATATATGTCTCCCCTAGGCAACATTATTAGAAAACACTCTGCGTGTCATCAGCGTAGCAGTGAAAATTTACAGTTATATCTATCTATGAAACCTGATGAAATAAATAAATTAATCAAACTACAAGCATGTCTTCAAGATATAAGGGACTGGATGACATAATTTTCTTCTTCTAAACTCACATAAAACTGAAGTTATTGTATTTGGGCCTAATAGTCTAAGAGACATGTTTTCTAACCATATCGCTACTTTAGACGACATAACTCTTGCCCCCAGTAGTACTGCAAGGAATCTTGGAGTCATTTTTGACCAGGATTTGTCATTTACCTCACACATAAAGCAAATCTCTAGAACAGCCTTCTTCCACCTACGGAACATTGCCAAAATTAGGAGCATCGTATCCCAAAGCGATGCTGAAAAATTGGTTCATGCATTTGTTACTTCTAGATTGGACTATTGTAATTCTCTACTTTCAGGCTGCCCCTGTAACTCTCTAAAAAGCCTCCAATTAATCCAAAATGCTGCAGCAAGATTACTGACTGGGATTGGTAAGAGAGATCATATTTCACCTTCATTAGCTTCTCTCCATTGGCTTCCAATTAAATGCAGAACAGAATTTAAAACCCTTCTTCTCAGCTATAAAGCTTTAAACGGCCAAGCCCCATCATATTTAAAAGATCTCTTAGTACCATATCATCCTACTAGACCACTTCGGTCCCAAAATGCAGGCCTACTTGTGGTTCCCAGAATTTCCAAAAATAGAATGGGAGGCAGAGCCTTTAGCTATCAAGCTCCTCTCCTGTGGAACCAGCTCCCACTCCAGATTCGGGAAGCAGACACCCTCCCTAATTTTAAGACTAGGCTCAAAACCTTCCTCTTTTATAAAGCTTATAGTTGGTTATAGTCATGCTACTACAGGCTTAGATTGCTGGGGGACTATGCACTGTGCCACTTCCTCTTCTCATTCTCTCCTCTCACCCCACATCTATAATGTCACCACTGTATGACATTAACTCTGTGTCTTCTTTGTCCCGTAGTCGTCTCTCTCCCTGTCTTTCCCCCTCTATCTCTCCCTGTCCACAGGTGTCCCCGGATTTGGCGCTGTGTGTCCTCCAGTGTGCAGCTACTGGTCCTATTAACCTGCTCAATGTTTTGTTGTTGCTTTTGTTGCTGTGTTCTTTTCTCTCTCCACTTTCCACTCTGCCCAACCGGTCAAGGCAGATGGCCGTCCACCCTGAGCCTGGTTCTGCTGGAGGTTTCTTCCGTTAAAGGGAGTTTTTCCTCTCCACTGTTGCCTATGGCTTGCTCAAGGGGGATTTGTTGGGTTTTCTCTACATGTTTGTATAGTCTTGACTTTATTATGTAAAGTGCCCTGAGATGACCTTGTATTGGCGCTATATAAATAAAGTTGAATTTAATTGAATTGAATTGTCTCAGGGTCTCCTGGGGGCTGCCGCTTAGCTTCAAACATGCAGCTGTCTCAGGGTCTCCTGGGGGCTGCCGCTGGCTTCAAACATGCAGCCGTCTCAGGGTCTCCTGGGGGCTGCCGCTTGGCTTCAACAAACAGCTGTCTCAGGGTCTCCTGGGGGCTGTCGCTTAGCCTAAACTCAGCATAGCCCATCTTAATAACACAGCTCTCTCAGGGGGACTATCATTTGTCGTAAACATTACAGAATTAGACAACGCACACAGGACTGGGGAGACGCACAGTGCCTGGGAACGTGAGTGACAAGCGCCGGCCCGCGCTTTGCCTTTGGCTCTACACACCAAACCGCCCAGTCGTTAGATGAAGCGGGGAGAGCCATCGAGATAAACTAATTCCCCTAACCAGCGGACCGTATTTCCTAATCCTAACCACTTAATTCACAAACAGGTTCTACACTTCTCTTCTACACTGCAGCTGTCTCAGGGTCTCCTGGGCGCTGTCGTTTATCTTCAAAATTAGAGAATTGGGAAACAAACTATCTCCTTATTATTATTATTATTATTATTATATACACACACAGGACTGGGGAGACGCACAGTGCCTGGGAACGTGAGTGACAAGCGCCGGCCCGTGCTTTGCCTTTGGCTCTCCACACCAAACCGCCCAGTCGTTAGATGAAGCGGGGAGAGCCATCGAGATAAATTAATTCCCCTGACCCTAACCCGTAGCTTAAACAATCTCCAGATGAAGATTGACAATTTCTACCTAGGAAAAGCCAGAGGAGCATTTGTGCGCTCAAAAGCCAAATGGATTGAGGATGGGGAAAATAATTCTACATCCTTCTTAAGCTTAGAAAAAGAGAGAAAAAAAAAGGTTCTAAAGTTACAGATTATGGATGTCACTATTGATAACCAATTGTTGATGAGATAATAAGTCTCTTATAACAACTTAACTCTAACCTTTTTTAAAAAAAACTGTTATACTTTTTTGAAATTATTAGCCAATGGAATAAGACAATAGGCTAAGACTTTAAACAACTAATGGGTGAAGGAAAGTAATCAGGGATTGATGGCCTAACAGGGGAATTTTACAATGCATTTTGGAAGGACATTAGAGAAATGTTGTATTATGCCCTTCTAGAATGTATTTCAGAAGGTAATCTAAGTAATATCATAAATATCATAATCCAGATAACAAATAAAGATGAACTTTTACTGGATAACTGGAGACCTAAAACAATATTTTTGAGTGACTACAAAATGATGGCACATATTTCTGCAAACTGACTAAATGAAGGGTTATCAAAAATAGTAGATGAATGACAGTCTGCCTTTGTGAAAGGTAGGACCATACAGAATAAAATTGTATTAATATTAGATGTGCTTGATTATAGTTAGCTTAAAGATACCAAGGGGATGGTGTTGCTCCCAAATTTTTACAAAGCATATGATACCATTGAACATACATTTTAATTAGAGACCCTAAAATTCCTAGGTTTTGGTCATAATTTTTTTGACATACCGTAAATTCTGGACTATAGAGCGCACCTAAATTTAAGCCGCACCCGCTAAAATTTAAAAGAAATATATATTTTGTCACATATAAACCGCATCGGACTATAAGCCGCCAATATCCAGGCTGAGAAATAATATTTACATAGAAAGATGTTAAGATCTGTATGTCTGTTGTATGCGCTCCTACTCATTGTTCACAGTAGGCATGAGGATGTTCTGTGCGCTGTTTTACCGGCATTACAGTAAAGAGTGCGTTTACGTGTATGTGTGGCTGGTATAACACATGTCGAATGTACAGAGCCGACAAAAACGTCCTTGTTATAAATAAACGGCTTGTTCCATAGCTAAAGGAGAAGACGTCTCTTATTCTTCACGAATTACGCAGGAGTTGCTGCGCTCAACAAAAGATTTTGTACCATAAGTGTTTATTCATACACCTGAACGGTGCCTGTAACACGGCAGTAAAAGTGCTGATCACACAAAACAGAAAAGTCATGGTTTTATTAATCTTCCTCCTGTGCACTAAAACCAAGTTGCTTTATTTTTCTTCCTCCTGCGAACTGAAACCACTGAACACCAAACCACTGTCACTTTTTCTTCCTGCGCACTGTTAAAGCGCAACTGCGCAACTATTAAAGTCGCTTCATTCTCCCGTGCACTGAAACCACAAATCGCTATTCATCTTCCTCCTGAGCATTGAAACCACTGTCACACTCGATTTCCTTCACGGATAGCCAGATCGATGGCTTCAAATTAAAACCTGCATCATAGGAATTTCTTCGCGTGTTTTCCATTATGAGGAGGTGAGGGTGTAAAAATATTACAAATTATACAATATTTTGCTGTTGTGCGTCTTGGGTTGCATGCGCTAAGAATAAAAACTGGCGCTTTTTTGTTTGCACTGACTTCCATCTACAGTGCCCATCTGAGGGCATATTCATAGAAAAGCCGCATCTCTGTAAAAGCCGCATGGTTCAAAATGTCGGAAAAAAGTAGCGGCTTATGGTCCGGAAAATACGGTAATTAAAATTTTCTATAATGATATTTGTAGTCAGTAATTTTTCTAAAAATCAAAACCATAGCGTAAGAATCGATTAAATTAGTCAACATCTCCGGTTACGTTAAGATATTGGTAAGGACCCAGGAACCAAGGAGAGCATGTGAGAGGGAAAACAATTTATTGAATTATGTAAAATATGTAGACGAAGAGTGGCCGCAAGGACACACCCGGAAATATGGGAGAGATGATCTGGATTGTAAGGTGTTGGGTTGTGGAAGATAAGGGGTTAAACCAGAGCGGGCGTGTGCGGTCCGTCATGTGAAGGACGAGACACCCGGCAGGAAACGAAAACCCGGCTGCTGATTGCAGAGGTAAATTAAAGCACACACAGGACAACGTAACAACTAAAAGCGCGAATATCAAAATTGAAGAGCTACAAAAACTGGGAACAAACTATCAACTGAAATTACTACAGTCCATAAGCCCGAGCAAAAAATTCTAAACAAAAACAGTCCTTACAAGTGGGGTAATCCAATACACGTAACCAAAAATCCAAGCTTGGAGAAAAACAAAACAGTCTACTTACGTCGAAGACGGGAAATCTTACAGCGTCGTTGGATCAGATGAGCACTTCATAGAAAGGGAACAAGTCGAAAACCAGGAGATAATAAATAAATAAATGAATAAATCGACAGATAAATAAAAACGAAGACAGCGAGTACCGGTAAACTACTATGACAATATGGCACGGGCAAACAAGAGCGAGGGTATGAGAAAGAGGCGACACAGGTGAGGCAAATGAACGCTAATGAGCAGGGCGTGGGGAGAGAGAGAGAGGGGGGGGGGGGGGTTACCAGGGCAACACAGATCAGCCTCAGTTGCGGGACACCTACAAAGCTCCAGGATTATTCCTAAATGTAAAAAAAAGCGTATTACTTCTCATCCATACTTGTGGGGTCTCTTCTGTTGCATCAATTGATGTCAAATCCAAAATTAAATACTTGTGTCTTATGATATCCAATTTTTTTAAAGAGAAAACTCAAACATTTCAATACATGAAGAAATCCCTTGGTCGATGGCTTTCTAGAGATCTTACTATTTTTGAACCTCAAGGCATATCCAAAATAATATACCCCTGCCATTCATTTTTTGTCTCACCCAGAAACGAATGGCAAATTCAATTATTTTCAGTTCTTATGGAGAAACAAAACTCATTATATTAAAAGATCACATCTGGTCAAGGATTGTGAAAATGGAGGTATTAAAGCACTAGACTTTGAATCGCTGATGAGGAACATTTAGAATAAACTAAAAACATGTTTATTGCAAACTGACTTTATGTGGTTTTATTTACCACAATCTTTATTTAGGGACTTAGGAGGGATTGAATTGATTTCAAAGTGTGATTTTGAAGTTAACAGATTCTTCTTTTCTGGAAATTATTCTTCCCACATAACATTCCCCCTCATAATTCTAGCTTATGGAATAACAGGGCAATAACATTTAATAGGAAATCCTTGTTTAAGAGAAATTGCATTGATAAAAACATTTAGTTTGTAACCGAGAACATTTAGACCATTTTCCAATAAATATGATTTAAAGTTAAATATTAAGGAATATTGTAACATTTCTCAATCTATTCCATTGGCACCATTATAGTTGATTAAAAATACCCTATTATATTATGAAGTTTGTAGGACACTGCCAAATGTAATTATCAAAGAGTTGAAACTGACAGATAGTAAATGCAATAACTAATATATAAACACAGCCTTTAAATCCATATTATTTCATGAATACAACAAAGGTGTGTATACGCTAGTCCAAAATGAAAACAATAGGTCCCTAATTGAAAAAGCACATCCTAGATTCATTAAATGGCCTATTTCCCCAAAGGTCCAAAAATGTCATTTTCAATTAATTCAGAACATTTACCCAGTTGCAGAATTTCTTAGGACAAGATTTAAATTTGAAGTAGACCCATGTGCATTTTGTGATGCAGTTGACGAAACACTGGAACATTAGATTTTTTTTCATGCCCTGTGACTGCTAGATTTTGACTCAATATAAAGAATTTGTTATCTCTTAAAAATAGCAGGTATTCCTCCTTCTGATATCTGTAACACTTTGTTTTATATGGACAATTTGAATACATCTGTTGCAGACGTGGTTAACATAGTTATCCTTATGGGGAAATATCATATGCATTGTTGGAAATGGAGAAATTAGTATTCCCTCAAAACTATCTAGCAATGACTTCATGACTTTCTTCAGAAACAAAATCGTAGCTATTAGAAACAAAATTCACCTGACCCTCCCCACAAATACAACAGAATTAGAATCATCAGTAAGGCTTCAGTCTCTTTTAGACTGCTTTGTGCTCATAGATTGATCTGGTTTTATCATATGGTCTGCCTGTTTTTAACTTGGAGGTTTGTGATACAGTTTTTTCAGACCATGTGCCTGTGGTATTTCACGTATCCTTTCCTTGTCACACTGTTAAAAGTCACGCTCCCGCTCAGCTTTCTCGGGTTATTAACCTGCCCACTGCCGTTCAGTTCTCAGTCCTCTTCGGCCAGGACTTGCCAAATCAGAAATTGTTAACCTTGGGTTTAAAATGGACAGCGACCTAAAGCTTGACAGCCAGATTCGGTCTGTTGTAAAGTCTAGTTTTTTTCCACCTGAGGCAACTGGCCAAAGTTAACCAGTTCTTACTAAGCAGCACTTTGAGACAGTAATCCACTTGTTACCACCCGGCTGGATTACTGTAACGCACTTTATTTTGGCGTCAGTCAGTCGTCGATCTCTCAACTGCAGCTTATCCAAAATGCTGCTGCACATCTTTTAACTGGCACTAGGAAACATGACCACATTACACCTATTTTATCCTCTCTTCACTGGCTGCCTGTGCATTTTAGGATCCATTTTAAACTTCTCTTATTTGTTTTTAAATGTTTAAATTGTGCTGGCCCAATGTATCTCTCTGAACTTCTGCATTTATATACACCCTTTCGGTCACTCAGATCAGCCGACCTGCTTCTCCTGAGTGTACCAAATCTAAACGGAAGCTCAGAGGGGACAGAGCTTTTGCGGTGGCAGCTCCAAAATTGTGGAACGAGCTGTCCTTGCACATCAGACAGGCCTCTTCCTTGCCAGTTTTTAAATCATTTCTTAAGACCCAATTGTTTTCACTGGCTTTTGATGCAGTTTGAGTTGTTGACATCATTTTATGTGTGTTATTTATTTATTTATTGTTAAATTGTTGGTTTTTATTTACTTCTCATTATGTTGTTTTATTTGAATATTTTATGTCTTAACTTGTACAGCACTTTGTTCAACCTTGTTTTTTTTAAAGGGCTTAACAAATAAAGTTACAGTTACATATGTGACACCTACCAATAAGTTGTCAACCAATTGTTGAGTTAGGTTTTTATTTTAGGCATTTTTGTGAAAGAATTTATGTATATTTCTTTGTGATTTCCAATGCCAAGTAGCCTATTGTACTTTCCACATTACGCCACCAGGTGGAGTATCCCCGCAGTGAGCGCTAGTTGAAACGCCTCTGCCAGGCCTGTGTTTCTAAGACAGAGAACAGCCTACGTGACGGACGCAACTAACGTCTCCTGTCTCCCCTTATTCCTGTCCGAAACAGGTTAGTGACTTGTGTAGTTGGGCCACAAAACATTCTAAAGGATCCCTAAATCCTTCCTGCCGTAACCTCGGTGAGGTTTAGGACGTAAAAATGGATCTGAGTAGTTTACAGTCGAAAGTGAATTACCGTTTGCTGTGTAGCTTCCCTAGCTTCTGTGCGTGAGCACACAGAGATCGCAGCCTTATTTTTAGTTCGTTGGTTTATTGATTACTGGCTTCTGGACATCGGTAAAAGCACCACTCATGTTTGGTTTGACTCTGTGTGAAACAGAGAGTGGGGAATATTGATTATATGACTGAATTTCTCTGTTTGGTGTAGTTTTTAGTATGTGGAGTGATGCATTTATTTTAGTAAATCTGTAAATGGTCACAGAGTTCCATGTGTGTTATTTTGTGTATGTAGGTTGTTAATACTTTTAGGTTATATAAAACACATAAAATGTACTGATGGGCTGAATTTTACCAGTAAGCGGATTACTGATGGTCTAGTGAAAGCTAGTGTAGTAAACACTGAAAGTGAGTGTAATTGCAGGCTTTACAAGATACTGTGGTGAAGCAATACTTTATTTAATACTGCTGAACTGTGAACAAAAGAAATGTGTAAGGACAATATCAGCTGTTTAATAAAGACAGAGAACAGCCTGCGTGACGAACACAACTAACGTCTCCTGTCTCCCCTTATTCCTGTCCGAAACAGAACACATAATCTGCTTGCAGGTCACTATTGCTTGAGGCCTGTAACACATAGATCTTGCTGAGTTAACTTACACTATTATGGCATCTAAACCAACAACATGTCTGCTAGACCCTATTCCAGTTAGACTGCTCAAAGATGCTCTACCCTTATTAGACACGTTCGTATTAGATATCATTAATCTGTCTTTAATAAAAAAAGGATATGTACCAAAGGCCTATAAGGTAGCTGTAATCAAACCTCTACTTAAAAAACCTTGTCTGGATCCAGGTGTCTTAGCGAATTACAGACCAATATCCAATCTCCCCTTTATTTCTAAAATACTTGAAAAAGTAGTTGCAAAGCAATTATGTGACCACCTGCGCAGAAACGACTTGTTTGAAGAATTTCAGTCAGGATTTAGAGTTCATCATAGCACAGAAACTGCACTGATTAAAGTCACCAAAGACATTCTTCTGGCTTCAGAAAATGGACTTGTCTCTATACTAGTTCTGCTAGATCTTAGTGCTGCATTTGACACCATTGATAACAGAATATTATTACAGAGACTAGAACATGTAATTGGAATTAAAGGAACAGCACTAAACTCGTTAAAATCTTATCTATCAGATAGATTCCAATTTGTTTATGTTAATGGTGAATCTTCGACATACACAAAAGTTAGTTATGGAGTTCCACAAGGCTTTGTGTTAGGACCAATACTCTTCACACTATATATATGTCTCCCCTTGGCAATATTATTAGAAAACACTGTAAATTTTCATTGCTACGCTGATAACACGCAGTTATATCTATCTATTAAACCTGATGAAACAAATCAATTAATCAAACTACAAGCATGTCTAAAAGACATAAGGGACTGGATGATGTATAATTTCCTTCTTCTAAACTCAGATAAAACTGAAGTTATTGTGTTTGGGCCTAAAGTCTAAAAAACATGTTTTTCAACCATATCGTTACTTTAGATGACATAACTCTGGCCCCCAGTAGTACTGCAAGGAATCTCGGAGTCATTTTTGATCAGAATTTGTCATTCACCTCAAACCCAAAAAAACAAATCTCTAGAGCAGCCTTCTTCCACCTACGGAACACTGCCAAAATTAGGAGCATCCTGTCTCAAAGTGATGCTGAAAAACTGGTTCATGCATTCGGTACTTCTAGATTGGACTACTTTAATTCTCTACTTTCAGGATGCCCCAGTATCTCTTAAAATCATTCAATTAATCCAAAATGCTGCAGCAAGATTACTGACTGGGATTGGTAAGAAAGATCATATTTCACCTTCATTAAGCTGCTCTTCATTGGCTTCCCATTAAATGGAGAATAGAATTTAAAACACTTCTTTTTACCTATAAAGCTCTAAACGGTCAAGCTCCATCATACCTAAAAGATCTCCTTTTACCGTATCATCCTAATAGACCACTTCGGTCCCAAAATGCAAGCCTACTTGTGGTTCCCAGAATTTCCAAAAGTAGAATGGGAGGCAGAGCCTTTAGCTATCAAGCTCCTCTCCTGTGGAACCAGCTCACAGTCCAGATTCGGGAAGCAGACACCCTATCTACTTTTAAGACTAGGCTCAAAAATTTCCTCTTTGATAAAGCTTATAGTTGGTTATAGTCATGCTGCTATAGACTTAGACTGCTTGGGGACTCTGCACCACTGTATGACATTAGCTCTGTGTCTTCTTTGTCCCATAGTCATCTCTCTCCCTCTCTGTCTCCCTCTTTCTGTCGCTGTCCTCAGATGTCCCCGGATTTGGTGCGGTGTGTCTTCCAGTGTGCAGCTACTGGTCCAACTAACCTGCCCAATGTTTTGTTGTTGCTTTTGTTGCTGTGTTCTTTTCTCTCTCCACTTTCCACTCACCCCAAACGGTCATGGCAGATGGCCACACACCCTGAACCTGGTGCTGCTGGAGGTTTTTTCCATTAAAGGGAGTTTTTCCCTCTCCATTGTTGCCTATGGCTTGCTCAAGGGGGATTTGTTGGGTTTTCTTTAAATGTTTGTATAGTCTTGACTTCATTATGTAAAGTGCCTTGAGATGACCTTGTTGTTAATTGCCGCTATATAAATAAAGTTGAATTAAATTAAATACAATTATACTGCTCTTAAGACACTGCATCCCAGGCTTCCCAAATGTCGGATGTTAGATGAGAGTGTCTGCTGAGAGTATATTTGTAATTGCATTTAAAAAAAGAAGTTGCTTTGAATCTTAGGAACTGTGAAAAACCAATGTTTCGTTAGCCATTTATGAAGTTATCAAACTACACTACAACAAGTTTTCAAATATCGGAGGTACAGTGTTAGGGAAAAAGTTTGATCTTTTCTCTTCTTTTGAATATGAATGGAGGGATATGTTTTACAAGCTTGGATATTCTATTTCAGCTTGACATCTGTAACATATAAAGACAACGTTTATAAACCGTTTTAAAGCTGATAATTTAGTTTGAATTCCACCTGTATGTTTAAGTGAGAAATCACGTTGGCAAAAGTAGCTAGACGGTATGTGAATTTAACACCAGGTGCCGCTGCGCTTCTGGGTGACGTCATGACGACGCGTCACATGACAAAAGAGGAAGCGAAGGTAGACGGTCCCCGGAACTCCCGGGTTCGCAGAGAATTCAGCCCGAGACTACAGCAGGATTTAAATGTGAACGAAGTAGTGCAAAGGAAGGTAAGATTTTACTAAACACGACCTGACAGTGTAAGACGCTGGTATCCGTGACCGAAGATGCTAACGTGGTGCTAGTGTGTAAATAAAGTGCAGGCCGACAGGAAACACCACAGTGCCGAAGACAGAGTGACAGAGAAGTGATTGGAGCCTGGTTCAGAGAGTCAACAAGTCATGGTGAACAGGCCTGGCCACATCACAGTTCTCGTATTTAAAACAAGGTGGCATTAATTACTCCATTTCTATAGTCTCCATAATTAGAGGAAAAACGTGCAGAATGCGTGCGCCTCTAATACGGTGAACTGACGTCTGCTTTACCACGACTTCTCTCAACAGTGGCGCTCCAGGAGCACCAACATGAATGGCGTTGATCATCTACAAGCGACTACTAGTCAAACAAGAATAACACGGCAAAATCTGTGGAGTCTATCTCTGACATTCCATCTATGGTTAACATCATCAGACATCATGTTGAGCTTTAAAAGGGTCAAAAGCATTTATGGAAGCTGATTCAAAGATCTAGCAGCAAGGTCATGTTAATTCCATTTACTGTTATTACCTTTTACCATGGCAATGCTTTGAAAACAGATGTAAAATGTTATTATAAAATTATATTCGGAATGTATTCAATATAAGTACAAAAGTAGCTGACTTCAGACACTGACAACGAAGTATTCTATTGATTGTGTTTTTACTTTTAGTAAAAATATTAAGAATAAATAGTTGTTGATTATAAGATAATGAAAATAATGAATGATTTTTTTAATACAATATGGAGACTGATTGTTATTAATTACAGGATGGAGAATGATGAACTTCCGGCAGAGGATGGGATGGGTGGGTGTGGCTCTTTTCCTGCTGCTAAGCATCACAGCGACATACTACATTTTTGAGGTCTTCAGTTTGGAGCACGTGCAGAGAGGTGGCCCCACAGCCCCACCCCCTGCAATCACCTGGATTCATCCACCGTCACTTTCTGTGTGGATTTGGGCATCAGTCTTCCTACTCCCTTACCTACAGCTTTTCCTCTTCTTGTTCTCCTGCACAAGGGCAGACCCTCGAGCTATTGGCTACTGCGTGCTTCCTGTCTGTATATTCCTACTCTGCAGCCGCCGTAAACTATCCAATCACAGAGCACCATCAGTAATTGACACCTAGAAATGAACAATCATAGGCTGGGACTAAATGATGGTTTCACTCCTGTGTGCCTTTGAACAATTTTAATAAACACTCCTTTCACCCTCTGCACAGCCTTGGGTCTAAAAGCTGTGTCCTCACTGTGGGCTGTCAGGATGTACAGTCATTATGAATACAGAAACAATCGTGCTGTGAATGTCTGACACTGAAACATGGGTGTTGTGACTGTGGTTACCTCATGGTTATACCAGACAAGTGATGCTATGTATTAGTCACATGACACAAACTGCTTACAACTATAAGTTTGACATTCATAAACAAATAAAGGTCATTTTGAGAGTCTGTTTATGTTTTTATTGTGAACAGAAATTACCAAAAGTAATTACAATAACTAGCTCAGACAAGTAAAACTGAGATCTCAGTGCACTGGTATTTCAAGTTTTGGATTTTTTTGCAGGAGGTTGTAGGCCACAGTTAGGATGATCTTCGTCATCGTCTTCCTCACTGTCCTCTACTTCACCTGCAACAAGTCAAACACAGTTCAGTCAATAAAAGACTGACATAGATAGGTGACCTGTCTGTAAGCTCAACAGGTGTTAAAACAATCACATAAAAACCTTGACTATATACCTGTGAATTGCATTTGTTATGCCAAATTGTGTATTTATAAATTTTACAACCAAAATAGAAAGTCTAATTATAACTTTATATACAACGTTGTGATTGATATTTCAAAAACAAAGTTGAGAAACAACATAAATTTAAAAAAATCTTTAGGCTACAAGTCAAGCGCTTTGTTTTTTCCCCAGGATTAAACAGTTGACACAGACTCCTAACAAATACAGTGGCTTATTCAATTATCAGCTTTTAATGTTCCTCATAGCAGTTATTACAGGACAGCAAATTTACTGTAATATTATATACTTATTAAAAAAAGACTAGTTTGAGCTTTCTCATCATTTTATTATGTTAATACTTTTTGTTACACAAATTGTGCTTCAATGCCAATGTTTAGGTGCAGAAAGCTGCAATAGAAGAAACCAACAATTTCTTGGCCATCAGTGACTCAGAGATTGAGATAGGACAAAAGTGAACTGTAAGACAATTCTAAAGGTTATTGAAAAAACATTCTCCAAAACAGTAATAACCGAAAATAGTGTGGCATTCAATCAGTGAGGTCATCAATTTTGTGAAAAAACAGGTTGAATCAGATGGCCCCTATTTAAGGATGAAGCCAGCACTTGTTGAACATACATTTGAAAGACTGAAGAAAATGGTCCATTCCAAGACATTGTTCAGAAGAACCACGTACTTTGATTAAAAAGTTGAATGGTGAGGGGGCAACTTATAAAGGAGGTGCAAAAAATTCTGCAATGCTTTAAAATGGAGAGCAAAACCAGAGAGACGTGGAAGAAAACGGAAGACAACCATCAAAATGGATCGAAGAATATCCAGAATGGCAAAGACAGTCTGGAGTTACCTGTGAGTACTGTCACAGTACACAGCTGGCCTAAAGAGAAATTTTGAGGAGGAACATTTTGTGGACTGATGAGAGTAAGATGGTTCTTTCTGGTTCCAAGGGCCACATACAGTTTTTGAGACAACCTCAAGCCACAGTACACAGTGAAGACATTGAAGAATGGTTGTGCAAGCATCATGATATGGGCATGTTTCTCCTACTATGGTGTTGGGCCTATTTATCGCATACAGGGCTCATGGATAAGTTTGCATACTTCCAAATACTTGAAGAGGTCATGTTGACTACGCTGAAGAGGACCTGCCCTTGAAATGGGTGTTTCAAGAAGACAATTACCCCAAACGCACAAATAAATGGGTAACTTTTGTTTCCCAACCAACAAAATTAATGTTATGGAGTGCCCAGCCCAATCACTGGACCTTAATCCAATCGAGAACTTGTGGGGTGATATCAAAAATGCTGTTTCTGGAGCAAAACCAAGAAATGTCAATGAATTGTGGAATGTTGTTAAAGAATTGTGGAGTGGAAGCTGAAAGGTGCCACAAGTTGGTTGACTCCATGCCACACAGATGTGAAGCAGTTATATAAAAAACTGTGGTCATACAACTAAATATTATTTTAGTGATTTTTAGGATTGCTAAATTCTGGAAACAAAAACGTTTGTACAAAATAGTTTTGAGTTTGTAAAGTCAACAGCAGACACTGCTATCTTTTTGAACAAACCCCTTTTAACTAATTGCCCAATTGCACAGCCTTAAGAGCGTGAATTTCATGGATGCTGGGTCTCGTTTGTTTTCTGAGAATCTACTGCTCCTACTGGTAACTTGTTTGCCATGTAGCAATAAAAGTTTACTAAACACCTGGATTAATCTGGTTAGTAACATTGGACTACTATTATTTTAAACACTACTGTATGTAAAAATATTTGAAAAATATTATTATGACTTCTTATCTTTCACAATGACTAAAGGTTAGTCGGAGAGAAGGACTAATACAGGCTAGCCAGACAGAGAGATAGAGATGGGAAAGATGTGCAACAGATAAGGGTGATTAAAGACAGAGATGGAAAGGTGCTAACAACCCAGGAGAGTGTGCAGAGAAGATGGAAGGAGTATTTTGAGGAGCTGCTGAATGAGGTAAATGACAGGGAAATAAGGGAGGAAGATGTGGATGTTGTGGAGCAGGAAATAGCAGAGATTAGAAAGGATGAGGTGAGGAAGGCTCTGAAAAGGATGAAGAGCGGAAAGGCTGTTGGTCCTGATGACGTACCTGCGGAGGTGTGGAAGTGTCTAGGAGAGAAAATAGTGGAGTTTCTAACCAGTCTGTTTAACAGGATTCTAGAGAGTGAGAAGATGCCTGAAGAATGGAGAAGCCCTCTGGTGCTGATCTTTAAGAACAAGGGTGACACGCAGAACTGCAGCAACTACAGAGGAATAAAGCTGATGATCAACACAATGAAGCTGTGGGAAAAAGCAGTGGAAGCCAGGCTTAGGAAGGAGGTAGAGATTTGTGAGCAGCAGTATGGTTTCATGCCCCATACGAGCACCACTGATGCCATTTTCACTTTGAGATTGTTGATGGAAAAGTACAGAGATGGTCAGAAGGAGCTGCTTTGTGTCTTTGTGGATTTAGAGAGGGCGCATGACAGGGTGCCGAGGGAGGAGCTGTGGTACTGTATGAGGTTGAGGAGTGGGAGAGAAGTACATCGGAGTAGTCCAGGACATGTATGAGAGTAGCATGACGGTGGCGAGATGTGCTGTAGGTCAAACAGAGGAGTTCAAGGTGGAGGTGGGATTACACCAAGGATCGGCTTTGAGTCCCTTCTTGTTTGCTATGCTGATGGACAGGTTGACAGGTGAGGTCAGACAGAAATCTCCCTGGACAGTGATGTTTGCAGATGACATTGTGATTTGCAGTGAGAGTAAGAGAGCATGAGGAGGAACAGCTGGAGAAGAGGAGGTTTGCTCTGGAAAGAAGAGGAATGAAAGTCAGTCGTAGCAAGACGGAATACATGTGTCTAAAGGAGAGGGCGCAAGGTAGAAGAGTGAGGTTACAGGGGGCTGAAGTGAAGAAGGTGCAGGAGTGGGGTCAACTTGGAACTTGGAGTCAACAGGTCATTGTGATGGGGAGTGTGGAAAAGAAGTGAAGAGGCGAGTGCAGGTGGGTTGGAGTGGGTGGAGGAAAGTGTCAGGAGTGTTGTGTGACAGAAGAGTGTCAGCCAGACTCAAAGGAAAGGTGTACAGGACAGTGGTGAGACCAACTCTGCTATATGGGCTAGAGACAGTAGCAGTGAGAAAGAGAGAAGAGGCCATGATGGAAGCTGCAGAGATGAAGATTTTGAGGTTCTCCTTAGGAGTGACAAGGTTGGACAGAATAAGAAAAAAGATGGGAAAAAACGAAAGAGAAGCTTTTCGTTTCACGCTGTCCTTGAAACCGCTCACATTATAAGACATAAAGATCAACTGGCTTTCAAAATGTCCATGTGCTGGTCAACCACACAGCAACACAGAAAAATAAACAACTGAAAGTAGCTTTCTTTGGTTAAGAACATTCAGGAATTTGCTATTTTAATTATTTCCCAAATACCAACAGCCAGCTACTCTGTCTGGCAGGTGACTTTCAAAATTTGGTTGAAGACTTAATGAAACTATGGTATATGTATCCAAATGGACCATGGAAACAAGCTTTCTCCCACACCTTCCTCAATCTCCAATAACTTATAATGGTTGTCTGTAGCTCACCAGGTGTGAATCGGGCCTCACGCACTCTCACTATAAAAACACATCTAACTCATACAATTGTGTGTTTACGAGAACGAGACATAAACAGATAGAAAATAGAATATTTGGAGAGATATCTTTTAAAAATGGAAGAAGCAAGAAAAACAACTAGATCACTTGTGTGGGAGAAGTTTGACCCCAATTTACTGTAATTCGTTATTTGTGATCTGTACAGTCTTCCCTGCAGATCCCTGCAAAATCTGTTCTCTGTGAGAGAATATTCTCAAAGCTCAAAGCTGTAAAGTCAAAGTGTAAAGAAAACGAAGAAAACAATCAAATCCCAAGGCACTTGAACATTGTTTTTCTCATTACAATTCCTGAAAAAAAAAATTTTCATCATCTATCAGTATATCTTCAGTCACAGAAGCACTCTCATTCCACAAAGTCAGGCTACTTTATAAATATGTTTTCACTAAATTGTGTAGTTCATTCTAAAATCCATGTACAGCATGTCCATATAAATACAAATGACATGTAATCATATATAAATAATATATACAGGATTTACAACTGTTACATATGTGAACGTTTAACATTTCATCAACTGAATTTGGTGGCAGTCCATTCTGTTGAATCACACACAATGGCATTCGGAAAATCACTGAAAGAGTGATAACACTCCTCCCCACCAGAATCATAAAGGCACTTGGTTCCACACTTTTTTTTCAGAATTATAAATGTAGAGGTAATTTTTCAAATTTTCCATAAGATCTAGACCGCTTTCTGCAGCAGATGTCGCAAAAGTGGTGATTCACAGGTTTCAAAACACGCAGCTTCAGAAAGCCTCGATTTTCCGATCACTACTTCTGTAAGAGTAAGTTCTCGGGAAGTGCCCGTATTTTACTGACTATTTAAAGAATAATGACAAATCCGTTAGCGACATTAAACTCACCCACTGCGCATACTCCACTGGATTTTTCCTGTTCCACAAGCTCGCTTAGAAGCTGTGACACGTTCTTATTCAGATTATGTATCCCGTTAATAAGAGAACTCAGATTGTTTTCTACATTAACTGAGACTTTCTGACTCTGGCCGTTTCTGAACCACAATTCCGCCGACAAGGCCAGGGCCGCCATCTTTGCTGTCGCCTACTGCTGTCGTCATTGTCTTCAAGTACCCTAGGTTAAAAAAAAAAGTACCCTAGCTAAAATTCTGGCAAAAACTCGAAAAAGCTCGACGGCACACCGCAACCATACATCTTTTTGTTTTACACATACACAATCTATATTTGTATGTTACCATGCTCCGATAAAAAAAAAAAAAAACAGACAGAGATCGCAACCATACAAATAATTATTGTATGCGTTCGTAACGTTTCTATATTCTTATTTTATAGATTATACATCCAAAAAGTTATTTGGGCTTGTGGACCTGATCCCGTTTGCCCATATTATTATTAGTACTATCACTACAAGTGATAATATTAATATCTTAATATTAAGTTTTCTGCCCACTAAGACCAATTATTTGTGCAATTATTAAAGTTCGATCTGATATATTATCACTGTTTCGGATATGTTGACACATCGAATAGCGACAGGAAAAAAATCTAACGGTCTTTACACTTGGTGAGTTTATTTTTATTCTGTCGTCATTTACGTTTTTAGTTTCCTTCGCATTGCAACGTTTTCTTTTCTCCATCGCACAATGTGTTGTTGTTACTGAGTTTATTTCCGTTCTCTACCTCTGTAACCCATGACCCAAGAAAGCCGCCAAATACGATCTACGGAAGTGAACCGGAAGATATTAGCTAACACAAACTAGCGGAGGTTAATAAGCTCACTAGCAAAAAAGGTTTATTGTTGATTTTTTTTTAAGTTATAGATCAATTCTTTGGCAGTTCTGCGCTCGAATCAAACAGTGCAGATAAACTACGGGTCCTACTGCAGTTCTATTCCGTGAGTAGTTTTTTCCCTTGTGGTTTATAGCGTTGAAGTGATCGCGGAGACAGCTGTTTTTACGGACGAAGCTAACCGAAGCAAATCTAGACGCTACCTGACTCGTAATTGCTTTGTTACCCATGATTGATCTGATCAGGGAAAATGAGACTCAAGGTTAACGAACTGAGTTCCTTGCAGTAGAAGTAAGGTGTGGGCTGATGGCCGGAAGAGAAGAATGGAAATCTGTAGAATTGAACGAGGCTCATGTTTAATTTAACAAAACGTTCAAAAGGGGCACATAAAGTTTCTGATACCAGTAAGTCTGAAGTACGTGACGTCACGGCTGTCTTTTGTAAAACTGAATACTTTCTGTCTTATTAGTCTGAAGTCAAAGCTACTTTAGATAATCTAAGAAAAAATGTACCCCCATACATTTTTTTGTTTTTTAAGGTTGGCCATAGCTCAGCTGGTTAGTGTCCCTGGCAGTGGTGGAACTGTACTTAAGTACATGTTTACGTACCTGTACTTTACTTAAGTAGATTTAATTATGGCTACTTTCACTTTTACTCCAATACATTTCTAATCAAAGTTGCGTTACACGTTACAATCACATTATTTTCACATTTCGTAATAAACCACTTTTGCGACACAGGAATCGCCTCATTAAATCAGGCACAGGCAGGTTCACTGAAATTCAAGTTTTCCATAGTGTCTGCGACTTATTTGAGTGAAGAAGTGTCAGCTAAAAAGGCTAGTTGTAATTATAAAATAAAAACTATTTACACTATGAAAGTCTTTGGGATACTAAAGTAAAAGTACTGATGAAAGGTGGAAGCCATATAAAACACTCAGGCTTTCACTTGTTGTGCCAAAAATTGAAGATTGAAACAGGATAACATTTGGTGGCTTCTAAAAATAAAAGAACCTCTTAAGGAGTAAGGCTGAAGTTGAAGAAGCTGCATGTTAATAAATGTGTAATAATGTACTTTCATAGTTAACATAAGGTGTAATCTGATTGGAGAATGACATGCATTAAATATGACTTTTTCCTTTATGACATTATTAGTTGGTACCAGGCGGTAGCATTCCCATAGATGTCTTTCTGTTATATTGCCATATTTCATAATGGGTTCTATAACATTAAGGTATTTAATTGTTCTACTTACAAAGTGTTAAAACTTGACTTTAGATAAGAGATCTTAGAGCCAATTGCTCAGTCATCTGCTTACACACATTTAGGAGATACAATCAGGGATATAAAGCCAAATGTAACAGAAAGAAAATATTTCTCAAGCATCAGTGACATTTAAAGTTTCAGAAGTGAACTATCACAGGATTCTTTTCATTTGATACAAGTTCTGGTACAATGTATCAAATGAAAATAAAGTTTATTCTATCTATTCTTTTTATATGGAGTGTAAACAGGACAGGGTGTTTATGGTTGTGTAATGTTTAAGGGGATGACATCGTCAGAAACCACTTTTTACATTTAAACTTTAGATTAATGCGCAAGTTAATATTAATTATATGTAAAAGAAGCTGAAGAAGATTAAGATTCTCATTTTCATTCATCATTTATTAATCAGACGATAACAATGGCTGAGGAACAGACAATTTCTCTGGTTGACGTTCTGGAGGAAGATGAGGAGCTTGAAGAAGAAGCTTCAGCTGTTTTAGCAGGAAGTGACTCGGATCACTGCTCTTACCCTCAGGTCAGTGTTTTTGTACTGTAAGATCACTGAATTCTCTGTGTACTTCAGTAGGTTTGGCCATTAGCATTTGAGGAGCCACAGCGTGATCAAGAGATCATCAGTACTTTATCAATACAGCGAGAGTATGTGTCTCTGTACTGGTGTGTGAGAAAATATAAAGCTCACATACCTGTGTATATGTACACATGTGTTTTATTAAGGGTTACGTGAAGCGTCAGGCTCTCTATGCCTGTAACACATGTACACCAAAAGGAGGACAACGGGCAGGAGTGTGTTTGGCCTGTTCCTATACGTGTCATGAAGGTCATGAGCTGTTCGAACTCTACACCAAGAGGTGAGTCAATACGAAGTCTGTCTCAAGACAGAGACATTTAAAAAATAATAGAAATCATAGTAAGTTTAATTATAGCACTTTTCAGTTAACCCCTTTGCAAAATTTGAAACAGGGTTAGGGGTTAGGGTAAAAACATAAAAACAAGAACACATCAAATTAATATTAAACGCAGGCAATCAAATGCAGGTATAAGAACAGATGGTAGGAATTACAAAGTAAAAACACCTCAGACTTATCCTATCAGTTTACATGTAAATTTGTTCCAGTCATGTAAAATCATGTTTGTGCATATCGACATACTGCAACTTTTTCTTCCAATTTGCCGAAGTCAGCAGTGTTTTTTTTTTTTTTTTTTGGCTACTCTGCCTATGAGACCAGCTGAACTGAGTTTCTCTCATTTCAGTCACTGATGCAGTCAATTCTAGTGAAAAGGAGGAAATCTCTGTCCCAGATACACATTCCTACAGGTCTCCAAATGTGCACTAAAGCCTACGAAATTGTCCTGTCATAATTGAATTCAGTTGTGGCATGTTTCTGAAAACTATAGCTATAATACCTTTTATTGTTATTCATTTTTATCTAATATAGAGAAAAACCTTTGCAAGGCAAGTATCGACTTTGAGTTTCTATAGAAAACTGTTTTTGTTTTGCCATTTTACATTTTAATCTACTCTTAAATTGATAGGTCATTCTCCTTTTGAGGACATTACAAAATATTAACTCATATTATTGGTTAACCAGACATGAAAATAGAGAGGGTATGCACAATCAATTTAAGAGCTGCTGTCTTCTATAAGAAGTATAGTCTGAATTTATCTAAGTTTTTTGTTTAATTATTATTATTGTGTTGGTTTTGGATTTATACAACTTTGGGCCAGGGAGCAGACATGTCATAGGGTGCTTGTAAGTTTTTAAAATTGTTCTTGAATATGTCTGATTAACTGTACTTCAGCTTTATAATGAGTGAATTGAATCTGTCAATTCAGACTTCATCCTTCACCAGCGCATGATTTTGTTTTTGTGCTTATTAATGCTGGTGGGCTGCTCAACCAATATTTTTTCAAATGTTTTCATAAAAATTGTTAAGGCTACATGATGACAGTCACTGTGTAATGTAGGGCATTTAACCACTGGAAGTGGTATTACATAAAAGGCATCCAACATCTTTGGAGTTTCAGGGTTATCTAATGAAGGTTGAAAATTGGCTGCCTCACAAGATCAAAGTTATCTCAGATGTCCAAATAAATTGCAAACACACAGGTTGTGTGGCCTTTTCTGGTGTACCTGCTTAACAATGTGCCTTTTTTATCTAATTCTGTATGGACAAATGTATACTAACATTTGTTCTTCCTCTTCGGTTTTCTCAGGAACTTCCGCTGTGACTGTGGAAACAGGAAGTTCATAGAGCTGCACTGTAAACTTCACCCTGTGAGTTGGGTTCAGGTGCTTTAGTTTTTTTTCCTGGTGCAAAGGTTAGGTCGGAACCTGTCTGGGTTCTCTGCAGTCTAAAACAACCCATGCACACATTTAGGTTTGGGTAGTGCTAATCACTTTTCACTTTGTGTATTACTTCCTCAGGCACTTTTGTACTTTTAGTTACAGAACAGAATTTTAGACTATAGAACTTTTTTTACTTTCTCAGTTTCCACAAAGTGATTAAAAACCATATGTGTTTCAGGACAAAGATGAGGTCAACACTCTGAATAAATACAGCCAGAATTTCTTTGGACTCTATTGCACCTGCAGCCGGCCTTACCCAGACCCTGATGACCAGGTGAGACACACCTGACCTCAGCTGCTCAGTAGGTCTTCTATCTCTTTACTGACCCCGCCCCTCTCTAATTGACTGGTTTGTCTCCAGGTAGAGGATGAGATGATTCAGTGTGTGGTGTGTGAGGACTGGCTGCATGGCCGGGTAAGTCTGACACACTTGTGACAGGTAACGGCACCTGACCTACACACTGTGAGAACTAACAGGTGCTCATACTGGCTGAGTTTTCACCTAAGTATGTTCCTGTCTCTGAAATAATTTCTCTCTCTCACCTTTTCCTATCTCTGAATCTGGACCTACTTCTGTCTGTGAACATGAGCCTGTTCCCATCTCCAAAGTTGAATTTAAACATGTTTGTATATTTGAAGCCTAAACTGGACCCTAAATAGTTTCTAATCCTGGACCGGTTTGTGTCTCTTCATCTGTAATGGCTGTTCAGCACCTGGGCTGTGTGGTTCCAGACTCTGTGGAGCTGCAAGAGATGATCTGTGAGTCCTGTATGAACAAAAACCCATTCCTGTGGACCTATGCTGTTCACCTTGCAGGTAAATAATTAAGAGTAAAGAGAAAACCGTTGAGCTTCAGAGTAACTGTAGAAATGTAGAGATGTTCTATTCTGTTGAAGCCCAGGGTGGGGGAAAAAAAGCTGCTTCATGTTCTCCATTACATTAGACGCCAACAAACACAGATCTCTGGCTGCATGGGATCTCTATTGAAAAAACATCAAAAGTGAGGTAACAACAGATTAGCCATGAACTGTATGTTCCTAAAATGTAAACGAATACAAATCCCATCTTAAGCAGCACCTCTCAGTTTATCTCATCTTAAAAATGCTAACATCAGGAGTTTTACTGCGCAAAGTTTTTCAGCTGGAGAAATTCAGGGTGCTCCTGACAACAGTAATTGTCCATACAAGAAATTGAAGCAGGAAGTTGTAAACATTAACTCCTGTGTTCAGTTCCAGGTGAGGTTGTACAGGTGAAGGAGGAAACAGGAGCAGAGTCCAGCAAAACAGAACAGGTGAGAGGATCAGATCTATGGATATTATGGTAATAGCAGTTGATTAAGGGCCACACAACACCAAGTCAAAGTCAAAAAACTAGCACCAGCAAAGACACAATGCTGCATTGACTCTTCGCAGCATTGTCTGGCTGTGGTGCTAAAACAGCCCATAAAGGCAAGAGCAAATGAGCATATTCTGCTGCATGTTTTGCATTTGCATGAGAGAAAGACCTGTGATAACATATGTAAAAGTTGTGAATAAAGGGCATTACCTTTATAACTACTGTGTCAAAGAGCTGATTGGTTACAGCCAAGGAGCCTGAAGGCAAGACTGAAACAGAAAGGAAACAAACATCAAGAAAGATAAAATCTGAGCATCTAAAGGAGGTGTTAACAGACAGCATTAGAAAATATATGCAAACTGCCCATTTTCTTCTTTTTCTCTCCCCTAATTTATATTTACAGTTACATTTAGTCATTTGGCAGACAGTTTCATCCAAAACGACTTGGATTAATTTAGCTTGTAATTGGTTCACACTGAGGTAACTTTTGCTTCCTGTTTAATTGCATTTAGTCATTAAATACTATTTTGATAAATACAACACTGCCCCCTTGTGGACACGTACATGTGCTGTACCACAGAATCATATGCAAATATCTCCAAATGTAACCCACGTCTTTGTGTACATGCAGAAGGCAGCAATAGAATTTTAGCCTAAGAAGATACAAGTTGTACAGGCATTGTTAATACTGTGGTCTATTTTCTAGCATGATTCAATAAGCTGAACAGCAATTTTACATAAAACAGTAGTTCAACTAAGGCTGGGTTAAAGAAATTGTTTAAAAAAAGTTAACTATTTAAAATTTAGTTTACCAAAAAGAGAATGACATGATGCTATAAATCTCTAGTTTTATTTTTCAGCATGTTGCCATAGTTATATAACCTCAGTTCACAACTAATTCATCTCATGGCACTTAGCACAATGAAATCATGGTTAAACAGATTTGTAGAGCAGGTGACGGGGAGAAGAAACAATTCCTTTAACAGAAGAAATCTCCAGGTGAACCAAGTTTAGAGGGGGCGGTCATCTGTTCTATTCAATTAAATTCAACTTTATTTTTATAGTACCAATTTACAGCAAAGTAATCTCAAGACACTTTAAATAATAGAGCCAGACTACAGAGACGTTTAAAGAAAACCCAACAAATCCCCCTTGAGCAGCTATAGGCAACAGTGGAGAGGAAAAACTCCCTTTAACGGAAGAAACCTCCAGCAGAACCAGGCTCTGGGCGGGCGGACGTCTGCCTTGACTGCTTGGCATGAGTGGAAAACATTGGGCAGGTTGGTAGGGCCAGTAGTTGTGCACTGGAAGACACACAGCTCCAAACACAGGGTCAGAGAGAGAGAGAAGCACAACTACGGGAGAAAGAAGACACAGAGTTAATGTCCTACACTGGTGACATATAAATGTGGGCGGAGAGGACGAAAGCATCTCAGTGCATCTGGGGTCTTGTCGCTTGTCTGCCTTGATCAGGTGGAGAGAGAAAAGAAAAGTAGAGCAACAAGAAGCAACAGTAAAACACTAGGCAGGTCTTTAGGATTAGTAACTACACATTAGAAACACATAGCTCCAAAGCCGGGTATACCTGCAGAAAGACAGAGAGAGCGAGGCGAGACGAGACTACGGGTCAAGTAGGACACAAAGATAATGTCATGCTGAGGTGACATAAAACATGGGGAGATGAGAAAGGGAAAGAGCTCAGTGCATCAGGAGGGTCCTCCTATCAGTTTTTGATTTGTTTTGGTATCCACCTTGTTAGTGCTTAATAAAGTTATGATGAAATAAACCAAAACATTTACAATATGATTATTAATTGCTAAGTCTGATCACTGATCATTAAAAAAATTATCATTCAGGACGATGAAGTCATCAAGCCCACCTGCAAGCGTAGCCGGGAGGAGGCTGAGCCTAGCTGCAGGCTGAAGGAGCTGCAGCAAGATGGTCGAAAGAGAGCCCAGTCAGGAGCCGTGTTTTGGCCGTCAGCGTGGCGATCCAAACTCTGCTCCTGCAACACCTGCCAAGTAACACCACCTGTCTCACTTCCAATTATTTTGTCACTGTGAAGTTGTATGCATGTATCATTTTGTGCAAAATTATTATCACCAGGGCCACTTTTACACCGCTGTCTCTCCTCACCAGAGATGATTTTCTTTGCGAATAGATTGCATCCTGGGAAAATATTATTACATAGGGAACCTTGATTCTGCTCATTGTGGGTCCATACCACTTTTGTGTCATTCACTTTATGCCTGGGACCATAGTGTTTCCTGAATGCTTTCAGAGCCTGGGTTCTTAAAACTGAGGTCTGCCTCATGGACTATTCTTTCCTGGTACTGCATACAGACCTTCCAGCACATCCTAGACATTTTCTCTGGACTGTGCCAAATATTCCAGTTAGTCCTACATTTACTACTACTAACGTCATTAGTCCATAAACACACTGACAGGGTGACAAGATGGCTTATCAGAACAGAGTGGGCTCATGATGATTGGGACTAAGACTGGGTGATATGGACAAACATCAGCTTTTGAGACTGAACAGCTATACACAATATATATCTCAGTCACATCACAAGCACTTCTTTGAAGACTGGATGTGATCCAGTGTTAATTTTGAGCATATGAAGTTGCACAAGAGTTTTGTTTTAAGCAGTTGTTTAAATGTTGATAGTGGGGGTGCTGAGTGTGCAGAGTTTGGTAGCCCATTCCACCAGCGTGCGACAGCTGAGGTAAAGATCAGCGTGAGATGTTTTGCTTTGTGGTCTCAGGACCAACAGGTGCTGTTTTTCGGCAGAGTGCAATGGAATAGAGGGATTGTAGACCTGAATGGGGGAGTTTAGGTAAGATGGTGCCGGTGAGTTAATTGTTTTGTGGCATGATGAATATGGTGTAGAGATCTGAACAGTATGATCAATAATAAGTCTAGATGTTGCATTTTTAATGATCTTGACAGGTTTGGTTGTGCCGCTGCCCTATAAGCAGGGCATTGTAGTAGTTAAGAAGAAATATAACCAGTGCTTAGGGTCTCATCTTTTTGATTTTGTACAAGGCAAATCTGCTACCTGAAAGACAGGCGATTTCGTCAGTAAAGCTCACGTAGTAGTTAGTGAAGACCCCCATTTATCTGGCAAATTATGTAATGACAATCAGTATAGATGCTAAAATGAAAGGTTTGGCTGGGAGGACCAGACCTGTACCAGATAGTGCAGACAGGAGGATGTGGTGGCTGGTGATAAAGCAGGATTAGCAAAGAAGACTGGTCCACAGCCTTTGTAGCTTGCAGGGATTCCACAATCATCAAAAGTGTTTCTGTGAAATGACCAATCCTGAAGTTGAACTTGTTATCATGAAGGTTGTTCTTACCACTTCATAAAGATTATTATAATAAAAAATAAGCAACTTTTGGAATATCGCAACATCTATAATCATTTCAGGAGAGTCCCAGAGTGTATAATTGAGAGAATGTATAATTTGAGTTATTAATGTAACATCTTGAGAATTTGTCTGTACGTCCTTTGTCCTTACCTGTACACCCACCCCCCCCAACCCACTCTCAGAAGCGTCTGTCTGAAGCTGGACTGTCCTTCCTTTTGGACGAGGGTGACACTGTCTTTGCCTATGAGAAAAAAGGCAAAAACAATGAACAGAAACATGAAGGACATGACCCGCTGATGTCAGCGTTGGACAACCTGAACAGAGTCCAGCAGCTCGAGATCATCCATGGTACTACTCCACTCTACTATCCTTTATTGTACTCTACTGAACTATTGTGCAATACTAAACATAATACTACAAGCTGGGCCTGTTACATCAGCTGGAAATTATCTGCAGTACTATAAAAATTACAATGCTGTACTACAGGTACTATTCAGGGTCCAGACTATACAGACATTCAGAGAAAACCCAACAAATTCCCCATGAGCAGCTATAGGCAACAGTGGAGAGGAAAAGCTCCCTTTAATGGAAGAAAGCTGCAGCAGAACCAGGCTCAGGGCGGGCGGCCATCTACCTTGACCCATTGGGTTGAGTGGAAAACATTGGGCAGGTTGGTAGGACCAGTAGCTCCAAGCTCCAAGCCGGGGACACCGAAGACAGGGACAGACAGAAGGAGAGAGAGAGAGGGAGAAGCAAAACTACGGGAGAAAGATGACACAAAGTTAATCTCCTACAGTGGTGACATATAAATCTGGGCTAAGAGGAGGAAAGTGTCTAAGTGCATCAGGGGTTGGTCCCCCAATAGACTGCGCCTATAGCAGCAGAACATCTGTTAGTAAATTAGACTTGATAAGCGATCATCAATTCGATCAGGTCACGTACCAAAAGCCTATAAGGTAGCTGTAATCAAACCCCTACTTTAAAAACCTTGTCTTGATCCAGGTGTTTTAGCCAATAACAGACAAATATCCCTTCTCCCCTTTATTTCTAAAATACCTGTAGAGCAATAATGTGATCACCTGCGATTTGACCTGCTTGAAGCTGAACATGTTTATTTCATCATGGCACAGAAACCGCACTGAGTAAAGTCACCAATGATCTTCTCTTGGCTTTAGATAATGGACTTGTCCTTATACTTGTTCTGTTAGATCTTAGTGCTGCATTTCACACATTTGATTACAAAATGTTATTACAGAGACTAGAACATGTAATGGGGATTAAAGGAACTGCAGCATGGCTATATGTGTGTGTGTATGTGTATATGTATATATATATGTGTGTATGTGTTGAAATATATGTTGAATTCTAAATCCTGACTGAAGGTGTTTAAACAGGTTGTTCCTACTACATGTACTACCATAGATGAAACTAAAACTCCCATATTTGTGTGTGTTTCAGGATACAATGATATGAAAACTGAGCTAAAAGATTTTCTTCAGAGATTTGCTGCTGAAGGAAAGGTCAGTCACTCTGATTTTCTGTGACTGTGATGTCTTTGTCTCTCCTCTTCTGGCTATGGCTTTTTGAATTTCCCTCAGCATCCGCAAAGTAAATCTACTTTATGATGTTACTCTATTATCTGATAGGTTGTGACTTCTGATGACATCCGTCAGTTCTTCGAACAGCAGCAGACTCGAAAAAGAAGGCGAGTTGATGCTGGAAGTTTCTACTGCACGTGATGACTTTTGACCTTTCCATAATCTATGACCTATGGCCTATGAATTTCTGTGTTGTGTTGACCCTCAGTATTCTTTTTGTTTTTACCCAATCTTAAAGTTATCTGCAGTTAAATTTAATTTTCTTTTTTTTTTATTTGAGTTTAAGAGGTTCCCAACATCTATTTTTAACTGAAAACTAATAAAACTAAACAACGTGGAATATGCTCATGTCTTACTGATTTGAATTATTTTATTTACTGAACAGAAAATCGGTGTAAAACTGTAAATATAGTGTCAAAAATATTTCTGCTTTTTCTTAAATCAGAATCAGAAAACTGTTTATAACAGTATAACAGTACTAGGAATTAGTCTTAGTGTCAGGTGCAAACAAAATGTACAGAACGAAAAGTTAAGGTCCAAAGGTGTGATACAATATGAAATATGTACATAAATATAATACAATAAATATAAGATGTCATTACATGTCACATCTCATTTCTAAATTCTAAATAGGGTTCTGGAATTCCAGGGCAGAGCAGGTTTTTAAAAAAAAGAATATATATTAAATGATATATAGATAAATTATAGTATACATATATACAGTGGCAAGAAAAAGTATGTAAATCTTTTGGGATTACATGCACCTTTGCATGAATTGGTCATAAAATGTGCTCTGATCTTCATCGAAGTCGAAACAATAGAAACATAGTCTGCTAAAAATAATACTACAGAGACCTATGTTTTCATGTTTTTATTGAACATAACATGTAAACATTCACAGTGCAGGGTGGAAAAAGTATTGGACTTGACAACTGGTTGACCCTCCTTTGGCAGCAATAACCTCAACCAAACATTTCCTGTAGTTGCAGATTAGACCTGCATTGATCTGGAGTAATTTTGGACCACTCCTCTTCACAAAACTGTTTCAGTGTAGCAATATTCATGGGATTTCTGACCAAAACCAAAATTGAGTTGATTGGAAAAAATACACAACACTATGTGTGGAGAAAAAAAAAGGCACAGCACGCCAACATCAAAACCTCATCCCTACTGCAAAACATGCCAGAGGGAGCATCATGGTGTGGGGCTGCTTTGCTGCCTCATGGCCTGGACGTAGTGTCATTGATGGAGAAATAAATTCCAGACAAAACATTTTGCAGGAAAACTTCATCATCATCTGTCTGCCAACTGAAGCTCTGCAGAGGATGGTTGATGCAACAGGGCAATGATCCAAAGCATACAAGTAATTCAACAAAAAATTGGGTTCAACTGAACAAAACACGACTTCTGGAGTCTAGTCAGAGTCCAACCCGATTGACATGCTGTGGCATGACCTTGAGAGAGACGATTCACACTAGACATCACATGAATATTGCTATACTGAAACAGTTTTGTGAAGAGGAGTGGTCCAAAAATTACTCCACATCATTGTGCAGTTCTTATCTGCAACTACAGGAAATGTTTGGTTGAGGTTATTATTGCCAAAGGAGGGTAAACCAGTTATTATGTCCAAAGGATCACATACTTTTTCCACCCTGCACTGTGAATGTTTACATGTTATGTTCAATAAAAACATGAAAACATATGTATGTGTAGTATTATTTTTAGCAGACTGTGTTTTTCTATTGTTGTGACTTCGATGAAGATCATAGCACATTTTATGACCAATTCATGCAAAGGTCCATGTAATCCCAAAAGGTTCACATACTTTTTCTGGCAACTGTATAACAATATATATTGAAAATGTCTGTATTTTTATCTTAAGCAGTCATATTAGTGCAACAGTTAAGCTTATGTATATTTATGGCCACAAGAAAAATTTTGTAATACCAAATTAACTAAGTGTTATTAATTTTGAATTTGTAGACTCATTAGCAATCATCTGTTACTTGACACAAGTATTGAAAAAGATAGGTGGGTTATATATTGTTTATGGGTTTGAAAAGTGGGTCTGGACTGAACTCTGGTTTCCAAATAAGTAAAGTAAGTAAATGTCAGTTTTAAAGACATAAAATGGTACGAAATCCCACAGTTTAGGTGGACTTGAACTTTTTCTTTGCACGATGTTGTCCTGATCCACCAAAACTGGGCTTCAATGTCTCAAAGACAATTTGTTACAAGATGCTGTAAATCTAATCACTGAATCTGCAATTAGTATTTAGCAGTAATTATTTGTGAAATCTACTCATTTATCTTACTGAATCAGTGGTTAAAATGTGAAAAAAGCAATTATTTGGTGAGTTGTACAATTAAGGATTTAGACTTGCCCTTGGACTGTGTAGACCTGCCTCACAAAGACATCATTGGCCCCAGCCCCAATATAAAAACTTAAATTACTAATATATGTTTCCATTTCTGTGATTAAAAAGGAGAAACTTCGTAGACTATATACAGGACTGGTGTCTTTTTAATACAACATAATGAGGTTATATATGCTTGGCATGTTATGTGACACTTACGAAAATTTTTAACATGCATGAAATATACAAAGTAAAAGGCAGGGCCAACCCTGGTTCACCTCTGATCTGTCCAATAAATCCATTACATACAGTAAAATAAAAAATTTTGGAGATGTAGTTTGTCAGGTTCAGAGATGCACGAGGTAGAGGAGTCATCCGCTAATTAAGAGCAAGAGACTTGCTCACAGCTGACCTATGACACTTGTCAGTGAACTTAGGCCAGCTGCCTAGCAGCTTCCCCACTGTGTGATTATGAGTGTGAATGGGTGAATGAGAAGCATTGTAAAGGACCAATAAGTAGAAAAAGCGTCATAAGAGCAGACCATTTACCAAGGTGACTTTCATGTGTTTATCAGATAAAATCATTACTAATTTACAAATGCTCACACATTGACATAAAAACATGTTGACAGTAAAAGACCAGTTGCTGCTTACTCCGCCCTCCTCATTGCTCGTCCAATTACTTTACAGAAAATATTTTTTTATAACTTACGACTATAAATGAAAATCTGAGAAAGCGTCGATTCAGTCCTGTCACTGGTTTTACTGGGTCAACTGAAGTCTGGACTTAGGCATTCTGCTGGTCCCAGGTTTTTGCCGTAGTGGTTCTGGTCGAGGTGTCAGGGATCAGTAGTATGGAGCGTCGTCAGAGTCTGGAGGAGCAGCTCAGGTGTCCAGTCTGTCTGGACATCTTCAGTGAACCTCTGATGTTACAGTGTGGACACTCATACTGCAGGTGAGATGGAAAAGACACCTGTCCATGTCACAGGTTCTGTTCTTACCTACACTGATCTTACTTGTTCTCATCTTTCCCTACCTACCCTGTCCTGATGTCACCTGATGTGCCCTCACTGTCCTGAACTCACCTGACCTCTTCTGGCTAGACTAGAACAGTCTTTTGATCTAGTGTTTTTGTTAGTTAACATGACTCATGTACTCACCTGTACCTGTCCTGTCCCATCCTCACTTCTGCAGATGTTGTGTGCGCTCCATGACAATGGACGTGCTTGGCCAGTTGCAATGTCCTGTGTGTCGCTGTGCTGTGGATGGAGACAGTCCTCCTCCCAATGTCAGTCTGGCTCGAGTCATTGAGGCTCTGCAGGCAAGCTCACCTGAGACCAGTCACTGGTTAACAACCAACATCAGTTTTACAAAGCAGCCCTGAAATCTTATTTACCTGTTCATTCTCACAGGAGGTGAGTGTCTCAAGTGAAGCTCACCTGGAGACGTGTCCTCAGCACCACAACCCACTGAGTCTTTACTGCGAGGACGAACAAATGGTGATCTGTGGCCTCTGTGGAAGCATTGGTTCTCACCGTGGACACAAAATTACCCCTCTGGGCTCTGTCTACAGTCGCATGAAGGTACAGACACTCAAGACGGGCATGACATTCAGAGCAACATTGGCCTTAAATGATTAGACGTTTTTTGCAGTGTACATCCTTAATACAAGAAGACCTAAAGTATTTGGTGCACAGCCTTTAAATTATCTGGGGTTTTGTTACATTGACATAGGGTCAAATGTATACATACAGCACACCTAACAGTTGTTAAACCTCCCTTTAGCAGACTCTCCTGGCAGCCGTCAACAAGCTTGAAAAAGCGACTTTTCCTGATCAGATTGATAGGGCAACCTTTGTATCAGTAGTATATTGTTTTCTTATTTCCATTGTCACAGAGTTTCAAAATGACTTGACAAACTATGGTTAGAACAATCAAAAGCCTAAGATTTTAATGGTATAAACCATTTTAAGATAGTTAAAGGTAAATTAGTTTAGTATTATTATTTAAAAGGCATACACAATAAAATCAAATAAGAAATACCTAAGCGTTTATTGCTTTAATGTATTGTCTACAAAAGTCCATAATTCCAAATAAATGCACAGTGTGATTAATTGTATGGATGTTTAACAATCCATACAATTAATCAACAGTGTTTAAGTTCACTTTGATGGCATTAAGATTTTACCAATCTTGTCTTGAGTAAATCCAACTTATATGTAAACATTTGTCTGGCATTCATAAGCCAGGTCGTGAGACAATACATTTTCCAAACCAATAACGTGAGCCACAAGTTGGCTGGGATGTCGTTACCTTCTTCCTTGTCACATGGTTTGTTACAAATAACATTTCACCACATCATTATTCACCAAACTTTGTCTTCCATTTGTCCATACTTATTATTGTTGCTCCATTGTCTGTTTAGGTTCACCAGGTAAACCTACAGAGAGAATTTTCCATTCTAAAGACAAAATAAATACTTAAACACATTATTTACATTTTTGATGTTAACATGTTTGTGGCTTGTTTAAATTTAGTGACACTTTAATTGGATGTGGCAGGTCTGACAGTAAAATTTTGGGTTTCTTTCAAAAGAGACAAAGCAAGAGATTTTCGTCTTTTAAGTTTTAGAACAAGGCCCCTTATAATTTATGTTTAATGTTTATGGACTGTGTACAAAAATGGGAGTGATTAATAAGTAGACTAGGGTTTTGATACCTTTACTTTCATACTGGTTCCTGAAGGACGCTTCTTTCGGTAGCTTTTTTATGTTAAAGAAAAAAAAGAAAAAAATACATTCAGCACTGTGGCATATAGCTAATTTTCCAGTAATTCTTCAAACTCCATGAAGGAGGATTCTCTGTAATACTGTTGGATGACACCAACTTAGCTTTAAGTCAAGATACCCAAGGTACTGAAAGTGTATCAGCATTGGCACTGATGTCAACACTGAGTTTGATACCAGTTTCTAAATTAACATTTTTATAGTAATTTTATACAATCGATTTCAACAGACAGAAAATTACACTACAGGTTACACTACGGATCAGTTTTTTTTAATCACCTTGCCTTTTTAAACTTTAAATAATGCTGCAACCAAAATAATTCCATTTACTACAAATTAAAGTTGGCAGCCGACATATTAATGAATAAAATATTATACGAGCCGGATTTGAAGTCAGACCTCCAGTTTACTACATTACTTGTGTGCCTCCTAAAACTTGCCTCCTATGAACTTCATTCATATTTTTTTAGTAATATTACATCTAAAAAATAAATACACTCTGTTTTTAACGTGCTTGCAAACACGCTTGGGAGAAAACTATTCTGTGTCTGCATAATCAGCAAAAAGAATCCGCTTCAGAGTCTTGATTTTGGAGCAGCAGGTTCTTTCTTGGACGGCAGCCTTTTAGTTGCACTACAGCAACAAATTAATGGAGAATCCAGTACCATGATGGTTGTTCCTGTCTATGTCAAATAATGTCCCTTAAGCTGAGTGAGACAGTTTGGCTCTTGGTTCAGACCTTGGAAAATAGATCTACCTGCCAACAATGTGTATTTATACTGTATGCAGTAGCTTCACAGATCATCTTGAAATCTGCAGTTTAAAATTAGCTTTGACGCATTCCTACAACATTCAGGGCCCAGGAACAGAAACCCCAAACTAGCCTACAAGCTGAATACTCAGGGAACATATATAATGGCTGTTCAGACCACAGAAGACACACACGGGGTAACTGAAACACAAAACCTCACAAAATAACTTACATAGAACAATATATAACATACGCAAATAATTAAACTATCTAAAGCTACAAATTCAACTGACTAGCACAACATAACTAAGTAATCAAAATTTCTTAGCAGCCTCTTGGTACGATTCAGCAAGCAGCTCCCTGTGTTTGACTGTTTCACTTCCTCGAGTCCATCCTTTTTCTCAGCTAAACCAGATTTTCCCTCCAGCAGCAGAAACACACAGCAACACATCCAGCAGTGGTCATTTAAGAAATGATAATCTCAAGAACAAATAATTAAACTGTGTGACTGTACAGAACTATATGTACATTCCAATGCACCTTAACCCTTAAACTAACCTAAACTAATGTAACTTATGCCAATTTATCAAATAAACCAATTAAAACAAAAATGAATTAACTCCTTATTTAATTATTTGTCTAAAAGACAATAATGTGTTCAAGGTGAACTAACAGGTGGGTCATCCACATTTAACTGGATTGTGTGGCAGCAGGGCACCATCACAGTCTGTAAGCTTCAGACAGCCGTAGATAACATAGGATGACACTTCTGATCTCCATTAGATTTCTCTGTTCTGTTCACAAATTTCCCAATAGTAAAGAAGTGATGTACATTATCCAGTGGTTACAGTTTAACTTAGTGGTTGTTGACTCAATGCAGATAAGCAATCATAATTTCATGTCATATTATCAGTGATTAAACAGACTTTGACAATGGTCACATGAGCCTTCTTTCCAGCAACAATCAAACGTGTTCATTAAGCTGTGACCTTCATGTTTGTGGCCAGGTAAACCAGCCTGCTTCTTAGCTGCTTTTTCAAATGAATTCTTCACAGTAAATTCATTCATCTTCAATTCAGTACAAAAAATATCTATTTTTTTTTTTACACAGCAAGGTGCAGAATAAAGTTTTGTTTTTAAAACAATGAATTTTACCTGTGTATCTCAGGAGGACATTTCCTGTCTGATGACTGAGTTCCAACAGCACAAACGTAAACTGGAGGATCAGATCTGTAAACTGGCACACAACAAATCCAGGATCACAGTGGGTCCATGATTTTTTTCTTAAATGATCTGAGAAAAAGTCAGTCAAAAATGTTAAGTCTGAAAGTGTCACCTGTTGCTCGCTGTCCAATCAGAATGAGTCTGATGTGCTGAAGTGGGTCGTTAGGAAGGAGTTTGGTGAACTGCGACGATGCCTGGAGGTGGAGGAGGCCAGTTTTATGCAGCAGGTGGAGACATCAGCTGCCGTCCTCGTGTCGTCCCTCCAGAATCAGACAGATCAGTTAAACCAGAACCTTAACCGACTGCAGGAGGCCTACAGCACCCTGCAGGACCTGAGTAATGAGGGGCACCTGGACTTTATAAAGGTACTGAGCTCTGTTTTCTGATTAAGGATTAGTCACTGGACTATAAGCATGCTACAGTTACGATGAATCCTGTGAAACATCTATTGAATTGGATCCAACATTCTCCTCAAGTCCAAAACCAGTTTAAATCAAGCGTGTTTCTAACTGTAAAATTGATCAATGTTATTTGTTTTCTGTTTACAGAAATATGGATCAATTGCTCAAAGGTAACAAATATACTAACATAACGTCAATTAACTGATTAATCAGTCAAGTTATAAGTGTTTTTAATTCATCTCAGTTTTGATTACATTGTGTTAAACATTATGTCAAGGAATTTCACAAAGTAAGGCCAAGGTCTTATGGTGTTATAGAGAAAAGCCAACAAAGTTTTTTTGAGCAGCACTAGGTAAAAGTGGAAGGGGAAAAAAGCTGATTTACCAGAAGAAATCAGTATCATCAGTAAAACAATGGATATTAAGTCCATGTTTTATCTGATAGGTGAAATGCAGAGTGGAAGGGCCAAGAACTGCTACCTGATGTACTTCATATGTCACATCAGAAACTGCTAATGTAATATTAGTGTAAGAAATAAATTATGATTGTTAAGCAGGGTTTTAATCCAGAGACACCACTGTGTGTTCTCTGTGTCCAGGTTCAGGCAAAGTCAGGATCTGCAGCAGCGAGATGAGAGAAGCTTTAGCTCCGTCAACTTCAAGCCAGGTTTCAACCACAATGACATTAAATTGACAGTGTGGAAAAGACTGCACCGCAAAGTCCTTCCAGGTACATCAATACCTGTCCTGTCCTGTCCTCAAACCTGCACCTGCACCTGACTGTATGTCTTAACTTGTGCCTGTATTAAAATCTGTCTTCCATCCAGCCCTGGAGCTTCTGAAGCTGGATCCTCAGTCTGCTCACCCAATTCTGGAGCTGCTTCATGGAGACACAGTGGTGGTCTGTGGGGCTCTGCTGCGGAGACTTCCTGATATTTCAGAGAGATTCACTTTCAGTTACTGCGTCCTGACAAATCGAGGCTTCTCTTCTGGGAAACACTACTGGGAGGTAAACCCAGAGAGAGGGGTTTTATTAACAACTAAAATCCAGGCAGAGCTAGGAGACAAGGTGCAAGGACAAATCAAGCGTACAAAAACACCAAATTATAGTACACACAGATACAGGGGAACCACGAGGACCTGGATCCTGTAGCGAGCAGTCTTAAGAGAGACTGGCAGGTATTTCTCCATAGTAATCTACAAGTGATCAGGTAAATGTAAGACAAGTGTGCAGGTGGAGAAGGGAACGGACGGCTGAAGGCAAGTGTTCTGCTTCTTTTTTAGGTGGAGGTGGGGAACAAACCCAGGTGGCGTCTCGGTTTGATTAAAGGAACAACTGATCGTAAGACCAAGCTGGTGAAGAATCCAGAGAATGGGGTGTGGTTGATCGGACTTAAAGATGGTGTCTATGAAGCCTTTGCTTCACCCAGAGTTGTCCTGCCGCTGTCTGTGCCCCCTCGACGGGTAGGACTGTTCCTGGACTATGACGGTGGAGCCCTGAGCTTCTATAACGCTGACAGTCCTGATGAACTGGCCTTTATTTACAGCTTCAAGCTGGAGGTGCAGGGGAAAGTCTACCCTCTGCTGGACGTCTGCTGGCACGACCGGGGAGACAACAAACACCCGCTGGTCCTTCTCCAGCCCCACACAGAGCACCTCGGTCCTCTTCCTCACACCCTTAAACACAAGTGACAGAAAGTCATCCTTCATTTAACAAGTTCAGTCTCAGCTGAGATCCAAATCCAGAGGGTTAGAACCTCCTTCATGTGGATACATATAAGAGAAAAACTAATTTTTGTTTCTGTGACCTGCATGTTTGCCCTCAGCCTTGAATAAATCAGTTGTGATTAGTTTTATCATTTTTTTTCATCAGTACACAGCTTTGGCTCCACAGAACACTGTATACTGGTCCAGTGTGTCCTACAGCTGAGCACCAAGAAGTAGCTTTAGTTTTTAAGGTGTACTGTTAGAAGTTTTAGCTTCAAACTGACCAAATGTCAAGACACAAAATCCAAATTTAAATCTTTGACTAAACAGTAATCCTGAAGTTCATTAATGTTATGCTTTTTGTATGTATTTATATACATTTGTTTATACATACATGTATATTTTTTTGCATTATTTTTCTATTCTTGTTATGTTCTATTAATGTCATGGTTTTATATTTAATTATTCTTGTATAATCTGGTGGACTGATGTTGGGAGAAACACCTCCTGCTGAACATTAGCAAAACAAAGGAAGTGTAAAGGTGGAGAGGACCTGCTGAAATCCACTAACGACTGCAACTCAAGCTGTGGTGCAGTGAAAACAAACTGGAGCTGAACACACTCAAGACTGTAGAGATGAGAAGAATTTCAGGAGAGGCCCTCCCACACTGCCTCCCCTCAACATATCCTCCAGGCCTGTGGAAACCTTTAGATTTCTGGGGTCCACTATCTCACATGACTTAGCGGGGAAACAACATCGACTCCATCTTAGAAAGACTCGGCAGAAGACATATTTCATACAACAGCGGAGGAAGTTCGACCTGCCACAGAAGCTGTTAATTCAGTTCTACGCTGCTGTCGTTGAGTCTGTCCTGTGCTTGTCCATCACAGTCTGCTTTGGAGTAGCCGCCAAACAGGACAAGAACAGACTGTAGAGGAGAGTGAGGACGGCAAAAAGAACCCCTAGTTGCCCACTCTCCAAGACTTGTACACATCAAGAGCCAGGAATTGGGCAAAGAAAATCACCGCTGACCCCTCTTCCTGTCAAAACCACTGCATACCGGAACAGTCTCTGACCTCATGCTCACAGAAACATTGCTGCTAACCATGACACACTCAAATCACTGACCCTTAATCCCTAAATGCCCACACAAAAACATACACTTTAAGGAACCACGTAATCGTGTTCAAACTGCCACACACTGCACCTGCCTTCATTAGGCCAATCTTATTTGTCTTAACAAGGTTATTTGTCATTTTCATATTGTCTGCATTGTTACATACTTGAGAGCAACCAATGGCCAAAGTAAATTCCTTTTATGTGTTAGCACTTGGCCAAAAAAACATCACATCAAGTGAATGTTTTAAAACATTTGTCCCTGATGACAGTCTGTTGACTATTATGATCTGAGGGTCATCAGAACATTTTTATTAATGTTTAACATTAGCACCAAATTCTAAACTTAAAAAATGTTTTCTCTACATTTTCCTTTTCACACAAACTGCAGTCTTGTTTATAATAAAATACCTTTACAAAGTGAATAGATCAATACAAAAATCAAACAGATAAACACTTGGATCATAGTAATTCACGTCTAGAGGAAAAATCTCAACATCACCTTGAAAATTACACTTGTGACCTGAGGTTGAATGAATCCAGATCCATTATAGCAAGAACTTGCATCAGTTTTGAGTCCAGATGTTAGCAGGTCCATAAGCAGGCCAGTGTCCATTTGGTTTGAACCTGAAATGTGTGCTGGGGGGGGTGGTACTGTTACCAAGACATTAAGAGACTCATAATTAGAACAAAGATATTTGCTAATTTTTTTCCTTAAACAAATAGTTTTATTTCATTCTTTCCATGCTGACAGTGTGAGGTCACAATGACTTGATTGTTACAGTCACTTCAATCTGGTAATGACACATGAATCATCAGTTACCTGTGAAGACTTATAAAGCTGTAGATGTCACTTATCACCATCATCACAATGAAATCTTAATGCTAATCTGCCACACGTCTGTCGTGAAACCTTGACTCGTCCTTTCCTATAATTATGACAAAACCACAAAGACCTGAACTTTGTTTTAAACGATCACCATGTTAACCCTAACACTATCGCTGCAAATAGTTTTCAATAAAAATAAAATTTTAAACATTATCCTTACCCAAAATATCCCCACATAAAAACTATACAACACCAGTTTTACACAAATCATACTGCATGAGCGTTGTCTTGAATAACGGTTTAAAATGTGGAAACTGGAGCTCAGCACTCATCCAGCGGAGCCTCCTGGTGCTGCAGGAAACGGATCAGACCGCCAGGCAGTGGCAACTTCTTTACCCGATGGATTCCAACCATTTTCAGGATGTGCAGCCGGCAGAGCTGCAACAGTGGCCGTGGGGGGGCTGAAACACACAGCAGTAATGTGACTGGAGAAATACCACACAAAGCAGTAACATACAGACAAAACACAACTAACACACAGACCTGCTTTCTCCTTGATGACGCTCCAGTCAGAGTAGCTGTCCAGGTGTTCCATGAGTCTGGAGCACAGATTCACGTGACCTACATAGTCCAAAAGGACATCAATGATGGGACCCGCCCATCGACTGATGCTGGGAGCTGAGATCATCTCACAAAACTGTGAATCAATAGTCAATAATTAGTATTTATATAACGAGCTGTCTATCATTTATCAGCCAATAGCAAAACTGTCTATGAATCAGTATTCTTCCAATTCTTGCCAAGACCCTTAACAAAAAAAGAAAAGAAGAAAAAATCTATCAAATCTCTGAATTTTTTTGTCCTGATCAAGCTCACTGATTTTGATAGTTTGGGTTCAGGAGTGGTCATTCTAATGAAACCTTGCTGCTTTTCTCTCTGAATGACCTCTGCATGGATTTAAACTCAATCTCTCCAAAAAAAGTTCTAGTTTTCCCAGTCAGACCGTCAATACAACACAGCATTGGCATCAATGTTCAGTGACTGTTCCCAGGAAGAAATTTTTACTGAAAATACATTGAAAACACATTCCAACCTTTCTGGCAGATTTGCCCTCTACAACATTGGAAAATTTAGACCCTAGTCACACTTGCCTCAACTACTGCTAAGCTCTGCTGATGGGGTTTCCATCAGCACTATCAAATCCTTCCAGATGATCCAAATCTGGAACCGTCAAATAGAAAACACATGTCACACCACTGTCCAGACCTCTACCGTGGCCTCATGAAATTCAAAGCTCTGGATCTCATCCACAACTCAAAGGCACCTTCCTTCCTAGACTTAAGAGGTTGTTGTAGAGTTGTGTTAAGCTCACCTATGATCTCAGTTACGCTCCGGGTTGTGATCAAAACAAATATCATGAGTTGAAGCAGCTCAAATGAGTGTCCTCTGTAAATTAACCAAGCTCAGAGTTCTGAGTAGAACACGAGTAGAGTGGTTTGGTTATCTAATCATTATACTTTTTATCAGCTTCTACTAGAGTTTTTCCAGACTTCAACTTGGAGAAGACCTTACGGCAGAGGCTTAACAGGCTGGGTCTACCTAGCCTTGGCTCCAGCAGGAGGGGCTGAAAAGTGTTGCTGTGGGAAAGCAATCCGGACAACCCTGATTAACCTACTGCCACTATAACAGAGTCCACTTGAGCATCAGAAAAACGGATGTTTCTCTTTTTATTTAAATGTTTTCATACTGACTTTTAATTATGTACCTGAACACCTCTCCTGGACTGTGTCTCTGGGAGGACAGGATGGTCACTGTAACGGAGCTCATCCCTCTGTGATCGGATGGTTTTAATTGGCGGATGAGGTCTGCTGCCGTAGATACAGTCAAAGCAGGAGAGGGCATGGCCTCCATGGTCCAGCAGGTACTTAAACATGGACAGGTACTTCATAGAAAACATGTAGACAGCTGGAAATGTGGTGGGGTGGGTGGGGATAGAGGCGTTGATATCAGCTCCGTGTTCCACCAGCAAGATGATAGTTTGGATGCAGCCCAGCCTTGCTGCCACCATCAGTGGCTTGAACATGTCTAGGTTTGGGTTGGCACCAGCCTCCAGCAGCATGCGAACAGCATCAAGATTGTTGTTGATGACAGCAAAGTAGAGCGCAGTGCTCGGCGGTCCTCATACGTCTTTGACCGCTCCTCAGAAAGCAGAGTGTTGACATCAAAGCCCGCTTTGATCAGAATCTCCAATACCTCATCACGGTTACGCTCGGCTGCCAGGTGGAGAGGGCTTATACCAGTCCGCCGGATTCTGGCCTTACTGGTGGCTGAGATTAACATGGACACGATGCTAAGAAAAGCAAATATTAGAGAAATTAGCCAAGATCGACCCTGACCTAAAGCTGATTAGACAACATCTGTTGGGAAACCAGCAGCAGCTTCTTCACTTGATGAAATGTTTTGACTAATTGAGTGAGGGGCCAACAATGGCTGCTATAAACAGTAGGGTTGGTGGTTTGTGCCTGACTCTCCCTGGACAAAAAACTGACCACCTAAGCTGCCCAGCCACTAAGGTCACAAGTCAGGTAAAATTTGGGGAGGTTTCAATTAATAAGGGTATTCTTCTGGGGCAATTTAACATGCAGACCACATGTTGCTATGGTCACTTTTTTTCTGATTTGAAACTCAGTGTAGCTTGTATGCCTCAACTTTATCTTTGCAATGTAAGCATTTTGTTTACAATGCCTCCAGATAAAGATGTTAAAACATCTGCTTAACTAAAAATGACTGTCATCTGCAAACAAAATGAAATAAAATGTTTATCCACACCATAGACTTTGCATGATTGACCTCAATTTATAAAAATATTAAATTCATTACCCACTTTCTTCATATTCTTTAAAGTCTTATGTCTCATTTACATAACATTTAGATGGACTAGAAATCATTAAATTTCTATCATATTTAAAGATTTTACAGTAATTTTCTTTTTCTTTTTTTTTAACAGAATATAATTTTAAAGCAAATATCTACAATATAAATCAGGAAGTATCCACACTGTTGGTCCAAAAGATAAAACAATACCCTCATTCATAGTATCTTACTTTACCACATTTACCCTAAAACTGTGGTTTAGTGGTCAGTTATTACTTTAACTCTCATTCCCGTGCCTTCAGAACCCTACATCATTCATTTTAACTTCTTTGAAATTGTGAGAACCTCAACTACATGTCAAAAAAGACAGAAAGGGATCACTGTGCCTACGTATCACTTCCTCTCTGCGCAGCAATATGGAGTGGTAATAATCCAGTCTTTCCAGGTTTGTTGGCATCAGCATTCTGAGAGAGAAGGAGCTTGACAGTGTCCTCATGTCCATTTTTAGCAGCTTCATACAAGGCAGTGGCTCCATCTGCAGCCTGACTGTTAATGTCTGCACCTGCAGGAAACATTTAGGGTTGAGGGTTCAATCGGAGGAAATCTTTAAAACCTCAGACCATCTCTAGCACTTTCAGAGAACAGTCTAGACTCTTCTAAGATGACACATGTTGGTAGCTTGCAGGAGCCTTAATCAAAGCACTAATAACACAGACTGTAGGTAAACAAATGAGCTGCTTTATATTGTTATAGTCAGTTTGGAGGTCAGAGTTGCAACATAGATCTTGTTTTCCTCTTGCAGCCACGATCTTCCAAATAAGCATTTGGAGATGTTGGTTTTGTTGCACTAAGCAGGAACAAATGCTGTCTTACTAAAAATATTCTCTCTGAAGTTTGGTTTACACAAACTTGAAATTTAGTTTACTGGGTACTCATAAGGTTGCAATGTAATTTTCAGTAGCTGGGCTCCAGTTAAGCTGTAGTTATGGGGTATATCTGTGTGTGTGTGAGAAATAGGACCTTTATTTTTAAAATGCACGATTGCAAATGTGCTGTAAACAAATCTGTCTCCCACAACCTAAGGTTTTCATCATTTTGCGCCCCCTGTGTGCACTGACCTCACACTGAAATAGAGGAGTTTCTCTTCTGAGAACACTTCTGACTCTGACCATGTCCCACTGTATGTTACATATATTAAACGCAACTGGTGACAGTGTCCTGCGTCAATTTCTCCTGTCATTGCTTGGAGTTCATTTGTAAAATAAGTTTCAGTCTCAAGTGATAGTACTACTTATTAGTTAGCACTTAGAAACTCACTCCCAGCCTATGTCAGCCTCGGTCCTGCAGATACCCTTTTGGATAAGGTTAAACTGTGGGAAGTATTGGTATTTTCCAGCTTCTGACTAACTGAACACAACTAATCCAGGCAATCAGCAATGATTAGTGCAGAGATGGCTCCAAAACAAGCAGGACAGCAGCTTACACCGGCCAGGAGTCAGTATCAGTGCTATCAACCATTCCTACAGTTTACCATGTCTCAGTAGGAAGCGTAAAGTGGCAAGATGTCCACTCTGAGCCGCCGTAAACAGTGGCGAGATGCCGAACATGTTGGTGAGGTTTTGTTTGGCTCCAGCCTTCAGCAGCATCTCACAGATCTCTACATTGTCATGAACAACAGCTTCCTGCAGAGCAGTGCAACCATGAATACAGTGAGTGTTCACCCCCACACCATGGTTTAACAACATGGCCACCGTAGCAGCATTGTTCCTCTCACAGGCTGCAGAGAATAAAAAAAAAGTTAGGGATAAGCCACCAAGACCACTGAAACCATGTTTATGATAGAAAAGTTTCAGTACCTAAGTTGATAGAAATCCTAAGTTTGGGTGTCCAATCGGTACTTAGTATTGGCAGTTACTCTGAGGTTATCGTCAATCTGGCAATGGTACTTGGTTAAATTTTATGTAGATTTATTGCACCAAACAAAAACCAAAATCATAGCAAGGTCCTGTTCCAGGACTTCAATAGTCCTGTTACAGAATTAAAAGGAACTGAAAAAATAAAAGGTACATTTAAAATGACTTAAATCTCATTATTGACTATTCAAAACATAACTTTGTATTAGAACAATAAGTCTACGCTATTATTTTGTGAAATGATGATTTCCTTTAGACCACATCACTTTTTTTTTCCACATATGAGGCTGATGTCACCTCCCGTCAAGATTACCTTTGTAGAGTGGAGTCTCTTTGTCATAGTTAGTGATATCAGGGTCAGCTCCATGTTCCAGAAGCACCTCAATGCATCTCAGCTGATCTTTGTTGACAGCAATGAGCAGTGCTGTCTCGCCACAATCAGTTCGCTTGTTGATCATTCCAGGCTGAGCTGAGGACAGAACCACAGAGGAATAAATCTGGGCTCTGTTGTGCATTTAAAACTTTGACTTTGTGTGTTGATCCTGTGTGCATCTACCTGACAACAGGACCTTCAGACAGGTGTCTTGGCCAAACCATGCTGCCTGGTGAATGGCGAGCCAGCCAGGTTTACTGGGCAGCATCAGATTCGTCCCTGGTTGCATCATTAGTGCTTTGACCCTGCTCACATCCCCAGCACTGATTGCTTTAAACAGAGGCTCCTCCTCCCTAGAGATAAAATACCCATCGACCTCACTGTCTCACCTGTTTTACTTTTCCTTAGCATTTCACCTGTCCATATCTCTCTCACCTGTCACCCCAGACATTCAAGGATGATTATTTAATTCACAGAAAGTCTTCATGTAAGGCACCAGGTTATAGAGATGGTTTTATGTACAGAAATATTTTTAACACATGTGAACTTACTCTTCAGGTTCTGGAGCGATGAAGACCACATTTCCATCAGGTCTGCGATAAGCTACCATCCTCTTCCCAAATCCTGTCATGAAGCGACTAATCGTCCCATCAAATGTCTTTCTAAAACAGCACCAAGAAAACATAGCCAATTAGAATCCTTAAACTGTCCTTACTTAAGCACAGTTAAGCTGAAGAGTAAAATAGTTCTACTTCAGAAAGTGTTAAAATGATATTAAACTTGCCTCACAGTTAAACTAAGACTAAAAACAGATACATTTCAGAGTTAAACTGGGATATTTATACCACAAAGAAAGTCTGTGACTAAAGATTAACTCAGAAGTTTCCGTTTCATGTTCATTACATTTTGGGGTTGACCAGGTCTGACTCTCTCTATTTGATGCAACTCACCACCAAGTGGTGATTAGTTGACAATTCTCCTATTTTCACAAGCATCCATGATATATGGCTTCAGATCTGATGATATAACCACAAAGCTGATCAGTTAGCTGAGGCCCAAGGTGTTTAGGTACCTCCAGGTTTCTCCATCATTGTCCGTGTGAGCACTGAAGTGAGAACTATCTAAGCAGTGCCCTTTATGGGACCCTACTCAAGGTCTTCAAGAAGTGTGGGTACTCCAAATGCTGTTCGGTTCATAAACCTGGACAACAGTGAGAGAATTCCTCTTCCCTCTTTACCAGCAACCACTGATGCATGAGGGCATACACACCCACCATTCATTTTAAACACTAGAACATTAGAACCATCTCTTCTTAATGCCCTCCAGTACAACTCCACTAACCACTTTGACCTCAGTCATAAACACATATTAGAATTATCACCTTTGTGAGAGTTCCAACTTAAAAACTGAAAACATGTATGTTAGTATATATATATATATACACACAAACATCTGTACTTCTATCCTTGTGAGGACGCTCATTGACATAATCCCCATACAATCCCCAGCCCCTAATCATCACAACTGAATGCCTATCCGTAACCATAACCAAACCCTAATTCTAACCCTAAAATCCAGTCTTGACCCTCAAAAATGGCCAAAATGTCCTCACTTCACAAAAATGTCCTCATTCTGTTAAAAAAAACGAAATTTGGTCCTCATTAAGTATCTACAGGTACACACACACATACACAAACACACACATACATATACACACACATATATAGCAGCTGGATATTTCAGTGGTTAACACTGCTGACTTTGGCGCAGTAGGGCAATCTCTTGTTGTGACATCAGGTGTTTTTTGTGGCTATTATTACTGTGCTACTAGTTGTTTCGGTGTTAGACTAGATGTTAAGTATCCATAGGTCCCACATCCTCTTCATGTAACCCCTAGAGTTACTTTTGTAGGAGCATTCTAGCAGTCCCCTGTTCTCATCTCTTGTCCATGTATGCCTCACTCTTGTTCGAGTAGTCCACCTCTCATCAGGTTGCCCTGGTTCCCCAACACCTGACGCAGACCTGGTTGACCCGGGCAACATCCAAGCCAGTGTTAACAACTGAGCTATGAGCACACTAACACACACAAATCTGCTCTTTATTGTACTTACATCTCATCATAGATACTTCTTCAGACACTTTGCTTTGATGCTTTTTCCTTGACTTAGACTTTTGCTGCCTTGTACCCCACTTGTAAGTCAGCGTTGGATAAAAGTGCCTGCAAACTAAACTGACTAAATGTAAATGTAAGTGTAGAAGTGGCCCTGGAAGCAGTGGAGAGTCTTGGAGATCCCAAAGTGACCTGACCCTACAAACCAAGGCACACTCCCGAGACCTTGGGGCCAGCGCACCAGGAGCTGCAGGATGTCATTACCCCAACCCGGTGCTCGCCACCTACAGTAGAGCAGACCATTGTGGAGCACGAAGTTTCCCCATTGGGAGTGGTCGGCCTTCACCACAGGAGCCTTGGGTAAAACCGCTGGCCACTCAGGATGCTGTCCCTCTTCCAGCCATCTCCTCATCAGGAACAGGATTGATTCAGTCTTTTGAAGTTGTTTAAACTGCAGTGTGGATGATGAAAGGCTCTCATCCTCCTCATTGTCACTTATCTCACAGTTCAGGGCCTGACTGGAGTATGCCACTGTACAATCTCCTCCATCCCCAGCTTGGAAGAGTACAGTGGTTACTCCCACATTACTGGTGTCTACATTAAAGGGCTACTGAGTGGCAGGATATCCCAACACTGGAGCATTGGTAAGTGCAAGTGCATTGAGTTGGTTGAAGACTGGTGCACAAGCATCACTCCAGTCAAAGGGCTAGCCCTCGTCAGTGAAGGTGAAGTTCTTGATGAAGTGGTCCTAGTAGGATGCCAGGCCCAGGAAACTGCAGCGTTAGTTTCCTGTTCCCTAACGACATTAGCCACCTTTGCTGGATCTGTGGCTGATTTTGATTTTGCATCTCCATCTACAAAATATTCCTCCCTTTCAGACTAGGTCTCTCTCCTCTCACCATTGTGAGCTTTGTGTCAGTCACAGGGAGCAGCCCAAAAGTACCCGAAAACACTCTGGGGCACATCCAAGGTTGGTAGACCCCATGTGGACTAGGGCCTGATATGGTCTTATCCTTCAACCAGACTGTTCGGGTACAGCCCTCTGGAGTAGCCTAGACAGCTGAGCAGTTTGCACTGTGCTTGGAGAGGGACTGGCAACTGGGCCAGTGGTCCCCAACAGCACAATTCCCCTTCCAGTGACTGGGAGGCTCTGGCTTTCAGTGCCGGTGCTGTACAATGATGGGCAACGTGGCCTGGCTCACCACACTAGTAGCAGGTATCAGCAGACAGGTTTGACCCCCAGCACATAGGCAAAGCCGTCACTGGCCAGCCTCTTCATTATCATCCTCATAGTCGCCCATCTCGACACATGGTCTTGAAATGGTGCCTTCTGTTGGTTTTTTGTGAGGAGAGTACCATCTCTGCTGGCTTTACTGAAGGACTGAGGTCTGGTGAGGCAAACATGTTGCCATAGTCACTCTGGAGTAAGGCCTAGGGGGAATGCATGCAGTACCAGCTCGCCTTGGGTGAGCACTGGAAACTGCTGTTAGCCTCACTGGGTGTACAACTGTGCCATTGTACATCGCGAGTTTGGCGGGTTTCTTCAGTGCCACTGCCGGCCATCTTTGAGTGAGCGTGGGGTGCTGTGGGGTTGTTCGGTAGCGATGAGTCCCATTACACTCAAGCCTTGCTCAATTTGGTCTGTAACTGGTAGTTCAGTATAGCTGTAGTTGGTCCTAATGGCCACTGGGGGATGATGAGGTTTGGTGATGCTTTGTAGTAATGTTTCGTTTGCGAACAAGTCGCCTCCAAGAGCAGATTCTTTGTAGCAAACAAGAGCCGACTCCCACCGGGGAGAGCCAAATCTTCAGCTGCTAGTACTCAGCTCTGCTGAAACACCACGCAGGCAGAGGTCTTTATTTTGATGGGCACACGATGGGGCCAATCACAAGAGAACAAACTGGGATCACACCATTATGTGAAAGAAGTTAAGTGGGGCAGATGTGTTGATGTAAAGACTGGCTTTTGTTTATTTGATTTGATTTGTTTGTATTGTGTTCAGTTAATTTAAAGGTTTGAATAAAATGTTTAACAATAGTAGCTGTGTATTTTTTGTAGCCAAAAAAAGGCTTTTATGATAACACAGAATAAAAAAAATAGCTTATCAACACAAAAAACATTCATGATTGCTACGTTAGATTAAAATGAAAGGCTCAGAGTGAAACTAAATTAATAGTCATTTTGGAGCCATTAGAGCAGGCTCTTAAGGGAGCCAAGCCAAATCTTTGAAAGCAGCCGGACTTCCCATCACTGGTGCTATAGCCATCTCGGGCAATCTTTAACCTGGTTCCAGTCAATTCTCCCAGGAGTTTGCTATTTTGCTGTAATGCACGTTCCAACTTTTGAATCTCTCTGTCCATCATGAGCTGACTTGGGCCAAACCCACTTCTGAAACCAATGTGATGCTCTGCTGATGTGGTGTGATAAAGATTTTTATTTTAAGCTCATGCCACATACACCTCATGAGCCAGAAAAGACAGATTTATTTAGTACAACACTAAAGAGCAAAACAGGAAGAGCAACTGCACTTAGAGTCAGGGTGTCAACACCAATTCCACCTATGACGGTGCACCCGTCAATGGTCACAAATGCAATTTCGAGTGAAATTCCAGCAAAGATTTTATCATTACCTTACTGAGTAAATAAAATGTAGGTAAAAAGGTAAAGGTAAAAATTTACCTGATTTGTATTGTGCAATATGGGTTCATGCAGTTATGCAAGGTACACCAACATATATTTTACATATAAAGAATCCTAAATATATTTATAAATAAATTAATGTATTGCATTTTTATAGTAAGTAGATCACTTTGACTTGGTCATTTTATTAGTAACTCACAAGCTAAAAAAAAAAAAAAGTGTGGGCACTTAATTTAACCTTTATGTTCTCTCTTTTGCAAGAAAGACCTGGCCAAGAGGTCTGATAAGTGCATCAGTAAAAACACCACCACCACATTTAAATTTGTGGTTGTAACATCACAAATTTAAATACTCTGTCTGTTCAGGACTTGCTCAGTTACAAGAGTTCATCCCCCTACTAGCCTTTGGTTCTAAAGCTAATGGTGTGTGTAAAGGGTAAGCCCACATACAATCAAATGGCAATGCTCCATCTAAGACTTCCAGCAAACCCTGCTCCTTCCGCTGGAATGTCTCTACCTTTACCTTTAACTAGTGTATCCTGCACCCCAGTTCTATCCTTGCAGGACACAGGCCTACAGGGGGGTAGGATATAGGAAACAGGACATTATCCTCTGCCAGATTTGGCCTCAAAAGACAAATTTCCTACAGTTTTGAAATTCTTAAAGCAGAGTTGTGCTCTAATGTTTTTTCATCACACAGTTCTCTCAAAAGGATTCACAACATGAAAGATGAGTAGAAATTGTAAAAGCTCACTTACGGATCAGGGGGCTTTTCAGCTGGAGGATTTGGAGAACTGTAGTGTGCTGTGGTCTGTGTTGGAGGTGGAGCCTTTCCAGGTAAATTATGGGAGTGTTTGGGTTTGAGCTGATTGGTGTTTCGTCCTGTACGGTTCACGTTCCTGTCAGGTAGGTGATCAGGTGAAGTATTGTTAGTTGTACTGGAGTTGTTAGTGGTGTTGTTGGCTGCATTGGTGTTGCTGCAGTTTGTGTCAGTCAGACTGCGTTCAATAGCAAGCTGCAGCAGTTCGTCATCGCTCAAGTTACTGTAGAGAGAATAATCCTCCAAGGTGACACCAGAGCCTGCTGATCCAGACCGAGTGATGCTAGGTGCAGCCATGAAGGAGCTAAAGTTTAAATGAAGAGACACGAGTTAGAACAGGCTCAAAGAGTCTGGTAAAACAGATATTAGAACTGAAGATTTCAACTTTGTCTATATAGATTTTATCTTTTAACCAAATCCCTTTTATTTTTTCCCCCTCCAATTAGTTTGTGTGGTGCATATGTGTGGTATAGGACCGTTTACTTTGAGTCTATAACTTTATTTTATCTGTCTATTCTATCTGAATAGCACAGAAACTCACTCAAAACCATACAAAATGTCCACTGAACCACCAGGAGTTCTGTTTTATGATAATTCTGCTGGATAGAACCTGCCTGGTGTTTACTATAGTATTTCCAATATGTATCGTGTATAAGCTCCAAAAAAAAATGGAACAGGTAAATTGGTTATTTTCCTGTGCAGCAAAGTAGACTTTTTAGTATTAACACTACTTAAGATCAGATCAACTGTCATGGAAAAACATTGAAGAAGCATTTGAAGACAAAAATCCAATGTTGAATAAAGGCAAAATGAGTAAACAAATCCAAAAAGACAAGACTGACAATGAAAGGCTGAAAACTGGATGTGAGAAAACAATAAATGTACTCACCTTGCTTAGAAGTATCGTTTTTGCCTGTGCAAAGTTTTCTCTGAGGTCAAACAGCCAAATGTTTATATGTCTGTAATGTCTGCACATGACATTGTGTGGGGGATGGGTGACAGGGATAGGTTGCTTAAGGTTTATTTTAAGACCAGCAGTCAGAACCTGTTGACCAGCTGACCACCCCCTCTAATATTACAGTTATTTAAAAACACTGCAGTGTCACTACAGCTCAGCAGAAAGATTGTTTAAACATAAAAAACAGATTAATTCCAGATCATTCTCAAGACTGAATTAGTAATTACTTATTCTCAAAGCTTTGGTCCATCCCCAATCGTGGATATATTTAGATTAGTGGTACTAATCTGACTTTTGTCCCAAATTAACCTTTAACCTGAATCCCGGTAAATCCTAGCTCTGCTCTGGTGTAATCTCATACTGATGCAACCCAGGCCAATTCCAGCTGTGTTAATCAGAAAGAAAACACAGAAGATATAAAGTACACCAGCATTGTTTATCTGTCAAATATGTAAATCTAAACTAACTAGTAGCATATGTATACATGTATATACTAAAATAGGTGGATTACTTTGCACTAACAATAACCAGGGATTGTCCCAGGTTATTTTGTGACAGAAACAAGTTAAAGTCACGTAATCAGTTAAGGAACATTAGCTTCAGCTGCTGAATGAAAGTGCGCTGACGGTAAAACAAACAATGCAGTACAGTGAACACATTTACTACAGTACAGTTCAGTAGTTTCTACTATTTTAATATATTAAGAGCCATTTGGGAGCCCTTACATATTATTGATATATATTCATATTTCATATTTTAACTTACACATTGCAAGTTAAAATCAAAAGCCACAGAGAAAAGAATATAACAAGTTGTGAGCTTTCATTATAAGTCAATCAGAAATCGAGACTGTCAGGGTGAAAACATCCAATTTGAACTTCATTTCCTGATCAACATTTATGTATTGCTTAATAAAAATTTACAATTTAGAACTGACCAGCTGTTGATCACTCAGTAATTCTGTGCAGAACTGGGTCCTCCTAAAAATATCTAGAAATCAATTTCAACTCAATTCAGGTGTTTTCAGGTGAATGAACAGCAGACATCGTACTGCAGGAAGCGGATAAGTCTGACAGGAAGGGGAAGAGTGTGGAGCAGTTTGAGTCGTTTCGCTCCAACCAGACTTCTGATCTTTAGCCTGCAGAGGTGCATCAGAGGGTGAGGAGGAACTGAAGAACAAATGCAGAAAACAGAAACTCAGAGGTGTTTATAGAAGCACATAAACTCTTTCATTTCATAACAGAAGCTTTCTGAGAAAGTATGGAACCTTGAAACAGTTCTGGAACATATTTATTTATGTACAACCTTTTTATTACCTCTTTAAAAAAGGACCACTTTCCAGAACTCACAAAATAATTTAAGAATCACCATAACATTCTCCAAAAACTCTAAACTGTTTTAGGAACCTAAAACTGAGAATACCTCAGCTTGGTTTGCAGACTACCATGAGACAAGGTAACCTCTAAGCCCCACCATTCATCAAGCTTTGACACCTCAGCAGCGGTGTTGTTCCTTACAAGCTTTTAGTTTGATTTGCGCCCAGTCGCTATGGCCTTCGAGAGTACCCAACAGCTGAGAGCACAGACGGACATGACTGGTATAGTCCAAAAGCATCGAGATGATCGGGCCGGTGAGCTGACAGAAAGATATGCTTGAGACAGCTTCACAGAACTGAAACAGAACAGTGGACACTATGAGAGGACTGACAACTTTTTTATAACATACATGCACTGATAGATATCGTACATTTCTGAGTTCACCTGAACAGGACGCTGTGGTGCTGCATCTCCGCTGATCTGCATTGCTTCAATAGGATGGCGTGATAGTGTGACATCTGGATGTGGTTTTTGGCCATACAGACAGTCAAAGCAAAGTTGGGCATCACAGCCATTATCTAGCAGCAGTTTGAGCATGGGGAGAGACTCCATGCTCAGCAGGATGGCAGATGGAAACGAAGACGGCTGCATAGAGATCTGTGCATTTACGTCAGCATTGTATCTCAGCAGTAGCGCTGCCATGTCCATCCAGCCGAGCCGGACAGCAATAAGAAGAGGGTTAAAGACATCCAGGTTGGGATCAGCTCCAGCCTCCAGCAACATCTTGGCAGCATCCAGATTCCCGTTATAGACAGCAAAGTAGAGTGCTGTGCTTCGTCGATCCTCGTACATCTTTGAGCGTTCCTCAGATAGCTTGGCATTGACATCAAAGCCGGATTCAATCAGCAGCTCCAAGATGTCATCCCTGTTCTTCTCAGTGGCGATGTGCAGAGGACTGATGCCACTGCGCTGGACTCTGACCCTGCTGGTGACTGGGATCAACAGTGACACGATTCTGGAAATGCAGACATTAGGGTATACATGGTGATTTTTAAAGACATTTTCAGCAGGCTGTGGTTGACCATGGTTTAATAATATCTTTTGAGTTTTGGCAACAACATACTTTTCTTTACTTCATAGCAAACAAAGTATACAAATAACGTAAGGCTTCCTTGTGAGCACTTGATAATGAAGGCAGCTTAGACAGATCCCACAGAATTCCAGACCTTATGTGATTGTTCTGAACAGCTACATGAAGTGGCAGCAGACCAGATTTCGTGGATCGGTTAGTGTCAGCTTTTAGAGACAAAAGTGCCTCAACAGCTGAAACGTGACCATTCTTACAGGCTTCATACAGTGGTGAGGCTCCATCTCCTGCCTGTCCATTTATATCTGCACCTGAAAACAAAAACATTGTTACTCATGGCAGACCCTAAAGAAACTGAAGACACTGATAGGTTTGAGGTACTGACCTCTCTTGGCCATCAAATGGATGATGTCAACATGCCCATGCTGTGCACTGACAAAGAAAGGTTGGATGCCGTAGATATTCCTGGTTTGTATATTTGCTCCAGCCTCAAGCAACATCTTGCAGAGCTTTACTCGGCCATGCCTGCAGGCTTCATGAAGAGCAGTTCCTCCCAGACTGCAGGAGCGATTTACCTGAGCTCCAAACCTCAGCAACAGATCCACGATTGCTTCATTGGGATGCTCACATGCTAAAATACATCAATAATCATATGAGAGGCAGCTGAGATACTTTCCACTTTAATACCTACTCAGCCTTTATTAATATGACTTTTTTGTTAAAAAACTTTTATGATCTATCAGCATGATGTAACCTGTGAACAATGGAGTGTCTCTGTCCTTGTTGGCCATGTTTGGGTCGGCTCTGTGCCTCAGGAGAAAGTCGATACAAGAGACATTTCTGCGCTCAGCAGCCAACATCAAAGCAGTTTGATTCTTTAAATTACACACATTCACAGTGTCAGGATGAGCTGTGGACAGAGATAAAAAAAATTACATATCCTAGATCAACTGTAAATTTATAGCTCTGAAATTGGTCTCTCCAAAGTAATTGAAGCAGGAACATCAGCTGCAGAAAACCTTAGAAAATAAATGTTCTGAACTTAGGTTTCTTACATGAGTGATAGGAATTTTACCACATTACTTAGATATCAGTTAGGTTGCATGTTTATGGTTAAAATAGATGGTCAGACCTATGAGAATTAAACAGAAAGTACAAAATAAAATGAATTAAAACATCTTAACATGAACAAATAGAAAAGCTACAGTCAAAGCTAGAAGAAAGATGACTAAAGTCAAGAGGATGCATGCTCTGGGAACCATTACAATTACAATGAACCATGAATGTAGAGGTTAGATTTCACAGCTACTGACCCATGACAATTAATGTCATGATAAAACAACCAGAATTAACTGTAGAGAGTACAATGATGACCATCAGACAAAAAATCATCTGAGATTATAAATGTGATGAGAATATGTCAAAAGTATCAGTTATACCAGGTATAATCTCTTCTGATGATTGTTTCTGTTACATAACGGATAGGATGTCACAGTGAATTCACATGTTAGACATTTGTACAATTAATTATATTGCAATTATATAACTGGAATTTCTGGAACCAGTTTTATGGTTATTTTAAATGAAAATAAAAGTGAAAAGTCATTTGGACTGACCAGAAATAGAAAGCCGATGCACAAATATTGTAAATATTGTGCTATTTAATTAAAACTCAAACCCTGTCCTTCAAACAACCATAAATCAGCAGCACACATACCTTCAATAAGAATCCTGACAAAATGTAACTGGCCATAAAAAGCAGCTTCATGAAGAGCAATCCAGCCATCGTCATTTGGCTCTGTCAGACTGCTGGACCTCTGTCTGACCAAATCCAGTAAAGCTTCAGCATTTCCACTCACAATTAGAGACTGTAATAGACTGAGCTCTCTGAATCAAACACAGAAAAACATTTACTTAGAAGACCAGGAACCAAGACAAAGAACAGGCACAAATAATTAATATACATCTGAAACCTGAAAACATCGAACACAAAGAAAAGCAGGCAGCAAACTTAGGGGGCAGGAGTAACAGGAAGCAAAGTCTGAAAACTGGTAAAAGTTAAAACCGGCCTGGCAAGGTCAGCATATCCAAAGAAGCTTAGCAAACAAACCAAGGTCAAAATGAAAAACAGCACAGACTTCAGGTCCAGAGAGACGGGTGGGTATATTATACATATAACAAGAATCTGATCGGTGAATGAGTCACGGCTGTGGTGGGTTTTGGGAATTTTACAGGGTGTGCAGGTGTTCCAAAACAGAAAAAGAGTTGGGAACATGAGGTAGGGGGTTTGGAATCAGTAAGAGACAGACTGAAACTGGACCAATTCAGATCCTGGACTGAAATCTGACTAAACAACAGTATAACAGTAACAGTGTTACTGTTACTAGCTTAGTGTTTGGACTGGACTGACTCACTTCTTGTGGGCTCTGTAAAGAAACTGAGAGAGTGCTGTTGGAGGGTTTGCAGTATTTGAGACTTCTTCTGTTTCTGATAGTGGAAGCTGAGACGGAGGGACACAGGATGGACTTCTGGAGGGGTCGGGATTTCTCCATCTGGAGTTTCTATTTGATTGTGTTGGGGTAACCAGGCTGTGAGAGGCTGAGGATGATAATGACTGTGATGTTGATGCCCTCTGATCAGCAAGTGGAGGAAACTGTTTGTCAGTGAGACTTCTCTCTACCGCAATCTGCAGCAGCTCCTCATCAGACAGATGACTGTAAACACTGTAGTCCTCCACATCCACCTGGCAGACGGCCATGTCTGGTCTATGGGACAGAAGATGAACAGTTAGTTTGGTTCTAAACTCTGAGCAGCAGTTCACTGAAAATCTGCAGTTACTAAAACAAACAGGGTCTTTCCGTGTAAACAAATCATCAGAGTTTAAAGCTTTACGCTTTGGACAAATGTCATGTAAACGTGATATCAGGGACTAGAAGCCATGGAGGTCAGTGGTGTTTATTTTCTCTGTCCTGAGCCAAAATGTTTAAAACCAACTGAGCAGCAGACACAGTAGGAGCAACTGAGCACTGAAAACACACAGCTCCAAAATTAAGGGTTTTGTATGCAAGGGGGAGTTTTAAATTCCATCCTAGATTTTAAGGGAAGCCAATGGAGTGAAGCTAACAAGGAGAAATATGATCCCCCTTGCTAATTCCAGTCAGTACTCTTCAACCACTTGGTACTTGTTTTGAATTTATTTTATTTTCATAGTAGCTAGAGACAGGAGAACTCAAACAACAACAACTCAGACTCTCTCTCAGCCCCTGTATCTGACATTTGTGCTCAGGTTATAAAGAAAGAAAATGATGTGACAGGTGGCAGCTAACAGTAGTGATGTTATGCTCAAAGCAGTATCAAGTCGGTGAAGAAGTACTGCAGCAAGAAGTTTCAATGTCACGCTTTACTAGGAAAGAATCACACGACCACCTTAAATGAAGCTTCATCCCTTCACACTCATAAGATCGTCAGAGCAGCCAAGTTTGTTGAAAAATTCTATTTCGACCATCTTATCCTTATCTCATCATTTGCCACATTCACATGTGAAGCCACAGATTTACCAACAGATATCGCTATTTTAACTGTGTCAAATGCCTAAAAACACTGAACTATTTAAAGTCCCAAAGTTTCAGCTTCTCCACCACTAGCTACTGGAAAACCAAACCATGACATGTTGAGCTCATGTGCACTTTGTTGATCTCTAGCTGATTATGTGGAAAATCATCTTCACAGGCAACATATTCAGCAACACCCATTCAGCATTCATATTACAGAGGTCCCAGGGGCATCTTCCAGTTCAAAGCTCTAACTCTCAGCTACAGAGTAGTCAATTCAACAGCATGTGCCTACTTGAACTCCCTTATCCAGGTCTGTAATCCCTCTCTCCTACTGAGCTCCTGGTGGTCCATTCAATAGACAACAATTAGACTAGAAAACTTTAATTAAGTTAAAGTAAGTCTCATAAATCAGAAGAGGCAATTCTATAAAAATGTATTTTAAGACGAGATTTAAAGGATGACACTGACTCAGACAGCCTGATTTCCTCAGGCAGGTCATTCCAGAGTTTTGGAGCCCTGATGGAAAATGCTCTATCCCCTTGATTTTTACCTGGGAAGTTTGAACAGCCAGCAATCCACTGTCTGGTGATCTTAAGCACATTAGGGGTTAAAAAAAATAAATCAATCAGAAACATAGGACGGAGCATAATCATGCAGAACCTCACAAGTAATCAATAAAATCTTAAAATTAATCCATAAATTACATGACTCCTAAAAACCAGCCCCTTATCCTTAGGTTATTACATGGAGACATGAAAACAATAATTTCAGCAATATTCTGAATTATGTGGATGGCTGGAGTGATAGTTCTAATCAGTCTGTCAAGTCAGTGAGACATTTCAGAGTAGCATTTGAGGCCAAACAATCACCGAGAATACTATGAGCATCGTTATTCGTCAGTCCAGGCATTTATTGTGTACCATCCTCAAGTCCCTTATTCTGAATTTTTGACTGAATTTTCAGATTTTCTAGCCGACTTAGTGCTTGGTGCAGATAAAGTCTTCATAGTGCGCGACTTTAACATTCATGTAGATGCTGAAAGTAACTCTTTCAACACAACATTTATTTCATTATTATTTCATAATGATCCCTTCATCATTTACTTTACCATGTACAAATATAACAGAGTAGCCTCATTAACTCTACTCCTACAAGTTGATGACCTGATTAATTATGCAGCATCCCTGCATTCAATACTCGATACTGTTGCTCCTCTGAAAAAGAAGGCAGTAAATCTGAACAGGTGATCTCCATGGTATAAGCTTGCAAACCTGCAATTTAAAGCAGGTGTCACGAAAACTAGAAAGGAAGTGGCGTTCCACTCATTCACAAGATAGATTTCAATTTGTTCATGTTAATGATGAATCTTCCACACACACAAAAGTTAGTTATGGAGTTCCAAGGTCCTAACAAGGCTCTGTGTTAGGACCAATACTCTTTACTCTATGTCTCCCCTTGGCAACATTATTTAAAAAATATGCAGTTATACTGTATCTATCTATGAAACCGGATGAAACAAATCAATTAGTCAAACAACAAGCATGTCTGGAAGACCTAAGGGACTGGATGACCTAATTTCCTTCTTCTAAACTCAGATAAAACTGAATTTATTGTGTTTGGGCCTAAAAAACTTAATCTATCTTTAGACGATAATAACTAACTCTGGCCCCCAGTAGTACTGCAAGGAATCGCAGAGTCATTTTTGACCAGGATTTGTCATTTACCTCTCACGTAAAACAAATCTCTAGAACAGCCTTCTTCCACCTAACGATTGTGCTTATTTTCTGGCATGCTGATATCGCCTTTTCTCAAGGGTAAGCTGATCTGGTAATGACAATTTTCAAGTTTCACAGAGTTTAATGAACCCTTGGTAATCTCTTGATATTTCAGGTTGTTCAGTTGTATTGCATTCATGGAAATCAACCTTAAACTATTGCTGCCAAAGTTCATCCAAATCTAACACAGACACTGTTCACTGATAACACTGGATGCTTACACTCCATATCATCTCCGCTATCCCTCTCCTTTTAGTGGTCCAGTCATAGTCCAATCTAGCATTGTTCTACGTAAGGTCCATTATCAATACTGCATATCACGTGTAAAGGTTCCAAAGCTTTAGAAAACCCATTTAGGTGTATCCATCAACAACTCAATATCTGCATCAATCTCTGGCAACTTAACATGTCTCAAAAGGTCATCTTTGCAGATCTTTCTGTCTAGGAATATGTTCCTGTGTATAAGTGTCGGGAGGTTCAAGACAGGCATTCCCTTTCATACCAGCCACCTCCAATCCTGACACAATATAGCTGTTCACCACCTGTTTTTGAGCCATAGTTTGTAGGAGAATGTGATTTATATCCCGGCGGGTTAAACCGTGCATTAAACCCTCTGTGGAGAATACGCCTGCACTTACGAGCATAAACGATAACAATTTTATTGCCCTTTTGACATTTAACTTGCACTGGAACTATAGTTTTTAAGTCATGATCGCTAGTGCCAGCAGGCCCAAGCAACATTAGACCTATGTTGTTTCTTCACCTTGTCAGAATCATTTTGCTTGTTCTGAAGAACAGTGAAATATAGTTGACGGATTAAAACCATATTTTGTACAGGAAATTCGTTTTCTACCATCTTTGCTCATGTTTCCTATGCACAACTGACAATCTTCTCCTTGGTGGTCCGATTTTTTTCCCCAACTGAGAACATGAAACCAGTGTGTTGTTCTCCACACTAAAGACACGTATTCTTTGCAGTCTGATCACATTCGTTCGTTTTTGATCTAGTTTGAATGTTGGTTTGTATTGGCGCTACAACTGTAGCAAAGCTAGTACCTTTAATTCCTGAAACTGTTTCTTGGATTTTTTACACCTCTATTCCTTGTTGGTAACAAAACATCTTGTATGTTTTGAAACATGGGGCCTGAAGATTTTCCTCTCAGCAAAATCAATGATGTTAATGAATTGAGCGTTCTGCTAGTCACAGGCTACAGTTTTCCACTTGAGTTTGTGAGGCAATTTCCTTATGATAGTTAATATATCAGCAGGGATGTTCAGATCAGGTAAGAAGAATCAGAAATGGCAGACTCTCTTCCTGTGGTAGAAATTTGTTTCCTCTGTGCTTTGTTCTAAACTTCATCTTCCAGATCATTTGTCACGACTTTAGTTCAACATGCGCTGAAGTTTGTGGTGTGGAGCAGTTGAACAGGGTTGTCGTAACTGTAATTTTACTTGTTAAGCACTTTAAAATAAGTAGGGTGAACAAAGTGCTTTACCGGTTAAAACATGAAATAATCAGAAATAAAACAAGATAATATATATAATATAATAAATACATAACCAATAATTAACAATAAATAACAGACATAAAATTTTGTCAAAACTCAAACTGTGTCAAATGCCAGTGAAAACACATGGGTCTTAAGAAGCGCTTTGAAAACAGGCAAGGAAGAGGCCTGTCTGATGTGCAAGGTTGCAGCTTGTTCTTCAGTTTTGGAGCGGCCACCGTAAAAGCTCCGTCCACTCTGAGCTTCCAATTAGTTTTATAATCAGGAGCAGCAGGCCGGCTGATCTGAGTGACCGAGAAGGAGTAAGTGTAGGAGTTCAGAGAGGTACAGTGGGGCAGCACCTTTTAAACACTTAAAAACAAATGGACAAGTTCAAAATGGATCTTAAAATGCACAGGCAGCCAGAGGAGGGAGGATAAAATAGGTGAATTGTGCAACACTCTCACTTCTCTTCAGCCATTGTTCATCATTTTCCTTCAAGGGGTTACTGTATTCAAGTATACCTGCAAACCACTAGTTTTGTTTATTCTGTTCATCTTCAGGGAGCAAATTAACCAACACGTTGTGATATTTGGCATTTCCACAAAGTTCAGTTAAACTCTCCAAAACAGGATGTACATATAAAGCATTTTCTTGTTTTTTCATCAGTATTTGTATTTCTGGAATAAGCTCTTTAATTTTATTCACAGTAGCTATCTGTTCATTTTGAAGCCTTTCTACTTTATTTCCATTTACAGCATCAATATTTATTTCACTAATTTTCTTCCTGTAACTTGTCTCTCTAAATTGTTTGCGCATGGCATCCGCACAATAATCCAAAACTTAAGCAGAGTTTCGTCAACTTTAATCAGATCCAACACTGCGTGATCCGTTTCCGGCCAGCAGTCAAGCCAACAATCGCCCCCCATAGAAAACGCTGGAAGCCAGGTTTATGAGGTTCCTGCTGCTGCCACACAGATTGACGCACACGGCCACGCTTACCTTGGCTTCTCAATCAACTCTGTTACTTTCACCAGCTCGTAATTAGGCGACAGTCGGTGCGTCCTCCTTGAATCTCCGTTCTTAGTTCCATCCGCATCCAGAGTTGAAGTGTAGCGACTTCAAGTAAAACAAACCACGAGTCGCTTAAAGGCTGTCGATGGGCCGTGTTTCATCCATTGAGAGCGAACGGAAGTTCTTAATATTTAATCAAAGGTTTAGCTTCATAACGAACAAAAGTAGATAACGTTCAAAGCGATTACTAAATCAAGTACCACATTACGGGAGCGCTCATCAAAGAATTTACCGACCCTGTTTCCTACCAGCTCGTACACCAGGTGTATATGAAGACTAATTAGTCCATTGAACCCTCCCATGCAGCGGAATTCTCTGCGTTAGAACTGTCACCAAAATAATTGTGAATGATTGTGGCTCCTACACCCAGCACACTCAGCAGCCTCCCTGCCAATATTCAAAATCCGTTGAAAACACACGACTGCTTCACTTGTCTGTGCACCTGAACCTAAAAAGAACTGCGTGAGTTGTAAATGTGAAACTAATTGAGAAGTCCTCCTCTGAAAACTGAAACAGCTTTTGATATAAAATCACACAACTCCACCACACAGTACCTGCAAATGTATCACACACAGCTTTCAGGATGGGCCTGACTCCCACAAAGACGACAAAAAACTGTTGAAATGGTCAAAATCAATCTCAATAGAAAAGACTGCGAGCATGAGCTCTGCTCTGAAGAAACCAAGGATGAGTGGAGCTACCTGTGAGACTGTCCTGTGTGTGTCCAGCAGAAACTCTACGTTTGTTTGCGCAGCAGCAGTTGTATCTATGCTGGTTATAACAGAAAGAGTCAGGTGGTTTCTCCAGCAGCAGGGACTCGGCCAGAAACACTGAATCTGAAACTCTGCTGGCTGAAAGTCAATCGGGCCAAACAGACAGACCTCCTGCCTGATTATGTCCAACACTGTGTGTCAGGAGCTGTCCTCCCTGTGTTTTTGGACAAATGCTCAAAGATCTCACAGAAGACTGACGGTAAAATGCGTGAAAAGGTTTTAGGCCTAAGAGCTGAAAACATTTGCTCTGCTGGAGAAACGAGTGTGACTTAAATGAAAGTCCGATGGTAGATCGAACATCATTTGATGTCGTCCTCACACTGTCTCTGGATTTATTCAACAATTCTACTACATTGTCTTATTTAAATATTACAGTTCTATCAAGTTTTAGAAGTTTGTTTTATGTAGATATTTAAAATGACTTTAGTTTGGACTGAAATGACAACCGTGATATTTCACACAGATGTTATTTTTATTCCTACTAAAGCAAGTGGACTTTGTCAATGAGTTTGCACAGTCCTTGCCAGCCGTTTCCATGGAAACCGGTTTAGCTGCAGTGCGGGTGTTAGCCTCCAGCTAGTCCATCCACCCCGCGTTGGACATCACCCGGTTCCGGTCTGATGGTTTAGCCTCCAGTATTCGGTCACGTCCGCTTGAGCAGCAGGTCAGTGAAAGCTCAGTTTTGGAGTTTCTGCTGCTTCACGAATATCCGTTCAGATTTCTGACAGTTCTATCGATTCACGACCCACCTTCATTAAAATGGACGGCAGGAGGTGCGATACCGGATCGGAAACGCTCTTTAGCGTCTTGCGATAAAATCTGGTTTGGAACAAAACAAAATAAGAAGACTTACATATGCATGATCTCCTAACTTTTGTACTGTTTGACCTGCCTGGTTCCGCCCTCCGCGTGGGAGCAACGAGAAAGCTCTGGGTTCAGATCACCGACATTTTACTGAGACATTTGTGTGATGATGCACTGAGTGGAGGCCCAAACAAGTGACAGGGAGCGACTCGAACAATCTCCGATTTTAGGCTCTTTACGGTCGGCGCGTTTCCAAATGCGAACAGACGCATTGTTGCGCTAAAACATGTAACGCAGCTCGGCGTGACGTTCACACAGCCGAGCCGGGCTGAAGCGGACACACTAGGACGGGATTTGATCTGAATTCGCTTTTTTTCGCGTGTCGGCCGAAATACAAAGGAGATTGTGTGGATTTGTTTGAAATCTGATGATTTATCAACTTTCCCAATGCTCCTTTTAATGATCAGCACATTTATTGTGTAAGACTAGTTTTTGGACGGATGTTGGTATCAAGTCCCTCCGCAAAATGAACAATTGTAAATTATCTAAAATATGTTGAAATGTGCTGCTTGCCATAGTGGCGACCGGCCGAAGTGAAAGGAGATCTTTGTCATCTGTGCTTCTTTTAACTTTTAGGTTTTAAGCGATTACTGGAACAAGTGACGCAAACACGAAGGTTCAAATGGCAAATTCTTCAACGGAGTCTGGCTTCTCTGCATAGGAGAGAGCGCGGACAATCCGGGAAACGCTCCGGCTGAGAGCGACTGACAAGCGGCGGTACTGTCGACCTAACGCCTGGGAATTCGCTTTTTTCATAAATATGGATATTTGTCCAAAATAACCTTCGTCGGTCGGAGGTCTGGGTATTCACCGAATGGAAGAAAACGGCATGTGGATGTGTTTTCCAGGTTTTCTTTGAACTTGTAACTGAAGCTTCACCTGCAGTTGAGCTAATACGTGGTAGATCATTAGAAATCTGTACGGAGTCTGCCGTGACGTTGCCTCCGCTCAGACAAATTGAACAGGGATCTCCTTGGAAACGGTTGGTGAGTGTCCCCCTCTCCTCCTCAATCAGGGATGGTCGGTACCGAGAGCTGCCCGAGGTTCTCCCACTAAGGAGCAGCAGTAAACTGGGCAGATGTTCCCTAGCAGGATAAACCAGTCCAGCCTCCTGTACGGACCCCTGGAGGAGCTGCAGGAGCTGGCCTTCATCGAGAGGCCAATCCGCAGGAGCCTCAAGGTATTTGCCATCTCAGCCTCTGATGTGTCCACACAGGGACAGACACTGAGTCATGCTCATGCCAGTCATGTGTGCGTAATGTTGACATGTGTGTGTTGGAGACGTGTTGGAGACGTGTGGTGTGTGAGACGGTGATGGAGGTGAGGATGAGTCAGTGGGAGGAAGATCAGCAGCCTCCACACAGGAAGCTGAGGGAGACACGGTGTCTGCGCAGCATGACGCAGTTTCTGTCTGCAGTGAGACGGGACAGATCCAAATTATTTGTCAGGAAGTGGATAAAACAGAGACTGTGTAAATGTAGAAAAACAGTAAAAATAGGAACAGAAGACGAAGTTGTGGAGCCCCCCAGAGACCACAGACCAGGTAGCAGGTGGTCCCCAGACTTTGGGCTCATAACTGAAACAAAAGTGATGGACTGGAGGAGACTGAAGTCAGTCAACGATCCTCTCTTAGTCCCCCCCACACCCCCATTGTTCATGCTGTGTTTCTGTTCACCGAGGACCAACTACACACACATCCACATGTCCATCCGTACTGTGTTTATTCTGTGGGGTGGACAAAATACAGAAGGCAGCACCTTCCCCTGAATGTGTGTGTTTGGGGGGGTGTCACTGATGACGCTAGGAGGTGGGAGCTGGCTCTTACAGGAGGAAATCCCGATGTCATGACGACGCAGACAGGTCCCCCATCTCCTCCCACAAACACTGTCTCTCTGTCCTTTTACTCTATGTGTGAGGACATCCTGTACTTCAGAGGATGTATTACTATCACACATTATAAGTACTTTCTTTATTTAATTCTAGTCAGAAATTAGTTTTTGGAAGCGGTTCTTTTCTTGAATCTGTACATGAATTAATCCTGACAGGAAATTAACATTTTCGATTTCAGCAGAAACTTTAGTTGTGAGGCACGTGTTGAACAAATCTGCACAGATTTGTGCATTCACATCATCAACAGCATCAAGTTCAATAGTGTTTAAATACTTTGTTATGATCAGTAACTCAGAGACATGACTTTGTTATTGTAGTACTGCTACCTTTGGACTGTCCCTGTGAGCACATATGTATCTCAGTGTGTTTTACAATTTGATTCTGAGTTTGTTGTTTTGTGTCAGACGGCTGAAGAGATCGATCAGCTGACTGTGGATGAAGACCTGAATGACATAGAGAGAGCTGTTTACCTGCTCAGGTGAGGACTGTTTACCTACTCAGGAAGAATACAGAATAATCAAGCAGCTATTTTTCTGAGTTGCCAGGTGTAGGAAGCAGCAGTGGAGCTCTCTACCTGTCCTCCTTTCTGTGTCCCAGTAAACTCTGAAACTAATAATTTGATCCCAGAGGACCTCAACTAGTTCAGTGGACTCATTTGGCATCTGAAATTTTGAAACTTGAGATGCATGACTAAGACCTGCAGTTTTCATGGATCCTAATAGGTGGAGGATCACTCAGGATCTCAGCCAAAAGTGTAGGTGTAAGGTTCAAACAGTTGGGATCAGATGTAAAGTGTCTAGGCTTTGTTGATTTAGATCCATGTTCTCAGTGGATTCACAGTACATCTGGGTTCACTTGTATCTGCTTTCACCTGCCTCCTGTGTTTTTTTGTCATCTCCAGTGTGGGTCAGGAGGTCCAGAGAGCCAGCGTCATTAGTAACTTGCCGTGTCTCGTTCGCCAAAATCCAGCTGAGACTTTTCGTCGGGTCGTCCCAAAAGTCCGTGTATGTATCATCAGACTGTTTGCGAGTGGCTAGGTGTTCCATGGGTGTCACACAGGTAAAACGTCCTGTCTCTCTGATTTAGGAGGTCCTGAATGGATCTGGAGCTGAAATCCAGCTTTCAGCAGCCGCATCATTTTTAACCATCCTACAGGACGACATCATCCTAATCCACACCCACACCTACTCCATCCTGAAAACTGTCCTGCTGCACCTGAACCACCGGGATGCAGGTAAACACAGGAATCACAAATAGATTCCACAAAGTAGTTTTAGTGAAATCTCAAGCTTCCACCTAGGGCTTTCTGTTTCAGTTATGATTGTGTCTTCCCATGACTATAAAAATAAAATAATCCAGAAAAAGATTATTGTGCCCCATTGTGTTTTGCCTATATGTACCGTCACACACATCATGAAATATGATGTTTTGTGTTTTTTAAAATGTTCTGTTAAATCAAAAATTTAAACAGATGTCTTTTATTTTGGGATCTTTCATTTCATTGGTTTGTAATGTTGTAAGAGATGATAGTAGGGTCTTCTTTAGTCCTGGAATTTCTTCTGTGTCTGTACAGTGCACAGGTTTATAAATAGACGTGTGACTGAAAAATGAGTCTGACTCACGGATAACGTAAAGGCTATCATAAAGGTAAAAATGCAAAAGTGAGTGTACAATTTACTGTGAGAATCATGCTAAATAAAATTAAATGACAAATGTCATTCTAATACATTTAAATGAAAATGCTGTTAAAAAGTGAAGATTATCAGCAATATTTATTCCAAAAACTACCTTAAAACCACATGATAGAGTGATTGCGTATCAATACGTAGAAAAGTGGAGACCATTTAATTGCAGATGATCAAATCCACTTTTCAAGTTGGTTTGAAGAACTGACATATTCAGATAAGTCACTCTTTTGGATAAGCTGCTGGCCCTGAACCTCTAAGACATAAGTAACCACACCTAAGTCACTTTTCACGTTTGGTGTTTCAGTGGTGAGCAATGCATGGTTGGAGACTCTGCTGTCAGCCATCAACACTTTACCCAAGGAGACCATCAAACAAGAGGTAAAATCTCAGCGATCTCACACTCTGCGTCTTTTTCTATACCGTTCTCACTCTGTCTGTCTGTCTTTGCAGGTACTGAACCCCCTACTTTACCAGTCTCAGCTGTCTCACTCTCTTCAGGCCCGCTTGGCCAGTTGCCGTATTTTAGGAAAAGTTTCCTGCAAGTTTGATTCTCAAATGTGAGTTTAACTATAACCCATCACCGTTTCTATTGAGCTCAGGTGAGTTTTCTCATCTGTAGCTGAGACCCCAACAAGGGAATGCTGACAGGTGTGTTTTATTTGCATCAGAGTGAAAAAGGAGCTGCTGCCGTTGGCTCGATCTTTATGTCAGGACATGGAGTATGAGGTCCGAGCCTGCATGTGCCATCAGCTGGAGACCATCGCCAGGGCCACTGGGTAAAACACACCAACATCAAAAAGTCATCAAGCAAACACTGACCAAAGACTAAAGTATAATGTGTGTCCTGTTCAGGGTAGAGGACTTGAGGGCAGAACTCCTACCTGACCTGGTGGAGCTTGCTGCAGATGAGGAGAGCAGTGTCCGCCTCGCTGCCTTTGACACCATCATCAATCTGATGGAGATGATGGACAGCGGTGAGTCCAGCATTAGCCCCTCCTGTCATCTCCTATCAGAAAGCCCTTGTTGACTGCGCAGTTGACCCCACATCTCTCCCCCCACACAGATGACAGGCTCCATGTGGTGCTCCCTCTGGTAATGGCGGTGTGTGAGGACTTGTCACAGGTGGACGAAGCAGTAGTGGCGTCTCTGTCGTTCCAGTTTGGGAAGCTCTGTAGTGGACTGACAGGTGAGATCTGGCAGGTTCAGTTCTTTGTTCTGTATCAGGAGCTGATTGGTGTGGTGGCTCAGGACAAGACCTTGTGTTTCAGACTCCTTGTCAGATGAGCAGAAAGGCAGACTGCTGCAGACTTTTAAGGTGCTGTGTGTCGCCGGTCTGCAGACTGAAAGAAACCAAAATGATGGCAACAACGAGTCAACGCTGATTCGCTGCAACTGTTGCTACAACTTCCCAGTAATCCCCCCACATCGCACAGAGTGCACAGATCTACATAGTTCTCTACAAGATATTTTAGCTACATAACCTTGTACTTTTTCTCCAGGCCATGGTGGTGTTTGCTGACCCTGCACACTTCCTGTCTGACCTCTACTCATCTTTCTCTGGTCTCTGCTGTGACCCAGAGGTCAGCGTTCGTCGAAGTGCTGCTGGCAGCTTTACACCAGGTCAGATTTGCCCAGCATGAACGAATACCCTGATGTTTGTTCTGTTTTCACAGTCTGAACTGTGAATTTGTTCTGAAGAGTGCACAGGAGTTATTCATATCCTAAAGGAGCACATAAACACAAAAGTGAACGTCACTGTTCTTAGGTTCTGCTTGTCATAAAGAGTAAATCGGCTAATAGTAGTAGTTGTGTATAGTACTGTGGTCTTTGGCTGTTGATCTGCAGATATGTGGATAATAAAAACTCTGCTCTCTGACCAAAACTTTTAGGTGGTGAAGCTCCTTGGCCCAAATGTCCAGGTTATACACAAAGAGCTGTTGGCTCTGCTGCAGGATGACTCTCTAGAAGTGAGTCTAGACCAACAGATTCTACGTCCAGTTTGTATAAACAGGCTCCCTGTGAAAAACAGTAAACTGTGGGAAACTGCAGCTGCTGATTAGCATGTGAACGTGTTTGATTTGTTAATTTTTAATGTTTTTATCTTGTATTTGTTATTTGATGCTGAAGGTGTGGTTTGCGAACCAGAGTCGGTCACAAAACCCCAGACAACACCGACAGATTGAGCGTAGCTTTTTAATATGAGTTAAGTATGATGTCGATCTAACTTGCTGAAGCTTTGATTGGTGTTGAGGTATTGGATGCTTTGATGAATCACCTGGAGGAAACTCTAGAACCAGTTCTGTCAAAAGGAGAAAACCTGACTCTGGACAACAAGGTGAGAAAACACAGCTCCAAAATTTTGATGCTAGTGGTTCCCCTATGTTCTACTTTGCTTCCCTCATGATGTCATATGGTCCTGCTGTACTTTAGTTTTGCTGAGTTTCCCCCATGTTCACTTGTGGATCCCCGTGTTCTTTCTTGTTCTGCCAAGGTTCCTCAGTAATCTTGTTATTCTGCTAATAGTGTGTGTTTTACTGTGCTTCTCTCATGTTCGGCTGTGGTTCCCCGAGTTCTCTCATGGTTCTCGCTGTTCCTTACCAGTTCCCAGGGTTGCTGTCGGCACTGATGTTGGCAGAACAGAAGGTTGGATGTTCTTTGCGTTGGCGGCTGCATGAGAAACTGCTTCAGCATTACAGCTGCCTGGCCCGACTGCTGCCTGGAGACCTGCTGCACCAGAACTTCTCCCCTCGCATCTTCATCATTCTCACGACTAACGTTAGCATCACAGTAAACTACAACACAGAATATAATAGGTGAACCAGGATGACAAGCAGGTAACCCCCCTTCTGGTTGTTGTGTTCCAGAAAGTCTTGCCGGTTCAGAAGGAGGCAGCTCGGACGTTCTGCACATTTCTCCGCTACAACCGCAAACAGGAGCAGCGTCAGGAGATGATGGAGCAATTGATCCAAGGTCAGAAGCCACTTGCTCTTCAGTCTCAGGTGCTCTGAGTATGTCACACATAAACAGTTGATCTCAGGTACCTCAGTTTAATAATCCATCTAGAACTCCTTAGAGACTTCTCTCACTGTTCTGTACTTAAGGTCTGGCTCAGGGTCGAAGCTACTGGAACCGTCTCAGGTTCCTTGATGTTTGTGAAATGGCCACTGAGATTTTCTCTAGAAAATATTTCAACAAACACTTCTTGATCCCAGCATTGGAGCTGGTCCACGATCCGGTCGCCAATGTCAGGTAGGGCTGTCTGTGCACCTGTCTCTTTGTCCACCTGCCAGTCTGTTTACACATCTGCCTGCTTACCTGTCTGACCATCAGGTACAAGCTGTGCCAGCTTCTGCCCAGGTTCCGGTCGTCACTCCACCTGCCAGCTGATAAACAGCTACTGCAGCAACTTGACTTCTGTGTCCAGAAACTTCTGTGCAGAGAGAAAGACAAAGACGTGGTGGCTACTATTCGCAAGGTAACAACCACACCAGAGACCAGTTCAGAACCACTGTCTGAAGACTGGTCTGAGAACAATCTAGACTAGGACTGCACAATTTTGGTAAAAATACAATTAAATAACTTGCTTAAATAAAACCAATCATTCTACAATGATATCTTTGTAGCTGTGGGGTTAGGTTTGTAGTTTAACCTCAACTGACTTATGCTCTGCAACTTCTTTTTAAAGTAATAACATAAAGTGTCATTAATTTGCCTCACTCGATACTGAACGTTGTGCATTGTGAATATTGCGCACGCACACATCGCAATGATGGTGCTAAAATGATGTATTGTGCAGACCTAATCTACACTACAGGGATCAGCCATTGGCACCAGTGATAGATTAACTGATGGGTTTACTGTGCTCATCGTGTGTTTCAGACAGTGTTGGAACTGGACAAGCTGGACCTCACAGAGCCAGTAAGCCACCTGTTTGTTGAAGACTAGAACCAAAACTGTAGCTTAGTGCTTGGTTTGTGTTCGTAACGTTCACCTCTTGTCAGTTTCAGAAGCGGCAAGAGAGGGATCTGTTGGACCAGAAGAAAGAGAAGGAGGAGACTCTGCTGCTGGAAATGGTGAGTCTAAACCTGGCAGTTATTGGGTCTCAGTCACTTCCTGCTTTAACTACATCTCCTCTGTGGTCAGGAGCAGCTGGAGCGACAACAGATTGAAGGGAAGCCAAACTCTGAGAAACACACAGAGCGAAAACGTGAGTGTCACTGTCTATTTTCTTCATACAGTTTTGAATCACTTTTGCTGTACAAAGACTGGTAAAAAAAAACATGGGTCCAAATAGTCTGATCCATTTCTGCTATGTAGTTCAATCTGTGAACCATCTGATTTTGACAGGAAGGGAAAGTAAAACCACTCTATCTGCAACCAAATCTATGTCAGTGTCTTCGTCTGGAGCCACCTTATCCTCCTCTGGTAAGTCAACATTAAGGAGGACATACTGCGTCCCAACTGAATCTTCATACCTGACCGCCAGTCACATTACCTGTGGTGGTTTGATACATACTGGAACGCATTGGTTCTAAACGCAAACCTCTTTAGAACCTTGACGTTTGATGATAATGTTGTGTCTTCCTCCTACAGGAAAGGAGATCAGGAAGGCTAAACTATCACGGAGTCGGTCTCTAAGCAGTCAGCCAACAACATCTAAACCTGGCAACTCAGACCGGCCTCTGTAAGACCCAGCAGACCTCCTTCACTCTCAACGGTCACTTAAAACTAGCTGCAAATTTCAGTATGGAAGGGTTGTGATGTGGAAAAACTCGACATTTACATTTACATTTTACATTTAGGCATTTGGCAGAGGCTTTTATCCAAAGCGACTTACAAGTGAGGAACAAACAAGCAATAAAATCTAAGTTTAGGGGATAAACATCAAAGTAAAGTGCTATCAAACAAGTGTTACGGTTTCATGAGATGCAAGTAGAGAAAAGAGAAAAAGCAGGACGTTTTTTTGTTTTTTGTAAAGGAAGAGACGGAAGAGTTCTGTTTTCAGCAGTGTTTTAAATGTAGTGAGTAAGGTCACTGAGTGCACAGAGTTTGGCAGCTCATTCCACCATCGTGGGATCACTTAGCTGAAGAGTTTTCCTTGGTGTCTTCTGTGTGGCGCTGGGACCGCCAGACGTCGTTGTAGACCTGAATGAATGAGTTTAAGTAAGCCGTAGCTGTTGAGTTGACCACTCTGTGGGCAAGAGAGCTTTGAACCTAATCCTCACAGCTACAGGAAGCCAGTGCAGAGATCTGAAGAGCGGAGTGACGTGAGTCCTTTTTGGCTGGTTGAAGATAAGGCGTGCTGCCGCATTTTGGATCATCTGCAGGGGTTTGGCCGTGCATGCCGGTAACCCCATTAACAGCGCGTTGCAATAATCTAGACGAAATATGATCAATGCCTGCACGATGAGTTGAGTTGTGTACTCGGAGAGGTTGGGTCTGATCTTGTTGATGTTGTAGAGAGCAAATCTACACGACCTAGAAACTGAGGCGATGCGTTCCGTGAAGCTAAGTTGATCGTCAACGATGATCCCCAGATTTCTTGCCGACTTAGCGGGAACAATCACTTCCGATCCAGTGTTGATGCTGATGTTGTGCTGCGTCAACGGCTTGGCTGGGAAGACTAGAACCTCAGTCTTGGAGATGTTGAGCTGAAGATGTCTTTCTCTCATCCAGGCAGAGATGCGTGTCGAGACAGTGGAGTCATCTGGCGGAAAGGACAGGAAGAGCTGTGTGTCATCAGCATAGCAGTGATATGAAAAGCCATGTGAGTGGATGATAGAGCCCAGGGAAGTATAGATGGGGAAAAAAAAGAGGACCAAGAACAGAGCCCTGGGGTACACCAGTGGAGAGGTTATGAGATTTAGAATCACGCCCCTGCCAGGATACCTTGTAGGTTCGTCCAGACAAGTAGGACCAAAACCAGGCTAGAGCTGGTTCAGAGACACCCAAGTCAGAGACTGTATTCAGGAGGATCTGGTGGTTTACAGTGTCAAAGGCTGCCGACAGGTACAGTAGAATCAAGACAGAAGAATTCCCCGCAGCTTTAGCAGCCCGTAGGGATTCCACAACAGTCAGAAGTGCCGTCTCTGTGGAGTGACCGCTCTTGAAGCCAGACTGATTTACAATGAGGAATTTGTTCTGGCAAAGAAAGTGTGAAAGTTGATTGTAGACTGCTCGTTCCAGGGTCTTGGCCAGAAATGGGAGAAGAGAGACTGGTCTGTAATTCTCCACAAGGGAGGGATCAAGAGAAGGCTTCTTCAACAGTGGCATAATCTGGGCCTGTTTGAACGAGGTGGGAAAGGTGCCTGTTATGAGAGAAGTGTTGATGATCTACGTGATGGCTGGTAATAGTGTCGGTGCAGTAGCTTGAAGAAGGGTGGAGGGGACTGGGTCCAGAGAGCAAGTGGTTGGGCGATTCGAAAGGAGAAGAGTAGATACGTCGACATGTGGCTTGATATTTGAGGGAGGCGATGGGTGTGGTTATTCTTATCTGTGCCACTCGTCAAAATCCCAGAATTCTATTTGATACTGTTGATAGGCTAGTTAACCCACGGCCTCTGCCAATTGTGTTGCTGATTTTCTGGATGTGATCTGTCCTTATTGGAACTCCCTGAAATATTTCTCTCCCATTACACTGCCTAAACGACTTCAGTTTAATTAGTATATTCTATGTATTTTTACATTTATTTTCTTTTACTGTCCAGCACTTTGTACCTTGTTTGATAAATGCTTTATATATAAAGCTATTATTAGTGTGATTGCTGAAATTACATTTTTTGTGTATAACTAATCTTGTACACTTATAGAGACATTTTTATAAGTTATACTATGTTGTTAACCATATTTAGGAGAGGCCTGCTATTACTTTGTGTGCTGATAGCTAATGAAAAAAAAATTAGTAATAATTTCCAGTAATAATAATTGTTATTATTGATGTTAATGCGGATTCTTCCATAAGTTTCACGAGCCGCATCTGCTCCTAAAAGGTCTAAACGAGAGGGAGCAAGGTAGAAGAGTGAGGTTAGGGGGCTTGAGGAAAAGAGGGGAAGAGGCGAGTGCAGGCGGGTTGGAGTGAGTGGAGGAAAGTGTCAGGAGTGTTGTGTGAATAGTGTCAGCAAGACTCAAAGACCAGCTCTGTTCTATGGGTAGACAGTAGCAGTGAGAAAGAGACAAGAGGCAGAGATGAAGATGTTGAGGTTCTCCTTAGGAGTGACAAGGTTGGACAGAATAAGGAACGAGCACACCAGAGGGACAGTGCACGTTGCCTGCGTTAGCAACAAAGTCAGAGAGGCCAGACTGAGATGGTTTGGACATGTGCAGAGGAGGGATAGTGAATATATTGGTAGAAGGATGTTGGAGATGGAGCTGCTAGGCAAGAGGGCGAGAGGACAACCAAGGAGGAGATATATGGATGTGCTAACAGAGGACATGAGATTAGCTGGTGTCAGACTGGAAGATGCCCAGGATAGAGTGAGGTGGAAACGGATGATTCACTGTGGCAACCCTTGATGGGAAAAGCCCAAAAGTAGTAGATCTAGTCCGAAACGCTTACAGATAGAAACACCGTTCCAACTCTGTGTTGTTGAAACATGTTTGGAGATGGTGCCTATTGATTTGTGTGCCGATAGCTAATGTGGAATAATGTATATAAATATTTTAAATTGTTTTTGTTTTGCGTTGAGCTCTATGGGAGTCTTAGATGTCTTTCGTGTGTGAATATACACACGAAAGACATGAAAGTCAGGTGGTTCTCAGTTTCATTTGTGGAACTGCAATTGTGCAGAAAAATGTTTTTATCGTTACTTTCATTATGAAACTAGTCAGTGCTTCAAATCTCTCAGCTCAAAGTTCTTCAACAGCCATGTGCTGGAGTGTTCCAAAACTGCAAATATGTAAAAACATTTTGTTTGATCTGTTTTCACTTCTAAGGTGTTTAGGGCTTTTAGTCTTGCAGCAGCAAAAGGCTTCGAGCAGCTGTAGCAGATGGTTAGCATCTGGCTTTCAGCATTTACATGCATTTTCTTACGGAAATGCCAAATTCTAGTTTCCTTTAAAATTGTCTTTTCTAGTTATTATTATTATTATTGTGGTTAGGATTTTGACTAGGAGAGGCATCGATAGTGCTGAACTTAAAACTGGCTGGTTAGGGTTAAATTTTTGTTAAGTTTTATTAGTGTTAAAATCAAAATCACGACCAGTGTGCATACCGTTCTGATTCTTGTTTTGTGTTTCAGGAAGGTTAGAGAGCTTAGCAGTTCTTCTGGATTGGGGAAGTCCTCCATGTTACAGAGCAAAGGTACCAGCCTCTCACCAGGACCACATCATCACCACTGACAGTCCACCACAGTTTAGGACTGTTGGACCAGTTGGGACACTTCATGTTATGGTTTGTGTTCTTGTGTTTTATAGAAGACTCTCTAAGGACTACACACTTCAACATGGCAACTCAGTCCACCTCCTCCATGCCAGTCTTGATCCGCAGCAACACCACCAGCCTCCTGGACAGGGCCAGTACACTGGATCACAGAGGCAGCACTATAGACCACAGGACCAGTGCTCTAGACCAGAGAGACCACAGAACCAGTACATTAGACCACAGAACCAGTAACATGGACCAGAGAAACAATATGATAGACCAGAGAGTCAGTACAATTGATCACAGAACCAGTACCTTGGAGCAGCGAGAACACAGAACCAGTACTTTGGACCAGCATAGTAAAACAATGGAGCGGGGATGTGGGGTTAAGGACAGCCAATCAAGAAAACTGTCAATGTGAGTTTGAGAAAAAGTGATTATGATCCCAAATAGTGTTTACAGGTTTTATAGTTTCTGAACTCATAACCAGTCGAGGAATGGCCCCCACACAAGGTGAAGCTCTCACCAAAGCAATTTAGGAAGGTCCACAAAACCACTTGAATTGATATAAGTTTTAGAGGCAACATGGACCTAATCATTTTGTCTTTAGTGATTTAACTCTGAAGGGTTGTTTTTTCCTGTCTGTGTAACAGTTTTAGCTGCATATTAGCACATGTAATCGCGAAACCTTGTTTAAACTATATCACGCCGTTAAACCTGGATTATCTCAGTTTTGCAGCTGATTATTTCTGCTTTAGCCCTGGTTTATCCCTAAATACAATTATGGTTAAACCTTTTTTGTTTTCCAGTTCAGTTTAAATCTAGTTTAACATGGGGAAATCTTTATGTTCTGAGTTTTCAGAAATGACAGATTTTGTTTTTGTTCTTGATCAACAGAAACAGGAAGTCAAACTCTTTCAATGTCCAATCAGGACGAGACTGAAGATGATGGTGTCAGCATATCCCCAGTCCGTCAGCCAATCAGTGAGCAGTTTTAAGACATTTCCCGGAATGCATAAGGACATCATCTCTGCCTTACAGCAACCACAAACAGTAGAGTCTAACTTCTACTTAGCACTGTGCATTGATTCATCCTGTTGGTTGAGTAAACCCAGCACACACTAACTGCTGCTGTGTACTTTTTGGTTAGTTTAATTCATGTGCTGATGTGTGACTGGTTGGAGAAATGCTGACTTGCTGAGTGTGTGATGTCACAGTAAAGTTTGATGACATCATGTTAAGAAATAAAACAGTGTACCATTGATTGTTTCACAATGTTTAATGATTTACAGCAAAGTACTACAGTGGTTTAACGCAAGTGTAAATACAGCAACAAAATTAAGTACGTGTTTTGCCTAATAACCTCTGATCAGTAAAAATATTTATATATACAGTATTAAAGTGGGTGCAATGCTAACATGCTTATTAGTTCTAAACACATAGTGGACCTAAAACGAAGGTGTGCACATAACATTTGTGTGTGTGTAGCAGAGAATATTGGGTGAACTCTGACTCCAGCTGCACTGACCTGTTGTGCAGCCAGTCACTATTGAATGATTGACCTCTACAGGTGGTCCTGGTGTAATGGAATCTCTCCCGGAAACACCACATTTCTCATAAGCGCTGACACTGTGCTTCGTAGCTAAGAAGGTGGTGGCTAGTACAATTAGCCTGCCAGGTCATAGTGATTGCCATTTACACTAGTTCATTCACCTCCACAAAGCTGTAGTTACACCTGGAGCTTCAGAGTAACGCAAAAACAAAACCCATGACGAGTAACTGTAGTTTTAGTGCTAATATTAGTGAAGCCATACCTGCTGTAGTTACAGTAGCAGTAAAACCAAGAGGCTGCATTATATTTCCACCATACCCTCACATCTGCAGATATTAACTAGCAGATATAATGTGATCAGCCTCTCTCTGTTTTCCTGTAAAGTTTATCTCAAAGAACTCATCTACTATGACACTGGGAGCACCAGATTGAGGAACTTGACCCTGTTGAACTTGATAAAGTGGGATTAAAATGTCTTACCTGTGATCGTTATGTTTATGTCAGTTTCAGGTAAAGCAGGATTAACCGGTTAACTGACAAGGGAACTAACTGGCATCATCAGCATAGCTGGGGCTGAAGGTCATACACCTGACGGTGGAGCTGCAGCTCATCCTGAAACATGGTTTATCAGTGGTTTCTTGCTGTGGGTCTAACAAACTAAAACAAAATATGTCCATACATTAAAACAAACATAGTTTACTTGCTTGTTAAGGTCTTCGGGTTGTGAAACCCTGGAAGAAGGTTGTACTCTACATTTCACAGTAAAAGAACAGTAACAGAACTCAGCAAAGCTGTTTTAATGGTTTCCACGTTGGCACCGACCGAGTGTGACTCAGGCGGGTAGGCTTAGCAAGCCTTCAGCTGAATTTCCTCGTTTTATTTAAGGGTGGGGTCAATGACTCGGCCCATGAGCAGGAGGCTGCTGCTAGTCTGCTGGTAGATGATGAAGAGAAAGGGCCTGTTAATGGTCAAACGAGGTGGAAGAGTGGAAAACATGGCGGCTCCACCCCCTGCTGTGATGTCATCACTGCGCTCGTCAACAGACACAACAGATTTATGAAACACCTGAGAACAGGTAACACAAAAATACAGTTCATCTTTGACAATAGAAAGTTTGAGAAAAATATATTCAGATCATTTAGAATTACAGTAGAAATGAGGTATAAATGTTTACTAAAGTGAAAAAATATGCAATTATAATCAGGCAAAAAGTATAAAAGGTACACAGTTGTGTGTTATAACCCCTCAATTTAATTTACAAGAGTCTGATAATCACACCAATTGAAACTAAATTCAATTAGTTGAATTTAATTTAATTTTAACAAGAAAAAGAAAAACTCCTTTTTCCTTTATCTATAAAGCTATTATTAGTGTGATTGGCGAAAGTACATTTTTGGCGTACAACTAGTCCTAAAAACCTTTTTATAACTATGTTGTTAAGCATGTTTATGCGACGTGTTCTATTACTTTGTGTGCTAATAGCTAATGTAAAACAATCTCTATAAATTTAATATTTGAGTGGAGGTTTATGGTCTAAAGTTTTCAATGCCTTCAAGTTATATTTGTGGAACTGCAATTGTGCAGAAAAATATTTTTATCATCACTTTTATTTTTAAACTAGTCAGTTCTTCAAATCTCTCAGCTCCAAAGTTCTTCAACAGCCACCTGCTCGAGTGTTATGAAACTGCAAATTTATAAAATAATTTTTATGAATTTTTATTTTCAATGGAAGTCTACGGGAGTTTGATGCCTATTTAATTAGTTCTGAGGGTTGTAAAATTGTAAAGATGGAAAACTTTACTTGTGAAATAATGTTTTTTCAGTAGTTTTAATTAAAATGTATTGAATTTTTTAAATCTTCAGGGCTTCCAATCTCACTGGGGCAAAAGCTGCAAACGCTGCAGAATCTGTGTGCAGCAGTTAGCTTTCAGCAAATCACACACATTTTCTTCAGGAAATGCAGCATTCTAGTTATTATTATTATCACAGATTCGTTCGTACATTGTTTTTACATGCTACTAGTCCTAAATGCTTACAGCTAATTATGTTTTTAAACATGTTTGGAGAGGTGTGCTGTTGCTTTGTGTGCTGGTAACTAATGAAAAATAATATAAATATTTTTATGAATTTTTATTTTGAATGGAGGTCTGTGGGAGTGGAACTGCAATTGTGCAGACAAATGATTTTCATTACTTTCATTTTTAAATGCTTAAAATCTCTTCAACAGCCACATACCGGAGCGTTACAAAACTGCAAATATGCAGAAACAACTGTTGAAATAAGTTGATTTTCATAAGCATTCACTTGTAAATTGTTTAGGGCTTCCAATCTTGCAGCGGCAAAGGCAGCTGTAGCAGCTGGTTAGCAGCTGGCTTTCAGCAATTACATGCATTTCCCCAGAAAATGTCCAGTCTAGTTTTTAAATGTTAAGGCATATTTAAAAGCTTTTTAATTCCTTTTTAAAAAATAAATATAATAATAGATGCATTTATAGAGGCTTGGAGAGAAAACATGAACAGACAGACTGTGGAGTTGCTATTTGTGATCCTTCGCTAAATGTTATGGTGCTCTGATCCTCCTTCCTGTCCTAGGCAAGTATGTAATTTTTAATAAGCTTTAAGCGGTAAATTATGCTTGGAGTCACCCATTGATGTGACTAGCTGATGTATTTTTATTTCCGTATTTTAGAGCGCACCTAAAAATAAGCCACACCCGCTAAAATTTTAAAGAAATATGTAGTTTTTTGGACAATGACGGAGGTGTATGCCGTCAACCAGCAAGCAAATCCAGGCTGCAGACTGACAGCTAACTAAACTTGAGTAGAGATGATTCAATGTGGGCTTAAGCAACTTTATAGTTATTATGAAAAATATGAACAACATAGAAAATTACAGTAGTTAACCTTAAGGTCCATGTGTAAATTTCTTACTCACCTGAGTCACTTTGGGTCCATTAGTACTGCCCATGTTGGTCATGTCAGCATCATCCTGAAACACCTGCCTGATGCCAAGTATCTGCAAGACGTCCTTTAGAGAGTACAGATGCTCCAATATGAAGCGAGGTAACTGCACCTCTAACTTCCTGTTTTCAAGATAAAACCACAATACATTTCTTTTTAACCTCTGCAACTGTTTACTATTAGTAACATATTGTGGCTTGACATCAAAGAATTAATAATTAAGTTGACCTTTTTTATGTAATTAGATACAAACGAGTGAAGGAGAAAATGGTCTTACGTTTTTTGAGCTGCTTGATCCAGGCCTGGATCCTCCCGGCTGTCACTTCCTCTTCAACGGCAGTAATGTCCACGCCTTCGTCAGGCAGGACAACCAGCATGGCTGTTCCATCCGCCATCGACAACTTTAACACACCTACCTTCAGTGAGCGATCATACGCCAGGAAGTACTTATCAGATCTAAACATCATGGGAACCATTACCACGTGGTACCTGTCCACATAAAAACGCTCATCCTGAGAGAGTGACGAGTTGAAGGATGGACTGAACCGTGCTGAAACAGACAGAAAATCTTTATTTAAAGTACATAATACAGACAACAAATGAAAAACTAACTCTTTAGGTGGGAAGGACATGGAGTTGTTACTGGAGTCAAAGTGGTACTAACTAGTTTTAGTTGGGCTCACATCTGTGTACAGAACCAGATGTGAATCCCCAGCCCTGACGAGCAAAATTGACCTTAGCTGAGGTGGATACTCAGGTCAATAACTCTTTTTGGACATTACACTCATAATATAAATTAATACAATTTGACAAAGTAAAGTACTTTGCAAAACCAGCTTTTAAACATGTACAAATATGAATCACATAATTTAATACCTAGAAAAATTCTGGTGCAGACATCGGCCCCCACTCTAAACCAATCCCCACCCTCTGCTAGCTGTAGCTGCTTAGAGGTAAACAACATCAGAATGAGAAAAGACAAGGATCAGTGAGTGACAGCGGCTGATCTCCTAATTAGTCTTTAACCTGTATTGTCTTCTTCTATATAAGTCTCTAAGTGTTTACAGCAAATGTGTGACACAACAAAGAGATTTACTCAATAAGAACATTTTCTGAACATGCTGTTCACCTTTATAAAAACCCAGAACAGAAAGATTCTTCTTGGTGCTCAATCTGCAGTTTCCTGAGCAGATTGTTTTATTAGTCTTTTGGCTTTATCACTGCACATGGTCAAAAATCAGACAGAACCCTTCGCTCGCAGACTCTGTGAGGTAACCATATGTTCTAACAGGTGGGAGGTAATACGTACTCTTATAGGACGTGGCAGTGGCGAGCAGTAATTGGGTCTGGGAGTCCACTGTTGTCACCAGTTCTTGAATCTGGTCTCTGGTCTGTTCCTGGACCAACCGATTGATATTGTCAACAGCTTCCTGCGGCACGGAGTAGGCCAAATGCCGGACACTACCCCCTAACTTCTGAACCAGGTCCTGGTAGGAAGGTGACACCTGGAAGTTTGTGGAAGGGAGGAGGTTCACACTCTGTCGCATGGTCACTGTCCCCTCCCCCTGCAGCACCATGGTCCTTAAAGTCTGAAACAGATCTGAGACCAGTAGAGACCCAAACCTCACAGTTACAATCAAAACATCATCTAAAATGTACCTGATCCCTGATAGCTAGCCTTTCAACCTGGAATTACCTGGGAGAGCCATGGGGTCCACTCCAGTCAGGGTGAGCCCCTGCAGCAGCTGGTCCTGGGTTGCCCCACTGGTGGCGCTCAGCAGAGCCAAGAGTCCAGCAGACAGCGTGAATGGGGACAGAAGGACATTGTTGTCTGTTCGGCTGGCGACAGCGCGGTACAACTGGGTGGCAAAGTCCGCATTCCTGTTGATTAGGTCCTGAACCACTGGACTGACGGTCTCAGAGGACGTTGGACCCAGGAGGAGCAAAAGGAGGACCAGGGTCAGGGTAATGGAGCGAGTCATGGTCTCAGGGTTATATCCTGAAGGGAACAGGAACTAATGTTATCTTATGTTTTCAGTTCTTAACAAAACTAACCCGAACACATTTGGTAATGTCCAGAGGTCAGCTTTAGTCCCACCACAATAAGCCCAGGTTCCTACAGATTTACTTTAAAAACGACCACCAAAGAGCACCAATGATTTGTTACCCTTGTCCCTTGACGCCCCACGCCGACGTTCAAATTGAAGATGTTTGGGTCCAGAACCAAATCTAATGAATTAACAACTTCCGGCCTGCGGGACCACGCCCTCACCATCTCATGAAATCATCTTTTTTTTGTTGTTGTTGTTAGATTTTATTTAGTTCGAAAAAAATCCTGCTCAGTCAGGATCCGTACCTGATTTTATCTGCTGATCGGCTAATGATCGGGTGTCGATCACCTACGCTGTAACACGATCTAATCAGTGAATCAAAGACGTATTGACGATCAATCGCTGATACACAGTTGATCTGATTATGTAAACAAAGAAATGGTATTACTGACCTAATGCTGATCTTCGATTACTTATCAAATGTTTTTCCCCGAAGCTTCAGGAGCTGCGCATCTCCGTAAAGCTCGCGACTAGTTCGCCGCTGCAAACAACAGTGTCATGCCTTCCGGAAGAGTCCTTGTACAATAAAAGTATGTCAAACAAAAATTTTAAAAAGTCATAAAAGACTTCAATTTCACCTGGAACGTTTATTTAGTGTGAAATAAACTGGTTTAATAATTAATTCCTGCTCCTTACTGATGAAATCTTTATTTACAGACCTGACAGCATATTAGAATAATAAATAATAGCATAATAAAAATTAAACTAGAACCCTGAAGAAAATGAGCGTGATTGCTGAAAAACAGCTGCTCGTAGCCTTGTGAAAGCAATAAAAATTATACATTAACTATCAGTACACAAAGTGCTTGACATGGTAGAGTTGGAACCACGTTTATAGCCGTACGCATTTAGAAAGTTAAAGTTAACGCCCTGGCTTTTTGTTTTCTCACGCTTTTATTTTGAAAGAAAGACTTCCGACTTATCTTTAAGGTTGAGCCGCGCAGGCGCACTGATAGTACCCTGTTTTTAACGCCGCCGTGGAGACCAACGGTAAAACAGTCAGTCTGTGATCAAAAAAATTTTTTGTTCAACTTAAAGGTTTGTAAAGCAGAAAAGATTGTTGTGAAGCAGGAGGATGAGTAGTTGTTTACCAGTCTGAGGGTCAACGGTTCGATCTTCTGTCCAGTCGTCATACGTCATTGAAACTGGACCCCACGTTGATCCTGGTGGGTTGGGCCAGCACTTTGCATTGCAGCTGCTGCCATCAAAATGAATGGATGAAGTAACATTGTTTATGTAAGGGTAAAAGCCCAGCATAACGTTTTATCTAGTTCACCACAGTAAAACCATTTACCACAAATAAAAATTAATACCTGACGACAGATTAGATAGAAAATTTTAATTATTAATAATTTACTCAGTTACTTAAATCTTTGGACATTACATTAATTTAAGGTTTATAAAGAAAAGTCACAAACTAGTCATTGATGAACTTTTCCAAAAATGTTATATTTTCATCTTGGGCCAAGGTCACACTCACACACACACACAAAACCACAGCACTACACAGCAAGATTAAAGCCCCATCATTCTTTACATTCCAAATGCTCCTGCTAAAATGTGTTTTATTAAAAACCTCCATTTAGAACATCCATTAAAGAAACCTGTCATTTTAATTTCAGTTACTGAAGCAGAACAGGAAATTGCTTTTCACTATTTGACTGGAGTTAATATTAAAAGTCAAACTGTGACCGTAGTTTACATTTTTAAAAACTTTAATGCCTTTAACTCCGCTCACACAGTTTCTTTTATGGACACACTACTCATTTTTTGGATGAGTTTTTTTATGTGCTTATGCATGAAGAACCCCTTGAACCCCCTCCCTCCAGACACCAGCGTCCTGCCCTTGTTGAGCCAGGTGAGGAGCAAACATCACCTCCAGCCTGCGGAGGGCGCTGCTCTGGTTGCCACGAGCAACTTTCTTCGGAAAACGCAGCATCATAAGTCGCACCATCACCTGATTGGCCCATGCCAAGCCAAGGGCAGGAGACAGAGTGGAAGTCCGGGGGCTGTAAGAGGAATAGAGATCATTTACCCTGTAAATGTCTGTTATATTATTTACCGTCAGAATAAGGAGTTCTTTCCTTAACATATGAACATATGAAATGAGTCTGGTTTGATAAATTTAAATCAGCAGTGTGTGACAAAAACACACACACAAAAAAAAAAATGTTTTCACCCTAAAGTGTCGTCTGATCCATTGAAAACATCGGAGACCTGAAACACAGAAATACATTACTGATTATTGATCTGTAATAATCTGAATTAGACAAAGGGGAAGAATTTCTGCAATTTTGTTTAATTTAGTCTTTCTAAGACTGCCCTGAACTGTTTAATTCCTGTTTCACCTTCAAATTAAACTTTTATTTGGAAACTAGATTATAATAACCATAACAATTGGTACTGGATAAGGTATCCAGCCATTATCTTAACAGCCTATTCTGGTTGTTGTAATGGACTGTTTCAGTCACTTTGGTTACAAATAAAAATGTTAGGTTTTTGTAATTTTAAATTAAATGAAACACTTTTGAGCTCTGACTGAACAAAACAAAACATTGGAGTAAAGTGAATTTGAAGCAGTGTGTTCCCAAAAGCATAAACTGATTGGATTTTGCTTTTATTCTTCGGGTGATTGATCTGATCAACAGAACCAACCAATAAAATAAAAACTGATAAAAAAAAATCTCAAAGCCTTTTAAACAAATAAAAAAATCAAAGAGTTAAAAACCCTGAAAAATAAAAACTTAAAGTCTTCAGTTTTATAACAGAAATTTATGGAGGATTCTAGTTGCAGTACAGCAGGTGATACAAAGGGTGCTGTAACACAGATGAGACTCCTGCAGGTCCACAATCCTGATCAGCCTATTCTAGGTACTGTTGATCAATAAGTTTACGACCTTTCCAAGGTCTGAACCCCACAACCTTAAAACCACAACCTCAGAAAACAGGTTTGTTTTACCTGGCTGATTCCAAAGGCAAGTGTGTGTTACCTGATTGATGCAGAGGACAGGTGTGGTGTACTCTCTGCTGAGGTGGTGCAGGGCAGAGGCAAAGGTGAGCATCTGTTTTTTCCTCTCCAACCAATCAGAAGCCTGAAACTCAGACCTGAAAAGAGCTGCCACTGAGTCCACAACCAGGAGTCGGACTAGGCCACGAGCTAGCAGGAGAGGGACACGGTGGGACAGACACACCTGGAGAGTGTCCTGGAAAAAGAGAGGTGAGGAGGGACTAGTACAGTCATACCTGTCCTGCAGGTAAATTCTGACATAAACTCACCAGGTCTGCAGCGTGTTCAATGTAAATACAGTCACTGAACTGCAGGTTGCGGATCACGTCTGGGGGGACATCAGACCGTAGATTAGTTTGTTCCTGGATCAGCTGCTGCAGGCGTCTGATTGGAAACAAGTCCTCAGTGCAGATATAAACTGCTCCTGTACATAACCAGGAAGACAAGAACAATGACCACAGGTGTGGTTTCTGTTGGAGGCAAATCCTGAGTCAGCCTGTGATTTGTTCCGAGAGTTCACTACGGGGTGAGACATTGCAGCATTTACAGAGGTTTTTCATACGTCTGTTTTTCAGAAATAGGCAGATTCACTGTTGCCTTTGAATTAGCTTCTAAAAGAGACAGAAAGCTCCAAGTAAACTCCATAAAAGAGTCTGACCATTTTAAATTGGTTTAGGCCTTCAGTCACAGTAAACCTTTGTCAACATGATGCATGTGGTACATACTTTGTCTTAGGACTTATATTTATAAGTTATTTATTTTAACCCGCATACGACAAATAAACCATTCAGTCTGACAAGACTTACAAGGACTTGACATTTAGAGCAAGATTCTTCCCAGATGTGCTGCTGTGTTCACTAACCTGAGTTCAATCCTCCATACTGTTTCGGGTACTGAACAGACAGACAGAGCTGCAAAGCCAGCTGAGTTTTTCCTGCTCCACTCTCTCCTGACAATTCAGAGACTCCCGGTACAGGAAGACCCCCTCTCAGCAGCTGGTCCAGTATAGGACAGCCCAGACTGAGCTTGAGGTTGGACTCCTGACTTTGCAGGAGCAAGATCACTTAAGATGCAGGAAACACAGGTCAATATGTGATGGTCAAAAAACATCATGCTAAAAAGCCCAATGAAATTATTTCTAGTCTCACCGGGTGTGGGGGGGTGTCGTCTGCTGGTGGTGGCAACAGCGGTCAGCAGCTGCTGAACATCAGAGTGCGAAAGACCAGTGAGTCTCTGCAGATCCGAACCAGAAAAACATAAAACCTCCCTTACGGACTTCAGCTTAGCTGTTTGAGGGAAGAAAACACAGGTTAGCATTAAATAACATTTGTATAAACATGATTTCAGTTTTCCCTCAAAACTGGTTCACATTTTTTCCTCACATCTGAGCATGCGTTGTCTCAAGGCACTTTACAGAATAAAGTCCAAACAGTACAGACATGTTGACCAAGCTCACAAATCGGCCCTGGGCCCCAAGCAACAAAAACGGCCTTACAAGACCAAAGGCAGGTCGGCTGTGGCACGTGCGTCACGTGCTTTGTACCAAACATGCATTGTTAGCTTAATAAAGGTTTTTTAAAAAAATATACAATATATACAATATACAATCACTATGTTTCATGGACAAAAGAGATATAAGCAGCATTTCTAATGTTTCAGGTGGCGTGTGGTTACCTCTTTTCACAGCAACTGTGATCCTCGGGTTGAGTTCAAATTGATCCCAGTTCATCTTTCCTTTGATGACATGCTGCCCCCGCTGTTGTTCCAGTCACAGTTAAACTAAGACCAGATTCTATATTACACTTATGAACAAATAATTATCAACAGCTACATAAAAGTATTGCTTTAGCTCTGTTCGCATCGCAGCACCGAAATTACCCGGTCGAAAAAGGCACGTCATCGCGCGCCGACGAGATGAACCATTTACCTGCCTCGGAAGGGGTGAACTGTGCTGGGTTTAGAGCACCCTCGGATCCTTCTCTTCCAGTTAGACTGGGATACTGTAGCCTTAAGGATATAGTTATTTAAAAAAACGGGAAAGATTGTAAACTAATTCATGAATGTTTAATAATCGCGTTTTATTTTTTAATTCAGCGATCATCGAACATCGACCCCTCTTCCCTGGAGGTCGGCCCCCATTATGTCACTGCGCGGCGCCACAGGAAGAAAACAAACCGACAGTACCGCGTATTGATCAATAATTGTTTTTTTTATTGATGCGGATGTCAAATTAACTCTTTGTATTTTAATATTACGGAACAATGAAATGGCTTCTAATAAAACAGTAGGCTGAGGACGCGTCCGTGGTTTCAACCACCGAACTGGGCTCTTTTTCGTACCGAGCGGGTTTATTCGGTGAGTCGAGAAATAAACGGAGTTGGGGTCCTCTGAGAAGTTCGGTCGCAACATGGTCCTATTAGATTAGACTTACATTACACATGTACAAGTAAAAGGCAATGAAATGCAGTTTATGTCCAACAAGAATTGCAATAATAAGCAAGTGCAGGATATAGGTTATAAGTTACGTCTAGAAAATATGTACAGAATAATATGGATCATATTTACAGATTCTATGTGCATACTATACAGGTTGTTGTTAACTATAATCAGGGATTTACAATAAATGAGCATAGATTAGCATATATACCATTGCTATAGTAGTCAGGGGTAAGCAAATTGATAAGTACATATTGTACAGTAGCTTGGTTTTGAGGAGCTGTATCATGTTTTAACTGCAACATATACACTATGTGGACGCTGAGCTATTGGAATGTAAAAACGCTATATTTGTAAAGACATAATGAAGCATAATCTCTAAAAGACACCACACAGGAACTCTGAAGTCCAACTGAGCATCCGCCATCAGAGTCACACAGTGCACATGTTTAAGAGGACAGAACACCTCATGTCTCTTGCAACTCATTTCCTTTGTTCCTCTTTCCTCATGTCTTCTTGAATCCTTCCAAGTGCAATCAAAATATATTATTTTCTCTTATTAAAGAAGAAAAAATATTATTCTGTCTGATCTCAGGTCACTAAACCTCATCATGAGTACCAGAGTGTGCAGGACCTGCGGAGGGTTTGACATTGATGTGGATCAGGCTCGGGGCAGCGCAGTGTGTACAGGCTGTGGTTCTGTTCTGGAGGACAACATAATTGTTTCTGAGGTCCAGTTTGTGGAGGGAAGCGGTGGGGTTTCGTCTGCTGTGGGACAGTTTGTCTCTGCTGACGGTAAGATTACACTCACTAACTTGTGAAGTCCAATTTATCATGTCCAACATGTAATACTAAATCATATATCTGAATGTGGTCAGGCACAGAGCTGTCAGTTCCCACATCCGTGGGAAGTTTAAAGAAAAAAGTTGAGCTTAGAAACAGAAAAACTAATCAAACTCCCTGGAAAATCTGAGCAAAAAAAAAAAAAAAAACAACAAAAAAGTTAAGTGTATGAAATAATGATAATTTAATTGAATGTGAAAACTATTTGAACTCTGGGTGCTAAACATATTTTTGCCATGAATATTTACTAAGCTCCAAAGAACCAGATTTTGTAGAGTAAAAACTTTTATGTTTAAATCTTGACTCATCTCTAGTTCAACTTATTAGGATCATAAACAGAGACCCAACTTTTGTTAAGTCTCATGATGTCTGGAGCAGTACAGATCATGCCGTCTGACCTGCTTCTGGTCATGACCTTAAACTGGACCATGATCAATGTTAATGAAGTTGTACAAGTAGATGCATTTGTAGCACAGTTATTACTCATGGGATGAAGCTGCACATGCACCGATTGGATAAATACCAGTTTTCTTGTTCATACAGATCATTTCTGTGCACACATTTAGAACTTGTTCTATGCTTAAAAATTAAGCCATGGAGAACCATTCATCAACATTGAATAAAACAGAAATAAAAAAATAAAAAAATTCCCACTATTGTGGTGGCAGATAGTCAGAAAACACTGTCAGTAATTGGATTAGAGTTTGTAAATAATAAGTTTGTTGTTGCTGTTTTGCCCTTTTTTCTCTCTCCACTCACCCCAACTCATCAAGGCAAAGACACGGCAATGATGAAAGCAGTAATTTACCCCGCATTCATGAAAATATAACGGTAATGGTAATGCAATATGACTACCTGTTTTAAACCAAACTGGTCATAGACAGGTCATCATCAGGAAATCAAACAGTTTAGTCATTAACAGAATTAAAAATTTTAAAAACTAAATAAAAATTTTAAACATAAAATCATTTTCACCTGTTAGTTTACTTTCTTTGAATGGAAAACAAGACTTTTTTTCCTATCCCCTTTGTTCATTTGTCAGCAGCTTCATTTCAGCAAGCTATCAGTTAAAACTGACTCCTGTCTTTGCTCTTTCAGGTCCAGTTAAGGCTCCTCTTTTTGGTTCTGGTTTCCACACCAGTGTTGGTAAAGAGTCCAGAGCCCAGACCTTGCAGAGTGGTGAATATCTGAATCTACCCTAAGGACTAATCTTTAGCATTAGGATTTGACCAGATTCACATTAGGTTACTGAGCAGAGACTCCTGATGCCAGATCGGGTCACACAGATGTTTAGTTTAAAACTGTTTTACAAACAAAAATGTTTGTCAAGCTGAATTCCCAAGTTCAGGTGTCAAACAGAAAATACATTTGATATGTAGTCAAGAGGGATGTCCCAGTAGCACTTTTCCCTAGACTGAGTACAAGTACAGACATCTGATTACTTTTTGGTATAAGGTACATGAGTACTAAACCATTTTGCTCACACAAAAAATAAATAAAAATACAGATCTGAGGTGAGATCTTGGTGGACAACAAGGACTATAGAATCTACAGAGCAATATAGAGTAAAAGAAGTGTTGAAGATCTGTATTGTTTGCTGCCAGTGACAGTTGTAAATATTAAACATGTTTAAAATAATGTTAATGACTGGATTTTAAGACTTGCAGTCTGCTTTATGTTTGTCCTTGTGACCGGTCTTAATTGTTACCTGTTTCGGTAGGTAAGCGTCAGATCCAGCAGCTGGGCAGTCAGTTGCAGATGAACCAGCACTGTTTGGACACAGCCTTCAACTTCTTCAGGATGGTTGTCAGTAAACACCTGACCCGAGGACGGAAGATGGAGCACATCATAGCAGCATGTCTCTACTTGGTTTGCCGCACCGAGGGGACACCACGTATCCTAGCCATGAATCTGATCCACTGCATGTGGTTTACTTTTTATCTGAAGCTGGTTTTCACTGTAATCTGTGACCTCCAAAAAATAAAAAATAAAAACTCTGCTATATTCCCTAAACTATGTTTCAGACATGTTGCTGGATCTGAGTGACCTGCTGCAGGTATGAATTCCCAGAGTTTCAATAGTGTCTCAGTCAATGTGCTTGGCATGCCACACAACCCCAGAACTACAGCTTCCACAAAGGCCAGTTACAGGAAAATCTATTGCACCCATATGTGTGAATGCTCAGTCACTGTTAACCTGTGGTTTCCTGTGTGCAGGTAAATGTTTACATCCTGGGGAAGATGTTCCTGCTGTTGGCTCGTGAGCTGTGCATCAATGCTCCTGCTATCGGTGAGAATTCCTCTTCTTCACCTTTAGTTTTACCGGTAACTATACAGAATGTTAGTTTAACACTTTAATCTGTCAGACTGAAACCAGTTTTTCCCCTAGAGTAGTTCATGCCAAACTGAGAAGTGGGTCAGACACATATACAACAATCGGGCCCAGACAATGGGGAAAAACTAAGTAGGGGATAAGCAGAGTAACCAACAGCGTATACTACAACAGTGGTGTTGAACTCCAGGGCCGCAGCCCTCCTTGTTTTCCAACTACCCCTGCATGTCCCTCTGCTGATTACCTGGATTAGGTGTGTTCAGTCAATCAGAAGCTGCAAGATGAGAGTTGTGCAGGGATAGTTGGAAAACAAGCAGGGCTGCAGCCCTAGAGGCCTGGAATTGAACAGCAGGGAAATGTAAATAGACGAAAACTATAAACAAGTGGATATGGGAGCTTGAGTAGAAAATCAAACTGAGGAAAGAAAAACCAGGAAAACTAGAATTAAGCAGGGGTGGGTTAAGATTGACTAGGGGAGATAATGTGAACAGGGGGAACCTAGGGACAGAGTGCACAAAGCAGCAGGTTTAAACAAGACAAAATTAAATAAGCAAGCGACAAGGGAATGCAGGACACGACCGGGTGAAGACAGGAAAACAATATAGATACACACGCACACGCAAAACAAGAATAGAGACAAAAATCTGACTATGCAGACCCTAACACTTAACAAAATAGGACCTGGAAGAGATTTAAATGAATAACTGAAGTATTTCGGAACAGATCGGGGACGAGTCTAACCAATGAACTCAAAGTTCAACCAACAAAACCTGAAAAACACCACGAAACAATACTCATACCAAAAACAGTCGATAGAGGCCAATCATAAGAACCAGGCAACCAGAGAACAGAATGTTCCAAAGTCAAAAGAAGATTATAATCTGGCAGGGAATGAGGGGAGAACTGAGTCTAAATACGCTGGGGAACAGGTGAGAACAATAATGAGTGGTGAAGTTGCAGGAGTGAGTTATGGAACAGGAATGGGGGGCTACCAAATAAGAGTCCAAAACAGGAAATGGAGATAAAGAGCCAGATCATGACACAGCCAGTTAGAAGAGGAACATTCCAGACCCCCAGTGAGACATACAGTGGGGGAAAAAATTATTTGAACCCCAGCTGATTTTGTAAGTTTGCCCACTAACAAAGAAATGATCAGTCTATAATTTCTATGGTAGGTTTATTTGAGCAGTGAGAGACAACAATGACAAAAAAAATCCAGAAAAATGCGTTTCAAAAAAAGTTATAAATTAATTTGCATTTCCATGAAGGAAATAAGTATTTGATCCCCTATCCGTCAGCAAGATCTCTGGCTCCCAGGTGGATCTTATACAGGTAACGAGCTGACATTAGCAGCCCTCTCAGCTCGTTACCTGTATAAAAGAGACCTGTCCACAGAAGCAAGCGATCAATCCAGATTCCAAACTCTTCACCATGGCCAAGACCAAAGAGCTTTCCAAGGATGTCAGGGACAAGATTGTGGACCTACACAAGGCTGGAATGGGCTACAAGACCATCGCCAAGCAGCTGGGTGAGAAGGTGACAACAGTTGGTGCAATTATTCGTAAATGGAAGAAACATAAATTAACTGCCAATCACCCTCGGTCTGGAGCTCCATGCAAGATCTCACCTCGTGGAGTTTCAATGATAATGAGAACGGTGAGGAATTAGCCCAGAACTACTCGGGAGGAACTTGTCAATGATCTCAAGGCAGCTGGGACCATAGTCACCAAAAAAACAGTTGGTAACACACTACGCCGTGAAGGACTGAAATCCTGCTGTGCCCGCAAGGTCCCCCTGCTCAAGAAAGCCCATTTACAGGCCCGTTTGAAGTTTGCCACTGAACATCTGACTGATTCAGAGGAAGACTGGGTGAAAGTGTTGTGGTCAGATGAGACCAAAATCGAGCTCTTTGGCATCAACTCAACTCGCCGTGTTCGGAGGAGGAGGAATGCTGCCTATGACTCCAAAAACACCGTCCCCACCGTCAAATATGGAGGTGGAAACATTATGCTTTGGGGGTGTTTTTCTGCCAAGGGGACAGGACAATTGCACCGCATCAAAGGGAGGATGGATGGGGCCATGGACCGTCAAATGTTGGGTGAGAACGTTCTTCCCTCAGTCAGGGCATTGAAAATGGGTCATGGTTGGGTATTCCAGCATGACAATGATCCAAAACACACGGCCAAGGCAACAAAGGATTGGCTCAAGAGGAAGCATATTAAGGTCATGGAGAGGCCTAGTCAGTCTCCAGACCTTAATCCCATAGAAAATCTGTGGAGGGAGCTGAAGGTTCGAGTTGCCAAACATCAGCCACAAAACATTAATGACTTGGAGAGGATCTGCAAAGAGGAGTGGGCCAAAATCCCCCCTGAGATGTGTGCAAACCTTGTGGCCAACTACAAGAAACGGCTGACCTCTGTGACTGCCAACAAAGGTTTTGCCACCAAGTACTAAAGCACGTTTTTCAAAGGGATCAAATACTTATTTCCTTCATGGAAATGCAAATTAATTTATAACTTTTTTTGAAAGGCATTTTTCTGTATTTTTTTTGTCATTGTTGTCTCTCACTGTTCAAATGAACCTACCATAGAAATTATAGACTGATCATTTCTTTGTTAGTGGGCAAACTTACAAAACAGCTGGGGTTCAAATAATTTTTTCACCCACTGTATAGGAGAAATGTTTTGTAACGTTTCTGCAACTTATTTTAAACATCTTGCATGTTTTAAGCTTTCAAAAAATTTCTTTTTACCGGTGGGATTTCTATTAATCTTAAAGTAGATATAATTCATCTGAAATCTTTTTACAACTACAACATGGCATTTTACTGTGCCTCTTTGATATAGGGTGTTTGTGTGTAAACATGCTTGATCACTTTGTGTCAACTTGGCTTAAATCAAGCACTTGATTTCCTCACGTGCTGCACTACAGTTTGTATTCTGAGGCTCAGGAGTAGATCCTAGGGGAAGACAAAAACCATAATTTAAGTATCAGTCCCCACTATGGATTTAAAAACTGCCAGGTCTGAGGCTCCATCATGCCAGGTCTGTTGGCACAGCTAAAAGAAACTGACATGATGATCTTGGGTCCTTGCTGGTTTGTCCTAATGGAGTAATTTGATGAGATAGGATGGCAGCAGTCCATTTAAAGCCTTGAAAACAAAATCAACAAATTTGAAATGACATAACTTTGTCATGTCCTTCAGACAGCTGGACAATGGCAAATTTACATTTTACATTTAGTCATTTGGTAGACGCTTTTACCCAAAGCGACTTACAATTGAGGAACAGGCAAGCAATAAAATCTAAGTTAAGGAGAAAAACATCAAAGTAAAGTGCTATCAAATGAGTGGACAACGGCATGTTTAAACGCCACTGAGACTGACCCTTACACTTACAGTGCACAGCATGAATAAGTACACTCGCAAGGCAAGTTCCCTGCAGTTAGCTAATGAAGCAGAAAGCCAAATATGTCGCCACCTTGTTCATTTTATGCCTAGAAGACTCAAAATCATGGAGGTCATACAAAGTACTAGATGTAGTAGTTTTAGTTGTGGGGTGTATTGATTTTTGCATCAACTAATTTGAGTAAGAATTTGTAATCTCAGTTACATTATTAACCTTACTAAGAACAACGTTTTGAAGTTTTCAAAAGGGGTGTACTCAGTCTATTTATGCTGAGCACTGTAGTTGGAATTACTGAGAGCTTGTCTTGTTGATTACGGTCACGTTTGTCTGATTGTGCTTGAATTGAAATAAGAGAATTCATTTCTGCTAAGATGGTCATTCTGTGGCCCTTCAAAAAATCATGATGCACATGATGCACTTTGCTTTAAGGAAAAAAGCCTCTCTAGATCTGAACAAGGAATCTGCCATTGATCACTGGGCTACAAAAGAGCTTTTGTAATTCTTGTCAGGTTGCTCTTTGGGTGCTTCATCTTTGGTAATATAACTGGCCTGACTGAGTGAATGCTAACGGCTTTGGCTTTCAGGTAAACCGTTTTGTGTATAATCTTGGAATGAACTAAACATACAGCAGTCGGGTAGAGAGAGAGTTTGATTTTTTTAAGCTTGTTTCACACATGAACTTCATATAACACCATGAGAAATCAGATATGAACATTTCCTCGAGGTGTGTTTCACACATGTAACACACAGCAGGAGATTACACAAGTTAGATGCAAGAAAGTCCTCTTAATTTCAGAACGTGATCAGTGAACAACATGACAGAAAGCGTTTTATATTGTGGGTTTTATTTACAGCACACTGGAGCTGTTCTTTGAAAAAAGGTTCAATCATTCGAGTACAACTGCATTTGAAACGTCATCAACATGCCATTCACTTGCTTTAAATTGCGCTGGAAAATGTGCTGGACACACAAACTCGCACACATAACACAGACATTTTACTAGGGGGCTAAAAGCATAAAGTCCGAATAACACTGGGGGCATCTCACACAGATTTGTGAAGACCTCATGTGAAGAGAACAATTCCAGTGGTGAAAGCACACTGCTGTAAAGAAAACATAACACAAGGGAAAAACAAGAGTATAGTTGCAAAATGGCTAAGAGGCGCAATGATCATTTTATCTCAGTTAATATGTTTTCATAATTCATCTAAGCCACAATCATGACAAAAAACAAAATTTAAGTGTTTTTGTTTGGACCTGTGTCTTTAACACAGATACATTCTTCATCAACTTTAAAGGCTCTTTACTTACATCTGATGACATCTACAGGAAACTACAAGAAATATCTATAAACCTCACCTCAAAGAAATTTTAGTTTCTGTCACTTTAATGTTAAGTTTAATTACACAAGACAGCCAATCAGCTTCTAGTTCACAGTGATGGTCCATCACAATCAGAGGTCCTCACTGTGTATATTGATATTTTAAAGACTTGATCAGTGTCTAACTGATTGAGTCCTTTAGCAGTAGAAGATCAGCTCTGGGATCTGTCCCCCCTGCACACCAGTCCCGTTGGTACTGTCTGAGGAACACTGGAACTGGAAGGTCACTTTCCCACACTGCACCTCGGTCATCCCTTCCTGACCAAAGTAACTAAGCTCATTTCCATCCAGGACTGCACTAACCGTGTAGAACATGTCCTGTTCCACCTGTACTGGGTGTTCAAACCAGACAGGGAAGGTGCTGCTTGACCCATCTGAGAGGAACTTTGTGAAGTTCTGAGCAAGGACTATGCCCTGCTTCTTAAGTTCAATCTTCACGGTGTACTCAGCCTTCCCTCCGCTAGACCCGTACAGACCCAGTCCAGCCATAAAAATCCTCCGGTCCACTGCAAACTGAATGCTGTCACAGCGCCCCCTGTAGCGCCACTGGTTGCTGCGGTAGGCAGAGGACTGGAAGCGGTGGCACCTCTGTGGTGCCAGTCCAGCCCGCTTGACCAGAGAGAACTCAAGTCTGGGTTTGTTGGTGGCCGTGAACCAAAGGAAGACATCATTCGTCTCTTCCAGTGTAAGGACGCCAGATTGAGCCACCCTATCTGCAAACTCCTGCAGTGTCATAGAGGGGATCCGGACAAGGTACAGAGCCTTACCTAGTACAACCCGCTGGTTCCTGGGGGTTACTGCCTGGCCCTGCCGCCGACACTCAGCCGCCGCCCAGCTCAGCATCGCCTGAAAGACAACAACTTCATGGATTTTAAGGGTTTCCCTCTGAAGGATTATCTCTAGCGTGGGCAGATCTATCTCACAGAAGCCTTCGGATTGCAGAGCCAGCTCGGCCTGAGCATCAATCACCTCCCAGCACCGCTCTGTCAACTCTGGCTCCTCAAACAGCTGGCTCTGAGACAGCAGGACACAGGCATTCTTTGCTTCAAGGCTTGTCTCCAGGAAGGTAACGCAGGCTTTGGCCAGAGCAGGGACAATGTATTTCTTAGCAGCATAGAGTGTGGCAAGCACAGTGTCAGCCTCCAGCTCGATCTCATCACTATACATGTACCTGAGAAAGATCATACAAAAAGGTCAGGATCAGGACCAGGATCAGTGTCATGAACCTGAGAAAGCATATCAAAAAACTGGTCAGGCTTTTGTTCTCCTGTATTTGCAATTTGCACAGTCACATTACTCTTTTTTTTTTATTAATAGCTTGTACACAATTTAGCACAACTTTGCTTGGGTCTGAATCATGTTGTAAATGTAGGTTTACTTCCAGTGATGAAGAGAAACAAAGTTTTGAAGAACCTCCCTGGCTGGTATCACAATGTAATGTAAACAATAATATTAACGACCCCTGGACCTGGAAAACATGAGTGTGGTCTAGTGAAGGGCATCTTTGAGACACAGTGACTACTCTTGGGGCTAGTTGTTGAATAACTGTACCTGGTGATCTAACTGCTATAATGCTATCCAGCTAATAATGGTCACAATACATCTTGGAGATTAATTCCAAAATGACCCATCTACAATCAAGATTATTTTACTAAACTGTGTCCAAACTGGACTCACTTTAACAGGACAAGGAACGCTGCTGGCTCCACGTCAGGGATGTGGATCTCAGACTGTCCCTCAGCTAGATCTCCATAAAACATGGCTCCAAACACAGAGCTGCCTACTGCCAGGACGTACTGCAACACAAAGACAAGGACTCATCAGAAATGATGCACTGAGGTCTGCTCATGACCACAGCAAAAATATGAGGCAGCTATTTTTGATCTGACAAATGCAAGAACAAACTACACAGGTCCAACTATGTTGTTGGCGCAGTTCTTTACCTTGTGAGCAGGAACTCTCTGAGTTTCTCCCGGAGGGCCAACAATGAAATGAACATCAGCCATATGCTCGTTGTTGAACATCAAAGCATTCCTGCAGAGACACAGGAGCATGTCAATAGCATGCCAATGCCAATACGATTTTGACCTGTATAATTAGGTTTATGAATATTTTAATAACGATATATATTTTTTTGATTTGGCCTCTGTGAACCACCACATTGAATACGAAGTTAAGCAGTCAAGAGTCAAGACTTTCAGCTTTGATTCAAAGGGTTTCACAAAAAACGTGGCATTAACCATTCAGGAATTGCAGCCATTTTCATACACACATACTCATAAATGAACAAACTAACATAGTTACAAACATAAGGCCTGCCTTTAACATTTGGATATACTTTGCAGTAAATGACTGCCTGATGTCAAAAGCCCACAGACACGACCAAATAGTGTGTTTCCTCCCTCAAGGTGCTATGCCAGGGTATTACTGCAGTTGTCTTAGGTGTTTAAGGCCGATTTATACTTCTCCATTGATACACGTAAACGTTGATGCGGACCAATGTAGATTGGGGAATTATGGGTAACCATAGGCCGCCAAGGCCTCCCATGTTCACACCTCCTGAATCTCAACAACACGTTGTGTGGAAATGTGTCGACCAACCAGGTTGAATAATGATCAGTCGCTTTTGAGTCAGGATCAAAAGTGTAACAGAACCCTAAAAAAGACCGCAAAAGTAAAACAAGAAATTTAACCGTTTACACCTGTCTGATTTTATATAACGCTGTTGTTTAATCTATTCTGTTGTTTTACTGCTAATGTAGTCAGTCTTCGTTATATTCATTTTGTTTTCACTGTTTTGAGATAAGTATTTCAACCTATGACTTTTTGTTTAAAATATAAAAGGAGAATAAGAGCAGTCTGGGTTTGATAACATACTAGGACACAACATTTTTGGTTACATATTTAAATTGTTTCACAATTTGCCATTTGGTCTTTTGAAATGAGCTCTACTGTTATCTCTGAAATATTCATAAGTGCATTGAATAACAACAAGAAACAGGACATTGTGGTTCTTTATGTCTATCAAATACATCCCATCCTCATCTAAGCAATGACTGTAGAAATCCGTCACATTCTTTCTCGTCATTGTCATACTGTGAGCTTCCGGCATAGGTTTGGGAAAATCTCATAAGGTCCATTTTATCATTTAAATTGTTGCTGAGCGTTGTGAAACGTAGAACATGCACATTTACTTTCTCTGTCAGGATTGTTTCTTCATTATCACCTAATTGAGGTTTGTTAAACATGATACTGCCCTCTTGTGGACACATACGTCTGCTGCGCAAGTTTAAAAGGAACAGACATGCGAAAGTTCCGAGCATAGGTCCGCATCGACATTTAGGTGTATCGACTGAGAACTATAGTTCAGCCTTAAGTCTTGTCTTGAGGAATTGAAAAGCAGCTCCATTGGGTTGGGATCAGGTGACTGGCTTGGTCAGTGAAGAATATAATATCTTTACCTTGGGGAGCTCTTGGGTAGTTTAGCTCTATGTTTATGATCATTATCCATCTGCAATATGATGTGGTGCCCTGTCAGTTTTGCAGCATTTGGATAAATTTGAGCAGAGTATAGTCATGTACACTTCAGAAATCATCTAACTAATTTTTTAAACAGTCAGGTCATAAATAAACCCCACTGACCTGGTTTCATTGGCAGCCATGCATGCTCATGCCTATCTGACAGATGATGTGGTGATACTTTGGATCATGAGGTGTTTCATTCCTTCTCCATACTTTTCTCTTTTCATCATTCTGGTAAAAGTTAATTTCAGGTTCATCAGTCCATAAATCTTATTCCAAAACTGATAAGGTTAGAAGTGTTTTCTACATACGCCAACTGAGCCTTTCTGTTCTTGAGTGTTACCAATTCTTTGCAACTTGTAATGAATTTGCTTGATTAATCACGGAGTTATCAGGGAAAGGCCACGCCTGACCATGAAACTGCTGTCAGCCATTAGTTCCAACATTTATGGTCCATGTCCTATCCAACCTCACCTTTCTCTTAGGGTGGGGTGCTCAGCTTGCCAGTCATCCCCCTCTTCCTGTTGCTCCTCAGCTGAGTCCAGCTGACCTGGGTCTCGTTTGTCTCCAGTTTGCTCCCTTGGCTCCAGTTGGCTCAACTGGGTAAAACTCTTCTTCACCTCCACCTCTTCCACCTGGTCACAAAGGGGGAGGCTGGTGGAGAAGAGTTCAGCCTCCATTGTGATCACAGACTGAGCAAGGCATCACAGCATGGTAGTGTCCTGTCAAGAGACAACCCAGAGGATAATGATCCAGACTCGAACTAAAAATGTTTAACTGACTTAATGGATCAATCAAGATGAATTCACGATTCAAACAACTTTATTTATCAACAAGAGGAATTGATTTTTCTTGTTACAGCTGCTCTCTGCTCCAAAGAGGAGGCATCTAGTTGTCACCTCCCTGGTGTGATTTAGCTGTACTCTCTCTTGTTCTAGCTCCCTCATGGCTTCCTTCCCTCCTTGATCCTAGCAGACAGCGGTCTCTTGACCCCCTTTGCTGACTTTCTGACACCTGATTTAACACCTTGTTTTTCTAATTTAGAATCGCTTTGATCTCCTTTGTGACCCAGGGCTTGTTGCTTTTAGGGAAGCAGTAAATTGCCTTTCACAGAAGCAGTAAATTGCCTTTCACAGAAATTGTTGTAATATGTGATAACGTCTGAAAAGCGTACAATATCCTCACCACGTGGCTCAGAGAGTGTCACATTTTTCTTTAAATTATTTATCATAAAACATTTCTGTCAACAAATCAACTAAACCTAAGTGAACAGTTTAGGTAGGGATGCATATTGGATCAAGTATTTTATTAAACTAACTGTTTTGAGTGAAGGTTTAGAACTAAACCAGCAGATGTCATGAAGCTATATTATCAACAGATTTTATTGCTTTCTGTTCTGTTTTTTCACAGCTATGAATTCTGTTTTCCTCAGTAAGCACAGGACTTCGTTAGTGCAGTAAAACTACTACATAGTATACAATTGAATTTTCGGTATTAAGAAGCTGGAGGTGCTCATATGTTGCTTAGGTAGTCCTCATCACGCCAGTCAGTTTGGTGTTTTTCAGTTAAGTACTTCTTTACTAAATGAGAAAAAGAGTTAAGGATCGAGTTAAATTTAACATCTCAAATTTCACGTTTCATAAGGTTGCACATATCAATGCGCAAAAGCGTAGCCTTGTAAATTGGGAGAACAGTTAAAATACCATTTTATTCATGGTCTGTCATCTCCACTCAACAAAAATTTAATATTTTGCAAATCCAACTTCTGAAAGACTACATAAAATATTTATGTCATAAATGTTAAAAACATCTTGCCGTTCAGTGTTAAAAACGGATTATTTAAGTTTTTTAATCTCTAAAGTCACTGCAGATGAAAATGTAACGGAGTACAAGTATCTTATAACAGGAGAATAGAAAATAGCCAAATATACTTTATCTATTTTCCATCTTTGGGTGTTAGTGTTTAATTTCAGGGTTAGACGTGATGTTACTGGACGGCAGGACCAGCAGAGCGCGGTTCGTCAATAACCTGTAATATCTTGACTGTTGGCTCAGGCAAACGATTCTGTCTACGTTGCAAACATAACAGTCACGACAGTGTCCTGTTCGGTACCGTTAGCAGACGCAGTTCAGAGGCGAACGGGCGCGGTCCGAGCGGCACCTTCTCATTCACTGAGTGGATCCGTTTGGCTGTACAGCACACAGACGAACACACGGAGGGTGACGATGTGTGTTTGCTGTTACCTGTCAGACTCGCCCCGCCCGGCTCTGGCGCTACCATGAAAGTGGTACTGAAACCGACACCAGCTCCTGGTCATTCCTCCGAGCGCCATTTTACATCGTGCTGGCGCCCGTCGTCAACGAGCAGCGCCACAAGCTGGCGACAAAGCGCGTTAAACCATGACGTATTTACAAGATGTGTTTGAATAGAGCATCTATAAAATCATTACATTACATTTTTCTGTTATTCTATTATGTGTCTCTATCTTAAGCTTGATATCATTTCGTGTCTATAGTAAAAAATATATTTTTAAAAACATTTGAAATTGGACAAAAATACTGGACACTGAGTGTTTCAGAGCATTCACCTGAGTGGGACTAATGCACCATACATTTTCATCAGGGCAGATCTTATATAGTTTATGTGATAACCATTGGTACCATGAGAAGATTATTGTTGTAGACAGCTGCCACTCATTTCTACAGTGCTGTAAGAAGTTGTTCTAAAACTACTGGGGTGCAGTGTTTTGTCTAAGGACACATTAACATGTGGCCAGAAGGGGTTAGGTATTGAACAACCGACCGTGTGATTCCTGGGCAACTACTTTGCAGGAAGCATGCTAATAACAATCTGCTAAAGGTATTTAATTCAGTACCCTGCTGATATTCACAGAGGGAGCAAGTTTCAAATCAAATGTTCTCTATTTTTGTCCTTCTCACCTCCTCAGACCCCTGTCTCTACATCCCTCGGTTTGCTCACATGTTAGACTTTGGAATACAGACTCATGAGGTCACAATGACGGCTCTGCGTCTGGTTCAGAGGATGAAGAGGGACTGGATGCACACAGGACGCCGTCCCTCTGGCCTCTGTGGAGCAGGTACAACATAGCTGCCATGACCACAGTAAAAATACAACAACAGCATTTTTCACATCAGAACAACAATTTGTCTCCACCTCAGCTCTGCTGGTTGCAGCTCGGATGCACAAATTTCGTCGTACAGTGAAGGAGGTGGTGAGCGTGGTCAAGGTCTGTCAGAACACTCTGAGGAAGAGGTCAGTAGATGAGTACAGAATACAGTTTTTGACATCCACAACAGTTCACAGAAGAACGTGGTAGATTGCAATTGATCATGTTGTTATTTTTATCACAGTAAACAACTCAAGTCAACTCAACTTTATTTTTAAAGCACTTTAAAACAGCTTTGGCTGAACGAAGTGCTCTACACAGCTACACAAAACAAGACAATACATAAAACAGTGAATAGTAAATAAAATGACAATAAAAACAAAAGAATAAAACAAAGGAACAAAACACAGAGTCCTCATGCTGAATTAAAAGGCAGAGAATAAAAGTGGGTTTTCAACTGAGGTTTAAAAATGGACAATGAAGGTGCCTGCTTAATGTGCAGTGGTAAGGCATTCCATCATTTGGGTGCTGCTACGGCGAATGCTCTGTCCCCTATAGGCTTGCGCCATGACTTTGGTACTGTCAGGAGAAGCTGGTCAGCTGACCTGAGAGACCGGGAAGGAGCATAGGGGATAAGTAGCTCAGCAAGTTAAGTGGGGGCAAGACCATGTAAAGATTTAAAAACAAATAAAAGAATTTTAAAATGAACTCTAAAATGCACAGGCAACCAGTGGAGAGTCACCAGAATGGGAGTTATGTGCTCCCTCTTACGTGTCCCGACCATGACACAAGGAGCAGCATTTTGGACCAGTTGGAGATGTGCAAGGGAGGATTGATTTATTCCCAAATACAGTGCATTACAGTAATCCAGCCGAGATGTAATAAACATATGGATTACTGTTTCGAAGTGCTGCCGTGTAATGAAAGGCTTTAACTTAGCCAGCTGCCTAAGGTGGAAAAAAACAGACTTTACAACGGCACTGATTTGGTGATCCAATTTAAAATCACTGTCCATCTTAAAACCTAGGTTTGAAACAATCTGCTTATCAAACTGTGCCAAAGGGCCAAGGTCAAGTAGGGAGGGTTTACCGGAGGCATTTGGACTGAACACCATCACCTCTGTTTTTTTATTGTTAAACTTTAAAAAACTTAGTGCCATCCACTCTTTAATGTCGTTAAGGCATGACAGAAGTGATTTTAGACAAAAGTCATCACTTTTCTTCAGTGGCATATAAACTTGAGTATCATCAGCATAACAATGAATAGAAATCCCATGCTTCCTCAGGATGGAACCCAGAGAAGGTAGATACGGGAAAAAAGGAGAGGCCCTAAAATTGACCCTTGAGGAACTCCATATAACAGGGGAGCTGAAGATGATTTAGAAACAGCAAGGTTCACACTTATGGTTCTGTCCGCCAAATAGGACCTAAATCATTTTAAAGCGGTACCACGAATGCTCACCACATGCTGCAGCCGTGTTAATAAAATAGTATGGTCCACAGTATCAAAAGCAGCAGTCAGATCTAGCAAATCAAGGATCATAAAATCACCAGCATCATTTGCTAGGAGAATGTCATTAAAGACCCTTATCAATGCTGATGCTGTGCTATGCAAGGCTTTAAAACCGGACTGAAAAACCTCTAAAAGATTTTGCTCAACTAAGCAAGATTTCCACAACACATAAACAATTTTCTCTACGGTTTTAGAGATGAAGGGCAGCTTCTACAACAGTAGATCATGGCTAACTGCAGGTCACTTGTGCTGTTACACGTACCATAAGTTTTCCTTAAATTCCAGTAGATCACATTGCCCATATGATCTCACTAGATTACAGTGGTTTACAGATCCTCCCTCCCTGCAGGCTAACAGAGTTCGAGGACACCCCCACCAGTCAGCTCACTATCGATGAGTTCATGAGAGTAGATCTGGAGCAAGAATGCGACCCACCTTCATTTATTGCAGGACAGCACAAGGCCAAGATGCAGCAGGTATATTCCCATGTCTCTGGTTGTCAGGTGGATATACTTTACCCCGTTAACTTTTTTTTACCTTCTACAGCTAGAACAGGAGCTGACAAGGAAACTCGATGAAGTTGAAGGTCAGTTACTAATGCTGCTGTTAAGGATTCTGATGGAATGTTTAGGGCTCTATAAACGGCACTAGGGGACTTGTTTTGGACACAAAATTAGACTAAATAAGTAATTTCAAACACTTGATGAGCCAGTTTGTTTTTCTGGTCCAGGGGAGATCAGCTGCTATAAAGATGAAATTGAGACAGAGCTGCAGAAGACTCGACCCCAGTTGAGGGGTATCTACGCTGCCTATGCCAAAGAAATAGGTCTGTACTTTTTCAAAGTCTTCTTAGACTGACCACCTCCACAGAAACCGAAAGACTCAACATTTCTATATTTGTTGTTTTTAGACCCAGAGGATGTGGAGGTTCTGTCCTCGACGTCTGAACCTGAGGAATCTGAGGTCGAAGACGAGTTTCAAGCTGCCACTCAGCACTTGACCCAGAACTTCCTGTGTCAGGTTATCCAGGAGGAGGAGGGGCTGACCAAAACCACAGCCCAGAGCAATATTGAGTTGGGGAGAGAGGGCAGTGCGATTGGGCCACAGAGACAGGTAGCACCTCTGGCATCCATTCTGGGGAAGCTACCGAGTGTCGCCAGCCTGGGCCTTCAGCAAACGTTCCAGACTTTCAACAAGTCAGAGACTGCTGGGAAACCTGAAGGTAAGAAACACCTATATTACATCATCATTGTGTCATCAGAGCCAGATACAGATGGTGTACTGTTTGTTGGGGTGTTTCTCCAGATGATTCCAGAGAGTTTGAGAATGGAGAGCTGGATCTGGATGGAATTGATGATCAGGAGATTGAAAAGGTCGGTTTATTACTCATTCATAATAATACATTTTGTTTATTATGCACTTTACATTTGAAGAAAAAGGGCTTTTATTACATGCAGCAGCCAATCAAGATGGATAAAAAACAGCTAAATATAATTAGCTTAACTTGTTAAGTGCCATTTTGAATATTAACTGTCTTTAAAAGTAAATGATTTAATTTATTTATGATAATATAAATACTATCACAGTCAAATACAAAACACTTTTGAATAAAGTGTGCACTGAAAATAATTAAAAGTAAGTCTGACACTAACTTGTAAAAAGGGCCATAATTTATAGAATCTTTTATACCACTTTAGTTCCTGCAGGAAATTGACAGCAGTCACACAGGCTTTTACTTGCTCTTTAAATCTTTGTATCTGATAAAATGAAGTGCTGCATTTCACAGATAAGGCCCTTTACTGTAAAAGCGTATGTGTACAGGAAGTGTTGACTACTTTTGACCTGCTTTTCTGCTCCAGTACATTCTGAATGATAAGGAGGTCCAGGTGAAGACAGAGCTGTGGCTGAAACAGAACGCAGAGTACCTGCAGGAGCAGAAAGGTCAGTATCATCTACATTATCATCAGTGTCAGGACTGACAGAAGCAGTGCACACCTGTGTTTCTACATCTTAACCTGTTTTTTCCCTTTGCATGCTGAAACAGCTGAAACGGTCATACCTGACCTGAAAAAAACAACACATCACTGTAACTGGATCTTTGTGTCTCTGAGAGTCACAGTTTCATCAGAACAGGTGGTTAAGACCATGTCCGTAATATTCCAGATAAAACACTTGAGCAGGTAATTCTGCTCCTAAGTAGGTGCAGAGGACACAGGAGCAGCTACAGGCTACAAGAGAAGAAGAAACACTTTGATTCTGATCATTGTAGCTCTCGCACAGATAAAGAGAAGCGTTCTCAGTCACCCCATTGTCAATGCTGGACACCCAGGGACTTGTTATGAGGGAGTAGCTGATGATAGACAGATGGATAAACTCCGGTCTTTTAACAGCAAATGACAAACCTATGCAAAAGGCAACCTATTTGCAAACACAAACTTTTTTTACCTTCTTCCCTGCCAAATTGTTTCCCAGTATTAGGGCTACACTGATTTAGGCCGCTTCAAAGTTTCCCCGATGCACTCAAAAGCATCAAAGCTGCATTGCACTTCACTTCGCAGAGAAGCAGCGGAAGGTTGCACACTCATTGGAGTAGAGGTTTCTCCAGCTCCAGAGCTTTTATCCAGAGGTGGAGAAATAAACTTCATGCATTTTAGCTTCCAAATGCACCTCGTTAAGGCACAGAGAAAGTTTCAGTTCCTCTTCATCTATTCCAAACTACTCTGACAGAACAGCTTTATTATACGCCACAAAGTGCATTTAAAAAATTACTCGTTTTGGTTCTAATATGGGTAGTACATTTACATAAATGCCCTTAAACTTTCCTTTGACTCCCCTATATCAAAACAAATTTCTCTTTCTAACTGAAAAACTCTTGCAGATGACATCACTTGGAGGAACCTTCAGTTCAGATTATTTCATCTAGTTGTTCACACTATGAGGTTTGTAGTCACAGTAAATCTAGTTTTCCATAGGTCCTCCAGATGACATCATTTGAACTCCTAATGATGAAATACTCTTCCGGGTTCAGGGTTAGGTGGTTGGGAACAGGGTGGAGTCATCAAGATGTAATCAAGATAAAAAAAATCTGAAATAATAAAACCTGGTCTCTGCCACATTTATGTGTATCATTTGTCCACAGAGAAGGAAGAGAAGATCCAAAGAGAGAAGGAGCAAGGGACATACAAAGAGAAGGTCAGTGTACGCAAGTACTTCATATTATATAACTGTGTTCATTTATACAGCCTCATACTGTGGTACACTGTAACTGATAGTAACAGAAACATTGATTCACTTAAAAACAATTATATAATAATGATAATTGTGATTTCTAATCAATTAATGAGTAAGTCTGACCTTTCCTATTGTTTTTACTCTTATTAGCATTTACAACATTTACATTTGTCAGGCACTTAAATCCAAAGCGATTTACGAGAGTGAGATACAAGGCAGCAAAAATCTAAGTCAGGGAGAAAAACATCAAGGCAAGAGACAGAGCTTTGAACTTAATCCTTTCAGCCACAGGAAGCGAGTGCAGAGATCTGAAGAGCGGAGTGACATGAGTCCTTTTTGGCTGGTTAAAGATGAGGTGTGCTGCTGCATTTTTACATTTACAATTAGTCATTTGGCAGGTGCTTTTATCCAAAGCGACTTACAAGTGAGGTACAGGAAAGCAATAAAATCTAAGTTAAGGAGAAAAACATCAAAGTAAAGTGCTATCAAGGAATTGTTTCGGTTTCACGAGATGTAAGTACAGGAAAAAGCAGGAAGTTGTTTTTTTGTTTTTGGGAAGATACAAAAGAGTTCTGTTTTCAGCAGTGCATTTTGGATCATCTGCAAGGGTTCGATCGTACATGCTTTTAACCCCATCAACAGTGCATTGCAGTAATCAACATGAGATATGACCAACGCCTGCACAATGAGTTGGGTTGTGTAATCTGAGAGGTAGGGTCTGATCTTTCTAATGTCGTAGAGGGCAAATCTACACGAAGTGGAGACTGAGACAAGTGATGATGATGATGACCCCCAGATTTCTGGCTGACTTAGCGGGGACAATCACTGCAGATCTAATATTGATGCTGATGTTCTGTTGTGTAGAAGATCTGGCTGGATAAACAAGAACTTCAGCCTTAGAGATGTTAAGCTGAAGATCTCTTTCTCTCATCCAAGCAGAGATGTCAGAGAGATGCATCACAAGACATTAGAATCATCCGGGGGAAAGGGCAGGAAGAGCTGTCTGTCGTCAGCATAGCAGTGATAGGAAAAGCCATGTGAATGGATGATAGAGCCCACACATGAAGCATAAATGGAAAAAATCAGGACAGAGTACAGCATCCTGGGGTACACCGGTGAAGAGGTTGTGAGAGTTAGACTCACGCCCCTGCCAGAATACTATGAAGGCTCGTCCAGACAAATAAGACCAAAGACAGGCTAGAGCTGGTTCAGAGATGCCTAATTTAGAGAGTGCACACAGGAGGATCTGATGGTTCACAGTGTCAAAGGCTGCAGATGGGTCTAGTAGAATTAAGACAGAAGAATTACCTGAAGCTTTTGCAGCCAGTAGAGATTCCACAACAGGCACTGCAGTGACCACTCTGGAAGCCAGGCTTATTGACATCAAGGATGTTGTTCTCTGAAAAGAATGTCTGATGAAGTTGATTGAAGATGGCTCGTTCCAGGGTTTTGGCTGTAAATTGAAAAGGAGAGGCTGGTCTGTAGTTCTCCATAAGAGAGGGATCAAGAAAAGGCTTCAGAGAGCCGGCAGTTTGGTGATTCGAGAGGAGGAGGGAGGACGCGTCATCCTCCGACAGAGTTGAAAATGTGAAGAGCGAAGCGTTGTTTTATGTAGTTAGCAGGATGTCATCATCTAGTGGAGAGATCTGGGAGCTGATGGCAGCCACCTTGTTAGTAAAGAAGGAGGCAAAGTCTTTGGCTATGAGACAGGTGGATGGCGAAGGTGGAGGTGGACACATAGGAAGAAAAGAAGCACATCTCTAACTTAAAGTTCACTTTGCACGTGCAAAGAAAATGCTTAGAATCTCTATTAAGTCCTACATTTTGGACACTGTCAAGCCCAATACCTGTGAGGCAATCAGTCATCATAACAGAATTGGTGCTATTTTTTAAAAAAATGGAAACTAGTTTTGTCATATTAAAACTGACAGCCCTACTTTTAAATAAAATTATTGGTAGCTTTGCTGCTCATAAACAGAAACAGTTGTCAGTGACCGCAATGCATTTGTTCCTGTGTCTTGAAAGTTCTATTTTTATTTATTTGATGTTTCTATTGTTTTCTGGTTATTAATGTTTTATTCTAGCTTTAAATAAGCCTAATCTGTACATGAGCAGAACAAGAAGAAGTATAAGAAGTGGAAACCAACTGAGGCCTCGACAGCGGGCGAAGCAATCGAGATGATGCTAGAGAAGAAGAAGATCTCCAGTAAGATCAACTACGATGTCCTCAGAGACCTGAACAGCAAAGGGTCAGAAGGTGGCGGGGCCAGCAGTCCGAGCAGATCTTCGGATGCCCCTGACCCAACCACCACCCACAAACGACTCCGTAGCCGCCGGAGGAAGCCCAGCGAGGTTAACCAAGACCTAGCTGCTAATGCTGCCATCATGGGCAAGAGGTGCCATCTGTAACCTGTAGTTTATAAGCTGTATTATCTAATCTGTAATTTACATTTACATTTAGTCAAAATTTAGTCATCTGTAATTTTTAGTTTACAGCTGGGTACAAATGTTTGTGTCACCTCATTTTGAAATGTCAATAAGATTAGAAATAATAGTTTTCAACAACATAATATTGAATGCACATTCAGCTAGTACAAATGTTCTTTTATCAGAAATGGGTGGTAAGGCCATGTCCATGTACCACAGGGTCAGTGGTTCGATTCCTGTTCCCTCCAGTGGGGTGACAGTGTTATTGTGTGCTTGGGCAAGACACTCAACCCCTGGTTGCTTGCGGGGAGTCAGGAGAGAAGCTTGCATGACAGCCACTGCCATTGGTGAATGTGTGTGTGAGTGTGACTGGGTGAATGAGAAGCAACATTGTAAAGGGCTTTGGATAAAAGTGTTTTGAAAGTGTCCATTTACCAGAAAGGGGCAGAAAGGGGCATGAACACCCCTTTGCACCATGAATGTGGAATGTCCATTATTGCTATGTTAGGTTTAGGTTAAACCTAACATAGCAATAATAATGAACATTTAGCTATATTAACTCATTAATATATGATAAAAGAACATTTGGACTAGCTGAATGTGCATTAAAAGTACTTATCTTTGTTCATATCATATAAAGACGATGCAAAAATTTGCACCCGACTGTATAGTATGTAATCCACAATCTGAAACAAACAAAAAACAGAAAGTCAGTTTGTAATGTTTCTGTCAATTTTTAGTCCCTAACATGTTTCCTCTTCTTTCAGGTTCCGTCGCCTTATTTCCTCCACGCCAAAGAAGAAGAAGAAGAAAACTGCTTCTCAGGTGAGGAACCACACCAGTCTCTACGCCTCTTTGCTTGAACATATTATTTCAGCTCGTCCATATTTTAAACCTGTCAGGAAGAAAACTCCATAACCAAAACAGCACCTGAACGGACTACCAACCCTAATCCAGACAGCAGCTCCGCCCCTACAGATGCTCCACCGACTGTGGTTGAGGAGGAGGAGGAGGATGAGGAGGTAGAGGTGGAGGAGGAGTGTGTCAGCGCTCTGCAGCTTGTAGGAGGTCAGTCCACGCTTTTATTATGAAAGCCCAGGATCCCATTCTATGAGGAGTATACCCAGATTTCCTACTTCTATTCTGAAACTCTGGATATACGTGGAGATGATTGATTGATGACTCATTCACCTTTTTGATTATGTTTTCCAGATTACGGCTGTGAGGCAGAGGAAGAGGTATTCTAGCTTTGTCTTTCTGATGTTGACCTTTGAACTATCCATCCAACTGAGGCAGCTGAACTGAAAAGAGTTAGCATCACAATTTTTATCTGAGGCGATGCTGAGCTCTTGTGTTGTCCATTTTATAAAATTTGTAGTTTTTAGTCATGTTTGTGTATTTGTATATTGTCTGTATGAATGTAAATATGGCAAATATCTCCCTTCACATTCTTTTAATGAAATTATAGGTAAAGTGTTTTAACACCATTGTGTTAACTTTTGGTTTTCATGGACGGAACCAAGAGACTGAATCAGCTGATTTTACAGTTTTACTTTAGTTTCTTTAAACATAAATGTTTTTTTTTCTAAAATAATCATATTATCAACAATCCCTACAAAATGTTCGTTAATGAAGCATGTCACCCAATGAATTGGTTTTTGGACAAGAATGGAGGTCACAGAAGAAAGATCAAATGCAGGTTACACAGTGACAGACACTACACATGAGTAGAGACAATTCATTGTTGGTTTTGGTGCCTGTATGGGGATTGCTGAAATGATCATTTTAGAAAAGTTATTCTGCACTGTGATTAGCCAGAACTTTAGACTGAATTTTGTGTTGTTCCAGTGTAAATGTAAAAAGACAAGAATAATTGTAAAACAAGAAAATGCATAATAAAAAAAGTGAACGTAGAAATAAGTTGTTGCTGTTTGTTGTCATCAAACCTCAGAACAATTTGATTTATTCTTTAGAGTCCTGACACAAATAGAAACAACATTTTGTTTAGTGCTACAAAAATCTCAGAACCTACAGAAACACCAAGCTGCCCCATCTGAAAGGATAGATACAACACAACTGATTACCCCAAACAGTTGTAGGTTAGCCCCCCTGGCGAGCTGCACAATTTCATTTCGAAGGAGTCAGTGGTTAATTGCTGAAATAAAGCTGTTCACACCTGCGGGAATACAGGCAGACACTGGTTATTGGCACTCATGAGCTGGACTGTAGATCATGTCCAAGTTCTACATCTCAATCAAATGTACAAATCTGGGTAAGTAACCACATCTGTTAAACCTAAATAAAGACTTTCTCACAAGTTATCATCAAAAAGTAATAAATGGACAGTTCTAGGACAAAAATTACAATAGGTTCAGCCTCACCCTGATCATTACAACAGCACAGACTCGGTGATACCAGGCAGTCAGCTGCTAACATCATGGCTGCATCCCGGTCCCAGTGGTGTCACACTGAGATCTGGATCAAATTTTAGATAAACTAACAACATCTGCTAAATACAAACAGGGACTTTTGCCATTTAGAAAGTGTCAACTTCATATCAACATATCAAGTTATCACTTGATAACTTGATATGTTGTATTCTTTTATTTTGATTGTTAAGCACTTTGGTCAGTCTTTGATTTTTTTTAAAGCTTAAGTTAAAGCAACAGTCCTGGTATGAAAATTACAACAAATTTGAGCCTCAAGTCTGTGCTATAACTGCTGTACTGGCTGTCCTCCTGCAGCAAGACACAGACCATTGGGTGGTGGTCTCAGTCTGCTGAGATCACTGGGGTCTCACCTGGCAGTTTGAATCTCACAGTGCTGAAAATGTTAAATCAACTTTAAAAAAAAACTTGTGTTGATAAACTGACCCTAAAAAATTTAGGTCCTCTCTGCTGAATTGGCTCAGTGTTTGACAAGTCAACTTAAAGACATAAGAACACGTTCCTATTCAGGAGAGAGAGTACTGTGTAGACGGAGCTGAAAAGCTTCCCCCAAACACCATTTTAAAAACTCCAGGGTTCTTAGTACGTGTGGCCCAGACATACTAAAATGTTATACTTCCACCTGTATTTCAAAGAACTAATAAAAAGGTCCTCCAGTTTGATTATCTGATTGTTTGCGCCACTTGTGAAATGAACTGACTGTAAAGAACAATTAGAGGAAACCACTGAGGTCCTACAGAAAGACGTGCGCACACTGAGAAGTCCATTTCCTTTATTCACAGTGTCTTGGTCACACATAAACTTTAAAAGACCCTATTGAATTTTTTTTGTCTGTAAGGTTCAATCCTGAGGGACCCCATGTCATGAGAAAGACTGAGTGCAACAGTGCGGCTGCTCTTAGAGAAGACCCTTATCCCCTCTGCTTGTCTGTCAGACGACCTCCAGGGTCCATCATCACAGAGTCTCTCAGTATCCGAATGCCTGTTTTATGGCCTTAAAGTAAACCCGGATCAAGCCCTCCCTGGTGGAGTCCTTCTCCTCTACAGGGACTCCTTCACACTCCAATTTCAGCTCTGTTTCACCTCTGAGTTCCCTCAGGTTCAGCCTGATAATGGCGTAGTGCTCTGAGAGAGAGACCACAGATACAAGTCCGATGTCAGAATGCAAACAGGGACAACTCAAAAATGCAAAAAGACAGCCTTTAAAGGCAGAGGAAGATATACCCAGGGGCCATGTCCTAAACCGCCACCTCATTTTGATTCTCTGGTCTGGGACCTGCAGGGATGACCGGCACTTTGGTTACCCTGACAATATGAAAGAAATGTTTAAAGTTCTGATTGGCTGAGCTGCTGTGAACTCACCAGGTGTATGAACTCGCCACTGATGCCCCCATCCAACATTTGGAACGTGCCGCCTTGACGACCGTCCACTACTGCCGCCGAGCGTGTGAATACCTGCACAAACTACACAGACAGGTTTGTCAAGTACTGCAGTACTACTACGAGACTACTATTCCTTCAGTACAGTAATACTACTTTACTTGCACTGTAGTTTTCTACTGTCTCAATGATCCAGACAAGACTCTTTTGGTCTGGTTTCCCAGGAGCTGGTCTGGTTTTTCCTGATTCGCTCTTAGATTTGATTTTGTTTGGTGTGTAGTTCTAGATTAGTTTAAGTCGGTCTTAGTCCAGGTAGTCCCAGTTTTTAGTTTCGGTCTGTCTAAATTGTAGACCTGGTCCTGGTTATGTACCTCCTGGGTAATGAATGTACTGTAGAGCTCATCAGCTGATGTTTGGAAGGTTTCCGTCAGATTAAAGCTACAGGTCGGGATCCCAACACCTTTGGGAGAGGAGGTGAGACTCAAGGAGCACCTTGCAGCAGGACTGATCTGTTTGAGAAGTCAAAGGACCGGGTTAACAAACTAAATCTAGATCATATTTCAGATGTGTGTGGGGTTTCAGCTGAAATACGCTGTACCTGGGTCTTATCGGTTTTGACTTGGTTCCTCTTGTTCAGGTCAGGCTGAGGTGGGGTGGGTTTGTTGACAGATGGCAAGATCATCCCCTGACTGAACTCTGTGGGGTCAGAGGCCATGCGGGTTACTAGTGGTTATCGTACCTGCCTTTGATTAGTTGGTCTGATGTATCCTAGATTAGCCCTAGTCTGTCCTGGGTTTGGGCCTTTATTGTCCTGTATTTAGTTCTATTCTGTCCTGGTTTTGCACTCTGGGTCTCAGACCTGATTTGAGTTGGTGGATAAATTCACCCAGAATCTTGCGGACCTCCTGGATGCCAGACCGCTTCATGAGGTCAAGCAGTGGTGTGTTGGGCTGGTCCTTATGCAGAGACACAGAAATCTGCAGAGACCGTGTTGATGAGGAACATGTTCAGAAATCATTACATTACTAAATATTACTCACAAAACTGATTAATAAACCAGAATCTGTGCTCACATCAAGGTCATCTAGGTCATTCTCATCTGACAGGTTGGACACATTAACTGCTCCTCTGTACTTCACTCCACTGCGAGATGTTCCTGTAGACAGGAAACAGGAGACAGTCAGCAAAAAGAGAAGGCCTGATGTCACTGGTGACATTATAGGTGATGTCACAGACCCAGCCAGCTTGCTCTCAGCTGCCACTCGTAGAAGAAGATCAGTTTCCCTTTACGGTTGCTGATCGAAGCTTCTCCATCAATTTTGTCCACATCGGTAACCCGACACACGCCCTCTGGTCCCTCCACTCTTACCGTGAGGAGGAGCTGTTGAAGACGCTCCGAGGACCAAGAAGAGACGTCTCGCTCAGTCCTGAGGAGGAGTAAAAACATCAGATCTTTCAGATGAGATGAACTTAAGATTTAGTCATAGCTAATCGGTTTTCAGGACTTCTCTGGATTCGGTTCTGGAAACTAATTGAATTTAAGTGAAATTACACTTAATTTGGTGAATCCTGGTTAACAACATGCTTCTGATCACATGAGAACAGACACAGATACACAGTGTTTCATATCTGTTTAGTCACAATTTACACATCATTTAAACATCTAATATTATATCATGTGTATAATTGATATATAAAAAACATATACCTTAAAAAATAAAACCTCCTTCAATAGAGCTTAAATATTTTAAATGCAGTTAAACCATCACAAACCAGGACTCTGACTTCCACAAATTTCCATCGGGGTTTTAGGAGGGTGTTTGTGATATATAAATATTATATTTAATAAGGAATTCACTGGTCAGGTGATGATCATACGTTTTGACAATGTTCTATAGCAATTTTTTATTTTTGTTGTTTTTTTAAAAAAATGCAAATTAACCAAATACTTGCTGTGTTCTATTAGCTGCACATGAAGTCTTTTAATGTGAAAAGGCAACAGGAAATGTTTAAACTGTGAAACATCTGGCATTGACCTGCGATCAGTCACAATTTAAAAATATCGCGGAGCTGAAGCAGCTGCAGCTCAAATATCTCATTTATCTATTTATGTATATATATACATATATATATATATATATATATATATATTTATATGACACAGATTTAAAAAACTCTCAAAACTTAAAACAACTTATTCTGGACGTTTATGTTTCACTTTTCACAAAGAAGAGGATTTTGTTTTAATAGAATAATACTAAAAATATTATATTTTCATCTGTCTATTTTACACTCACTGATTTATTCTGATTTGTTTTAAGTACGTTTATACTTGGTTGTTTTCTGGCTTGAAATCTATTGCGTTTTAGACGTTCCCAACATGAAATATTCATCCGAAGAAATTTACATTCACATTTGGTCATTTTTTATACGCTGTAATACAAATCAACTTACAAGTGAGTTTAAATGTTAGTTTCCCACATTTTGCTGTTTGTGTCTATTTTAAGCAACACATAATACTTTTGCACTTCAGTATTCAGTATTATTCTAAATGCCATACTTTTGCTTCTAAGTGTTTTCTGCAAATAGATAAAGCATCTGAGTTCTTTTTCCAAAAGCGATTTAGAAACAAAAACTTTAAACTTTATTTTAAATGTGGTTTCTGTTCCACACAACAACAAAATAAGTCCAGTTTTAAATTAAACCTGAGCCAGAAAAGAATCCGATTTCACTTTAAGACCACTTGTAGTCAACTTTCTAATCTGCTGGTGACAGTAATGACAATAATACAGACCAGTGCCAGTTGTTGACGTTCGTGGCGTCAGCTCGCTCCTCAACAATCCACCGAGGGTCCCCCTGTCCCCACTTAGCCATCAGAGCCTGGGCCGCAGTGCTTTTCTGATACCGAATAACACTCCTGGTACAACGGCAGTCCTGACAACTGGTTCTGACCCTTTACCAGTCCCTCCAACAGAAACTAAGTTTCAAAGTAAAAGGCCAGCCAGTGACTTCCTCTGACTTTCAATGTAAAACTCCAAAGGGACAGAATCAAAGCACGTTGTAATTCTAATAAAAATCTCTGTGTCTTCACCTCTGTTAAAAAGAAAAGTACATCCTGATCTGATCTCTAACAGCAGATTCGTGTGGACCCACCCAACTGGTCCGAGCTGGATGAAAATGGGAGGGTTGCGACAGGAAGTGGATCCTGCGTAAAATCAAATCAACGTGTCTTGATCTACTGTTGAAATGTTTTGTGTTTGTATTGAGTGTGTTTCAAACATAAATTAATCATTTAAATATTCGATAGTGACATTGTAACTTGTGCATTAAAAATTAAAATGAAAATAATTCTTTAGGGCTGTGCTGATTTCAGTGTTTATTGTCTTTGTTCGTTTTGCTGTGTATCACTACAGCTCCCAGCAGCCAACGCGCGACCGGAAACCGTGAAGCCCCCGTCACAGAGGAAGTGGAAGCCGAGCAGCTGCAGTTGAGGGTAAAAACATCTGATTGAGTCTGAATTATTTTCCGTTTAAACGTGGAGTTTGATCTTTGTTGTCTTTGGTTAAAGTAGACATCATGGATGTATATGATGACGTCACTGTTTCGAAACAAAGCGACTGTAGCTCCCGTGCTAACTGGCTTCTGATGCTATGGAAACACTCTGGCACAGCCTTTCACAGTCCGGTGTTATTGTCCATGGCTCCGACGGACGAAAGCTCCTTCTGGGACAGGTGGCACCGGTTGGCTTTTGTAGATCTGACTGAGATGCAAAGATTCTCAGGTGGTGACATTCAATATTTAATAAAGGCGGCCCGGTCCAAAGAAAAAAAATAGAACAACAGATGAAATAGATGAGTTCTGAGTTGCACGCTCTTTGAAGGGGAAGTTTACGACTGTAAAAGTCGTTGCCTGATTTGTAGTTATGACGATATTAACTGGACATTGTTGGACTATTTATGCATTCAGTTGGTTTGTTATTGCAGGATAGGATTCTGCTCTGTGTTGGTTATTGTGGCCATATTTCCGTTTTACATACAGTATGGTGTGTCGCCTGTTGCTCAGTTTGTGCGTGTCACACTAATCGTAATAATTTCTGCATCAGGAATTTCGTAGATTCCTTAAAACCACAGCTGTGCACTTATCCACGTCATTTACTCCCGTCTTAACACGGCTGCACCTTGTCGGGGTTGCTTGACGACGTGGGCGACAGCTTGAGGCAGGATACCCTGATTCCACTGGCTCAAGCTACATTTTTTTAGTTATACAGGCTTTTTAATTCTACTTTTGTGCAGTACCCCATAGTTTTTAACACAATAACAAAATCCGGTTTGGTGTTTCACTTTACAGGTTAGTGAGAGAGGACTGCTTTCTATCCTGAAACCCCCAGAATATCAATTATCTTTATGCTTTATGCCATGTCGTGTCCAGATGATGAAGAGCAGAGCAGATGAGGAGGATTTCTGGAACAGCACCAAGTGTAAACCATTCACTTTTGATGATGATGATGATGGATTCAGCAAGGTAAGGCCAGTACCCAGAATCTGACTCAGCTAGGGCTGCATCTGTTTTTTTTAGCAGTTGAGTTTTCTATCAACTCTCAGTTCAATAATCAATCAGGTAATACAGCAGCTTTCCCCATCAAAGCTCTGACTCTCACCCACAGTGGTCAGCTAAACAACACTTTCCTCCCTCATCTCTACATCCTCCAATGCTACATCCTACTCTACTCTTGTTGTTTCAGCAGTAAGTGTGTAAAGCTGATTTCTGAACTGAGGGCGTTTTCACACCTGCCCTGTTCAGTCCTGTTTTTCCCCTCTCGGTGGTTCATTTGTGGTGAGAATATCATCTGACCTCCATTCAACAGCCTGTCTTCAGTACAAAGTTTTTTGATTTCTTACATAATCATCACTTTTTGACCAAAGAGTAGTTGTTCACTTCCATATATATGTATATATACACACACATGGAAGCTCCTGTCAGGCATCATAGCAGCTAAGATGAACAGGCACATGCATCAATACATGAGCAGAGCCCAGAAAAGGACTGGTAGTAACATCAGAGGAGCAAAGCACCAGCTACTGGTACCTAAGGCAGTCACCTGAGCCTGCAAGACCAAACACACCAACCTGTGCACTGCCTGGATTGACTACAGGAAAGCCTATGACTCACACATGGATCAAGGAATGCTTGGAACTATACAAGATCAACAGGACCCTAAGAGCCTTCATTGAAAACTGAATGGGGAAGTGGAAAACAACCCTAGAGGCCAACCTCAAGCAAATTGCACAAGTCAACAAGTGCGGCATATTCCAAGGAGGCAGCAGAACCAGAGGAACATGGGGAGGAAGAGCAGGAACCCTCATGGAAGGAAAAACCCCTGCACGGTATGTATCACCGGCAGATAGAAGAAGTGGCTGACATAGAAAAATCCTACCAGTGGCTGGACAAAGCTGGATTGAAAGACAGCACAGAGGCACTACTCCTAGCAGCACAGGAGCAGGCTCTGAGTACAAGAGCAAATATACTTTAATTAGAACAGGTAGGCCAGACTGCCCTGGGTTACCTAGTAAAGTGACTACTGAGTTGACATTAGAACTTAGACCAGGTAAGTAAGCACACAAATACTGGGGCGTGTATTTGTGTGTGTTTCAGTTAAAAGAATCAAAGCAGGCAGTGAACAACATCCGTCCCCTGGTAGATGGAGATGAGGATGAGGACGACGTGGAGAAGGTCAGCTGGAGTGGAGAACCTGTTGGCAGTAAGACTGGTTTAATAGTCACACCTGTGGACAGCACTGAACTGTGATTGGCTGCAGACTGGACCCAATTCTCTTGTGTTCTAAGGTATATCCTGGTCGGTCGGAGAGACTGCAGCATCCAGCCAGAGGAAAGACAGAGACCCTGCCTTCCACAAAACCAGCTCCGACCCTCCAACCCGAAGTCTGTCAGGATACTCTCTGAGCTCCCTGTTCAAAGGTGAGAGGTGCTGGCTGGTGAAACAGACGGAAAACTCTGAATTAGTTTTCTCAGACTCAATCTGTTTCTCTTTAGGAAAAGCTAAAGGAGGAAACTTTCAGCAGTTCACTGATGGTGAGTCTGATTCAGTGAGTGAATGAAAGAACAAGTGTGTGATGTCGGGAGTATTGAGTGAAACCCTGATGATGATGTCTTTGTGTGTTAGTGCTCAGTGACTCGTCTGTCAGGCTCTATGCTCCAGAACTCAGAAAGCCCAAATCTGAATACCAGGTAACTACATGCTGGTAATGTGATTACAGTCAGGTAATAGGTATTACATTGAATACTCTTACTACTATGCAAAATTACATTTAGATGAATAATGTAATTGTATTCGACTACTCTGAGAACAGATTTGTTCTGCTCTTATGATGTCATTTTGTGATGTTAGGATGTTGTCAGTGATTGGATGCCTGAGGAGACAGTTCGGAGAATGCAGCAAGGAAAGGTAATCGTGCCTGTTCATCGGGTGTGTTTCAGGATGTCTCTGCACTAATGTGTATTAATTGTACTGCATCTCTGTGTTTCAGGTGGTTTCACTGGAGAAGTTTCGGTCTCTGCAGGACAAACTGTCTCTCCTTGACATTGCTGTCTCTGCTCATGATGGAAATGTAATTACTGCTGTAAGTTTGTTTAAACTTTGGTTTAAAACAAACTTTACTGACAACATCTCAGAAACAACAATAACCGTTTGTTGTTGTTTTTTTGTTTTTTTTTAGGTTCTAATTTTTTTAAAGAGGTCTCTGAGTAAAGGTGAGTTTGCTGCTCCTAATCTTGTTCAGTCCCTTCAGAGTGACCAAATCCTTGATCACGTCTCTCCGTCCTGATTCTTGTTGCTATCAGAGGTTTTGTTTCGGGAGCTGGAATCTAGACAGACGGCGCTGAGACATTTAATTCACTATCTGACTGAGACCAAAGACCAGAGACTGTTGCTGGAGCTGCTCAGGTCTCTGACCACTTCTGTGTATATACATATGTACACGTGTTAATCCATTTTAGCATAAATTTGCTTTCTTCTGCTGTTCTTTGTTCAGAGCTTTGGGCAAGACAGAGGATGTGGCGGTACGTAGAACACACCTGTAGAACACACCTGTAGAACACACCTGTAGAACACACCTGTAGAACACACCTGTAGAACACACCTGTAGAACCTAGTAATCAGTAGTATCAACAGGTTATGTAATTTCCTGTGGGCTTTAATTGCAACAGCTGCTGCAATATAAAGAACACTTGGGCATCACAGATGAAAACAAGAGGCGAGACTTCCTGAAGAGCTGCCTCAGGTAAGTCACACCTGCAGCCAATGCGTAGTTAGTCAGCTCCGATTTCTGAAAGAAGGGGTAATCTGTAACTACCCTTGTTCCCAGTCTCCCATTCTCTCCAGAAGACTCCGGCCACATTCAGGACCACTACACTCTGCTGGAGAGACAGATCATTATCGAGGTCAGAAAAATGGTCTGGGTTAGCATGTAAATCAGTGTTTGCTCTCCGAGTCCATGCTAGAAGGTTTTGAGCGCATGTCCACAGACAGCATGCAGCAATTTGCACAAATCTATTTTCTGTGTCACTCAATCCCTCACTTAAAAGTTCCATTTGTTCACTTTTTTGTTATAAACTGAATTAAATCCAATGAGTGTTACGACAAAGGAGTTGAATGTCCGATTACATTATATGCAGGACAAATAGTTTTAAGTTATTTGTCAGTCTGCTCATTTTATCAGGTCACATCGATATACTATGAAGTCTGGACATTTTGACTGCAGCTTTATCCCAGATGCCCTGTCTTTTGTTGCTAGGCAGCAGACCGGCAGATGGAGCGAGGAGGGAAGGTTGAAATTTTTCAGAAGTTTCCCAGAAGAGCTTCGATCCTCAACATGCCACTGATCACAACCCTGTACTACTGCTGCTTCTACCACTACACAGAGACAGAGGTCAGCACATGCATTTATACATACAAAGGGTGTAATGGTGCACTGCAAGCATGGCTTGGCTCATTTCTTTATACAGTATCGGAAAAAAGTACTAGACAAAATCACTTGTCTCTTTGAATTAACTTTTGTGAAAGTCAGTAGTTTGTAGATTTTTAAATACAAAGTTAATTCACACTTTAAGTCCAACTTCTGTGCCGGTCCCAAGCCAGGATAAATAGAGAGGGTTGCGTCAGGAAGGGCATCCGGCGTAAAACTTGCCAAGTACAACCATGCGAGTCATCCATACCACTTTCGTATCGGATCGGTCGAGGCCCGGGTTAACAACGACCGCCACCGGTGCTGTTAACCTACAGGGTGCCAGTGGAAATTGGACTACTGTTGGTCGAAGAAGGAGAGGAGGCAGAAGGGTTCGTGGTCAGAGAGAGAAGGGGAAAGGCAGGAGCTTAGATCTGAGAGTAGGGACTCAACGTTGGCACAATGACAGGGAAAGGTAGAGAGCTGGCAGACATGATGGAGAGAAGGAAGGTAGATGTACTGTGTGTGCAGGAGACGAGGTGGAAGGGCAGCAAAGCACGTAGTATTGGAGGAGGATACAAACTGTTCTACCATGGTGTGGATAGGAAGAGAAACTTAGTAGGAGTGATCCTGAAGGGGGAGTTTGTGAACAATGTTCTAGAGGTGAAAAGAGTCTCAGACAGGGTGATGAGCCTAAAGCTAGAAATCGAAGGGGTGATGGTGAACGTAGTCAGTGGGTATGCTCCACAAGTTGGCTGTGAGTTAGAAGAGAAGGAGAGATTAGGAGTACACAGGTGGACTACATTCTCTGTAGACGAGGTCATTTGAGAGAGGTTAGTGACTGTAAAGTGGTGGTAGGAGAGAGTGTAGCCAGACAGCACCACATGGTGGTGTGTAAGATGACGCTGGTGGTCAGGAAGAAGAAGAGAGGAAAGACAGAAAAGAAGACCAAGTGGTGGAAACTAAAGAATGAAGAAACTTGTGAGGAATTCAGGCAGAAGTTGAGACAGGCTTTGTGTGGTCAGGAAGAGCTTCCAGATGACTGGGAAACTACAGCAGAGGTAATCAGGGAAACAGGTAAGAAGGTGCTTGGTGTGTCATCTAGAAAGAGGAAAGAAGATAAAGACACTTGGTGGTGGAATGAGGAAGTACAGGACTGCATCCAGAGGAAGAGATTAACTAAAAGGAAGTGGGATGTAGAAAGGACTGAGGAAAGTAGGCAGGAGTACAAGGAAGTGCAGCACAGAGGGAAGAGGGAGGTGGCAAAGGCCAAACTGAAAGCTTACGATGAGCTGTATGACAGGTTAGACACAAAGGAAGGAGAGAAGGACTTGTACAGGATAGCCAGACAGAGAGATAGGGATGGGAAAGATGTGCAACAGATAAGGGTAATTAAAGACAGAGATGGAAAGGTGCTAACAACCCAGGAGAGTGTGCAGAGAAGATGGAAGGAGTATTGAGGAGCTGATGAATGAGGAAAATGACAGGGAAAGAAGGGAGGAAGATGTGGATGTTGTGGAGCAGGAAATAGCAGAGATTAGAAAGGATAAGGTGAGGAAGGCTCTGAAAAGGACGAAGAGCGTAAAGGCTGTTGGTCCTAATGACGTACCTGTGGAGGTGTGGAAGTGTCTAGGAGAGACAGCAGTGAAGTTTCTGACAAGTCTGTTTAACAGGAGTTTAGAGATTGAGAAGATGTCTGAGGAATGGAGGAGAAGCATTCTGGTGCGATCTTTAAGAACAAGGGTGACACGCAGAACTGTAGCAACTACAGAGGGATAAAGCTGATGAGCCACACAATGAAGTTGTGGGAAAGAGTAGTGGAAGCCAGGCTTAGGAAGGAGGTGGAGATTTGTGAGCAGCAGTATGGTTTCATGCCCCGTAAGAGCATCACTGATGCCATTTTCGCTTTGAGATTGTTGATGGAAAAGTACAGAGATGGTCAGAAGGAACTGCATTGTGTCTTTGTGGATTTAGAGAAGGTGAATGACAGGGTGCCGAGGGAGGAGCTGTGGTACTGTATGAGGTTGTCAGAAGGGGCAGAGAAGTACGTCAGAGTAGTCCAGGACATGTATGAGAGGAGCATGACAGTGGTGAGATGTGCTGTAGGTCAGACAGAGGAGTTCAAGGTGGAGGTGGGACTACACCAAGGATCGGCTTTGAGTCCCTTCTTGTTTGCTATGCTGATGGACAGGTTGACAGATGAGGTCAGACAGAAATCTCCCTGGACAATGATGTTTGCAGATGACATTGTGATTTGCAGTGAGAGTAGAGAGCAGGTGGAGGAACAGCTGGAGAGGTGGAGGTTTGCTCTGGAAAGAAGAGGCATGAAAGTCAGTCGTAGCAAGACAGAATACATGTGTCTAAAGGAGAGGGAGCCAGGTAGAAGCGTGAGGTTACAGGGGGCTGAGGTGAAGAAGGTGCAGGAGTTTAAGTACTTGGGGTCAACAGTTCAGTGTGACGGGGAGTGTGGAAAACAGGTGAAGAGGCGAGTGCAGGCGGGTTGGAGTGGGTGGAGGAAAGTGTCAGAAGTGTTGTGTGACAGAAGAATGTCAGCAAGACTCAAAGGAAAGGTGTACAGGACAGTGGTGAGACCAACTCTGCTTTATGGGTTAGAGACAGTAGCAGTGAGAAAGAGACAAGAGGCAGAGATGAAAGCAGCAGAGATGAAGATGTTGAGGTTCTCCTTAGGAGTGACAAGGTTGGACAGAATTAGGAACGAGCTCATCAGAGGGACGGCGCACGTTGCCTGTGTTAGCAACAAGTCAGAGAGGTCAGACTGAGATGGTTTGGACATGTGCAGAGGAGGTAGAAGGATGTTGGAGATGGAGCTGCCAGGCAAGAGGGCGAGAGGACGACCAAGGAGGAGATATATGGATGTGCTAACAGAGGACATGAGGTTAGCTGGTGTCAAAGAGGAAGATGCCCAGGATAGAGTGAGGTGGAAACGGATGATTCGCTGTGGCGACCCCTGATGGGAAAAAGCCGAAAGAGTAGTAGTAAATGTGTACCCTCAATACAGACACACTTAAACACGTACTGTGCGTGATAGGTCATAGCATATGTGCTATAGTGACGTACGTTGTCAGTAAATGTGCCATTGTACTGCATAAGCTTTTATACATGCATATGATTTTACCTATTTATATGTTCACATCTGTCCGTTAGCTCATAAGGTTAACTTACCCAGTTTATTTTGGGTTTCTAGGGCACCTACAGTAGTCCTCTGAACATCCGTCAGACCTTTAAGGTGAGAACTGACCTGTTTAGTGCGACATCTTCAACCTCTTTTTAAGCGCAGTAAACAACAATCACTGACTCGACCTCAGATCTCAGAGAAGCAGTACTTTGTGACAGCACTGGCAGCGCGGGCAAAGCTGAAGGCCTGGTTGGACGTGGATGCTCTGTTCACCAGCAGGACCTGGCTGGGATTCAAAAGGAAGAAGTCTCCGCTCAGCTTTCAGCGAGTCGTTGACATCCTGCAGAAGAACTCTGCCCCCATACAGGTGCTGGAGGGGCAGGGTAGCAAGCTGCACATTCACAGTAAAGGTATATTTTGCGTCACTGACTGACAGGTGCATTAACTGTGACAGGTTCTGCAGGAGTACGTGGCTCTGGTCGAGGACTCAGACTTGAGGATCAGCTTGGCTCAGAAACACAAGTGTCATGACATAGTGATCACCGTGAGTCCTCAGTAATGGCCTGTGATTAGACTATTATTCAGAGTAACAGTGGGTGAGGTCTTAATGTGATGTCATGATAACTCTTTCCCTGGGCTAATCAGATGTACCGGGACCTGAAGGACCGGCAGCTGTTGCTAGCATACCTGCAGAAGGTGGATCAAGGATCGGTGGACGAGAGGAAGATTAAGGAGCTGCTCAACAACTCTGTGAGGAAGACACTTGCAATCCTCCTAACCCTTATAATCTTCATGGTTTGAACAATGTTCTTTTTCTTTTTTCAGCAAATTCGGTGGAAGAACTGAAGGATCAGTCAAAGACTTGTTTTAAAGGAAAAATGACTTTTGCCTCTGGAGAGACAATGTCGACTCAGCTTGAACCTCTGTCAGTTTGATTGGTTGCAAAGAGAAGCACCACCTTTGACTTGGACCCTACGGAGCATCTTTTCTGCTGTTTTTGCAGGCTCATCCCTTCAGCATTCCTAATACCAATAAAAGTCTAAAAATCTAGCATGAATGTGATTGTCTTTACCTGCTGGATATAGAAGAAAAGATGACGATGTGCCGCACACACAGCAAATGTGTGAGTATCTGATCGTTAATGTGCAAAGCACTTTACAGTTGGGTCTCCTTCATCGATTCCCACCACATCCGACATCATTAAACATGTTACAAAGTTTGATCTTAAATCAGGGGTATAGTGAAATACTGAAAAGTAAATGTGTGTGATCAGTTGATAAAACAATGGAAACGTGCTTCATCCTGGTTATTAACTATTGTAACAACTCGACCTCCGTGTACGACTGATCCATATCCTGCAAGTCGTCTGCCTCCCCAAAGTGAGGCAAAGTCCTGACTTCAGACCAGCCTAGACATCTTTGTATAAAGAAAAAACATGTAGACTGACTTTGGAGGGTCCTGCATGGGATTATAGCTCAGTGAGCATGTTACAAAAGTGTGATTTGTAAATGTCTTACAAATCTCAAATATATACAATAGCATTATCGTTGGCCTTTAGTCAGCAGCAGCCAGACGAGGAAAAATTGAAGCAACAGTGTCACGGTTAAAATTACGAATTGTTTGGATTGTCAATAAGCTACTGAATCAGTGATCAGCCACTTCATCATAATAAAATACTGTTGTACATTAAATCAAATAATTTTCCTATGTCATGACAAACATGTTGGCTTTGTACATGATTAGTTCTGATCCACCAAGCTCCTGGGTCACACCAGGACATCAGTTGGACTGTTTGCAACATGTACGTGAAACTGATAATGTATGAAGTATCAGTGGTACACATAAATGTGAAGAACAAATGAAGAAGGCTGCTGCTGATAGTGGTACAGACATATTTCAACATTACTTAGAACATGTAGATATGATCACGTGTAATGGTTCCGTAACCTTCCAGATATTGGTTTCATTGGCTTCATTTGTATGTAAATGGAAATATAACATAGACTGGAAAGTGGTCAGGGTCACTGTAGAACAGTGAACAAGGCCCTGGGCCTTACATGGGCCATGTGTTCCTCAACATTTCAGCCTTACATCACAAACCACTGGTCATCATGAGCTTGACACTTTACTTCAGTCCATCCAACACCTCAGGATGTGACTCTCTAGAAAAAGCTTGAACATTTCACACACACACAAAAAAAAGATGACCACAGACACTGATACTGAGCCAACGTTGCTGCCTCTGATCTGAACAGTTTGACGGAACAAGTGAAAGTGGGTGACATATATCCAAAAGTCATAACACTGTCCCACAACAGATGGCTCAGAAATAACAGAGCAAATAACCGCCACACATGTCAAGTCAGAGCCCCAACACAGACCCTGGCAAAAGATGTGAAAAAGCTATTCTGTCTCACGTGGAAAGACCATTTGCTGCTGCTCTTTCCGATGGTGGAACCCTTTTGCTTACAAAATCTGCACTGCATGTCCTTCTGACCCTGTTCAACCGTGCACCCCTGATGACTTGACTGAAGACGAAACAGAGCGGTCTGGGTCATGGAGGGCGTAGACCTCCAGAGATCATTCTACAGCCCGCTTTCTACCGAGGATCATTCACAGGTTTAAAACCTGTCTGTGTGCAGAAGAGACTGATGCAGCCGTGAAACCGAAAAAACTGGACGTAATATTGATATTCTTGAGCTGTTGTGTAATCTAAAGGTGTTGAGGCGGAAAACTGAACTTCAGTTCGTGGTAGTGAATGAAACTGGGACATGATGCCTTCACGAGGCCAGATGTGCTGTATCTGTTAGAACGTGTAGCTCCACACCATCGGCTGCTGGGGGGTGAAACCTGAGAGCAGGAGAGCAGTTGTCTCCTGCTCTCAGTTGTCAGACGTTTTCCGATTTTTGGTCAAACAGCAGCAGCAGCTGGAGAGAAACTGATGAATAAATGACGACGAACGGATGAGTTATGGATGAGAAATGAATAAATGATGGCAGACGTGAGGGAGTGCGGTCACGTGACGTCCCGATGCCCCCGTGGAGTCTGAGCGGAACGTCACGTCACTCAGTTCACAGACGGCGCGAGGAGCCGGAGCCACGAGGAGCGCGAGCATCAGGTGAGTTTTCCTGGGTGACATTACTACGTAACACCGTGGGCTGCATTTCTCAAAGTTTAGACAGGAAACGGCAGTAAACATGTGATGCACGGTCAGCAAGTGTAAGACACGTTCTCTTTGTACGTAAACGTAATGACACGAACATATTTTCAAAATATAAATAAAGCACTGTGTATTTTCACGCGCTATTCGTCAATTAATTACCAGTTATGATCCGTTTGTCACTTAATATAAAAAAACGAAGGTTTTTAGGTTTTATAATGACTGGATGAATTGAACGGAAGTACTATCACTACCACTGCGGCTTTGTTACTCTCGCTACTTCCACACTTCAAAAATGGATGTCAGGGTGTAAACATTTCTTGCATTTTTGTATTACTCTCTACTTTTACTTCATTAGATTTACAGCTGTAATCATTAAATTATATATTACTACATTTCCAGAAAAGGAGCATCTGAAGTTTTACCAGCTGCAATATTAAAATGGTGTTTACACATAAATTAATAATAATAATAATTTTTGTACCAGTGCTATTTCTACGCTGTCCATGAAATGTGTTTGGCTTTTTTGACACATACACACAATAAATTGTTCTCCATATAACAGGAAAGCAGATCTTTACAGCGTCAAATTAATGTATTTTAAATATGTGGCTGTATAAAGCCCCCCCCAAAAAACAAAAAAAAAAAAAAACGAGACACCTGGTCTCAGGGATGTTGTACGATTGAAGAAGGGACCTGCTTCAGGTCTAAACTTCTATAGTGTTTGACTCGGCCATCACGTTTCCTCTGCTTTATCCGTCCTTTAAACCCTTGTGTGTTTAGAGTCCGTGACTTTGGTTCAGAGACCGAAGAGCAGGCCCATATGCTGAACCTGCCTCATCCATGGTTCACAGATGGTATATGATTCTTATTGCTGCTGAGTTTACACCAAACATCATGTCTCTAATTGAAACAAAAAACTTCTATTTTTTGTCTCATCTGTTCACAGAACATTTTTTGCACAGCCTATTGCTTAATGTTCTTTTTTGTTCTTTTTTTAATGTCTTTCTTCTTGCAGCTCTGCCTCGTTCACCATCATTATCTGAAATGTAAGAGGACCTTTTTTTTCAAAGGGGCCTCTAGTTTAGATGTCGCCCTGGGTTTCCTTGTGACCTCCCTCTCAGTGGGAATCTTTGGTGGCCCACTCCTGGGAGTGTCAACAATGGTGTAGAAAGTGTTCTCCATGTTTCCATTTTTACAACATCTGGTGAAGTCCAGAGTGTTGAGAAATCCTTCTGTAACCCTTTCAGCCCAATGAGCATCAACAATTCTTCTTTTAAGGAAATATTTTTGTTTGAGCCATGACACACTTCTTTAATCCTTCATTTTTAAGATCGGACTCTGACAGTCAGGACCCAGACAGGACCTCTCAGATTCACAGCTGACTGCCACCTGACTGATTCAAACACCTGACTCTAAATTCCCCTTTAAATGAAGTGATAATTCAAGAGGTTCATAGACATTTGCCACATGCAGATAATTAGAAATGGATAGTTTTCTACAATAAATAAATAGCTAAAAAAATCTAATGTCTTTAGATCCTCGAGAACATGTTCAAAGGAGTTAAAATGTGGAATGTAGCCATTCACTGTAACTCAGTGTTCAGTGTTATTTTAAAATAGTTTATTATTTTATTGTTAATCTTGGGTCCACCTGCAGGTAGATAATCAGTCTGTTGATTTTTAACAATGTAACATGCATTTCTCACAGCTGGATAGATGTGGAAACCAAAACCACTTTCTGTAAACTCAGTTTTGGTCAGAATCGGTTCTCACATCAAGATGTCCCCATATCTAATATTAAAGGCTTCAAACTTTCTGATTCACTTGTTCCTGAATCTCTCTCAGTGACGCAGAGCGAGTGACTAGACACTTGGGGTTGACAAAAGTTTAAATGAAAAAAATGGGCGTGGATTTATAAGTGACAAAACGTCACTAAACCCCAGAAGAAGAGAAAATGCATAATAGCAGGAAATGTGATTTCCATTTTCTGAGAGAATTACACTGCAGAAACTAGGTTGTTTTCTGGCAGGAAACAGTCACTGACATAACATAACGTTATATTTCAGTTAAATTTCCATCAGCACTTTGTCGGTAACTATCAATCGTTTGATCGTGTCTGTTTCGTGCTGAGGATTTGTTTCTTATTCTGTGGGGTAGAACAGGAAGTCACCTCAGGTTTCATAACCACATCTACCGATCCAACGTCTGATAATTAATATAATCAAATGTGACGAGTCAGTTTAAACTGCAATCTGGTGCAAACCTGACCTCATTCCCTTCAGATACTGCATCTTTAGTGTCATTCCCAGGTCATCGTCGTCAGAAACATCAAGGAGAAGCACTAAAACTCTTAGATCTTGGTGCTGCATTTGACACCACTGACTTTATTACAGAGACTGGAAGATGTAATTGGGTTTAAAGGAACTGCACTATGTTGGTTTAAATCTTATCTATCGGATAGATTCCAATTTGTTCATGTTAATGATGAGTCTTCCACACACACAAAAGTTACTTATGGAGTTCCACAAGGCTCTGTGTTAGGACCAATACTCTATATTTCTTATATATCTTAACTCTATATATGTCTCCTCTAGGCAACATTGTTAGAAAACACAGCAGTTATGTCTATCTATGAAACCAGATGAAAGAAATCAGTTAATCAAACTACAAACATGTCTAAAAAACATAAGGGACTGGATGACGTATAATTTCCTTCTCCTAAACTCAGATAAAACTGAAGTTATTGTGTTTGGGCCTAAAAGTCTTAAGAAACATGTTTTTCAACCATATTGTTACTTTAGATGACATAACTCTGGCCCCAGTAGTACTGCAAGGAATCTCGGAGTCATTTTTGACCAGGATTTGTCATTTACCTCACACATAAAATAAATCTCTAGAACAGCCTTCTTCCACCTACGGAACAATGCCAAAATTAGGAGCATCCTGTCTCAAAGTGATGTTGAAAAACTGGTCAATGCATTTGTTACATCTAGAATGGACTTCTGTAATTCTCTACTTTCCAGCTGCCGTGCTTTGTGTCTTCCAGTGCACGGCACCTGGCCCTACCAACCTGCCCAATGTTTTCCCACTCACCCCAACAGGTCAAGGCAGATGTCCACCCACCCTGAGCCTGGTTCTGCTGGAGGTTTCTTCTGTTAAAGGGAGTTTTTCCTCTCCACTGTTGCCTATAGCTGCCTATAGTGCCTTGAGATGGCTTTGTTGTAAATTGGCGCTATATAAATAAAGTTAAATTGAATTAAATTGAACAGACAACAATAGAGTGGAACTTGTCCACGTGAAAACACAAGACAAAAATGGTGGCGAAGCAGATGCATTCATCCGAAATTATGGTTATTTGTTTCCTTTTTCCTGCAGACAAGCTGACATCTGACTGTTCGTCCCTGCAGACAAGATGCACAAGCTTCCGGTGACTGAAGTCGTTCCCCTTAAAAACAATGGAACTTGCGAGCCCCCTTATGAAGACGGACGCCTGCCTCTGGTGTTACTGTACAGTATGGTGCTGATTGTCGGCTTGCCATCTAACCTGCTGACTGTCTACCTCACCTGGCTGCAAGTCAGGAGGAAGAACGTGCTGGGGGTCTACCTCTGGAGTTTGTCGTTGTGTGACCTCACCTACCTGTTCACGCTACCTCTGTGGGCCTACTACGTGAGCCAAAGTCACCAGTGGCCATGGAGTTCGGCAGCCTGCAAGCTGACGGGCTACATTTTCTTTGTCAACATGTACATCAGCATCTTCCTGCTGTGCTGCATCTCCTGCGACCGCTACGTGGCTGTGGTGTACAGCGTGGAGTCCCTAGGTCTGCGGAGGCAGGGTCTCGCCATCTTTATCACCCTGGCCATCGTATTGACGGTCGCCATCGGTCACACCCCGGTCTTCACCATGACAGAAGGTAGGATTGAAGAGGGTGGCAAGCGCTGCTTTGAGCCGAGTCAAAGTAGCTCCAAGGTGATGGGCTTCAATTACGCCCGGTTCTTGGTTGGCTTTCTGATACCACTGCTGCTCCTGGTGGTGACGAACCGTGGGATTCTGGCCAACGTGCAGCGCAGCACAGGGCTGCGCTGTGAGCAAAAGAAACACATCCGCTGGCTGGCTGTGGCAGTAGTGGTTCTGTTCATGGTCTGTTTTGCCCCGTACCACCTGCTTCTGCTGGTCAGGGCAGTCATGTTTCACTTCCACCAGCTAGATGACGGCACTTGTTTGTTTGAGAAAACCATGTACACCCCTTACACCATCTGTCTCGGCCTGTCCACCATCAACAGTGCCGTCAACCCCCTCCTGTATGTCCTGTCCAGCGACAACATCCGCAAGGAACTGCGTCGAGGATTTGCGCAGTTCTGTACTCGAGCAAATATTAGAACACGATCCAACAGCAGCCAGAACAAGATTCACCCTACCAAGAAGAACTCAAATCAGAATGCAGAAAATGAGACCTCAAAGCATCAGGGACCAGGGACCAGACAGATGGACCTGACAGACTGACATCTGAATCCTAGAGGAATCTGCAGAGGTTTGCAGATGGATTCTATGTGTGTCTCTTGGGTCCCGAAGGACTGCTGTTTCTGCTGGCCTGTACTAGATGGACCGTACTGGATTATAACCACATTTATGCTGCTGGTCTCTGACTAACAGATCTGTTGAGTTCTTTGGATCATGCAACTGTGAGAAGAGAAGCAGCTCAGAAACAGACTGAGCAGTGTGCAGTGATGACCGATACACACAGGTTTGCGTTTATGTTGCCAGAAAGAATTTACTCCTGGTGTTAAGAAAAGTTTTAAAGAGTTTGTTCACAGTCAAACATGAACAAACAGTTTATCTGCTGCAGAAAGAGGAACAAGCCTCGAACACTTCCTCATTGAACATGACATCACAGATCTGTTGACAGATCTGATGAGCTGCTTTCAGGTCTATTGTAGATGTTTTAATGCAGGGAAGCTTAACATTGTTCAAATACATGTGTGCCATGCAGCTTCTGGTTTTCCTGCTGGAGGCTTATTCAGTTCTTACTGGTCCTAGGTCTTTGATGTATGAGGGCTCGATCACACCACGATTCACTTTTACTGCCAAACTAATTCACCATCTCACCAGTTTTCCCCAGTACCTGTGAATGTATTTATTCTTTGAATTGTTGACTCTCATCCTTTTGGATTTTTCTATTTTACAGCAGTTTGTTTTCCTCAGGTGGTTTTCATCTGAAACAGAGAAAGTTGAGACTTCTATGACAAGAAAGACACATATCCTTCATTGGGTGGATTATTCTATAATCCATTTATTATCTTGCCCTGCTCAGGGTCAGTGGGAGCTAGACAGCTCTCTAGTCTGTCTCAGGGCCAACACAGACCGACAACCATTCACACCTACAGGCAGTTTTAGAGTCACCAATGAACCTAACATGCATGTCTTAGGATTGTGGGAGGAAACCCACACAAGCACGAGGGAAACATGCAAACTCGACACTCAGAAAGGCTGCAGTCGCTTATAGTCGGATTCAGCGCTAACCACTGCACCATCCTGCTGTCCTGATTCTATAATAAAAGCTGCATTTGTGGTTCATTTCCCAAACAAATTTCTCCCCCCCCACTTTCAAAAACTGCACTCATTCTATCACCTGTTTCATAATTATTCTGTGTGTTACACATCTAGTGTTTGGGTTCCACTTGGCAGCACTTCATTTTAAAGAATCAATAATATGGACCTGGACAATTTACGCGCTTTGAAGGGCTGGTTCCTTCCTAACAATATTGTCCTTGTGAAGTAGTTTTGTATATTCTTCATTAGAACGTGTATTTATAAGTAATATTTGGATGTTATGACCATGTTTTTATCTAAATTTGATTTATCCAATTATTCATTTTAATTAAATGTGATATTTACCGTAAAGTACAAAGATTCAGTCTCTGAGGGCTTTTTGCACTTCTTCATGTGGTCATCATCTTCATTTTGCAAGTGTAAATAAACTTTCAAATTTTTTAAAGAATTAATATCTTGGAAAAATTTGGCCAGCGGTGTCCTTCCTAATCCTTCTCCCTCACTGACCTCAGACTGTTTGTGGCTTCAACATCTTTACCATTCACTGATCCTCAAACCAACTTGTATTACATAAAGAATTAGAATCAGAACTAGAATTATAAATTAACTATTTATTGCCAGGTCCAGTTAAGAACACTTACCAGTACCAAGACTGAGGCACTGTTCAGTGGGGAAGAAACTGTTCATGTGGTGTGAGGTTTCCCCAAGAAAGTACGGCCATTTGGATTTGAGCAGTTATGGGTAAAGTAGTTTAAACTCTTCTGTGTAAACAATACAACTTTTGGGATATGACATAGTAGTTTTTATATTATTTGATCAGCTCTAGATTAAAAAGGTGAAACTAATCAGGACACCAACACTAAACAAACTGATCCACTTTTTCCCTGCACACCCAACTTTAATCACAAGGACTTACCGCAGATCGTGCGTGTGTATAAAAGAAAGTTGTGTAACCCGGCCTGCATTGGATGAGGATGACATATAGAAAATGGAAAGAGTGAGGCTTTTGTTTTTCCTGTCAGTCTGACCGAGGGGTGAAATCCAACCCCACTTCCTCCTGTGAATAAGCTTGAAAACAAGTCGAAAATAAAAGTTTAGTTAATCTTCTTGTGAGCTGCACATGAAAATCTACTTTTCAACAAGCTTTACCTGTTTTATGTGAGGTGCCGTTTTCTGTCTGCCAAGCTCAACACCTGCTACACAAACAGCCAATGTGAAAAATAGGGGACAGATGTGAGTGCGACCGCAGTTTGGCTTGATCCTGCAGCAGCAGTGATGCTTTCTGAGTTGCTTCCCATTTAAAACTCACATCGCAGGATAGTTTTTCTTCACAAACGAAAGGAACAAAATCATAACACTATAAGAGAAGTTCCCATAATTATATCAATAATACTGAAATGATATAACCTTTTCATGTAAGGTTTCATGTAGTTTTCTAAAAAACACCTGAGTTAAGGGAGTCTGGTTCAGTTTTTTTGGCCACTCTGACACTGAACTACACCAGGAGAGTCAAGATATGTGGTGAACATCTGCAAAATTTCTTTTTTCTTTAAACAAACATCTCTGAGCCAACATAGAAAGTTCCAGCTGTAAAACCTAATTTATATTTTAAAATTAATTTCAAATAAGTAGATTCATATTTGAACCCATTTGAATTGACCCTTTTTATGCTGTCATCAAACAGCAGGGATTTGATAAAAGAAACCTCTTTCTGTCACTCTCACAGCTTTAAGAATCTTTCTACAACCTGTTTCTCCATCTTTAAGTGAAGCCTTTTCTCTTCTCCAATATTTACTGAGTTCATGTAGAGATATTATTCATCTTCATCTCTCTGACCTGATTCTTGCTCAGCTCTGATTGGCAATCGCAGCTGTATGCTCTGATTGGGTTAGAGTGGCCCCTCATCAATGATTCATCAACCTGCCAGACACAACTGAGGGTTTAATAAATGTTTAACGAGGAGTCTGGTGACCTGAGTAAATCACAACTGGTGGAGAGCCACACTATGACCTTCACAGATGAGGTCACTGTAATATATTTTTTTATTCAACTGCTGCCTCACATTCACATTACAATTGTCATCAATCTTGTTGAAACTACAATCATAAAAATGTTGAAAACTAAAAAAAAAACAAAACAAAAGAAAAACACGCACTGCTTAGTTACCTGTCCAAGCATTACCTCACTGGTTCACGTGCTGCACCCCCGACACAGACACGGAGGGACATTTTCTTCAAAGTCTTTTATTGTGTTCAGCTGCTAACTGGTTCATAATTACAAATAATCTTTAACTGGTGATTCGGGAGGAAACAAAGCAGTAGTGTTTAGGTGTGATCCCCCCTCCCCTTTACCCGTCTCCACCTCAGCTCTAAGGTTGGGGGGAATCAGGAAAGATAATCACTGACACAAAATTATTTTTCTCCTACAACATTAACAATGAAGATGATGATGTGCAACTTTAACAAATTAATTCAGTGTTTTTCCATTAGAGTGCGACCTCCTGTCTGAAAGAAGTTAGCCACAGTTAGCGCAGCAGCTAACAGCCGCCTAAAACTCAACAGGAAGTTATTCAAGACAGAATGAAGGCAAGTGGTCCCACAGAGCCAATCTGAATAAAGGTCAAAGGTCAAACACAGCAGCTGTCAAATGGGGTGGAACTAAAAGCAACAGGTGGGGCTTCCCAGCAGCTAAAATCCAACAGAGTAAAAGCAGCAAGAAGCTCAGACTGGCCCCGCCGTGATAAAATCATTGTGGTAAAACTTTCAGTCTGCAGCCTGATTCGTTTATTCTGCGGCGGGAGGGTGGGGTTGCTTAGGACTCTGAGTCCAGGCCATCCAGGGTCAGCTGGCTGCGGTGGGGGGAGTTGGGGCTAGGTGGGCTGCTGGGGTTGGAGCTGTTGGAGGGGGTCGAGTGTTTGGTAGAGTCCGAGTCCGGCTGTATTAGACACATTTAGGTTAGGGAGAGAGAGAGAGCGAGGGAAAGAGTCAAAACATGAAGAGATGGGGCCCAGCTGATCTAATCTATATAGTTTAGTCCTGTGTTAACTTGGAGGATGTGGCATCACCTTTTGATCTACAAGGCCTGTTTAGCTGTGCTTCTACAGTGTCGTTTTGTTTGGCCAAAAACTCTTTAAAGTGTTCAGAAAGATTAGATGGAACTCCAACTCAACAACAGGTCTGCAGAGGAAATCTATAAAAACTACCATTAACAGAACTGATTATTTATTGCTAATTAATCATTGGTCTACGAGACAGGTTAAGTGTCTGTTACCTCTCGGTCCAGGTCCTGGTCCAGGTCAGAACGAGATGAAGCTCCTCCCCCAAAATCTGAACCAACAAAAACACAGATTAACAACATCCGTCTGTTGTTTTTACCTGCAGCTCTACCAGTGAAGTACGACTACAGGTGAGATTACCTGAGGTGGTACGGGTTATGTGCGTCTTGTTTCGCTGTTGTCGGGAGATACTGGACAGGGGGCGGGGTTTGTCTTTGATGGTCTCTTCCTGAGAGGAGGGCATTACACTCTGCATTCAAAGTAAAACACAGTGAGGCCTCCAGTAGGAGAACAATGAGTGGGCATGTAGCGCCCGTGTTAGTAATAAAGTCCTTGTCAGGCCATGATAAAAGCTGAGTTTTTTTCATCTGATTTTTCATAAAAGGGTTAAATAAACCAGTGATGTGAGCCTGAACCAGAGACTTCTCACACATCACGAATTTAAAGGTTTGTGCAGCCAAGACTTATGGTAGATGTAGCCCAGGGGGAGCGGGACTTTACAGATGTCGGGGGTAAAGGTCTATTCTACAGCATGAACCACAGAAAAGTCATGGAGGGGCGAGCATTTCAAGTAATTCAAGTCCAAAACCACCTGACCTAAATTATCAGTCTTCTGCTGCAACTACTTCTTCAGTAATGACAAATCTGCTGTTAGCCACTTTACTACCTGAAAACAGCCTGAATGTGAGGATCTTTAGCACCTCAACGCAGCATTACCATGACTAAGAAGCAGGAGCAAGCTGATCACTGAAATCAAGGGAGGGACAGGAGGGGGAGCATGTGTGAGATGGGGTGCAGAGTTGAGAGAAGCTGGCCTACCCTTCCCAGAGAGGAGGTGGAGGGAGAGGAGGAGGAGGAGGAAGGCTGCAGGAGGCTCTGCTGAGAGGAGGAGCAAGAGGATGCGTCTTTCTGCAAGAAGGCGCCGGCTGACGCCGAAGTCATGTGATAGACGTGCTCAAAGTTGGAGGGGGGAGAGATGAGGGTGTGACGGGAGGAAGACGAGGAGGGGGAGGGAGACGGAGAGAGGGAGGTAACATCACCAACCTGTGCAACCAGGGAGGAGGGGGAAAGGAAGGTGAAACAGGGAGAGGAGGAAAGAACAGAGGTCAGTGTGATGAACAGAGCAGTCAGAGGGAGGAGGAGGTGACGGAAGAGAACATGCCGGCACAAGGAGGAGGTGACAGAGAGAGGGCGTGTTACCAGAGGGAGGTCCATCAGGACCTGCATCCCGTCTCCTGGTCCCATGTGGGCCACATGATTAAAGTTTGTAGGATTAGAAATCATCCTAGACCTGAGCTCTGGGTCCCTCAGCATTTCCCTGATAACACAGAATACATTCAAATACATGATGTTCAGAAACAGAAAACACCAAAGATAAAGACACCGTAAGTGTTACGACATCGGTGTGACACATGATTACAAGGGTCGGTTAGCAGAGTCACTGTTTTCTTTTGTGAAGTCACTATAACATTTAGTGGAGTTACCTCCTCTGCTGCAGTCGCTCCTCCTCAGGAACCTTGAAAAGAAATTTCCTCTTGCTGCGAGTTCGAACCATCAACTTCCTGCTGTAGTCAGACGTTTCTGGGATGGTGAGATCTCCCTCTGAGGACAGATCGGTGGAGACACTGTGTCAAGGTCTTTTAAGACGATGGTAAACATCTTTCATTGTGGTACATTATGGTACAATCACACGTTTTCAAACTATGGCAGATTCCTAAGGGTTAACAAATGCTGTTTGTCTGCCGAGGAATGAAGCTGAACACCGTTTCTCAGGTGTGTATTACCTGACGACGTGTTGCTGAAGTAAATAAGACGAGGAGGTTCTGAACTCAGTAGGTTTAGTGTCCCTTCTATATTCAATGGTCTGATCTAAGGACAAAACAGAACGAGGATTTAGACACTTCTAAACTCTGATTGGTTCAGGCTATACTGTGCTGTGATTGGTTACCTTGCGGAGGGAGATGGTCTGGACCCAGTCTGTGGTGTGAATATCAAATACATCAACTCCGTATTCGCTGTAGACTGTCAGGTGGGATGAATTTGAGCCTGGACAGAGGAGGGACAAGTTTAGCACCTATATACGCATATATACACATAAATAATACAATATACGTACATACATATATATACACATATATACATACATATATACACATACATATGTGTGTGTGTGTACGTACGTATGTAGGTGTGTGTATATATATATATATATATATATATATATATATATATATATATATATATATATATATATATATATATATATATATATATATATATATATATATATGCACATGTACACAGCTATACATCATGCAACAGACACCTGCTACCCACACCTGGTCTGATATGTTCTACCTGTACTGACAGAGGGACTGTGAATAACATACTGCATGCGAGTGGTGTCGCAGGCCACATCAGCTCCTGGGTCCGGGACCGTCGACCCTGTCCGTCCACATAGATGCCAAGCTGGCTGAAGCAGAGCAGCACCTCGCTGGAGCCAACCTCCAGAGCGTGCAGGGCATCCAGCGGCTGCTGGGCCAGGAATGCTAGCGATGGGTCACCAAGGTTTACCAGGCTGATGGGAGACGACTCCCCTTGCAGGGCCAGCAGAGCGAAGCCAGATGGATAACCGACACACAGCCGCTCCCTCACCATACCCAACCACTGCACCACACCCGGAGCCTGAACCTCCCACAGCCTCTTATGATGGGGCTTTGCACGAGTGATCTCGTAGCATTGAACCTGGAAGACAAAATGACTAAGAAGAACTGCAAACAGAACAGTTTTTACTTAAAGCCCCAGATGATGTCAGGTTTCTGACCTTTTGCTTGACAGCAGCCACCAGGCAGGCTGGGCCTCCTGGTCGGAGAACCCCTGTAGTGAGAGCCTGGCAGCCTTTGGTCTCAGTTAGCTTAATATCAAAGGCAGGCTCAGCTCCCTCCAGAACCCCCCAGGGGTGAAGGTGAACTTGACGGTTCCTACCACAGAGCAGAACAATGATCTTCTCCTTTGGGATCAAATCGATCTGATAAACCTTCTTGCTGTCAGTGGCTCGCAGGATCACTGCAGAGAAAAAAAACTCTTACTTATTCTGTTCTCACTAACGGAACCAACTGAAGATAAATTTTAGGTTCACTACTACTTCAACCAGATCAAAACGTTTTACGACAGATGTTTTCATCTGCAGCTGTCGTATTAAATGTGGCACCTGGATTTAATCATGACTTTGGTTAAGCAGGTCAAGTAAGTTTTGTCCTACCGTCTCTGGTGACCTCCACTACAAACAGTCCGTCCTCTGTTCCAAGGATGATCCTCTCCCGATCTACAGAGACAAAATGTGTCTGAATTGTTTTACAAATTACCAAAAAAGGTCAGTCCCACTAAAAACAAATTGAGGTGTCTGAAAATAAAAATAATTAGACTAATCACTGCAAAAAGATAGTTATGTCTCCTGCAGATAGAATCAGAACCATCAACTATCCCAAACTGCAAATTTGTGTTTTCTCCATACATCTTCCCAAAGACTGCCCTCTTCATCCTGACAAAAACACTGAAAAACATCTCAAAATTCCTCTCCACAAACCTGGACCCATTTCAGCACGGATCTGCGTAAATAAACTGCAGTTACAGAAAACTACACAAACTAGTTCTTTACATGTTAGTAGTGACTTACTGACCAAGCAATGTAGCAGACAGCATAGTCTTGATGATTGGCAGTGAGGCATCGTACGCCTCGTGCAAAATGTGGACCTGCTGGCTTTTCAGCAAGTTTTTGGCCAGGATGCTCTGCAGACCCTCCAAGATCCGAACCCACTTCCTCTTCTCCACTTCGCTTTCTGCCAGGACCAGCAGAGATATCGAGGAGAGCTGCGAGATCAGCTGTGACGAGGTCACCTGATTGTAATGACAACAACAAGTGGGGCAGTTCAAAGCTCAATTGAATTTTTCAATTCAGTACAGAGAGCTAAATCATAACTTCGTTTGAAGGCACTTAACGATGTAAGGTCTACACCATGGAGAATTATTGAGAATCCCAACAAATCACCCTTGAGCAGCACCAGGAAACGGTGCAAAGGAAAAGCTCCCTTCAATGCAAGAAAACTCCAAAGGCTCAGAGTCACAGGCAGGATAGGTCAAAGGCTTACAGGTCAATTCGGAACGGTTCTGAGGGGACGACGGCTCCTACCTTGAAGATGCAGGGGATGTCCTTCCTGGTGGCATGGATGACATCTGATGCCAGTACGGAGCTGACAGAAAACTCCTCGTCTCTGAAAGACAAAACAAATCAGATTATATGACCAAGATGTATATAAACGTTATTACAAAGTCTTCAAGACTCCTTAAGATAACCTTGAATTTCTCAAAACTAACTAAACTTTTCCAGAAATTCTTGGATTTTATAACTGTACAAACCTCATGAAACTACATGAACCCTCTCAAGAAAAAACAAACCCACCAAAACCTACCAAATTGACCTAGATGTTCTCAGAATTACCTGGGGCCTTTGAAAAAACAACTAAATTTGACTGAACACTTTGTGCACCAAATGAACAGAAAGATAGATTACCTGAGGTCGAGAACCAGACTGGCCACCACCCCTGGTTGGGTTGACTTTCCCTCGGGGACATCATAGAGGAACAATTTACAGTCAGAGACTACAGCGAACGCGCGTTGCCAGCCCTTCTTCACCCCGCTAGGCTTTGGGATCTAAACAGAGACACAAGTCAGTTAAGTAGATAGATCCCTACGGGAATTTTGCAGTTATTGTAAAACTATACATCAGTAGTGCATCAGTGGTCGTACCCTGACATAGCCCTTGTAGGCAGTGCCAATGCCTCTCTGGACATCAATCCCCTGGGGCCTCTTTGCCTGCTCTGCAGGAATGGGGCAGACCAGAGGGGCATGGTCTTTACAGGAAACATGGCAGATGAAGGAACATACTAAAGAGAAAAATGCATTGTTAGATAAAGAGGATCGTGTCAAATCAAAGACTAAACAACACTGAGCTACATCATATTATTAAAAGGCCCATTGGGAATTATGTCATAATTGTAAGCATTGTCTTGACTTATTTAAACTAAGGTTTAACAAACTTTAAATGGATTAAAATGCATTCTGTGGCTCCAGTAAATAGTAAACTCCTGCTTAAAACGCCACCTCAGTGTGTTTGGTGTTGTGTACCTTCACAAGCGTATCCCTGCCTGATGAGCCCCACCATCAGTGAGGTGCAGTGTGTGCACTGAGTAGGACTGGAGAAGGTCTTGATGCTCAGCTGGTGAGCTTTGGGCTGCAGACATAAACATCAGGGTTCACACACCTTTGAAAAAGTCCACTTTCAAGCTTTTCCAGCACTTTACAGCTGTGATAAATTAGATATTTGAACAAATAGACAAATATTTAAAATGATGATCACTTTGCAAATCATATTTAAAAAAGATGGCATTACGTTACAACAACCAAATGTATTTTCATAATAGAAGAAATGAGAATGAACAGACAAACTTGACAAACAATTTCCAATAAATTTATTACTGAAAATATAAAACGAACATTTGTCTTTGTATTGTTCAAATCAAAGCGAAGCTTAGTTGACAAACGTTCAGCCGCTAGTGCTAAGCTCTGCTGAAAAAGAGCTGGACTTTCCATCACTAGCCCAGTCATGTCATGTTTGATCCAGTGTGTTGGGACCACGCCAGGGTCACGCATGAAAACAGACTGACCAGTCAGGCATGTGCAGAGCCAGGTGTAGCAGTTTTTAATTTTTCTTCTAAGCAAACCAACTATTCAGTTACACTGCTTGTTGTTGTGAAAGACACACACTTACTGTTTCAAGCACTTCATCTAAAATTCAAGCACATTTCAGGGCTAGAAACAAAATCATAAACCTGTCATCCAGACTGTTTTAAATACAACTCAAATTTGTCAAGTCTGACTAAACCGTCGGAGCACTAGCCAAATGTTCAAATCACTACAAAAAACTTCTTAAAACTACCCAGATTACACGAACCTCTTTCACATCACCCAGGTCTTCCCTAAACTATCGGAACCTTGTAAGAGCAGTCACTACAGGACAAAACATTTTTAAACACAAATGAAAGAGATGATTTCAATGTTGAAATCAAACTGACGGTCTAGATTATTACACTGATTCATTTAAACTAGTTTATTATTCATGCCCCCCATCTGAGTTCGAGGGAACCCTGTTTACCTTTGGTGAGATCAGTGCTGAGGTCTGGTAGGTGGGGGAGGGGCTTGCTGGGACAGATGCAGCTTTAACGTCCTGACAACATACACAAAAAGAAAGTGTAATATACAAATGTAACTTCACATCTAAAAACTGTCTGTGTGGGACTGACCTCGTGTTCAGAGGCAGTAGAGGGTGAAGGGGAGTTGGCCTCAGATTTCTGGGATGCCGACTCAATGTCTGTGGTCTGCAGGTAGAAGAAACAAACAGGAGACATTATGAGTTTCACACTAGGAGCTTAAATTTCAGGGTGCTGCTGCGTCATATCTATTAGGTGGAAAACATCCAACCAAAAAGAGCTGAGGTAAATGTACAGTTTCAATCACATACAGAGTTAAAGGTCACAGGTCTTCTCACCCACAAGAAGCAACAATCCAACAGTTTATTAATGAACTCCGTGTGGATCAGTGCAATAAATAAATGAACACTTAGTCCAATTAGTCATCTGTCCTCCATTTTCACGTTAAATCCACGTGTTAACAGCCACTTCATTAGGTACACCTTGCTAATGCGGGAGTGGAAGCCAATTTGCCTTAGAACTGCCTCAATTCTTTGTGACATAAAATATTATATATGATCATTAGATCAATTACAACAACCTAAGCTTAACGTGAATGCTACTTCTGCTAAACAATATTGCAGTGCTTCTATAACTATAACAAAACTAAAGGACAGTGGAGGTAGTTGAGTTCAAGTATCAGAAATTATGCCAATCGGGCAACTGAGGTGGGGTCATTGAGTCCGTTCTGCTCTGGGTTGGTGGTGGACACTAGGATTAAACTGTTCAGAAAATAAATTTTACACTTTATATCATGGTTCTCGGTTAATAGGCTTTGGTTTGGTATATTTTGGATAAAGCAGGAAGGAGGGTGTTTCCAATTCCACTATGCTTTTCATGTATTTTGTGAAAATGTTTTTGCCTTAAAATTCATGATAACATCAGGAACAAACACTCTTTAGTTGTCAAAAAGTTATTGACATTTCCTAATTCCCAGGTTTTTGTAAGTTTGCAAAAAAGGACATTTTGTTTTTTCCAAAATATACCCATGTTATAAAATAACGCCATCAACATAAGGTGTTGCCACATTTGCCGCACATTACCAGCACACAGATCAAGCTCCTTAAGTTTCCTCAAAATAAACAAAAACCTTTCAGTTGTCTAACAAGCATTTGCTGAATGGCTGACACCACACTGTCATTCACGTTTCTTGTGAATCAATCAGATCAGTCGTAGCACAGGGTCATCACAACTGTGCTGACAAACATGTGACATGATGTGATCGTTCATTTCTCTAACGTAGTCTCTCCACTTGTGTTTTTAACATCAGATGAGAAGTTTATAAGTGAAAACCAGTTTAAACTGGTCACACCATGAGAAATGATCTGGACCTAATGATATGTGTCTTCAACAAATTCCTGAATCAGTTTGTTTGTGAGGAGATTAACGAATAAAAATGTTTCATGTTATTTCTCATTTAATCATCATCTAAGCCAATAGCTGAGAAATGCTTGCTTGAAGAAGTTGTGGAGAAAAACAGAGTACTCACTCTGAAGGTGAGGTCTGGAGCCAGAGGGGAGGTGTTGAAATACTCAAAGATGGAATCCTGGAAGTCTGGAAGCTTCAGACCTGCAGACAAACAGAATATCAAATTCTGGTCCATGTCATAGTCCAGGTTCCTGCAAGCTCTTACTTTTTGAATACCGGTGTTTTAAAGTACCACCAATTTAATACTTGACTGGGATGGACGACAGATGCGGGATGTTTTAACAGGTGCATACTGTATGACCTAATAAACACTGATACGTTACTATGGATGAAGTAGCTGTCCGTACACAGTGCTAAAATCAGCTCCACATTCATCTGCTGAACCAGTACCGGTGTTAGACTATGAGTATGGGAGAATGCATATGGCCTCACCTTTACCAGAGCTGGAACGACTCTCCTCCATCTCCTTCTTCAGGTTCTCTATCTGCTCTGCCATCTCCTTACCCCTCTCCTCCGAACCCTTCAACTTACTGCAGGTATGACAGAGACAGGTGAGATAGAAACAGGTGGTAACAAACCAGTAACCAATTTGATTTCTGCAACTATGACCTCTGACCTCTCCAAGTTGATGTTGGCAGCCTTGACTTTGCGCAGCTCCTCCTGAACCAGCTGCTTGGCTCTGATCTCAGCGTCCAGAGCTGACTGCAGCTCCAGACGGGCTGACATGTCCAGTTTTTGGCTGCGCCGCACCTTCCACAGGGGGTCCTGAAGGGGGGTTGGGGTAGTTAGCATGGCCGTGGGTGTGTGATTGGATATATATGGACATACATGGACAAATAAGAGCTGCTGAGTGATCATCAGATCATCATTATCATCTTGCTTCCCAACCACAAAGTATGATCCAGTAAAACCACCCCCAAAACGCAGACATTAGGGTCCCAGGAAGTCCATTGGACTACCTCAAAGTCTAAAACAACACAGAGATTGTTTTAGTCGTTCAGGGACCCTGAAACACATTTTAGATTCCTTTTTGGGGATTCCTTTTGAATACCCATTCAAAAAAACCCACCACGCTCCAAGATTAGCTTTTGTCCACAGAACCAGGTTGTCAAGGGCCTGCTGAGTCTGTGATATTGGGGTGTTTGTGCGTGTTTGTGTGTATTACTAGAGGTCTCGTTCCCAGGCTGGAGCTACGGAGTGTTTCCAACTCCTCTGTCATCTTGGTGGCCAGGGCCTGAAGGTAACCTCGAGCATCTTTCTCATCACTCACCCTGCACACACCAAACAAGTTAACTACACACCTTAATAATAGTGCTGATGTAAAGAGTTAGAGGTTGGATGCTGGTCTCACCACTGGATGATTTCTGCAATCTGGGCCTCCCAGTGAGCTACGCTCTCCTTCTTGGAAGACAGGTCCTGCATCTCATCCTCTAGCTGCCGGTTCTGGGCTGTCAGTTTATCTACAAATGAGCAAAGCTGACAAAACAGAGCAACTGTTATTCCCTTTACTCTCACCATGCAGCACTACACCAGCATTGGTAGGACTGCATTAGTTGCATTACTGTGTCACCTTGTCAGTCTTTACTGTCAGTTTACAGTTTTCCTCTGTCAAAAGGATTTTTTCTCGTTCATATTTTTCCTTCAGAGCTGCAATCACATCGTCAATCTCTGTTTGTCTGCAGATGAGGACACAAAAAACTGGTTAAACCTAGTCTAGGACTCACCTATCCTTGTTTTTGAACTGGTTGAGGACTCACCTGTCTCTCTTTGCTTTGTCCAGCTTGTCTCTGAGCTGCAGCAGCTCGTTGTTGGCAGCTAATTGTGCCCCCTCTGACTCGTGCAGGTCTTTATGGATTTTTTTGATTTCGGAGGAGTGGGCTGTGTCCCTCCTCAAAAGCTCCTCCTCGTAGAACAGGACCTTTTTATCAAGCTCAGCCTTCAGACGGGACAGCTCCTGCTGAGACTCGACCCCCCCTGCTACTCCTCCCCGACCCTGCAGAGACTGAGACCAGTACCAAAAACACAGCACCTTTGTGAGGACCAGATTTTCTATTTAATTTGTATCAGTACCGCTGCTCTGATTGGTCTAGTTAAATATCAGAACCCTAGCTGGTACTAGTTTCAGGACATCCCAAGGCGACTGCAGCTCAGATGATAGAAAGTTAGAGGGTCTCACTACACTAAACGGTGGATTGCTCCTGGTGGGTCAGGTCATCAATATGTGGTTGAATGAGAAGCAACAATTTAAAGGACTTGCATTTGCATTTACATGCACCTCTAACATAAACACTGGCAGGACACAGGTTTATATTTTAATGTGAAGCAATAAATTATACAATAAGATGCGACACAATGTGTGTTTTTGGAGATACCAGCCAAAATAAAATCCTGTCTAACAAAGACCCAGGATTAGGTTCTGAATTAAGCAGTGCATGATGTCAGTGATTGTCCTTAAGAGTGTAAAGGCTTTTTGAGGGTCAAGACTGGGTTTTAAGACCAGGGATAGAATTAGGTTTTGGGTAGGGTTAGGCATTCAAGTTGTGATGGTGAGGGTAAGGGGTTAGGGGTTGCATTAGGTCAATGAATGTCCTCAAACGTATAGAGACAAACGTGTGTGTTTGCATACGCAACCTCTGACCTTCAGGCTCTCCAGCTCCGTCTCCAGCTGTTTGGAGTAAACTTCGCTGTGCTCCCTCAGCTTCCGCTCCTTCTGTGCCTCAGCCTTTGCATCGTCCAGCTGAGCCTCCAGCTGAGAAAGACACAGCTCATTATTTTTTTATAAACTAATTGCATCATTTAATTTCAGATATATTATAGCTGTTTACATGGCTCACTCCAAATATAACACAAACATACATGCACCAAGGTGAGTGTAAAAGCTTCCATACTCTTGTAAAACAAAGGTTTTGTTCACTTTAACGTTATGCTATCTTCTGTGTCACTTGTGAAGTATTCTTGTGGCTGTTTGCTGTCCTCTAATGGTGAACAGGAGAAACTGCAGCAGTGGTGATTACACACCAATTAAGGATGGATCTGTGGTCTTTTGGACAGACTCTTGTTTCTCAGTTTTGTTATTGCTGTATTTGTAGGGAGATTTGTCTCAGTATTTGTTTTTTGTCCTAATTTAATCAGATTTTTTGATTAAACATGTATTATTTATTGTGTGATAAGAATATTGTGTTTATATAGCATGCTCCTAACCCATTCAGCTGTTTGGTCTCTCCCTGTAAACTACACACTGGCCACTTTATTAGGCACACCTGTACATTCTAATACAATCCAATGCAGCAGCTCTGCCCTAAATTCTGATTTTACAAGGTTCTATATTGTCAGTTTTTAATTTGGAACTCTCACAAAGGTGATAATTCTAATATGTGTCTATGAATGGGGTGAAAGTGGTTACTGGAGTTGTACTGGAGGGCATTACAAGAAGAAATGGTTCTAATTTCTTGGCCACTTGAAAAATACACAGTAATCTTATGTTTCCTTAATATAACAATTAAAACACACACTATATATAGAATTGATACACGTGTAACGTTTTATGAAGTCATGAAATTTGTAAAGGGGACGGCAGAAAATGAAAATAAAAATACCCAGTTCCTCATTCCTCCCTCCTCTCACCCCACATTTATAGGTCACCACTGTAGGACATTAACTCTGTGTCTTCTTTCTCCGATAGTTGTGGTTCTCCCTTTCTGTGTCCCTCGGTCTGTCCCTGTCTTTGGAGCTACTGGTCCTACCAACCCACCCAATGTTTTGAGAAACTAATGAAACCGCCATTATTCAACAAGTGTTGTATTATCATCATTGAACCTGATTCTTCTTCTACCCAGTCAATGATGTTATACACTCTCCCTCCCTGCCTTCCTCACATCCCCCTTACCTCTTTGCGGTTTTTCTCAGTCTTGCGGATCTCCTGTCTCATGGTGTCCATCTTCTGCAAGAGGGTGTCCATCTCCTCCTCTTTGTCCCGGAGCTGACGGGACAGACGCTTTTTGGAGGAGCGGAGCTCAGCCATCCTCTCAGACAGCTCAGAGAACTCCTGCAAGGCCAGCTTCCTCTGAGAATGTGCCTCCTTCAGCTCCTTTGTGTGACTCCTCAGACGCTCCAAAGACTCAGACAGCTGCTGCTCATACAAGGGGAGAGGTGGGCTTCAGCAATTATGTGATAATGTGGTTCAGATACAGTTGTAGATTGTGCTCGGAGAGGGACACCTCCCAACCCCCTTCTTTTCTGCAACATACAGGTAACAAACTAAATTTGAGGTGAACTAAACCCAGTCCTTTCAGACCCTGGGATTAAGTAAACTCAGACCCATCACACCCAAGGGTAAGTAAACTCAATCCCTTCCAACCCAAGGGGGCCTAGATACAAAACCCTCAGACGTGAAGGTGACTAAACGGGTTCAGGGACCCAAGGGCATTTATTGCCTGTCTGTCCAGTTGCATCTCAGGGTGTCAGTACTTACCTTGTGGACATCATCCTTCTCCTGTCTCAGGGTCTTCACCTGTCTTTCCAGGGTCTTCAGTTTGGAGGCGGAGCTCTCATAATCCTGTCTGAGGGTGACTGCCTCTTCTAGCTGGTGCTCCAGCCTATCAGAGTCTACAACATCATACATTGGAGAATTTATTACCTGTAAAAGGTGGACTGCTAACAATGATCAAAAGCTACTAGAACCGTGCTAACGGCAGTACAGTGCTTATTGTAATAGTAAAGGGGCTAAAACCAGTAGTGTTACTGCAGCTATATTAGTGCTATTTAGTAATGCTAATAATGTAGCAATTGTACAACATCTAAAAGTAATATTCTTAAAAAAACTGCCCTTTATAACAATCCTGGTACTGAAAGTCATGTCTTACTGCGAGCTGCTCTAGTTACTTCTTATATTAACAGTTTGTAAGTACTGCTAGCTTTATTGTACTCGTACTGCAGGATGTGGATCAATGTTAGTGGTTCACAATTACTACTACTTGTATTTAAAATTGCTACTACTGTAGTATTTGTACAACTATAACTACTTTTCTTGCTTTATTGCGCTATTGTAAACCAATGTAATTAGACCTGTTTCTACTAGTTTTTGCAAGGAATAAAACCAACTGTTAAGAATATTACTCAGACTAATACTGAGACTACAGCTGTACTACTATTGCTAGTAATAATTCAATAGATTTCCTGCCACTGATACTTAAACTACTAATATTACTACTAAAGGTCTCCTACTGCTATATACAGTATTTTTGAATAGATTGATATTGATACCATTTCTACTAGAAGTACTACTTTCTCCCTGACCTGCCAGCTTCTTCTTGAGCCGTTCAATCTCCTCATTGAGTTTCTTGATCTCTTTATCTCGAGTCAGAGTTCCTCCTCGAGCTGGAGCCTGCAGGGCCTGAGTGGACTCTGCAAAAACATTGAAGTCAGAGGACAGGAGTACTGCATCTGAGGTCAGGCGTGCAACATCAATTGCAGTAAGTTGTAAAGCATATAAAACTGCTGTCCATCTCACCCTGCAGTTTACGGTTGAGCTCCTGCTTCTCCTGCTCAAGTCGTCGGATCCTCTTCTCAAACGCCTCTACCTCCTGCCTTCCACCTCCTTCTCCGCTCTCCTCTTGCTGCTGGAAGCTGCGCCAGACACGACTGACAGAGCTTTGGTCAGAGAAGCAGCTGCCAGTGGTGTAGGTAAAGCCAACAAAAGGAAGGTGCTGACCAGTAAAACCAGTGTGAGACACTGGAGGGCTGATTTCCTGCAAGAACAAGACATGGTCAGACTGGGGAAGACTAGAAGCAGGACCTGAGAGAAAAGTTACAGGCTAGAAAAATAGGATACAGGATCTGCAATCAATGTGGGGTAAACACAATGAAAGGTGAGCCTATTGGTATTTAAATAAAATCTATTAACTGTAATTTCAGTTTTTCGACCTCAGTGGGAGGCACTGACAGGTGTATCCTGGAAACACTGGTATACTGCCACCAGTTCATTGGGACTGACTTTTTGCTTCTAATGCTGGAACAGAGTACTTACTGGGTTCTTGAGGACATCATCATCCACATCAAAGTTGGAGGTGTCAGTGGGTGAGGACACATCGGGGATGTAGGGGGCCTCAGCCGACCGGATGTTGTCCCAGTCGATTCCACTGAAAAACGAATGGTTCTTGAAGTCGGAGATACCGTTGAGACCCAGGCGACGTTCCCTGGAGCAGAGCAGGCCCTGAATCAGGTCTTTGGCATCCTCTGACACATCAGTCACACTGGAGGGGAACTGGAAACGCTCCTGTAAATATAAATAAAGCAAGGGATGTAGTTTGGGAGGGTGGAGTAAGGAGGAAAGACAAGAGAGACAGGCAGAGGAATAATGAGACAGAAATGGAGAGCAGGACGTCTGTCCACTGAGAGAGTTCAGATTTAGAATAGAGGAAGTAGGACGAGAGTCTGGAGACAAACAGGTAACCTGGAAACCACAGCAGAGCATGAGCTGAAACAGATAGAGACAGGCATTTGACACAACTGAAAACCTCCATCAGCACAATGGCATTATATTGTTTATGTCCACAGGACAGGTTGATTCAGTTTTTACCTTACTGGATGCAAGTTACATTTAACCATCAGGAAATCGACATTTGTTTAGCTACGGGGTTTTATTTGACAAAAAAATTTAGCTGAAAACTGAGATTTTAACTGGAACCCAATTACATTCACAGACGAGACTGATGGGCTGATATGACCCTGGTGTTTCTGACCTCATGGTTCATAATTTTGCCGTAGGTCTCCACCAGCGACTCTGCGTAGAACGGTGTTTCCCCGTACAGCATCTCGTAAATACAGACCCCGAGAGACCACCAGTCACACTCTGGTCCGTAACGGCCCATTCCATCCTCCATCGCCTGCAGGATCTCTGGGGAGATGTAGTCTGGAGTCCCCACAGCCACAGAAGACTGGACCTGCACCATAACCACAGACACCAGTTCTTGAAGAACTGAACTCAACTAAAAAAATGGATTGTAAAAAAAAATGCACAGAGAAAACTTCAGTACTAAACTAGGTGATACCACAAAAAATGAGGACCTCTGAAACGAAAGCAGTTACCTTTAAATAAACTCACATTAACCGGACAAAAAGTATAACATTTGTTTTTGCTACCGTTCCATCCTCCATCATGCGGAGACATGACCCGAAGTCAGCAAGGCGGATGTGGCCATTAACATCCAGCAGGACGTTGTCTGGTTTAATATCTCTGTAAAACAAAAAGTATCACATTTATTAAATGTTATTGTACAAACGTTCCACACAGGAACTCAAAGCTGTACCAGTAATGTAACCTGGTTCACTTAATCGCTATTTGTGTCCAGATTGCAGGCTGGTTGTGATCTATAGCTCCTGGAAAACCCTATAAACAGGCTGAATGTTCATTTAATTTTGTTCTGGATGGTGAAGCTGTCGATATCAGGAACAGTTTTTAATGCTTGTTCAAGTACAATTTTTTTTAACTGTAGCTGGAACCATGTGTACAGGAGGTCTAGGGTTCGATTTTCAAACTGGAGCGGTTAATATAGGAGGTGCTGAGCTCTGCTTAGACCTTCCAAGTAGCTCGCCAAAGGGTTAATGAATCCTAGACAAATTTGATTGGTCACTCAGCAACCACTAGTTTCCTTCCCAAATAAAGTTATGAAACTACATGTTACAAAACATGAGCAGCTCTTGGCCATTTTCGCTTTATAAAAGTAGCACTCAGGGGAAAAAGGCTGGAGACCCCTGGCTTAGACCTGCAGTTTCAGGTGTAAGTTTGTGCTCACTGACACAGCTGCCCTCTTTTAAATAAAGTTATACTGAAATGAATATCTGTAAAATGTTTGGTGAAATCAACAACAGACAATGTATGTTTCAGCCTGCTGCAGCACATTGGTGCTTTAGATTCTGCACAGGAAGGAAGCTGGAGGCGGAGCAGGCTGCACAGGATATAACTACATTTCCCAGTACATTGGACACTGCTACCGGGAAGACCCCACTTCCTCTGACACACACACATGCACACACACATCACAACTGAATGCCTAACCCTAACCAAAACCTGATTCTAAACCAGACCCTAAAATCCAGTATTGACCATCAAAAAGCCTTCTGAAGTTGTGTGGACCAGCTAAAATGTCCTCACAACAATGGTATTAACACAAAATTTGCCCACAGAAGGCCATAAAGACATGCTCGCGCACACACACACTCACAGAGTGACACAAACACTAACAGTTCAGATAAAGAAAAACCATCATGTGAGCCTTTTGACAAAGATTTTATACTGTACTCTCTTTGGCTTAGAATTGATTCAATAAATTGTCATATTTTTCATCCTGGCCTTAAAAGAAATGGAATTTCTATTTATTCTCATGGAACAGGCTTTTGGCCTTAAACACTTTTCCTACTTGCTATAGAGTGTGCAAAATCACCTGGAACACAACTATGCTGTAAAACACAAAGAAAAAAGAATTAGAACCAAGCTGTGCAGCTCTTATTCTGTGGGGGAAAAATGTACTTCAAAGCTGACCTGAGAAAATTTTTGCAGTCCATCAGCCAGATTGATTTTGAGTATTTGAATAATGAACAGTGATAGGTTGATCCGTATGACTTTGCAGTGCAAGATTGGATCAGTTATCTTGTTTCTGACTGGTTGAATTGAACTAAAAGAGCGTGTGCAGGAATTTAATCCTGGAGACTTCTGCTTCCCAGCCTGATTCTCGACTCATGAGGCACCACACTGCTGTAATTTTGAGCTTTAAATCCTTTGAGATCTCTAAATGTACAAGCCAGGACATGGGCAAACTGAGAGCCTGTCTTCCCTGTAAGAATAAGTTGGCACTCCTCTTGAACTAAACAAAACTAGATTGACGTGTCTCATGCTTTTCACCACTAGTCAACAACATAAGGTTTCTCAACCCCAGTGCTCTCACAGTCTACACATTCATGTGTCTTAATCAAAGCCCCTGAAGATAAACCAGCTTCATTTAAACACAAAATGAGCTGCACATGAGCAGCTAATAACTCACCTCTTCATGTTGCAACCGAATCCATTTGGTCAGAATTTGGCTTATATAAAAGACATTTTAATACAATATCATCCTAATAAACTACTTCATTCTTATGGCCACCCATCCTGAGACTGGTTCTGCTGGAGGTTTCTTCCGTTAAAGGGAGTTTTCCTCTCCACTGTTGCCTAAGGCTGCTAAAGGGGGATTTGTTGGGTTTTCTCTACCTAACTTTGTTGTGTATAGGACCTTGAGATGACTTTGTTGTAAATTGGCGACATATAAATAAAGTTGAATTGAACTGAGCATACATTATGATTTCACTATGTTCACAGATACTCTGCTAAACCATCTTAGTTACTTCAAATACACAGACTTCACCAGTGACAGGGATTTAGCTCTAAATTGTACTGCTTTGCTCCTTCCAGCTGCACATTAACAGTACTCGTTTTCTATCATCGGAATATTGTGTCTTTTTACATGCAAGTAGACTGGAAAACAGACAAGACATTTGAAGAGATTCACTTTGTGAAGAAAAAATATGATGGTAACAAAGGAGAGTTGGGATACTAGTTATGCATTTGGGCTTTATTAATTTTCTCTATTGAGCCTTTCCCCACATAGTAGTTTTTAAAGTGTTTCTGATTCATTTTCACCATAATTAAGAAGCCCGCAGATCACACTCCTCTGTGCGGCTTCACAGATAAGAGTGAAATTGGTGTAAAAAGAAAAAAAACTGTAACTTTGATAGATTCAGTGTAGCTCAGTTTGGACACTGAAGTTTTATATGAGTCTCAGGGGAACTTTGAACTGAATTATTAGATGGAATAAGAACTGTCTAGCATGGCCCTTGTTTCTTACAGTATAGTCGCATTCCGTGTGAAAACATTTAAAGACGCTGTGGAAAACATTTAACAACCAACAGCTTTTTACCCAAGTAAGACCAGGTTGACAAGTCCAGAACAATTCTTTACTGATGCGGTTAGTGTAGTAACCCGAGCCCACATCCAGCTGTGCACACTATGGTAACCAGATGCTAACTTAACATCAGTTACCACTAGGGTTGTCATAAAATCAAAACTTAGTTAATGGTGCCAATACCACTGAATATCTATTCAATTCAATACCATGGCAAAAAATAAACCAATTTCATGAGCTTCTCAGCTTTTTCCCTTTCAGAGCCTTAATATAACAGAAATGCATTTCTGTTATTAAAAACTAAATAATATTGTGCAGAAATTAGATTTTTTTTTTATTGTGGCTTTTGGCAGGTTTTGTCGTATTATATAGTTTTGTTATATATAATATAACAATATGAGTTGTGGAGGACATGTTGCTGGTCCTGCTAACACCCACATTTACATGTCATAGCGTTTCCTTTCTGCTTCTCTCTGTGTTTAATGTTGGACTGAACCTGTAGCGTTATGATGCCCCCTCCTCTGAGCCAAAACAAGTAAGACAGCCACACAAAACCAGTACTTTTGCATTTTCAGAATTTTTGTATTGATTCAGTAGCGAAGAAATGGTTCTCACGATGTCCCTAATCCCCATGGGAACCCCACCCTGCCAGTATGACCACTTTAAGTAGTACCTGTGAATGTAGTGCTGCTGGTGAATTGAATGGATGGCAAGAACCATTTCAGCGATGTAGAACTTGGCCATGTCCTCTGGAAGACGATCCTCGAACTTACTGAGCAGGGTTAGGAGGTCTCCCCCCACATAGTAATCCATCACCAGGTACTGCAGTACAAACATAACACAGGTACACAGATTACTGATTAAATAATCGCCAAATACTAAAACTAAATAAATGATATGAACAATAATAATATTACTGACACCAGTGCCAGCTACTACTAACCAGGTAGTTGTCATCTTGAAATGCGTAGTGCAGAGTTGTGATCCACTGACTATCTCCTTTCACCAGGACTTCCCGCTCTTCACGGAAACACGCCGTCTGTACACAGGACATGTTTCCATGTTAACATGCTAACATTGTGAATATGATAAACTCTTAAACCCACAATGACGATGATGCTTACCTCAGCTCTCTTTAACATCTCCCACTTGTTGAGTATCTTCATGGCATAAACTCTCTCAGTGTGCTTCATCTTCACCACAGCAACCTGAGAGAGACAGAGTGAGAGAGAGCGCAAATCGACATTGACATACTGGCTGAGAGAGTGAGAGAGACCCTCTGAATCATAACAGAACCACAACCAACCCAAAACCAAAAAAGTACATATTTATGGTGATGGAGGTTTTGTGGCTCTGTGTACAAGAGCACCAGTCCGCACTATAAAACTGTAGTGAGAAAATTATTATGAGCAGTGGGGACTTTAAGATTAACCTGTGGCAGTTAGGGAAGCTCTGTTAGTGTTTAGCTTCCATTGAGGAAATAAATGGGTCAGAAACAGACTAATGCAGCTAAAACTTATCACAGATGATCACAAGTGTCAACATCTGGATTGGGCACTGATCTTAGATCAGGTGGAGAGATCATGACTGCAGCACAGTTCACACTGGCCGGTAAAAACAGGAGAGGTCTGTTTATTCCTCTTGTCTAAGGTGGAAAAACAAAAAGTGCTTCCTGTTTAAACCCTATTGCAGAGTGTATCTTAGTGTGGGTCAGTGTGTTTCAGACTGCAAAGACTGTAAATGTCTTAAACCAGAGTGAAATATATAGGACATTTGACATTAAAGTTACATTTGTTCAGGACATGAAGCGACTCCTCAGTCTGTAGCAAATCTAGTTATAACATGTCAGAGACATCCTAACAGGTATGTACACCGCTGCTTTCTGATTGGTTGATGCCAAGATCCTCCTGAGCCAAGTTACATGACCACAGGTGTTCCTCTGTTTCTATGTGCATGTTGTGATGTGAAATACCAGTCTAATCAAGTGCAGGACTCCACCCTCAGAGCTCTACACCAAACCTCATCTGGACATGGACCTAAACCTGAATTTGATTCTGAAACCTGTACTCAGAGCCTATATGGACAGAGCAGCTCTGTCTGGGTCTGGACCTGTGTTTCTTCTGTGTGTGTTAATGCTTGTATGCCAAAGTGAGTCTTCTCCTCACAGCTACAGTAATTTAACCTCTGTGTGTGTGTGTGTGTGTGTGTCTTCATAGCCTTCTGTGGACAAACATTGTATTAATACCATTGTTGTGAGGACATTTTAGCTGGTCCACACTGCTTTTGCGGATCAAGACTGGGTTTTAGGGTCAGAATCAGGTTGTGGTTAGGGTTGGTCATTCAGTAGTGCTGGTTAGGGTTAGGGGAAGGGGCTAGGGATTGTATTACACCAATGAATGTCCTCACAGGTACAGAAAGACAAATGTGTGTGTGTGTGTGTGTAAGTGTTTATACCCAGAGGCAGCAGGTGTGGCTTGGACACGCCTTTCCTCTGGAATGTAGACTATGTGCTCACAGAAATGGCTGCTCAAAACTGGAGGAAGCTCAGCTACTCCACAAGAACACCTCACAGACTACCCCACCCATAATCCTTCTGTGATGATATCCAAATATCATACAAATCCCAATTTATCACTTAACTACTGTATGAGTCATGGTGATTTAATGAATGATTTCCTGTTTTTCACCATTAATTAATGAGCTGTCATTTTTTGTAATTAATGCAGAATTAATCTGTGTGTTATTATTGTTCCAGCTCTCAGACCTTTCACACATTTCTGCTCTTTCTTCTCCAATGTGTCACATTTCCACTACTAAACGATGCTGGTTTTTATGCATCACATCACACACCATTTATTCTACAACTGACACAATATAATAAAGCAGTAGTTTGGAACAGCACTGGGTCACACAGTGGTGTTTTATAACTTTTATCTGATGACCAGTTTACGAAAAAAATAAGAAAAAGAAACCGCCTCTGGTTAAATCCAGAGCCGGTGTTTTTCACAGGATGAGCAGAGGCTACACACCGAGTCCTGCTCAGACTGACCTCATTAGGAAACTGCCTGTCTCCTTATTTAGACTACTGGACTCAGCCAGCATCACATTCTCAGGCTGGTGTTTCTGAACCTGTGAGGATGTTGATGTGCCAAATACGAACAGCAGCAGCAGCGGGAACCACATACTTTTGCGTTAAAACTGAATCCAACTGTTTATTATAAGGCGACCCCCAATCACACTGTACCAGTTGTTGGAACCCAGATGTTGGCACTGAGCATCTGCTGCTGATGTCACCACACAGCTGCACATGTAGCATATTGGATAACACTAAGCGGTCCACTCAGAGTCTAGACTTGGATCTGATCCAGCAAGGATCATCTTGAAGGCTTGAGATGAGATAATAATTCACAAGGTAAAGACATTAGACATAGGGTTGGACATTGTATTCGTTTTTTAAATTTCAGTTCTTCTCAATTCCCCATTACAATTTCAAATGGTGTGAATTAAAAAAATAAAAAGGTCTCATTATTAGATAACAGAACTTCTATTTATTACCGTTCCTCATTCCCTTGACATTTTTAATTGGTTCTAACCTGAAACCTGGTGATGATGATTCCCAGAGCTAGTAAACACTGAGCTCTTAGCCCCTTTTCCCTGAGCCAGTATCAGGGCTGGGTTGGAAAATTGTCAAGAGGCTGGTGCCAGGGTTAGTTTGACTGAAACAAAGCTCTGTTGTAAAGCTCAAAAATTATGATTTATTAGATTTGCTTATATTCAACACCATCGCTTTTAATGCTGATAAACAAAAAACAACAGGGTTTAAACACTTCTTATTTTATTTGATGTATTTATGTTATTATACAGTTATTTATTTTAGGTGCAGCTTGTTTCCATAACCCTGATGAATATTATAATAATAATTAACCCACATGTCCATGATCCACATGACTACGAAACATCAGAAAACAGTGAAAGTGTTTGTTATAATATCCCACAGTGCTCCAGTGCAAAAAAAATAATAATTAGAATCTACTGACTGGTGAACTAACAACTGCAGCTCTTTCTGTTTAAATAACGTTTATGGTGTGGGCCGCAGCAGGAATCACAGAGGAAGAAGACAGAAAGCAGAGGCCTATAAACAGGAAATACAGAAACAACAGCAAGAAAAACTTTAGGAAGGGGTCCACAAACCCGATTCCATGGGCCTAAGCCTACAGATCCGAGACCACAGGCCTGAGCCCAAAGACCCAAATCCATGGGTCTGAGTCCACAGGGTGAAGCCCTGGCTCCTGGAAACAATCATCTCATGCTTTCATCTGAGTCACAATGAAACAGAAGTCTGAGCTTCCTGTTCAGATTCTACGTCCTGTCTTTACTGAGGTTTCCTGTCTTTACCCAGAGTAAACAACCTAAAGAGGATGGAAAGGCTGATAACAGTCTGTTGTCTGAGGTGAACAGGAAGCCTTACCTCTCCAAACGCTCCTCGTCCAATCACCTTCAGCATCTCAAAGTCATCTCTGTGCAGCCGCATGTCCTTCACTGTGGTGGTGAACGGCTTCACTGAGGACAGATGGCAAAACATAAAACCTGTTACTGTCCTTATTATTGATCATTATGAATACTGAAAATAGCAGTTTCACTGCAGAGCTACGACATATCACACAGTCTTTATACCTACATAATCTCCATGTTTGTAATTTGAGCTATATTATATGAGAATATGAAGATAATGGTGGGGATACATTGATTTTGCTTATTTAGTTTTTCTTGTATTGCAAGTGATACTTGATGATTGTAAATAGTACAAATATTAATTGTATGCCATTTCTTTGCATTTCCATATTTACAACCTACTGTGTTTAACAAACATTGACCAGCTACTTGCACCAACAGGCAACAGAAGGGCCATTTTCAGAACTACAACTTGATTCACTGACGTGATAGGAGATTCTGAACTGATATAAGATCAGCTGGTGGTTTTACTAAAGAAAATGTCTCACTCTGTTGAGAACTACAGAGACTGCTCTGGTTCTTCAGAGTGATCTCATATTCACACATTTCTGTTTTCATGGCACCTGTACTTGTTCTGAATATAATGCACAGACTTTATAAATGATTCGCCCTCAGATCAGCGAACAAGTTATCATGGTGCCAGTGAGGATTTTCGTTGGCAGACCAGTTCTGCCCTTGTCTTTCTACATTTTTGCAGCATTTTCATAGCTGATTTAAACATATGTTCTCTCGCTCTCTCTCCCCCTCTAACTAGCTCTTTTTATTCTCTCTCCCTTAGCAAATCAAAAACTTGCTGATAATACTTCAGAATCAAACTGTTGGTAGTTGTCTAATCAACAACCATCAGAGTGTGCTATTATCCCAAATGTAAAAAAAACCTAATCATATGTGTTTGAAGAACTGACATAACCCGATAACCTGACGCAGGATTTGAGCATTTATAATTGCTCGTTGGGTCTTAGATCTGCTAAGTCACATGCAAAGAACAGACCCCTTAGCTGATGTTTGATATTTTAAACAGCAAATAAGTGGTACAGCACTGCAGAGGGACAGGAAATACTTGCGTAATGATCACTGATGTCTTTGTTCTGTAGGTCAGGGAAAAAAAAAAAGCTTTGGCAAAATTACCTGGGCAGCCTGCTCCAGTATATTGTATTGCATTTGTAGGAAACCTGTGAGCAAGACACTGAACCCCAACTTAGCTTCTCCCGGTGAGTGTTAGCAACTCCCCCTTTGGTGTGTGATTGTGAGGGCAAATGGATAACTGAGAAGCAGTGTAAAGCACTGTAAGTACCAACGGGTAGAAAAACGTTGTGTTAGTGCATGCCATTTACCACTTAGATTTGGTATACAGGGAGCAATGGGGTATATGAGAGAGAAATACTAGAGGTAACAGACATAAAGGTCAATTTACTATTACAAACAGAAATATTGCATATAGTTATAATAATTTATCACTCCAATCAGTTCAATGGTCTCATGGCTAGTGTGTTAAAATCAGTTATGTTACATGTACAGGCAGCTGAGGGTAACCTTCAGCAGTATGGATGATAGGAAAAAGTGGGACAATAGGACCCTGCAGAATGTGTCTGCTTCTTTTTCATGTTTTATCTATCTGCTGCAGAATCAGTTATCTGGGTCACACACACACACACACAAAATAATACACACCCTGAGTGATGCAGCATCAGCAGCAGTGACGCTGCTCCTCCTCAGAATCTGATCAAAACACAAACTGATCTTAAACAAAAAGGGGACATACCCTAAGGACTTCAAGTCAACGCTGCCGGAGACAATTGTACAGATACACCTTTGGCCTGATATGAAAATAAAACTCAGCCCAACAGGTTTATAGTTGGACATTTACCATTAAATCCACTGAAATTCTGTTTATTCTCAATTGCTGCATTATTTCAAAATTTAAGGTTGTTGATTTAAAATAAAACTTTTTAAAGACTTTAGTTTTTAGCAATATGGGGGGGTGCCCAGTGGTGAGGGGGGAGGGAGAGGCACTGTCTATCAGTAACAGAAATCCATCTGCCTGTGTGGAATAAGAACATACCACAATATGATATAGTTCATACATGGAGGTAATTTTATGAAACTAAATTAGCAATGACTGACTTCAGACATGAATCCCACAACAGTGACAACTTGATTTATGATGATACACATATAGAAAGGTGTGAGCCATAAGCAGTAGTCACAATACTTTAGTCAGAGTTAAACTGTGTAGATAAACTCAGCCTATAATAGCTGTTGATAAGAAAGAGTCAGGATAAGAATCAACTAACTATGGGAGGGAGGAAAAATTAACCCTAACCCTAACTCCAATTAATTATAGGCACATTAACAGACTGATATTTAAACCATAGTTATGTTAGATACCACAAATATTAGGGGAAACCAAGCAATTCTAAGTAAAATCCCACATTCAGGACCTCCTGTATAGCTGAGATGGAATCATTCGTGTTTCATAACTGCTTTTTGTGACTGTGAGACCTGCAGCTGAACCATGCTTTAGAGATTTAATCGTGAAATATTGGACTATCCAGGGTCACCAACAAATCAGCACAGAGAGCAGTTATACTTATATTTATGGTGATGGAGGTTTTGTGGCTCTGTGTACAAGAGCATCAGTCCGCACTATAAACTGTAGTGAGAAAATTATTATGAGCAGGGGGGAGTTTAAGATGAACCTTAGTTCGGGAAGCTCTGTTGGTGTTTAGCTTCAATTGAGGAAATAAACGGGTCTGAAACAGACTAATGCAGCTAAAACTTATCACAAGTGTCAACATCTGCATTAGGCACTGATCTTAGACCAGGTGGAGAGATCCATGACTACAAATCAGCACAGACAGCAGATATACTTTTAATATTTTCTGTCATAAAAAAATGAAAAGTGAAATTGTTATGTGATGATATAGCTTCATGTTAATATATTACATATGTGACCTTATCTTCTCAGTGTTTCCCCTGCACCGGTGCAAACATAGTCGCCTGCCATGCTTACAGACATTTGGAAAGAAAAATATTTATTTGTCTACTGATGTTAAGTCCACGACCAATCTGCTTCTTTTTATGTCGTTTCCGACGTTGTTGATGTACTAAAAGCCGCACAATTTGTCCGTTGGTTAAACACACCATTTGATTGGCCCCTCCTCTTCAGCTCTGTGAGAGCAAAAGTCGGTGGACGCAGAGAGTGAGAACAAACGCGTCAATCAGAGAAATCCTACTGGCTGTTCTGATCGTTACAAAGTGGTTCTGTTCGGAAACAAGCCTGCAGGAAGGACATTGTATGAGCCCACTTCTCATGTCTCGTGTTTATGCCCGTGGACAACAGGATTTTGTGCCATTAAACCATGTCCACACATAAGTGAATATAAATTATGGGACATTTCAATATGAAGCTGATATATAAGAAAATCTGTGGTAAGCTCCAGTTAGTTGGTCTCAAATTTGAAATATTTGTTATTGTAATTCATTTTCTTAAATAAAGCAATATTTATGAACACAGCAAGGTTAAACATTGTCTTTCATAACTGGTAGGATTGGCAGGAATATTCTGTATATGCCATCAGCATAAAAAGCAAGTTAGAAGGGATCACCTCAGACGGCTTCAATTGAGACATGCAGGAGAAATCATTAACATGCAATAAGTACAGCCTATGAATATTCACTTTGATTTCCTTGACCGTTAAATGGAATTTAAAAACCAGAGGTGCTGCATGAGAAAAAAACACCCCAAATATTTTAAAATAAATATTAAATATTATCCTCATGCCATCGTGAATGAATAGATTTCTAGGGGAAACAGTATGTTACTAAAGGTTAGTGATCTATCGATTTTAGTGGACCTGGCAAGTAAAGAACGGTGTAACAATGAACTTAATTTCAGAACTAATTCAGCACCAGTTTTCAGACTGGACCCAGTTCGGTTTAAAAACTGAGAATAACATAGAAGCAGAGAGAACTAGACCCAGAATTCTGGTTTAACGGCTAAAACATCATTTTAGTTTAAAGTTGTCAGATCAGATCTCATCAGGTTCACTGATTATTTTTCATTGAATTAATCAGCTGAGTTTTATCAGTTTTATTTTACTTCCCATTCCTCTAATTTAATCTGTTTTTTTATGCGAGTGTGGACGGCTGTAGCTGCAGGTCTACTGAATATTGATTTGATCCACATCATGAAAAACTGATCAGACAATCTTATTGATCCACAACCTTTTCAAATACAAACCATACGTTTCAGATACAAGTTACTATGCCTGTCACAAACTGGTTTATCGCCTGGAACCACCTCATACTGGTCTGACCAGTCTAAGGTCCGAACTGCCGGACTGGGTTATGGTCTGAGTGCTCACTGATTTGTTTTTGAAGAGGACAGTCATACTGTAGCTGCTTTAAGTGGGCCAGACCAGATAAGGGCAAACTATGTGGACGAGGAACAGATTGAATCAGGACAAATTGAGCCAAACTGGGTCAGTGTCCTGATGCAGTTTTGTTACAGAGACAGAAAATGATCTGATCAGTTTTTTGATCCTGTCAGACCAACACAACCCAATCCAACTCTACTACAGCCCAGAAACACGGTGCATCAGTTTACGTCAATGGTATGAAAAGCTGCTGCAGCTGTTGCATCATGGTTCTTAAAAAAGTTGATGGGGCCAGACTTCCCAACGTTTTGTTCCTCATCCATCCTCCTCCCTCCTCCCTCGCTACCTTTCCCAATACGGGTCTGTCAACCTCATTCACTGAGACTTATTGTCTAATTAACATCGGCATAAGTGTTTGCCTCTATAGCGTTGTACTGTGCCTTCCACCACCAAACAAGCAGGAAATACGAGCTGAAATGGTCATTATTTTAACAAGTTCTGTTCTCCTCAGTCACGTGTGTGACCTTTACCCTTGTGACAGACAGTACCATCCAGATTCTAGCTAATGTTAAAACGTACTCCTCAAATGGGTTTAATAAGGGACATTGTGTTTTAAATCTTGTTATTGCAGGTGCATGGAAAGCTTGTACAAAAGGTTAATCTATGAAATACATGGAATCTGCAAGTACAAAAATCACATAACATTAAATTCACTATGTTACTTCATTCAGAATTATAAAACATTTAGAATAAAAAAAGAACAGTCTGTGTCTTTAGTCAGTGCAAAGGTCTAGAGAAGCTCAGTTGTTACTGAAAAGAAAGAGTCGGTTAGTGAGTCACCAGTCGATTTTTGAAAAGTTTCAAAAGTTGTCACAGTTTGTGATAAGAGCTGAAAAGTGTATTTCATAATTGTGTACCTCTGACCGACACCATTTGGCTAAATTTAGTTGTATGCCGTTTTATTTTACAGTCTCCAATAGTTAAAGCTCTAATCTAATGTTAGCATTTTTCAGCTCAGGTAAAATCAAAAAATATACTCCCTGTGTTTCGAAATCACCAAACATAAATTCTTCAAGACACCACATACAACACCAGCATAAAAAGGCTCCATAAATGAACGATCTATAAAAAGAAACGATCCAAACACAAAATTTTAGAAATGTGCAGGAAAGGGATAATTTCAGCTGTGCCCAAAGTTCCCCATCCACCGTCATGTGGTCGCCACAACAAGCTCCACCTAAAGCTGGACGTTAGACTGTTCAACCTAACGTGCTGCAGGTTCCTGTGGCAGCAGAAAGAGGAGAGACTTCATATTAGTCTGTAAATGCAGATCACCACAGTCAACACTGGCCTATTTTTAAATTATAATATCAAAACATAAATGATTGATTTATTAACTTTTTTTAGTTAATTAATTATTATGTTCATTACATATTTTATTGTAGCGACCCCAGGGAGGGTCTCCAATACTGAGAGGGCCAGGGATTGTGAGCGTTCCGTTCGGTTCGGTTCTGTTGAATTATGCATGTTGTGTCTGCTGTGTAGCAGGGGTTTGGCCAGTGGGTGGAGCTTATGTTGAAACCATGACTATGACCACGGCTGCAGCTCCAGTCCATTCGTTGTTCCTGTGACGTTGTTCACGTCATGTCTCTGGGTTATGAGAAGTATGTAACATGAGCAGGCCGAAGAAACCTCTGTTTTGAATGATTTAGCCCAATCAGAATGTCGCGTTATATTAGTTTATATAAATTAAGAAAATTAACAGAGATTAATGGGAAAATAATAGTTAGATCAATCAATTATTCAGAAAAATAATAATTAGTGTAGTAGACATAAAAATAATTGTTAGGTGCAAAATATTACAATAGTGAAAATGTTGAGACTTTTTGTTTAAAATGTTGTTTTCTTGAAGAGAGACTTGATGGGTATGGACGGATATCATTGCATTTATACAAGCTTTTGCTTACTTCAGAGTCAGCTGAAACAGCTCTTTTCTACCGGTCCACCCTTCAGCCAAAACCAGCCAAAATACATTAGAACAACAACACCGCAAATAAAAATCTAGGTCTCTTTTGTACTCAAAATGCTTTACACTGCGTCTTATCTACCAGTGTCTTACTCAAGGACACTTTGACATATGACCAGAGGATCCAGGGATCGAATCAACAACTGTAGGATTGGTGGACGACTGCGCTACCAATCAAGGGATCACAAAAACCTGTAAAAAGAACCTGGAGCTTCCTCAAAACCAACTGAAACTATTCTGGCTCTTTCAGGGACATCTGAACAACCCAGCCACTTTTCTTCTGTTTTAGAATTCCTCACAAATGACTGGAGCCACATCAGTGACCCCAAAAGCTTCCTCATGATATTCTGGGCCCTCCTGAAACTGCCAAAAGCCTATCTAAAACACATCAAGGTTTATTACTAGCCCTTTTTGACGCCATTCATCAGTCTGAGAAGATCAGTGGACCCACCTGGGAGCATTTTCAAAGCTCTCTCAATGACCCCTAACAATTCCTGAGACTTCCAGGAACCGCTGTAAGGTCAATGACCCTTCGTGGATTCCATCACAAACACCAAAGCCCCACCTGGCCCTTCCTGAAGCCTCCCGTTGGAGCAGGGAGCTGCCCACGGTGAGCCTCAGGTGTCCCAGGACACTGTGTGGTGTGTTGTGCTGAGTGTTAAGACTTAAATGCCGGTCGAGGACCGGGTCTACGGTCTTACCCCACTCCAGGAAGTCGGTGATATGCTTCTCCCTCTTCAGCGGGGAGCTGGAGCACTCGGTGTAGAGGCAGAGTAGCAGGTCCAGGAGCGTCTCCATGCTCAGATAGCCCGCCGCCTTCTGCTCCAGCAGCAGCTCCTCCAGCCGCTTCAGACGGACCTCCGCCGACATCCTGACCCGGTCCCGGTTCCGCTGATCCTCCGACAACAACCGCGCCGCTAAGTCCGAGTGTTCACCGCTGCTGAGGCTCCGCTTCCTGCCTGCTAACCGCAGCTAGCTCGTTAGCTCCGGGAAAACATTCCCGACATTTTGAGCAACCTGGGTGTCGGTGTGTGTCGCCGGTTACCGCCGCTCCGTGCTGTTGTTGCCGTTCAGCCTGCAGGCCCGCGCCTGTCTGTCCTCTACATTAGATTTAATCCCGGTAAATCTGGACTTTCCTCTCGGAAATCTGGCGTCGCTCAGACCATCGACTCTCTCAGCTCGGCCGACGTCGCCGCTGCTCCATGTCCAGCGGTCGCCGCGTTAGCTCCGTAACATGTCCAGGAGCTCCGGGACAGGAACGGTGCGAATCAAAATGTCCGTTAGCACTGACAGAGACGCCGGAGGGGGATTAGAGCCGGTGTTCGGTTGTTCGAAGAGAACTGCCGGTGTGGCGGATCGCTGGGAATATGGCTGATCCAGATCCTGATCCTCCACAGCAAGCTAGGAGAGGAAAACCGTTTCCGGTCACTGGAGTTTCAAAATAAAATACAGCAACGTGTCCTTTAAAAAAACTAAACTAAACAAACATATTTAAAATATTGTGGTTTGATTAAATGGTTATTTCTTTATTACTTAATATGTGCCATGTTTATTTTATTTAACATAAATTATGTTTAGTCACCTTAACTTGCATTGAATATGATTTATTTTTTATTTAAAATAATTCCTTTAAATTGCATAAATCGGTTTAATCTCAAAATTGTTTTGTTATTTAGGTTTTTGTTATCATTTATATTCAGGACTTTATTGTATTTGTCCTGAATCATTACAGAGTGTTACAAATAGGCAATGTAAGATAATTTATAATATTAACTGAGGTCAAACCTGAACAAGCCTCTAATGTGTCTGTCCATCAATTATCTGTTACTGCCCAACCCTTGGGTCACAGGTGGGGAACACCAGAGACCCGTCTCCCTTTTGTCATATACAGACATACACAGACAGACAACAATTCCACTCACATTCACAGCTTTGTATAATTTAGAGTCACCAATTAACCAAACATGCATGTCTTTAGGCGGTGGGAAGAAACTGAAAAAAGCCACACAAACATGCCAACTCCACACAAAAGGGCCAGAAGACGATTTTGGATTTATTGAAGGCTTTTCAGAGAGTTACTTGGGCAGCCTGAAAGTAGAGAGTAACAAATGCGTGGACCAGTTTTTTTCCATCACTTTGAGACAAGATCATTATTTTGGCAATGTTCGAGGCTAGAAGAAGGCTGTTCTAGAGATTTGTTTTATCTAGTAAAGGACAAATCCTGGTCAAAAATGACTCCGAGATTCCTTGCAATAGTACTGGGGGCCAGCGTTATGCCATAATGATGTGGTTGGAAAACATATTTCAGAGATTTTTTGGCCCACATACAATAACTTTGGCTTTGTCCCAGTTTAGAAGTAGGAAATTGAACATCCAGGCCTTTTTGTCTTTTTGGGATGTTTTAATTTAATTGCTTAAATTAATTGATTTGAAGATCATTGGTGACTTCTCCCAGTGTTGTTTCTGTACTGTGATAAACTCTAAATCCTCCAAACAAGTTATTCCTACAGATGATTGCATAATTGCTTTGCAACTACTTTTTTAATGATTTTAGTGATAAAAGGGAGCATGGATATTGGTCTGTAATAGGTTAAAACACCTTGATAAAGGTTTTTTGAAGTAGCAGCTCCTTATTAGCGTTTGGTAAATAGGCTGTTTTTAAGCTAGATGATATTTCGAATAAATGTTTCTAAAAAGGGCAGAGCATCCCTAAGCAGTCTAGTCAGGATGGATTCTATTAATTAGCATTAATCTTGGCTAGATGTTGTGAAACAGATCTTCTTCACTATGGATACAGATCTGTGGTTTTCCACTTTACATGTTTCCTGTGGTCATCCAGACCTGCTGTTGCTGAGCTGCCAGTTGATTTCTTCTTTTTAAAAATGTCATAAACTTGTGTATTGGTCACTCCCTGCATTTTTGCATTTTTCTCTGGTGGGTTGATTTTGTTCTATCAGCCCAATAATGGGCTCACTCATTGCATATGTACCACTTAGGACTTAATGTTCAAAGTTCCAGTGCATATCTACCAAATGCAAATGTAACAGTCAGAAACGCCTTCAGGTCTCTTATCTGCTTGATTAGTCATGGAATGATGAGGAAAGTGGCCACACCTGACCATGAAACTGCTTTGTCAAACAACTGTCTTGTCTTGTTCGTCCCACCCCTTGAATTAAAACTGAAACTCTTGACTTGGCTGACATTGTGTTTCGTTTCAAATTCAATGTGGTCTTGTAAAGGGGCCAAACACTATTAAGCCATAACTTGTGATCAATTAGTATTTTTCATTATTTATTTGATAAGGTTTTTCCTCTCCTCTTGTAGGTGTAACCATAAAGGTCAAAAAAGTGCACACATGCTTGTGTGTGGAGAGTCTGCACACTGGTGCAAATTGTATGTGAATATTACATTAATAAAGGTTACATAAATCACTTGGATTGGGACAGGTAGTTTTTAATCATCATGGCTGATGTCATGTTTTGTTTCTATCGACTGCATGGTTTTAGAGCACTTCCTCTGCAGCCTCTCCCATCTCAACACCGACCAGAGTGAGTTGATTTCCTGCCAGACGCTCAATACAACACATCAGCATCTTCACGGAATGTCCCCAGACGTCTGCTACAATTTGTGGGTCATCAATAATGATTAACTGAGCTTCACTGACCACAGAAAATAGTGAAAAGTAAAACGTAAATTGACAGCTGCTAAAATTTTCTTTAAGTGTTATTTTATTTAAGAGTATTAAAATTTTATTTAAGAGCTTTTTAGTTTCTAGAGGAGGCTGCTAAAAGCTAAAGCAGGATAGCGTCTAATCATTTGTTTGACCGGTAAAACTCTGCTGTATATGTGTAACCATAGATCACAGACTTAAACTTCTTACAGCTTTTGGTTAAATATTAAAATATGGCTTAAAAGCATTAGCTTCACAGAGTTAATCTGTGATTACTGTTGATGTCTGAAAATAAAAACTGCTTCCACTATCTCAAGTCTAACTAGCTCGCTATAGAAATGGGGTGGTAAGATTGTCTAGAAAATGTTTCTCATTATTGTTTTTTTTCCTCTTCCAATTGACTAGAAAATCAGAGAGGTTGTAATAAATATTCGGTGTTTACTGGAAACAAAGGAACCATGTCACATGTATTGTCCTACAGGTACCTGGGCTTCTACATCAATAACATCAATGATTATTACCGAGGACCTTCACCACAAGGTCCTCATTAAGTTTTAATCCTCTCAGACTGTATTACGCTGCCTAGCCAAAGAAAGTCACTTGTTGGATTTACCTAAGTGAACAGGTAAAAAGCCTCCCACTGGATCTGACTACCTGTATGCACTGAAAGACTGTGTTTTTCCTATCAGTGTATTTTTTTCTGCCCTGAGGACATCATCAACATAAAAATCTCTTTTTTAAAAAGCACATATCAAACAAAATACAAAATGTTGTACTGTAATACTGAAACAATAAAACCAGAGTAGAAAAAAATAAAATGGCCCTAAAACTCTGCCTGAGAAAATCAGGTCTGAATCTGTGTCATCTTTTATCCCTGTTAGTGTTAAATGGGAAGTTGGAACAGACAACAATCCACTGTCTCATGATATTAAATTTTGTAATGGCACCAATAGAATGAAACTTATCGGACATATAGGACAAAGCACAATCATGCAAATAAAATCTTAAGATAGATCCTAAAATGAACAGGAAGCCTTTGTAGGGAAGCAGGACAAGGAGTCATGTGGCTGAACTTCCCAGTTTCAGTCATGAGCCTAGCTGCTGAATTCTGAACAATTTGTAAACATCTCAAGTTTTTTTTGATGTAATAATCAAGATATGAGGAGCTCAAAGTATGCACATGAGTCTCGGCATCATTAAATGTGATTCTCAAACTCAGGTTGCAGTCAAACACATTTCTAGCAACTGGCTTAACACATTTTAATAAAGAGCAGTTCCTGTCACCCCTTCTGAGACCGTATCAGAGCCAGGTGTGGGGCCGGTGCATTCCGTGGCCCCCTTGGAGACAGGTGCGGGGTCAGACATAGAGTCAATAGGCTTGGGGGCCAAAGCCCGGACAGGCAAGTCACTGACAAACTCAGTGGGTGGTCCAGGACAGGAGGATGATGTCCCTTAGCGTTATTAGGTGGTGGCAGTGTATGAAGTGAGCCCAGATGTAAGACGGCATTAGGTGGCCGTAGAGGTGACGTGGTGTGCATCTGTGCACAGGTGTCGACAGAGCCCTGAACTGGAACCAACGTGGAGTTATTGACTGGGGCAAGGGATGTAGATGGATGCTTGAGGTCAACTGAAATACAAAGGCTGGGGTCAGATGATTTACTCTGGGTGAGACGTTTTCTGTGGTGTTTTTTTTTTTGTTGGTCAATCCTACTAGATAAGAATTAGAAGATCTTGATCTGAAGGAGTAAAAAAGAAGTCAGATGCTTGTGCCTTTAGCTCAGCCCATATGCTTTTTAGCCCCTTATTGACTTAAAAAGTGTTGAGCGAAGTCCAAAACAGTAAGTAGAGGGGAGCAGGCTAGTGAGGAGAGAAGTGAGTATTTATTCAACACAGAGTCCACACAGAGTTCAATGGTAATGGTTTGCAGACAAGCAGACGGTACGATGACCCAGCAAGCAGGTAGATCCGATACGTTAGCAGGTTGACTGGCAGATAACAGACAGGCAGGCTATACAAGGAACCAGCGGGCAGGCAGATCACAGGTGGTAAGCAACTAGCTGTTTAACAGGCAGATAAACAGGCCGGTCAATCAGACAGGTAGCAGGTGAGTAACAAGTTAGCAGATAAGTTGTTGATTAGCAGACAGGTTAGCAGGTGAACAGACAAGCAGAGTACCAAGGTTCAAGTCACAGCGGTGGACCAGGTGGAAGACACTCGCTGTAGTACTGCAGAAAGGTGTGGTGAAGGCCAGGTATAAAGAGTCAGGCGGAACAGGTGAAAACAATAAGTGATTGGTAGTGAAGTTGGCAGAGTAAACTATGGAGCAGGAACAGGACGTAGGAAAAACGTCAAAACAAAACAAAATAAAAGTCCAGGAGAGGAAGTGGACATGAGGGGCTGAATCATGACAGACTAATCTTCTTACTGTGGAAGAGTCCTCCGCTTTCTTGATCCATCATCCACCCCTTAGACAGATAAATTGATAATAATAATAATAATAATAATAATAATAATAATAATAATAAATAATAATAATAATAATAATAAAAATAACAACAATATAATAAAATAATAATATAACAATTTTATTATTATTATTAATGTTATAGCAAACAAATGGAAGCAAATAGTAACAACATAAATAACACATGGACGATAATAAACAGTGTGATTATAGGTGATTTTGGAGATTCAAACTTTATTTTGTAAAAAAGTACAACACTTTAAAATTAGTTAATGACTTCAATCATTTTTTATTAATTTGGGTTCTGATCTTGTTAAAGATAGATGTTATAATCCCTGACACAAGTGTTAAGGATGAGGTAAATAGCTTCATTTCTGATATCCTCAGTACAATTGGAGAGATGGAAATCATATCACTTGTAAGGATTGTATGGGGAAACGATCAGACTTTGGCATCGATATGTCTTTACTCAAGAGCATTATTGATTGCTTGGTCAAGCAATTTACATATACCTGTAACGTGTCTCTTAAAACTGGAGTATTTCCAGATCATATGAAAACTGCAAAAGTCATGCCTTTATAAAGGTCAGGTGACAGACATCAAATTGCATTTGTGTGATAGCGTTCGTTTACTCGGTGCAAAATAAACCCGACACCATAGAGCTAATCCTCCCTGCGCACACTCTGACAATGAGAGCGCCACTGCCAACTACTGGACTGGATCTGCAATTACACTTTATTCTAGTACGGCAAAAAAAGCGTGTTCCCCAGGGTCTCACGCGCCCCCCCTGGCAGCGCACCGCCCCACTATTTGAGAAACACTGCGTTAAAGGGAGTTTTTCCTCTCTACTGTGGCCTATGGCTGCTCAAGGGGAATTTGTTGGGTTTTTCTCTAAATGACTTTATTATGCAAAGTGCCTTGAGATGACTTTGTTGTGAAGTGGCGACATATAAATAAAGTTGAGTGTGTCAGATGAGCTGCTTGCTAGTGAGAAGCTTTATGAAAGATTGTGTTTGTGTTTCTCTGTTTGTTTAAAGCATTAGATGACAAAGGATTTCCATTGAAGTATTAAGCATTGTTGTAGTATTCATGTCTCCACAAACTAAACCTTGTGTATTTAAATGTTTATGATAGTACACATGAGTAGTTACAAGAGTGTCACATGTAATGCCACCAGTATCTAGTATCACTATTTTTAATAACACAATGTTACAAATGATCAAGAAACTGTTTAATTTAGCAAGTTCCTAAACTTAAAGCATGGTTACACATCTATGTTTTATTGTTCAGTCTTATCCTCATCAGCACTTGCACTTAAACTTTTAGTAACCTAAATCATACACCCCAGTTTAACAAATAGGAAACATGTGGCAAATGAGCCACTGTATCCAAGGCAGCTGTTAGGTCCAACAGTACCAAACAACACAGTGACCAGAGTCTGTGGCTAAAAGAACATCATTAAAAACAGTGCTGATTCAGTACTGTGCTGGGTTTTAAACTGGGAGTAAACAATTTTCTCCAAAACCTTGAAAAGGAACCGGAGTTTAGTCATTGGCCTCAAATTTGAAAGCACAGATGAGTCTAAGCCAGCCTTCTTTAAGAACAAGGGTGACACGCAGAACTGTAGCAACTACAGAAGGATAAAGCTGATGAGCCACACAATGAAGTTGTGGGAAAGAGTAGTGGAAGCCAGGCTTAGGAAGGAGGTGAAGATTTGTGAGAAGCAGTATGGTTTCATGCCCCGTAAGAGCATCACTGATGCCATTTTCACTTTGAGGTTGTTGATGGAAAAGTACAGAGATGGTCAGAAGGAGCTGCATTGTGTTTTTGTGGACTTAGAGAAGGCGTATTACAGGGTGCCGAGGGAGGAGCTGTGGTACTGTATGAGGTTGTCAGAAGGGGCAGAGAAGTACGTCAGAGTAGTCCAGGACATGTATGAGAGGAGCATGACAGTGGTGAGATGTGCCGTAGGTCAGAAAGAGGAGTTCAAGGTGGAGGTGGGACTACACCAAGGATCGGCTTTGAGTCCCTTCTTGTTTGCTATGCTGATGGACAGGTTGACAGATGAGGTCAGACAGAAATCTCCCTGGACAATGATGTTTGCAGATGACATTGTGATTTGCAGCGAGAGTAGAGAGCAGGTGGAGGAACAGCTGGAGAGATGGAGGTTTGCTCTGGAAAGAAGAGGTATGAAAGTCAGTCGTAGTAAGACAGAATACATGTGTCTAAACATGAGGGAGCAAGGTAGAAGCGTGAGGTTACAGGGGGCTGAGGTGAAGAAGGTGCAGGAGTTTAAGTACTTGGGGTCAACAGTTCAGTGTGATGGGGAGTGTGGAAAAGAAGTGAAGAGACGAGTGCAGGCGGTTGGAGTGGGTGGAGGAAAGTGTCAGGAGTGTTGTGTGACAGAAGAGTGTCAGCAAGACTCAAAGGAAAGGTGTACAGGACAGTGGTGAGACCAGCTCTGCTCTATGGGTTAGAGACAGTAGCAGTGAGAAAGAGACAAGAGGCAGAGATGGAAGCAGCAGAGATGAAGATGTTGAGGTTCTCCTTAGGAGTAACAAGGTTTCACAGAATTAGGAACAAGCTCATCAGAGGGATAGCAAACGTTGCCTGCATTAGCAACAAAGTCAGAGAGGCCAGATTGAGATGGTTTGGACATGTGCAGAGGAGGGATAGTGAATACATTGGTAGAAGGATGTTGGAGATGGAGCTGCCAGGCAAGAGGACGAGAGGACGACCTAGGAGGATATATATGGATGTGCTAACAGAGGACATGAGGTTAGAGGAAGATGCTCAGGATAGAGTGAGGTGGAAACAGATGATTCGCTGTGGCGACCCCTGATGGGAAAAGCCGAAAGAGTAGTAGTAGTAGTCTAAGCCAGGCTTCCTAAACAGTGGTGTCACCACTGTGTGGTTTGGAAGTCACAGGTACAACCCTATTTGCTAAGAAGCAATTATTAATATTGAGCACATATGGAGTCAAAGCCGAGAAGACCTCTTCTGAAACTGACCAACAAGCTCAAACTGATCAAAAACAGCAGAGCATGAAGGGTCATGCTCTGTGACAAAGAATGAAGGGTCATAAGAAGAATCATTAATGAGGGCCCTAATGCTCTCAAATTTATCAATAAAGAAGCTCATAGTTCTCAAAGACTTTAGCAGAGTTCTGGATGCAGGTTGACTGAGGGACATTAAGGACAGAGTGTATAGTTTTAAATCCAGTCCAACTTTATGTTTAAAGTGCCTTAAAATCAACACAGTTGGCCAAATTGCTGTACACAAACAAAACACACAGAAGAATTATAGACATAAGATAAATAAAACATGAGGGTTGTGACAATTAGCAATACAACAATTAGCAATTAGCTGTTTTTAGAGATGCCAGGTCAGATCAAACATTGTCTGTAAAGAGCCCTCAGCAATCATCTCATTAAACTTGAACAGACTCATGTTGAGCAGAAAGTACCAGGATGCTCACTCATATTGAATTAAACGCCTGTAGACATTTCTTGATGTGTCATTCACCATCTGATAATACAGTTCTCCTCCTCACTTAACATAAGCTGGGGTAAGCCCTCAAATTTTCAAAAAAGACATTTAACATAAGAACCTACCTGAACTCTAACAGTTATTTCATCCGGGACCACAGAAGCCGGTATCTTTATGCTGAGCCAATACTCATTCAGTCAGAGGCTTTGTTTTTATACCTTATACAAGACCCGTTTTGTTTTTGAATTGACTATGTAAATGTTTACTTAGGTCTATAATCCTATCTTTTTATTGTTATAGTATCTTATGACTGGGTTATCCTTCCTGGTTTCTAAAGATGAAGATGTTTTTTTTTGATATTTGCAGGAAAAAAGATGGCTACACTGACATCTGAGGAGTTGCTCTTGAGAGCACTGAAGGACCTGGGGCACAATGAGTTAAAAGAGTTTAAGTGGTACCTACAAAAGTCTGAGGTCCTGGAACACTTCCCAATAATCCCAAAGAGCCGACTGGATAAAGCCGACAGGCCAGACACAGATCAGATGTTACAGACCTACTGCAAAAACGCTCTGGAGGTGACCAGAAAGTTTTTAAGGAAGCTGGAAAGGAATGATCTTGTGCTGATACTATCAGACACCAACTCAGCCAATACCTCGTAAGTTATGGAATGATTAAAAGTTGTGTTATATTACAGATTTGATCAGAAGTGCCTAGAAGAACCATCGCTCTTTTCATTGCTTTAGAAATTCTTAGTTGTTAAGACCCCTGTTTTCTTCCTTGGAACCTCAAAGGTGAGCGATTCCATGGGATTGCAGGGCAGATAAACTAATGAAGGGCAGCACGTGGAGCCGTTAGAACTGGCACCTCACAGCTAGAGGTTGCGGATTCACACACAGGCCAGCCGTGGCCTTTCTGTGTGGAGTTTGCATGTACTTCCTGTGTTTCCTCCAAGTACTACGGTTTCCTCTTACAGTCCAAAAGCATGCATGTGAGGTTAACTGCTGACTCTAAATTTGCACATAGGTGTAAATGTGAGTATAAATAGTTGTATGTCTTTTTGAGTCTTTCTGTGGCCCCAAGATAAACTGGTGACCTGTCCAGGTTGTACCTCACCTCTCGCTTGATGACAGCTGGGATAGGGCCCAGGCCCCATGACCCCAGTAGGATAAACAGCTACAGACAAAGGTTGAATGAAATAATTTTAAAAAACTAAAAAAATATAAAACACTGATCCAAAGTCGCTAATACCAATTTAATACCTGGCATTAGCTGAGCAAATTAACACCTATGGAGCTCATGAACTTAGTAATGGTCCCACTTACTGACAACTTAGTGTACATATTTCATTTCTGTAAAGCATCATAAAAGTGATGTTCTCTTTTCTTTTCTTTCAGAGGGTTTTGCTGAGTGCCAGAAAAATCTCAAATCCAGCCTATTGAAAAGGTTACAGGGTTCATCTGAGAGAGTTAAAAAAGGGGAAAAATCTCAAGTTTACAATGAAATTTACACAGAAATCTACTTATTAATAGAAGAAAGTAGAGAAATCACTGATGAACATGAGGTCAGAAGGATTGAAATCAGATTGAATCACTCAGACATGAAGACATCTTTAAAGCCTCACCTGGAAGAGATGGACCAATCAGAAGAGTGATGACAAAGGGAGTGGCTGGCATTGGGAAAACAGTCCTAACACAGAAGTTCACTCTGAACTGGGCTGAAGACAAAACAAACCAGGACATACACTTCACATTTCCACTGACTTTCAGAGAGCTGAATGTGCTGAAAGAGAAAAAGTTCAGCTTGGTGGAACTTGTTCATCTCTTCTTTCCTGAAACCAAAGAATCCAGAATCTGCAGGTTTGAAGAGTTCCAGGTTGTGTTCATCTTTGACGGTCTGGATGAGTGTCGCCTTCCTCTGGACTTTAAAACAACGAGATCCTGACTAATGCCACAGAGTCCACCTCAGTCGATGTGCTGCTGACAAACCTCACTGGGGGAACCTGCTTCCCTCTGCTCGCCTCTGGATAACCACATGACCCGCGGAAGCCAATCAGATCCCTCCTCAGTGCATTGAAATGACAGAGGTCAGACAGAGGTCAGAGGCTTCAGTGACCCTCAAAAACTGGACTACTTTAGGAAGAAATGTAGAGATGAAAAGCTGGTGAGTGGCATCATGTCTCACATCCCGAAGCCTCCACATTATGTGCCACATTCCAGTCTTTTGCTGGATCACTGCTACAGTTCTGGAGAATGTGTTGAAAACCAGAGAGGGAGGAGAGCTGCCCAAGACCCTGACTGAGATGTACATCCACCTTCTGCTGGTTTAGTCCAAACTGTAGAACGTCAAGTATCAAGGAGAAACTAAAAAAGATCCAAACTGGAATCAAGCAAATAAGAAGATGATTGAGTCTCTGGGAAAACTGGCTTATGAGCAGCTGCAGAAAGGAAACCTGATCTTCTATGAATCAGACCTGACTGAGTGTGGCATCAACACTGGAGCAGCCTCACTGTACTCACGAGTGTTCACACAGATTTTTAAAGAAGAGAAAGGCCTGGATCAGAAAAGGGTCTTCTGCTTCATCCGTCTGAGTGTTCAGGAGTTTCTTGCTGCTCTTTATGTCCATCTGTCATTTAGCAACTCTAGAGTCAATGTGCTGGAGGAAAAACAAACAAATCATTGAATGTATAAACTTGCAAGACGCAAATATAATCTTTACCAGAGTGCTGTGGACAATGTCATACAGAGTTCAAATGGACACTTGGACTTGTTCCTACGCTTCCTTACTGGTCTTTCATTGCAGAGCAATCAACGCCTCCTGCAAGGTCTGATGACAGAGACAGGAAGTAGCTCTGAAACTAACCAGGAAACAATCAGGTATGTTGCTATCATCAGAAAATGATCTGGACATGTTTGACCTGAAGAAATAATCTGCTCCGGAGGAGGCCCTTCTGCAGCTGCTCCCAGTGGTCAAAGCCTCCAAGAAAGTTGTGTATATTAAAAGATACATAGATTATTATTTACAAGTCATGATTCAATATCTTATTGATCCTAAATGCTTTAAGGTTGTTGTTTGTCTCAAACTTTTCAGACTGAGTTGTTGTAATCTCTCAATGAAAAGCTGCAAAACTCTGTCCTCATTTCCCAGTCCTCTTGTCTGAGAGAGCTAGACCTAAGTAACAACAACCTGATGGATTCAGGAGTGAAGCTGCTCTGCTGGTGCTGCTCTGATGGGCTATGGGGCCCACACTATCCACTGGAAAGTCTCAGGTCAGGATTCAGTTGTTTGACTCTTGCTGTCTGGTGGAGTACAGGATAGACAGCACCGGCTGGAGACGTTAAGGTAATAAGAAACAAGAACTCTCTGTCAACTTGAAATTCTGAAAAAATATCTATTATTTAACAGCATCCACGAGGGAGTTCATTACATGCTCTTAGTATGACTGTTCTATAGGGTGGACCAATGTGGACAACAAAGGCTAAAACATGGCCTAAAGAAGTTTAAGTAACTCTGATAAATTTATAGAGTAGTGTTAGAAACTGATTCGAAATGATGAAGGCTGGATTATTATGTCAGCTACACAAATGTCAATACTTGGCCTTATCAAAAGCTCAATAATGGAAGAAATTTACAACAGCAAAAGGGACAAGACAAGGGGGAAGAAGTGAAAGAAACAAACAAGGCACAAGGACAAGTACCGGGAATGGAAGGAACAGGTCCAAAATCACAACTACAAACACATGGATTATGTTCTGATGCATCATATGTTTCAAATAATGAAAGTTATTAATAATTAATAGTCAAAATCTCGATAAAATTGTTAGATTTGGATTAGATTTGTTTACATTTGGATTCAGTTTTTTATATCTATCTAGCTATCTACTGTATCTCTCTCTCAGCTGCAGTTTGACTCTACATATGCTGCAGGTTGGCGAATAAAACTGTTTCTTCATTTATACACAACTGTCTTTCCCATTATTCAATGGGATGAAAATGTAAAATATATCATCATATATCATGCTGCTGGAAGGTGCTGTGTAAAAACAGTCTGACTTGTCGCTGTTACTGAGACGTCAAGAGGATAGAGCATGTTATCATAGCAGTGACTTACAAAAGAATTGGTAGGCGAGGAAGAACTGCAGACTGCAAGCTGGGCTGGAACGATCAGTGCTGGAGATTAATTTGTACTGACGAGTCCTATTCTTTCTGGCACAACAAAAAAGAAGCGTTGTCAATGTGCCCTACACTCCGTCCTTCTCTAACAGAGTAGCAGTGTATGTGGACTGTCCTGCTGGCATACTGTCCTTCTACAGCGTGTCATGTGACACACTGATCCACCTTCACACCTTCAACACCCCGTTCACTGAACCAGTTTACGCTGCCTTTGGGTTTGGCTTTTGGTCATACGGCTCCTCTGTGACCCTATGCAATGTTTAGGAGAGGTAGACACTCTTACTGCCGACAGAAGAAACAGTCAGCAGACTCAGCAAAACGAGTAAATATGAATGTGGTGAAATCAGACGGAATCCTAAAAAGATTCTGTTGAGGGATAGTGTCAGTGCAGGATTTGGTGTAACGATCTGCAGAGGTGCGGTGTCCGAGTGGGGAATGGTTTTGTGCTGTAGCAGGTTTCACATACACACATGTTTGTACCTCCATCCTTATGAGGACACTCATTGATATTATACAATCCCCAGCCCCTAACCCTAACCATCACAACTGAACGCCTAACCCTAAGCCTTACCCTAACCAAAACCTAATTCTAACCCTGACCATAAAACCTCTTTGACGCTCAAAAATCTTTTTTTTAGGCCAAACATGTCCTCACTTCACAAAAATGTCCTCAGTCTGCTGTTAAAAAACATGGTCTTCACCAAGTAGTATCTACAGGAACACACACACACACTCACTGAGCTTAAACACTAAATACGGTGGTAATTTCAAACATCTATTTTGCATTTGTTTTCATAATAATAAAGACTGACATTTGTCACTCCTTGGTAATTATTCACATTTTATATCATTCAAACACAGTTTTACACAATCCAGCTTCAAATGCTCAGAGTGACTCACCAAAACACAAACTTTGCTCTAATGTTTATCAAATCACATTGTTTGTCCAATCAGCCACAGAAGTTTGAAAAAATATAAATGAAATATTGAGCTTAAACAATGTAGAATATTCTGTATAGTGGGATATTATTTGTAAAATGTAACGATTTGTAAGAACGCCTATTGTGTGTTATCAAAATAAACTAACCAGTGACCCTTTGTTTTCATTCTAAAAACGGGTTTTCAACGTGCTGCGGGGCTCTGCGGATGTGTGCATTTGATCCCTTCCTACCCTGGTGATGAAATGGTTGATCTTATGGTAAATCATGGTAAAAATGCCTGACAGTATTATTGTTTCAATGTTTAACTTCCATTAACAGTGAGGTTGATTACCACCATTTAATAAAACTTCATCTTAAAGTAGAAATACTACCTTTCCCCAGACTGAATAGTGCAGTGCAAGTATTACTGGACAGTGAAATCCTCATCCATCTAGAGCAGTGAAGCAAATCCTGTGAGAACAGAAATTTATATGCATTCTTCTGCCAAAACAAATATAGCAGCAACAGGTGTTTGATAACCAGAGCAGAAAAAGAGAATTATGGACAATATGGATTGTAGAATCTACGCTGAAATATGAAGGTAAAATAGTAGCGATGAATATTTAAACTACGCAGCTCTGTCACATCCCCATGTTTTGTCTATTCGTCCTGAGCTAAAAACACTGCTGGCGAACTTACACTAGCACTGGACTGCGTACACAAGTGTGAAACGAACATAAAAGTCCTCGTGTCAAGCACATGTCTGTTGTGCTGATGCCTGTGTATAGACCTGAGTGAAAGCTTTCAAAGCAGACTGCTGGAGGGTGCCACCACAACACTGCCGGACTGCTTTAGACCCGCAGAGGCAGCTGTTCACTCAAGGCTTCCCAGAGGATGCAGAGACTGGCTGCTGACATCAGCACGGACGATGTGAGTCTCATCATCACTTGGGATGTGACTTTTAAATGAAGAGACGAAGATGCCCTCCGTCTCTGGATGTTCCACATAAACACTATCAATTTATTCTTGACCTGAGTGTAGGATCAGTCATGGTTTTACACACTCACACAGAATCGGAGCCCTCCCACCCAAAATGATACATTTACTGTACAGTGTAACTTCCTGTTGGCAGTTCAGCTGGCGAATGGGGTTAGACTTTTCCAGCTTATTACAAGGCTGATTAGTTGTAAGAAGATTAGAACTACAGGGCAGCAAGTTAACAAGCATCTCAGAACTGGTTTCTGCAGTCACACATTTATACATGCTACCTTTCTTTTTGTGGGGCTCCAGCTGTGACCACATTCACCTTGCTCGAGATGATGGGAGTCCGACAGAAAACTGATGAGTAGCTGAAGTCAGATGTTTGACAACTGTGTGTTAACAAGGTAAAATTGTGGCTTTATTTTCAGTGTTGTGTATGTTGGTTGGGTAATTGGATCTGATTGTAGCTTCTAAAGCATTACTTGCATTTTGTGTAGAAAAAATAAATTGTTCATCAGACAAGGTTGGTGTGTCCTTTCTTTCAGAGGATGATTGTAACGCCTTATGATTGCAGTACTGAGCAGCTTTTCTTTTACCTTCTAATGAGAAGATTACTATTTATAAATCTGATGGCGCCTATAAATAAGTGCTATGAAAAACAGTTTCATGTTTTTTTTTTGGCTTACTGCAGTGATATGGAGAACATTTCACCGTTCTTATTTTTGTAATACAGTCAAGTTAAAACGAAGAACATTACTTTCAAATTAACTAAAATGTGTTAATTCTCATGACTCTAGTCAAGAGGTAGTTAAGATCGGATTTTGGGGGGGTATGTTATGACCACGAGGCCTCATAATGATGAGGTTCAGTAAAGTTTAACCTTGCTTTCCCTGCAGTGGTCAGTTCCTGGCCTGGCTGGTGCAGTACACTTGTGGACCACAGTCAAGAGTACCTAAAATACCCAGCTAAGCTCCTTATGGTGCTCTGCAGAAATCAGCCATTCCTGCAGCTTCCCTTCAAGGAAAGCCTAACACTGACCTTTCGACCCCTGTGGCCTGGATATGACAGCGATGCAACAACCTAAAATGTTGCCTGATGTGTGATAAAAAAGTTCCTGCTTCACACATCATTGTATCAGACCAAGTGGGAAAACTCCTAAATATGATCGCCATGCTAAAACAGAGAACACACCAACTGGGAACAAGTCGCAGCTTCAATAGCACAAAACACTGATGATATTTTATTTATGTGGAAGTATTTTGGAGAATGTGTCCTGAATTAAAACACAAGAGACTGTGGGGGCTGTGAACGAGGGATTTGAGCAGCAAGTTGAAGAGAGTAATCAGGAACGAAATGGCTGAAATTTTATAAATGGATTAGTAATTTTTGCAATTGCTGCAGACATTAACAATAAACAATTATGACCATGTCATGTAGAACCTTTTTCTTTTTTTGGTTTATACAGGCAAGCTCACCAGGGATGTTTTCAATGCAGCGTTTTGTAGTTGGACATGATATAGCATCTTAAGGCAGTACTTTGACCATAATTGAAGGCACATGGACATGAGAGACACAACATTCAACAGACTGACATGGCAGTCGGTAAGGTGACATTTACCAGGGCAGAGAGAGAGAAGCTAGCAGAAGTCCTCTGTCTGCTCAACTGGATCTCTGTGGTGACAGGAGTAACCCTCTTTAGTCTGGGCCTATTTCTCAAAATTGAGATTCAGAAATGGCAGGACGTCATGTCAGACCAGGGGATTCTTTACGTTCCATACATGCTGATCACCACAGGCCTGGCAGCCTGCTGGATCAACTTCTTGGGTGGGAAGATCTGCCTGGACTGTGCTGACACCAGTAAGTTCCTGCGCTGGAAGCTGGTGATCATGCCATATATTATTTGCACCTTCTTCTTTACGTCCTGCGTACTGGCAGGGGCGCTCATGTGCTACAGCATCCGCAGTCAGCTGGAGGAGTCGCTGTTCTTGGGCCTGCGGAACGCCATGAGATACTACAAGGATACGGACACACCGGGCCGCTGCTACTTAAAGAGAACTGTGGATCTGCTGCAGATCCAGTTCCACTGCTGTGGGAACACAGGGTTCCGGGACTGGTTTCAGGTCCAGTGGATCAGTAACCGCTACCTGGACATGACAAGCAGCACTGTGGTGGAGTAAGTAGATCAAGGTTCTTTCAGAATTTTTTGGTGGTTGATTTCCGTGAATCCTCGTGGATTCAGGCTAATTTTTGATGTAGAAATTTCAATCAGATTCTAGTGGATCCTGATCAGTAATATTAATATTAATTTCCACTTCGATTATCTTCTAAGTTGTCAGCTATCTACAGCTGACAACATTGTTTCTACTATTGGTTGATTGTCAAAGAGGTTTCACCTCTCACTTGAAAGGAACTGGTTGAAAGATTTTTACTTTTACAAAGCTACAATTACAATTAAGGGTAGACTGCAAAGCGATGTTTGAATGTTGTCTGGAACTTTTTTGTGTTTGACTTCAAATAAACAGTTTTAGCTGTGTGATTCAAACACTGCAGCATTTGACAGATAAAAGCACGTACCCTGCTTCTTCCTTTTAGTCGTCTCAGAAGTAATGTTAAAGGGAAGTACCTGATGGATGGGGTTCCCTTCAGCTGCTGCAGCACCTTCTCCCCTCGACCCTGCATCCAGCAGCATGTTAGCAACAGTTCAGCCCACTTTAAGTTCGACGAGCAGAGCCAGCATCTAAACCTGTGGAGGAGAGGCTGTGGACAGGCCTTGTTGGACCACTACACCAGCATCATGCAGTCCATTGGCCTAACTGTGCTCCTCATCTGGCTGTTTGAGGTACTGCAAAGGCTCAGACTCAGAGGTTGAAGTTCCATAATAATTAATGTACAACAACTAAAGTTTGATGTCTTAGAGACCTGTAGACAGAAGGACGTGTGACACAGGGGCAACTGTTAGCTCCATCCTACTCTTACAAAATTTTTATGCAGGTACACACCAAGCGGTAATCAGTAGTGTCCTGTGTGTCACACCCTGATGCACTATTTCTATTGATACATTGCAATCCATCTGTTATTAATGATATTGTGCTTTTCTTCTTTGAGCAGCTGCTGGTTCTCACCGGGGTTCGTTACCTGCAGACAGCCATGGAGAACGTTCTCGAACTAGGTGACCCAGACCTACAGTCTGATGGTTGGATTCTGGAGAACAGCATGGCTGAAACAGCCCGCTCCAACTTCAACATCATCAAGAATCTTGGCAAATGTTACCAGGTCGATGATGACCCAAACATCAATGTCCCAAGAGTCAGCATGGAGCAGGAGGTGCCATCTCAATAGGGCCAGATTCCTCTGACCTGCTTACTGTGACACACGCTTCATGGCTTAGACCATGACCCACTTCCAGCTCCAGGATCTCAATGGTTTGATCTGTCTTCTGCAGATTGGGAATTTTCATCCTGATGAACCACAGAAAAGCTGCAGGTCTAACGGACCAATAGTGATTGCTGCCTTTAAACATAACTGATAGGTGGGGTAAAAAAGATACAGGCGTGCCACCGCCCTTACAGTTCACTGTTGTTGAGAAAATGCGGAAGAAAGCATTGACTAAATCTTAATGATGATTAATTTTTAAAAGGACCAATGCGTTTTAAAATCTTACCTGGCTAAACACAACATTTTATTGCAGTGCATTTCTCAGACGCAAACCAGGACGGGGGCGTTTTTTATGAAACTAGTACCTTCAACTTAACGTTAACTAATGTAACATCAGTGATGTTGCTCCCTCGATTATGAATAGGTTCACAGGTTAAACAAGCTTTGACCCAGCTCAGCACTAGCACCAGCTCAGCACTAGCATCAAATGGAAGAGGGAGAGAGAGTAATAAAGAGACTTCGGTATAAACACCACAACTTTTTTTCTGTTTCACTCATCTCATTCACTGCCCTCCTCAAGTGCCAATTAATTACACCCAGTTGAGTCAAAAATACTGATGCACACAACAATTTTTAAAGTCAGCATGCTCAAATTTACAGTCGTAAAAACATTCAGAGTGTAGGCTGCTGTAGTGTCTACAGATATTTATTATTATTATTATTATTATTATTATTATTATTATTATTATTATTATTATTATTATTATATTATATTATTATTATTATTATTATTATTATTATTATTATTATTATTATTATTATTATATTGGCAGGTGTGAGCACAAACATCAGCTGATGCTGCTAATTCAAATTGTAAAAGATCAGTCTGATTAATGGGCCAACTCATCAATTTACTGAGCACTATTCAACAGTGCTTTCTGCCTTTTACCTATTAATGTTTGGAGCTTTGATGGTCATCACTGATTAATTCCTTTGAAAACAACTTCAGGATCTGCTGCAGCTTATTCTGAAAAAATGATTAAAAGTCTGTGTTTGGGCCAGACTTTAGCCAGGGGTGGACAAGGCCCCTGCGGGAACTGTCTACAACCTGTAGCTCATAAATTGAGGAAGAACCTATCTCTATGACCCACCAACTGTTGTTCCTGACAAAATATAAATCTGGTTATCACTGTGGCCCTGGTCCTTTTTGCACCCCCCTCTCCTCAACCCCACCTGTTTCCTCCCTCTGTCTGATTTGAGTTCTCCTCATTTGATCCTCGCTCAGTTATGTACCAGACATTCACTATGTGGCCCAGTGCTACAAACTGAGACAGACAGTCCTGTCCAGGTTCTAGCTAATGTAAATTAAGACTTACCCCTGGGTTTGTCTTTGGCTTAGTATCAATGGCAAGTGGCTCATTTTCTTCCTGAATCTTTGTGTCTTCAGAGGAAATTGTGAGAGCAGATGATGGTTGAATGAAACCTTAATCTATGATAAGTTCAGACTCAGTGATTACAAATCATCATCGGGTTTAAATTTGATAAAGTAATATAAAAAATCTTACAATATAAGATGATTCAGGATTTAAAGAAATTATTAGATAGGTCGTGTTAGCTTGACAAGTGAATAAGTGCAGTTGTTAGTGAAAAGAAGTGGCTGCCGGGGCCAGTAAGCAAAGTCTTAACTGGTGTTTACTCACCACTTTGTAGTTATCGGGGGAATAAAACAAGCAAAATCTGTGAAAGGTGCTGTGTATGAAAGACATATTGAAATTCCAATACCCTCTTACACTTGGAAGATGTCAACAAGCTCCTTAGCGAAAACATGTAGACTGGGACAGCTCGAAGTCAGATCACCTTTTCACGGCAAAAAAACCACTTCAGAGTCCACACTAAAAATAGAGTTGTGGTCCAATTGTTGTGGACCATACGTGAGTGTGGCTGCAGTGTTTACATCGCCTGAACAGAGCAGAGTTCAATTAAACTATATTAGAGAAGGCAGGAATTGCCTCAAAATGACACCTATAAAATATAATGTGATGGTACTGTAAGCAAATCTTAATGAAAGGGTTTATTCTGGATCTCCGGCAGGCTCAGCTCTACACTGTTACTACAATGACTTTGTCCACCTGAAATAAAGTAGGAGCCTTGTATTAATATGTAGGCTGGGAATAATAAAATGTAAATCACTGACCATGATAAGCTAATCAAAGAAACGTTGTTTTTTTGGTCTCACATTAATACTTCTCTGTACAAACTTGATGCCTTACTTGTGTTTCACTTTTTAAAGGTTCCTCATCTTTGGAGGCGCTCATTTAAACAGGACACCTAGTGTTAAAAGGTTTTTATAGCTAATACTTCAGTCAGTCTGAGGTGTCCGATAAGAAGGAGAAGGAATGTGTTATATTGTACGTTTGTTTTGTAAGATCAGTTTATGACAAGTCTGTTAGATCGTTTGCTTAGCATTGAAACTAATAGCCTAGCTCAATCAAATAAACCTTTGACCAACTCTGTGAGAAACTGGATTATTTAAACTACGAGAGCCGTGTTAATGTGGAGATTAGGCTGATTGACAGTCAATTTGTATTTTTCTGTCATAAAATCTCTGTTTGATCCCAATGTTTCTAACTGCTGATATTATTGATGGAGGTTTAGCATTCAGCTCTTGTCACTGACACTTTGTTTTCTGACATTTATGAATAAATGTTTCACAGTACTTTTTAATCTCTCATTCATAGGTTATAGTTCAGGCCTGTTGCAAAGCATTACTGCACAAAACGTGGGGACATATAATAATCACTGTTGCTTACATCAGTAACCTCCATGCCATACGCAAAGAAGAGGAACGGACTCACGTTATCTAAATGTTGATCAACCATTTTCATTTTCCTCAGCAGATATCCTAAACATCTCAGATGCAGCTGAAGCTCATACGAATTCAGCAGCTAAAGTTTAGCTTCTCAATACTTTTCAGAACTTTTGTTCTCATTAAAACTGAATAAAAGACCTGGGTATGGCTAACCAAAGTTCCCCTCTGCTGTTCCACACGAAGGCTATATATCTGCGAGCATGTACGTAGCTGTCATCATGATCTCCATGTTGTGCTGATGCACCAAAGCATGTTCATTTGTTTGGACAGGACTTCCAGCGTGGTGGGGCTTCACTTTAGAAAAGAACGTGTTCTGTGAGACCTCTTGTCTAGTAAAACCATCACTTATCAGTTTCAAAAGCTCCTAGTTTAAATGCTAAATCATATTAATAAATAAAAAATTCTAATTGTAGCTCTTCATCAGGCTCTTCAATAGCCCATGTGAAACATGTTCCTGCTAGACAATAAATGTGTTTTCGATGACCAGCGACGCAATGGAGTGGTTAGTGCTGCCGTCTCATAGGTGACCGACCGTGGCCTTTGCATTTTCACCCTCTACTCACTCTTGTTTCCTCCCAGGGTCATGCGGTTAGGATAATAGTTGATTTCAAATTGACAATAGGTTTCTCTGAGTTCCTGAGACCTGTCCTGGTGGTCACTCCTTTTGCTCTATGGCAGCTGGGAAAGCAGCAGCGTGGCTGGAATTAGTTTGCAGGATTCCCTTATAACTTTTCTTCTTTAACCTGTTCTCAGGTTGTGCGTGTCTTTGTGGATCTTCCTAAATATGTTGAACAGAGACGGCTACAGCTAGGTATCAAACTTGAATACTTTTAAGTGCTGAAAAATGTATCTAAATTTGAACGTTCAGATCACAACATTTGGCCTAAGGTACTCTTTTTTTATTGATCCCACGTCGGGGAAATTTACATGTTACACAGCTCCCAGTTGTACAAGGCAATATTAGCAGTGAAAGCACCAAGAGTAATGCACTTACTAATGCAATGCAATGTGGAATGTAATGTGCAAAAAAATTTAAGTAAAATAAAATCAAAATTTACTCTATCTATATATCACTGCATATGTAAATAAAGGAAAAAGTCACATGATGTACATCATTTAGTAAATGTACATCTATTTTACAGAATAGAAACAAATGCATGGACAACTAAATGGGTTTATAACTTCTTCAAAGTATGCAGTGTGCAAATTAAATAAAACAAAAAGACAAAAATATCTAATTGTTGCCAAAAATTCACACATTACTAATGAACATGAACAACGTGTGATACTAAATATTCAGTGAAGACACAGACCTCCCTGGTTTCCTCCAGGGGGGGCCAGAGAATAACCGATTCACCAAGCTCTGAGCTAAAACTGTGCCAACTGTGGCCATGAATACTACTACACCTACTACTGAAGTCCCGCTGCTACACATAATGATGATGACATCATAATATCATATGTCGTGAAAAATTGAAGTGAGAACCTGGAATCAGACTCTGTGAGAGTGTGAATGTGGCAGCTTTTAACCAGAGCTGGTTCAATAAATAACGGTTTACATTACACTATATAAAATAATTACAAATGTGAAAGACTTTGTAAAAAAAGAACCAGAAATGATTTTTTTGTTCTCATGAAACGATGGAAAATGAAATTCCAGAGTTTTGGCGAATAATGCGTTTCAAGTGAACGTGACGTTTGTTTCCCAGCGACAACGAGTTTGTTCTTTGTTTTGTCTCAGTATGTGATTTCATTTGTACTCATGGGCAAGAATCATTTTTTTAAAGCCCTCCCTCTCTTTTAGCAACCAACCACAGGCCTCCCTCTCTAACAGCAGCCAATCAGAGGGTTCTTCTCCCCATCAGCCAACCACAGGCCTTAATCCTCTGTTTCATATGGGGAGACAGTTGTCATGGTGACAGTCCTCAGTGCCCCAGATTACTTTGCTGCTGACCCCCCCTGCCCCCCCACCCCTTTCTTTTCTTTGTTCCACCTTTTTGTTTCTCTCCTTTCATTTTCCTTTGCCCTTTGTTTCTGTAATTTTGCGTCCTTCCATCCTCTTTATTTATCCTCATTTGTTCACTTTCTTTTCATCTTTCTTTCATTTTTTCCCTTTTGTTGTTTCCTATTCCTGCATCACTTCCTTCTGTCTTTCTCTACTATTCACGCTTCCTTCCTTACATCCCTGCATGCTTCTATCTGTCCTTTCCTCATGTGTAAATCTCCTCCTCCATCTATTTTGTTTCTCTCTTTCTTGCTTCCTTTCTTTCCTTTTCTGCCTGCATCACTCCTCTTATCCTTCATCGCTCTCTTCATTATGTCCCGTTCCTGTTATCTCCCAGGTGTCTAGTCTTCGTTCCTTCATTTCCATCTTGCCTTATTCTGATTTTGTCTGCATGTGTCCTACCTCTCCTCCCTTTCTCCACCATTCTCTTCTTTCCCAGTTTTGTGACCTTCTTACATGCTTCCTTCCATCTCTCCCTTTCACATTTCCTACTTTTGTCCCTTTCCTCCCTCTGTCCCTCCCTTCTCCATCTCCTGTTATGTAATACCTCCTTCTCCTCCTCTTCCCCATCCTACCACCATTCCTCCACTCTCAGTGACATCACATTGTGGCAGAGCTCGTCGGTTGCTGTGGAAATGGAGATTAAACAAGCTCATTGCTAAGGGACTGCAGTCACCACCTAATGTCCCACAATGCACCTGGAGACTGTGACAGTCTCTTACATAACCCAGACAGAGACAGAGAGTAGTTTGGCCAATCGGAGACCGCCATGTCATACAGGAAGAGACAATGTGACACTGAGCCCATTCACATTGTTAATACTGCTGTTTGTATTACCACCACTACTGGTGTGACTGGTTGTACTATCACCACACTCACTAGCGTTTCTAGTATTTTTTATGGTGCAGCTGTATAACTATTACATTTTACTAGCACTACTACTATTTTATAATTACAACCACTATTTCTGATTTTCACTACTACGACCATTAATTTTACGTACAGTCTGATGGCTACTGTTTTCAGTACCATCGCGTTTTATTGGCAGGGAAAAATGCTGCACACTCCTAGTGGTACTTTATTCCCAGTCTGACTACTGACTCACCACTAGTACCACTACAGTGTAGCGTAGTACTACAACAATACTGTTTCGCTATCGCTAACATTATTTCAATTCAAATTAAAGAGCAACATAATGTAATACCCCCTCCTGATAAAAGAGAATTTAACATGAAACGCAAACTGCCACTAAAGAAATAACGAAAGACTCAAATTGTGGTAACACAGAGGAACAGGCCGACCTACAACATTCAGACCTCAGACTCCATGTGAGTCTGCAACAGAGACACAGGAACAGAAAATTAAACCCAGGTCACATTCAGCTTCTTCCCCTTCAGCCTGTTTCACTCTGACTACACACACACACACATTAATGCCAAAGGGAAACTTGTTTGTTGAAAACCTAATCTACCATAAGACTGAATTTCGCTGAAACTTTAAACCTGGCCTCATCACTAACAGAACAATAAAACCCACAATCGTCTCATCATCAATCCTCCAGGCCTCACAGAACAAATTAAAGGATCCTTACAAATCCTTCATGGAAGAAACTACAGCGTGTTGGCATGAGAAGCTTCCGTGTGTCACCCATGATGTTGGGAACCAAACTACCAAGTCTTCGTCCACCCCCCTCCCCTCCCAGCTCTAAATGGAAAGAGGATTAGCTTGGGTAATCAGAACAAACACACTATTAGCAGGTTATTAACAGAGTGCATGACTGTTTACTGTTACGTAACTGAGAACAGCTGATCCTCCTGACAAACTACACAGGGGAATATGTGAGCGATGATGCAGATGATGCTACTCTTGTCTATGTGAGCGCATAGGGTAAAGAGCAGGAAAGCCTCAACCCTTATCCACAGTTTTCCTCCTGGTGTGTGAATCTGAACTCATTGGTTAATGTTAAAACATCTTTATGCTTGTTGTAGCTACATTTTCCCAATTTATGTACAAACTCTAACCATGAATAAGAATGGTCCAGGCCTCAATAGAAGAATAATCATGTAAAAAAAGTAGAAAAAGTAGAAGACCAGCAGCTGAGCCATGAGGGACTCCTTAAATCAGATTGGTCCACCCTGCAGACTTGTTAGGGAGATGTTATCATTCCAGTGCTGCGGAGTGGATGAAGAACAGAGTCAATAAGTTTCTGCCCAAAGTAAGTGTAACCTTCAGCCACACTGGTAAAAACACAAGAATCTTTTGGGGCTAAATTTTAAATGAGCAGTTTATAAAGGTTTTACAGGGAAAAGTGTCACATTGCACTTTGGCTGCTGTGAATCAGGAAACATATAAAGGTTCACAGACAATAAACAGAACATTTATCACCAAGGTCAGAGGGTTTGTAGGTTTTCTTTCTACCTCTCTGTCTTACAAACAAAGCAGTCGTGGCAACCGACTGCCAGTTGCCTGGTAGCAGCTGCTGGGAGAGAAAAGCTGCTGCCAGCTGGACAGAATCCCGAGTTCCAGATGAACAAGGAGACAGTGAACGTTGCATCTGCAGATGGCTGCTCTCGACTGGCTCTTTTCAAAAACACTAAACTGCACTTAACATGCAGATCCACCACTCGTGCACCGTGGACGGAGAACACAGACCTCAGAAGAGCAAACTCTTCTTAAGTAATACATCTCACCACTACTCACACTAGTCACAGTGCAGTAGGTAGCGCTGTCGTCCGACAATCCTACACTCGTTAGTTTGATCCCTGGCTCTTGTGGTCACATGTCGATGTGTCTTTGAGCATGACACTGAACCCCCACTTTGCTGGTCCCGGTGAGCGTTGGCCAGCCTCACAGCAAGAAGCAGTGTGGTGGAGTGTAAAGCACAACAACAGGTAGACAAGTACTGTGCAGGTGCAGATCACTTCTGATGCTTTGCTAAACGTCATGTTTCTGACAGGTGATGAAGGTCACATTGTTAACAATGGGAAACTGTGGCATTGTTCTGATGGTTGCTTCAGTGTGAAGAAAGGTCAACCTAAGAGCAACATTTTGCAAACAGTCGCAATGCACCCCCACAATGTGTTTGCTGACTGTGTTGTCTTCAGATGCTTGTGAGGCGTTTGCTGACCACTGCACGTGAACTTGCTCAGCCAATGTGAGGAGGACGAGGCTGAGGAGGGACAGGATTGGCTGTGGACAGGAGCAGGGTGAGTCAGTTAAGGGACCTCGTAAGTGTGAAGATGTTGGATTGCCTCTGAGTGAGGGATGGAAATATGGGGTTTCTATAGCAACAGTCAGGAGATACAAGGTTTGATGACCAGCACAGAACCATCCTTCCCCTCCCCCCGCACCTCGTCCTTGTCGTCTCTGCTTGGTCATGAATAAATGACAGAGAGGGGAGGCGGGGGAATGCTGAGTTGGGCTGCAGGCTCTCTACATGCTGATGGAGGATGGAGGATGGGGGGTCAGGGAGGACAGGCGGGGGAGGGGTGATGTATCTGGTTTGTATTCAGCTCTCATCACCTGAATGTCTCCATCAGCTCCTCCTGTCTACATCCATACTGCAGAACATGGACGAGTCTGAGACAATGAGCTGACAAATACTGTGATAAGCTGCATCGTACTGTGATATTCTGTGACATGCTGTAGCATAATGTAACATATTGTACCTTAATAACATATGCTGCTAGTTATTACCGACCTGTCCTTTGAATGGAGAACTGCCACCCAACGATGGAGGAAAATAAAATACCTCTTAAATGCATTGACTCTAAAGTAACAAGCTGGTTGGTTTCAAAAGTGTTTCAGTTTTCAATATTTAGACATTAATACTTTCCACTTTTACTGAACGTGTTTTATCACTGATTAATTATTATTGTTGTTATTTGAAAATGTTCTGCAGAGGTTCAGGAACAGCTTTCACTCTAAAAAGAAGTTTGTTGTCAGGTTTATGATTTGAAATGTCATCATATTTTCTTTATTTCAATTAATTCAATTATATTTTCTTGTCTTGCCATACCCTCCTGTATCACAATATAATATTTCTCAACCAACAAGGCTGAGTGTGTATGTTGAAGTATTCAGCGCTAATGGAGCAGTTTTCCACAGCACTGCTGATGGATGTTTCCTTTATTTAGAGATCATCTCACTTTCAATCATTTACTGGAAAAATTTATGAAAATATATAAAAAATAAGAATAGTTTCTGAAGAAGCCTTGTTAAGGTTGAAAAACCAGCTTTCCTGAGTCTTTCACTTTTTAAAAACGTGTGACTTCATCTCCTGCAGCTTCACTGAGACAGTTACAGTCCACAGGACATTGTGTTAATGTCTCCAAACAAAATCCAAGGAAAGATGCAGGAGCGCATCTGAGGGACAGTGGAGATACTGTCAGCACATATTTCTTCTCTAAAATGTGTAACTTGTAGACAGTTAAGTGGCTTAGTTCTGAGTTATTTGGATTCACGGCATTTTGGATTGAGAACAGAGAATGATTTTATGTCGAGAGGTTATGATGAGACAAAATTGAAATCAGAAAAATAAAGCATGTCTTTTTCACAGACCAACAAGCCAACACAGGTTGTGGACAGACACTAACGTAGACATAAGTCATTGTTGCTTCATTGACTGTACGCAGATTGTAACAAGACGACGACAAAGAAGTCGATTTTTAATAAATCCCCTATGAACCTCCTGTGGCAGCTGACGAGCACAGGGGGCAGCTGTTACCATGGAGATGGGCATCAATGGTGCCTCCTCATGCTGCAACATAGGGAGACCAACAAACTGATCCGACGGTTTATGTTTCAATGAGAAACATCCAACGAGCTGCCGAAACATGGAGTCTGCATCCACACTGACACACAAAGACCTCTGGGGGGGCAAAGGTTGGCAGACAGTTTCTAATCCTGGGTTCATGTCATGAAGTTTGTCCTGAGGACAGTGTTGCAAGGACGGTTCATCCACTGGTTAGCGCGACTGCTCACCCATCATATCTTAGGAGAGGAAACGTCCAATCAGTAGATAAATCCAATGGATTTCATAATAATCGATAGCTGGATGGACACCAGTACATCCTAAAGAGCCCAGCACGTCTTTGACCTTGGGGTCGAAGGGTATTAGTCGGGACTGATTGGAGACCAGCTGATCTGAAGTTACACAATGAATCTTTGCTCTCAGTGTCAACGCAAACAGGACAGGAGGCAGCACTACAGCTGTAGGTAAGGAATACTTTAGCCCCCCCCTGACCTACAGACCGGGCAAAGAACCTGATGCTGTAATAATCCTCATCACTGAGGGATGACCATTACAACAGACAGCACAGGCGTCTAGTCTTTGTTCCGGACGTTTTTCCGTGTCCATGAGTTTCTGTGTGTGGTGGTTCACTGACAGGTTTTCAGCTAGTCCTGAGCCCACACACGGATTTTAACCCCATGGAGGATCAGAGGTCACAGTCAGAATTGGATTTTTGCTCTGGATTCTCTAAATGTTGTCATTATTTTAACAGCTGCAGATGATCTCCCACTAGATTTAATTCCATGTTGACAAACTTTAATCTCAGGCTCTGAACACAGTGATGAATCTGCCTCATTGTCCTTTTATCCCTGACACAACTCTGAGCCCTTGACAAATAATCCATCTTCACTTTCATCTGTTAATATGTTCAAAACGAACACATTTAATGTTAAACTATTTACCATTTATCATAAGTTGTTTTATTTTGTTTTTATTTATCTTTTGGACACAGTTGTTATTTATGAAGGAAATTGCTGACAGTTATCAGTTCTGTCAATCTGTCAATTGACAAATTGATCGATCAACAGTTAACTCGTTCAGTTCCTGCTTGGTTTGAGGTCAGGAGGTGAATCCAGCCGTGAGACAGATGTTCCTCTGCAGGAGGAAACCGATTTTCAACCTTAGACCTTCATCATCTTCATCCTCCTCGGAGTTTTGCTCAGAGGCACTGCGGCAGAGAACGAGAGGCATCACGTGGTTCCCCGCGGGCTGCCTCACCAATAGAATGAATGGACTGTAAATAGGAACCAATGGGGTGCAGGGGGCGGGTATAAAAGTCTGAGAGCTGCTTTAATCCGCAGCAGCAGCAGCAGAGCCGGATCCGCTACAGACCACATCACATCAACAGTGAACCGACAGGTAGGACACCTTTAACCCTGACCAATCACAGCACAGCCGATCAGCTCATCGATACATCAGCATGTGATCAGTGGGAGACCCGCGCCAGGCGGTTGGGAGGTGGGATTCAGGGAGACGGTGGGAGTGGGTCGAACAAAGGAGCAGGCTGAGGGCAGAGATGCAGGGGGGGTTACTGGTTGTTTACCAGCTGCGGGTCTGCAGAAAACCGTCCCTGTCGGTCTGTCTGCACCCGGCGACCTTGCAGTGCGTCCTGGCTGCAGGTGTTGCGCAGTCACCGACACAAAGCGGCGCGTCTCTCATCAGGCATCACTGATGGTGCACGAGCTGGTTTCGTTCTGGTTTCGAACATTTGTTCAGTGACTTAGTGCCCAGATTCCAACAAAAGGCCCCAGAAATAATTCCACCTTAAATCCAGCCATGCGTGAAAAGCCCTTAATCTGAGGGACACTGCGGCTCAGATTAAACCCGTTCGTGTCTCCGTCGGACCGTATGTCAGGGCTTTTGTATGTTTGAACAGGATCAGAATCGAACTCGGATCTATTTTCAGATGTTTTAATTTATGCTGATGAGCTGCTACTGCTGCGGAGACCGGTTAAAGGGTCAAAACGAAGGAGGAGATTCCGGTATGTTCGGTCCCGTGTGGCGGGCTCAGGTGCTGAAGGTGACCCAGGCGTCTGAAGGGTTAATCCGGTCTGCGGCTGCGTCACTGCGCCGGCCTGTGTCCCTCAGGCGTATCTCGATCCGAAACGGGCCTGTGGTGCCATTAAATGCCGTTTTTCCTTATTACACAGAAGGTGCATTTACTCGTACAGTATTTCCGGCTACATCTCATCTTCAAACGGGATATGATGTACATTCAACCTCAGAAACATGAGACCGTTCATGCACCAGGAATACCACTAAAATATATAAAAATACACTTGCTACTAGTCTGGCTACAATCGAGTATTTTAACTTGATGATGATGATTATTGATATTTGTGAAGATACAAAGGTCCGAAGCGCAATGTAACAGGAGCCAGTCGAACCATGTGACGTCCTCTAACGGTTCCAGATCAGAGTTTCTCGCAGGGAAAAAACTGCTGGCTTCGATGTTTCCTGACTGAGGAAAGTAACAAGTGAATTTAATGCTGAGAATAACAAAATAAAGGGGAACCTTCTGGTTTTTGTGACACACTGACAGCAAATCAAAGCTCTGCTGCTTCCCTCTGTTGTTTCCCACTTGTGGCCTGATCACTGATCTGTTCCCAGGTCAGCAGCCGGACGACACCATGCCCTTTGGAAACACCCACAACAAGATGAAGATGAACTACTCTGCAGAGCAGGAGTTCCCCGACCTCAGCCAGCACAACAACCACATGGCCAAGGTGCTCACGCTGGAAATGTACGCCAACCTGCGGGACAAGGAGACGCCCAGCGGCTTCACCCTAGATGATGTCATCCAGACTGGGGTCGACAACCCAGGTGAGAGGTCCAGGAGGAGGAAACAGCCCTGAGACCAGGTGTAAAACCTGTTTGTTTGGTCGTTTTAGACACACAGCAGAAAATGGACATGAACTGAGTCAAACTGACTCTGTGCTACAGAACTACCAGAATGATCATGTCCATGTCCTGCAGTCCTCCCGGACCCTTAAAGACATGGGGACATTATGAACCTAAAGTAAAGGTTTTACCAGCAGGGATTATACTGGAAGCACCACGTGAAAACCTGGTCTTGAACTCACTTGTCTTTTTATCTACCCCTGTGTCATTGGTTCTTGTTTATTTTCCCACTGCTGCGATTGAGCTGCAGCTGCTGCACAAAAAATCCAGAATTCATAAATGTCCTTGAAGTCACGCCTTTACACCCCTGTCCAACACCCCAAACCTGTAACTCTATCCAGGTCAGGTATCCGTCTTCCCAGACTGGACACAATGTACCCAGATATGATAGCATCTCTCATAAAACAGGTAACTCCACCCACCAGGTAACCTGTACCTGTAACTCAAGTGAATCCCTTTTTGCAAACCATGTATCGCCCTCTGCTATGCCAGGACACTCTGTTCCCCAGACTCAGACCAGGCATGGTTCTTCCCTTTCACACAGACATGTTCTTGATTGGATCAGGTTAAATTCTGCTCCTTAAATCCCCACTGAAAGAGAGGAAGTGTTTGGTGCACCTTCCTTTAGCCTTCTGTCAAAGCGAACACGCCTCAGCAGATACGAACATAGTCCAGAGCCAATAATGAAGGGACGTTGTGTCTCTGCAGGTCACCCCTTCATCATGACAGTGGGTTGTGTCGCCGGAGATGAGGAGACGTACGAGGTGTTCAAAGACCTGATGGACCCAGTGATCGAAGACCGCCACGGAGGATACAAACCAGCAGACAAGCACAAGACAGACCTGAACCCAGAAAACCTGCAGGTAAACCAAAACAAAAGTCTTTGGCCATCTGACTACACTTTTTATTCCCCATTAGGTTGCTAACAAAGAAACCCACCACTTCCTCCAAGTTCAGTTCAGTTCTTCAGCTTATCAAAAGCTCCCACTTTCTGAAAGGTTTTAGTGTTGAAGAGATTCAGACATTTCACACAATAGTGAATTTCTGTTGAAATTCTGATATCCAGTCTCACCAGTTTTTTTGTATAGTTCACAATCATAAGAGCATCAGAACATGAGAGGAAACACCGAGCATCATTCAGAGCTAGTGGTGAACAGGATTTTGCCCACCCTTCCTCAGATAAGGGTCACTAACATGTAGATGAGTTCGTTCAGTGTTTGTGGGGAGAGGAAGCTCTCAACAGACTTCCCGTTTTAAATCAGTGCCTCCTGGTTTTACTTACATCAGATGATGTCCACTGAACAGTTTTGGCTTTGGCTCTATTTCTGATGGGGGGGGCTGTGCCTGAAGTTTCCACAGATCTCCATATTGTCTTCTCCTTGTCAGGGTGGAGATGATCTGGATCCAAACTATGTCCTGAGCTCTCGGGTTCGGACAGGACGGAGCATCCGTGGCTTCTGCCTGCCGCCGCACTGCAGCCGCGGAGAACGCCGCGCCATAGAAAACCTCGCCATCGAAAGTATGACGTCATTTCCTCCTCTTGGTGCTGAGTCACTGAGCAGTCTCTTCACAAGGCCTTTTTTTAAAAAAAGCTCTGGCTGCAGCTGAAAGTGAGCTGTCTTTATTTAGACGTTTTCCCATCATGCCTCAATGAACGCAGATCAAACTGTTACATAACTGTGAGCTATGTCATCCTGCTGAGACTCCTAATGAGGCCAAGAGCTCAGTCCATGCAAAACCACCTCTTTCATATTTAAATGAGACTTAACTCAACTGAACCGGCCTAAACTGGACTGAACAAGACGGGCTGAGACCAGCCGCCCGGGGTCACTGCTGCCCCCTACTGTCTGAAAACGTCTATTTATGATGGAGAACAACGATGCTGCCCAGCAAATTAGAAAGCTTAAAAAAACTGAAAACTACTTTACTTAGCAAAACCATTACTGAAAAAAAGTTGAGTAAATTTCAACAAAATGTTGGACATAAAAAATAAAAAAGTTGGTCTTTAGAGGAATTTCCCTGAGATTACTTGTTAATGTTAAACTTTTCTAAAGTAAAAGCTGACAGTACCCAAATCCCTCCATCACTGAAGTAATGAGATGTAGAACGTTTTGGTTAATGTTGTGTGCAGAGCTTTTCCAACTCACCGGTACACAAAGAGCTTCATACTGCTTGTCATTCAGCCATTCATACACACACGACAGGGGGGCTGCTCAATAAGCCCCTTAGTTGGAGAAGCCAGAAATCCAACCAACAATTCTGGGACTTGTGGATGACTGCTCCACTTCTTGAGCCACATGTTGCTGAAATTAATAGACAAAGATATGGATGTAACTCTGCTTTTCATGTGAAAATACCAGATGCAGATGACAGTAAAAGTTTCGTTTATGACAAACATATCTTGTTGTCTTCTGATCTGACAGTCCTGTTTGTCTGACCATTGACCTCTGAGCAGTTGCCCTTTGACCTCCTGTGTGTTGCAGGTCTGGACTCCCTAGACGGGGACTTGAAGGGAAAGTACTATGCGCTGAAGAACATGACAGAGGAAGAGCAGCAGCAGCTCATTGATGACCACTTCCTGTTTGACAAGCCCGTCTCCCCGCTGCTGCTGGCATCTGGCATGGCCCGCGACTGGCCCGATGGCCGTGGTATCTGGTCAGTTAACTCACTGCAACCTCTGAACAATTCACCTTTAGTCTAATGAGGAACAAAATGACACGACACAATTTTTTTATCCATCAGATTTTTGCATAAAGGAAATCATTTACAGAAAGATAAACATAGAAATGTTAACGGCAAAAAGGTAATAAATGCCAGAGAACCCAGAAAAAATAGGAAGATGTGACAAACTAATGGAGCGCAAACAAATTGAAAACCTTACACAGTATAAACTTCTACATCAGGGTAAAATGAAATAAAATGCAAACTCTGGATCACGTACTGTGACACAGAGTTTATTCCAAGTCTGAACAAATGCAGAAATACACATGTGAATTGTAGACGTACTTCCTCTGATTACGCCTTCCCCGTCTGCTCTACCTGCAGGCACAACACAACAAGACCTTCCTGGTGTGGGTGAATGAAGAGGATCACCTGCGCGTCATCAGCATGCAGAAAGGAGGCAACATGAAGGAGGTCTTCAACCGCTTCTGCACAGGACTCACCAAGGTGAACACCTGTCATTTCCTGCTCAGGAGTCGTGCAGTAGGTTCACCTGAAAACCATCTTACCTGTCACTTGTCCCCCCTTACCTCTGTATGGCAGATTGAAGCCTTGTTTAAGGAGAGGGATCATGAGTTTATGTGGAACGAACACCTGGGCTACATCCTCACCTGCCCCTCCAACCTAGGGACCGGACTGAGAGCTGGTGTCCATGTGAAACTACCAAACCTCAGCATGCATGAGAAGTTTGGAGAGGTCCTGAAAAGGTTGAGGCTGCAGAAGAGAGGCACAGGTACAAACTTCAGCCCTCACAAACAGGCATTTCACATTTGTTAGAGCAGTAAACTGACGTTCCAGCCGACGATAAATGTTACGGGACTGGCAAAGCTCATTCAATCCACAGGGAGGCTGATTTGGGCTTTAGACTTTACTTAGTTTACCCAGAAGGATAAGAAACCAGTCTGAAGTTTCTCTTTTCTGTGTGTCTCAGGTGGCGTGGACACAGCGGCGGTAGGGGGAGTGTTTGACATTTCAAACGCGGATCGACTGGGGTTCTCTGAGGTAGAGCTGGTCCAGATGGTGGTGGATGGAGTCAACCTGCTGGTGGAGATGGAGAAACGTCTGGAGGCCGGAGAGAGCATCTGCGACCTGATGCCAGAGCAGAAGTGAACTGTTTCAGCTGTATCCTCTAAAAGCCCCCGCCAAGCCCACCCCTCACCCCTGTCCTTTCATCACGCCCACCCCCACCCCCCCCCACCCTCACTGTAATCAATCAGAAAAAATCCTGAAGCTGCAGGACATTTAAAGCCGCTGAATTAGACTTCAGTCTTCCAACATGTGAAGGATTTTTTTTATTTCCTGTCTCCACCTGTTGGACTCATATAACACCTGATATAATCAATAAAGTCTCTGTGGCCCCAAACTGAAGTGTGATGTTGCTCACCTGTCTTCACTCGGCATACAGCTCTCATACAAACACCAGGTCTCCCATGTTCAGGAGTTTAACTCTATGTTTTTCTGATTACAAACCAGGCACATCACCATAGTAACCTGATCCTGAAAAGCTCAATCATGTTATTCAAGATTATTCTAATGATCTGCTAGTGTGTCACATATACACTTTCAGATGTGGATCAATAAAGGGATACAAATGTCTGGAGAGGTGAAATGTCCAGTTACAGAGGGGTAAAGTTATCTCAGAACCATTGGCTTTCGGCTGAGTGAAGCCAGATAAACCGAGGAGAACCCGACTAACACATTACAGGCCTGAATAAATCTGAATCTAAAGAAAGTGAGTCTTACAGCCGTTTCAGCAGAGATGCCTCCTTGTGGTGATGTACGGTGAGGAGGTGGATGTTCCTGCTGACTCACACCCACTAAATGGCAAAAAAGTTCTGTGACTTGGATAAGAAATCTTGAATGGAAAAAAACACATCAGAAAACTCATTACCTTCTGATCAAATCAACAATAATCTACAGGAATGAATCCTGCTGACTGGGCCTTTGGAGCTCCCATACACAAACCTTTAGAAGAGAACCTTTATTCGTCACATTGATCACATATACATTTGCACATACATGTTACAGTGAAATTTACTCCTGCATATTTAACCCATCCCTCTTGAGGGAGCAGAGGGCTACCACAGTTTGGCGCTGGGTGTCTTGCTCAGGGACACACCTGGTGGGGGGGCTGGGGATTACAGGTAGGCTAGGATTTCCCACACCGGGATTTGATCCCGCATTGTCCGTTTTGTCCTCCAGCATCTCTACCCATAATCCTCTGCAATCATTCTATATCCAGGTGTAAATCTTTTAACAATATCTACTACTCTTTGGGCTTTTCCCATCAGGGGTCACCACAGCGAATCATCCTTTTCCACTTCACTCTACCCTGGGCATCTTCCTCACTGACACCAGCTAACCTCATGTCCTTTGTTAGAACATCCATATTTTTCCAAAACACCTGCAGATGCTTTCAGTTTTTATAACTGAACAAAGTTTAATTTAGTTTCTAATGTGACATTTTATGACGACAAATATTACGTTCAACTTATTAAAATACTTCACAGATAAATCTGCCAAAACTTTGGGAAGCCTGAGATTTTTACTGGTCTGAGAAAACATCAAACAAAGCAGATCCAGAGAGAGATGCAGAAAGATGGAAGCAAAACATATCTGAGAAATAAAAATGAATCCTTACTGGCATCACAGCTGCATTGCCACGGATCTAATCTAATTTCTGCATCATCTTCAGAGCACAAATGAGCACAGGTCAAGAAAACATGACTATGGAGACTTTTCTGCAGGTAAATTAAATGACTAATTCCTTTAGGTGTCAACTGTGTTATTCCAGGAACAGATGATTGAGTTATAGTTTTCTTTGTGGTGAAGTGCAAGGAACATGTATTTAAGGTGTATTTAGGCATATGTGTAGGGGTGCACTGTTGGAAACTAAATCGTACCAATCTCAGTGGATTAGACGGTCTTCCTGGTCCAGCACCTTAAATCCAACATGTTATTTTGTTTACACACTAAACCTGAGGATAAACCAACAAATATGACATCATGCTATCTTATGAACTGACCTGTTAATCTACATATGAACAAAACCGGGTCCAGGTCTCAGGATGAGTAGCCTCACAATAAACATGAAATGATGACACTGTTACTGGGACACGTTTCAGTTTGATCTCTTCCTGCAGACAAACCAGATTAACCACTACGCAGAAATTCTCAGACCTGAACTGTTTAGGAACAGTAACCTGTCATTTAGAAAGACTCCACATAGAAAGCTGCGCTGTGTTCAAGGTGTTTAATGAGACACGGGTGAACCTGAGGTTCTGTCAACAAACAACAACAAATGATCAGCTGACAACCAGCTGACTGCTCACATGTACAAAAGAGGAAACAAATCAACATGAAAACAAGCTGAGTCTATTATTTACATTCACAATCACTGACTCAGTCTGACCTGACTGACCCTGCCACTTCTGGTTAAACGCCGCTCCGACTTGTACTCTGACGGGTGGATCCAAAACTTCTGCAGGTTTGTTTCGGTGAAGGCTCTTTGAAAATAAAATGTAAATGTACATCAGAGCAGAACATTTCCTTTGTCTTCTCGTAGCAAGTCACATGATTATTTGCATCAGTCAACCATGTTGGTTCATCAGAAGTGCAACGTGGAGGACGAGCCCCTGCTGTGCCGGGAGCAGGACGGGAAACCCCATATAGATGGAAAGCAGGGCTTAAATGAGAAAGAGAGATTTGTCAGTGTCCAAACAATAAATTTCAAACCATTTAGTTTCATTTATGGACCAACATAATGACCACATAATGTTCATAAAACACACACTTGTGTAAGAGGATAACAAAAGCAGCTGATAGTTTAATCTCTTCCCACAAGCAAGCGTTGAAAAATTGTTTGTTGTAAATTTAAGTAGTGTGAACCAGCTAAAACATCCTCACACTCTCACACACACACACACACACACACACACACACACACACACACACACACACACACACACACACACACAATGAGTGTGGACATGTCTGCATTCATGTTACCTGTCTTTCTCTGTGTCTACAATTTGAGCTCATTGGCAATTTTGGAGGCGATGTTCTTGAAAGCGATGGACGTCCCTGAGATCCGTTTGAACCGGACCCCATTGAGCGACAACCGGGGCAGTTTGCATACCTCCATCTCCCACTGGACAAGACTGTCAGCATGTCCATCTCCGTGGACGCAGAGCAGCAGAAAGCGCTCGCGCTGCTCATAGTCACAATTGTTGGCATCCAGGACCTTCCTGATTTCCCTCATCATGTCCAGGGGCTCCATGGAAGACGTGGTCTTCATGCTCCAGGTGAACCTTAGGGAGCGGGGCTTTGAGTCCTTCACCTGGGGGGCAGCAGGAGAACCGGGTTCGTCCTTTTGGTCAGATGACACATTACGACTGGTAGGGGAGCAACAGGGAGAAAAAAGTCAGAGTGTGGGACACAACGGTCAGCAAGATAGGTTACAGGTACAAAGTGAATTTACAGTGTGGTATTCCAGAGGGCTCCACGTCATTGCAAGTGTCGTTTCTGACATGAGAAAAAAATTACAATCATATATCCAACTGTGTTTCTTCAAAGTTTATCTTTAATAAACCTGTGCTGATCGAGGTTTCTGTTCACATGCAGGAAGAAACCGTGAACACATGATTGATTTGAAATGTTGGACTTCGACAAAACAGCTAATTCCCAGCAGTTCCACAACACGATAATTCATATAAGGTGGTAACTGTGCCCCTCTGATGAAACTAAATCTCTTTAAGCGACTGAATGATCCACAAGATCACTAGTCAGTCTGTGTGTCGATCGGCTGCTTGCTGAGGACATCTGTGGAAACAGCTGCTTTCTACTTTCTAAATCTTTCTAATTCCCATGTCTTGATTAAAACCCATCTCATTATAGATGTAAATCTTTAAACACAAGCAACAAACATAATTTAATCTGGAAAATGCTCAGTCTGTCCCCTGCTGACTTACCTGGACCCTTCAGGTCTTCCATTCCTCTCAACTTCTGAACCACCTCTGACAGCAAAGAAGCGAAGAAATAAGGTGGGTAGAGAGGACGAAAGGAGAAATTAAGTTTATGTGATAATAAGCATATGAAATATTAAGAACGAAAGAAAAACATGAGAAACAGAAGAAGAAGAAGAGGTAAGATGATGGTTTGAGAATCAATAAAGCACAGAGGGGAAAGCAAACAGATTGGCTAAATCCAGATTCACCTGTCTGAGGGCTCTCAGACTGCCTAACTAATAAGAAACCTTCTGTCATGGCTTGCACTAGCGTACCTGCGTGTGAGTTTGGAGGTGAGCTTGGAGAACAGGTTAGTGGACCCTCTGGCCCGTGACCGAGCAAGAGGTGAGGTGTCATGTGACAGGCTGGGTGAGGCCGGGGGGCCGTTGTAGGTGGCGGTCCGTCTCTCTCTGAGCTGTCCCCCGTGGAAGGTGCTGCGGCTGGCCGTACCCCGTGGGAAACGCATACGATCAGGGGGAGTCGATCCACTGCTCATGCTGTGGGTGGATGCTCCGCCCACTGATCTCGGAGTAGGGGTGGTTGTTGAGCTGGGGGTGGGGTCAGTAGACTAATGAATAACATGAATACATTAATCATAATTTCATCACAATTATTTCTGTGTCCGAAGTGTATGTGGCCCTGGACTGATGTGTTACTATTGAAATAAGAGACGTTTGTCTTTCAACACAAACATGAGACAAGGCTACAGTCAATTATGGAGTTCTATGAGCTGAAGTGATAGAGGACAAGCAGGGTCTCCTCAGACTGCAAGACACTTACAGGCCTGGTGTCCTCATGTTTGTCTACATGTACATTTGTCATTAGCACTCAAGTTCTGAGGACACAACAGGAAACATTCACCTATCTCTTCTGTCACACCAAAACAAGCACTGGGTCAGGTTTTATATGGTTTTTCTTTTTAATCTCAGATATTAAACTTCCTGCCCAGTACAGAGCCTTGACTCTCCTAGAGTGCTGCCTTGCAGACCTGTACCTGTTCTCTTTGCCGTTCTGCACCACAGGCTGTCGATCCGCAGAGCTCCTCTCACTGCAAACATACGTGTTTCTCCGCGTCATGTTGGACGATCCTGCCTGGGACAGTTCAACACAGCATGAATCACAAACAGATCCAGCCTCTACAGGTCTGGTCTCATCTGAGTTCACACCAGAATCGGACATCTGGGTTATCAGGTAACAAACACAGAACACTGTTCTTTGTGCGGAAAGTGACGCTGAAATCTGTCAGGAGTCTAACAAAAGCTTATATATTTTGTTTGTTTGGATCCCAGTTCTTAGTGTTTTACAGAGATTTGTGCCCAAGTGCTCATGTTAGGTTACATCGGAACTGTTGTGGTTTAATGCTGGCATATATTGCCAGTTTTAACCAACTATTTAAGGTTTATGCCTACTTTTGTTCAGTCTAGGGATTCACCGAAGCATTGAATGCTTTTAATTCAAGTGTCAATGTGTAATAATGTAAATAAAATTTATTTCAAATGATTAAACTTTTCCTTTGGAGGAGCTAAAGCTGTTTTGCTTTAGCTCATATGTTGTTAGGTTAAATAATATAATTTTGGTCTATGACACTGACACTAAGCCTGACCCCAGCTTCCTGTTTCAGACTTAACTGGTAAGTAAACTCACTGTAGGAGTGGCCGATGCCTTCCTTCGGTCAGGGATGTCGGCCATGTTGGGGTTGTTGGCGTTCCCCAAAGGAGGACTGCCCCCCTCTACAGGACTGGACTTCCTATTGTGACCCCCTGCTTCCTGCGGAGACTCCCCCCCTGGAGACATTGCCGTCTGACTCCTCCTGGGCTGAGGAGCAGCAGAGGATGTAGGAGACACTGAGGAGGACACAGAGGAGGTGTGAGAAAGTAAAGTTTCATTTTTTGGGGTATTCATAATCACAGTCAAGCCCTAGTCTGGTACCTTGGTCGCTGTATCTCCGCTGTTTGGAAGACGAGGAGGAAGAGGAGCGCTGTGGGAGGAGGTGAGCAGGAGACTGGCTGTTGCTGTTGGACGGCAGAGGTTTGAGCAAGGAGACACCACCAGACAATGATGCGTCCATCACATCCACCTAAACCCCAAACACACATGAGTTACACCTGCCACTCAGCTGATGTAAAGTTTACACCTGCTGTTATCAGGGTAACCCCTGACCTCAGCGGCCTTGCATCCCAGTAGCAGGTAAGTGGCTGTGATGTCATCATACTTCATCTTGGCGAGCGAACTGTTGATCTCGTCTCGGGAATAACCCATCCCCACCATCACATCTACAGCAAACAAAGCCACAGGGACAGTGAGACAGATGACAGGAGACAGGAGACAGCAGTGGCACTGACAGTTCAAGGAATAGTTTGAAGATGGTCCTAAAAGAAGGTTGAGTTTTATCTTCTTCTTCTCCTTCGGCTTTTCCCATCAGGGGTTGCCACAGCGAATCATCCTTAAAAGGTTGAGTTTTATACATATTTAAAAAAATCTCGCTTGCTAAAACATTTCATTTCTCTACAGTACCTGGGAATGTTTCCATGCAAAATGCAACTACACTGTAAGAAAGGAGGAAAGAACCTTCTGACTTAATCTGTACAAGTTGGCCCATGCTCCGTGCTCTCGTAGCAACTGTAAAAAAAGTGTAGCAGGAAGTGTGTTCTATCTGATGAGGGCCTTTCAACATGTTTTTTAAACTGAGAGCATGTTTAGGCCCTACAGTTGTTTATTTTTCAGTATCATCTTTCTGAATTCTGCTGTAAATTCACTTAACAAAAACAAAAAGAAAAAGTAATGAGTCAGTACCGATCCTTTTCTGGTCTCTAATGTCCAGCTCCGGCTCAGCAAAGGGCTTCAGCATGTCGTCATCAAACCCAGCGTTGATCCAGCGGTCCTTCATGACTTGCTGAACAGGAAACATTCTTAAAGACACGCTCCACACTAAATTTCTCATAAGCTTTTGTATCTAAAATATTTTTAAAAACCCAGTGAGCTCACAAGACAGATGTTGAGAGCCGACACAGACAAACAAACAGGATGGGATGAATCAGGTGATGTCAGAAACCCACCGTTAGTAATTTACAAGACAAGTTAAAGAAATTACTTGACTATTAATCCTTTCCAAAAAGATTTAGCTTCCCTGACAACTATCATAGTAATCATCACCTCAAATGTAACAGCCCCCATAATTATAACTATTACGTCACAATTTAGGACAGACCAGAGAATTTAGTGGAACAAACTAGTTAAATCCAAAACCAGGGGGAAAAAGGGTTCAGAGTAAATCAGCACCTGAGTTCAGTAAGAACAAATAAAAGAAAATGCTACTCTCAGTTTAAACTAAACGCAGATACTTCCACGGCAGCTGCCCAATGATCTCTGATCTTGGTAATATAATCCATAAACTGCTGCTTTGACCTCCCATCAGGACATGTCTACGACCCATACAGACACCATAACTTGTGACATACAGACTTGACTCTCACTCATGTGTCTACAGTGAACTGACAAATGTGTTGATGCCCTGACCTCCAGAGTTCCTCGTTTTCCTGGATTCAGCACCAGGAATCGTTTCAGCAGGTTCTCGCAGTCAGTCGACATGTAGAATGGGATACGGTATTTACCCCGCAGTACCCGCTCCCTGAGCTCCTACGGACACACAAACACCAGAAGAACTGACTGGATGGTTGGAGTGTTTCTTTAAATCTCTTTAAGGTGTAACAGGGGATCAGAGGCTCCAGGACTGCTCCCTGAGGGGCATTAGAAAAATGCTTCTCTCTGTGAGTAACTGACCTTGAGGTTCTGTCCATCAAATGGCAGAGAGCCACTGACCAAAGTGTAGAGGATCACCCCCAGACTCCATACATCTACTTCTGGACCATCATACTTCTTTCCCTGAAGCATACAGTATCAAAACTGGGTACACCATGACCAGGACAGAATGGATGAAAGGATGAATGTGTGACTGTACAGGTACCTGGAACAGCTCAGGAGCAGCATATGGAGGAGAACCACAGAAAGTGTCCAGTTTCCCACCGACTGTAAACTCGTTACTGAAGCCAAAATCTGCGATTTTAATGTTCATGTCTGCATCGAGGAGGAGGTTCTCCGCCTGCAGGGGTGGGGTCAGCAGCTTATCATGTATGTTAACAATGTGTTTTAATGCCCGATGTGTGACTGAGTGTGAGCATTTACTGTTTTACCTTCAGGTCACGGTGAACAATGTGCTTCTGATGGCAGTACTGAACTGCAGACACTATCTATAGAGATGCACAAAGAGACAAAAACAGAGATGTAACATACAGTAGGTAAAAGGGACAGACACAGATAGAATGTCTCTATGCCTGGCTCAGCGGCACTGAGTTACATTAACCTGATGCCTGATGCAAAGAGGGAAGCACATAAATCCATCTCTGTCACTGCTATATTATGGGATGCTGGTCGGCCCCAGATATCACCATGGTAACAGCAGTGTGTGTGTGTGTGCATTACTTGTCTAAATTTAGCTCTGGCCTCCTTTTCTTTCATCCTCCCATGTGCTACGAGGTAGTCGAAGACTTCACCTGCAGAACATACACAAGTGTGTTTTTATTTCCCCATGGGGACTTCCCATTGACTTACATTCTGTTTTTCTTACTCTGACCTTACACAGTACTTAAGGTACTTTAGTGTGATGACATAAAAATATGTCATCACACTAAAACTCATTCCTGAACACCAGTATCTGGTTAACACCAAATCCAAAGCAAAAAAACAAACAAAAAAAAACCCAAAAATTTTATCACAAACAGTGATGAAGGTCAGATGCAGGTCTAGTTTAATTTCAGACTGTTGGACCTGGTTCCACTCCAGTGGAACCAGTTTAACTTTCATGTTGTGACTGACCTCCACTGGCGTACTCCATCACCAGGTACAGAGTCTTCTCCGTCTCTATCACCTCAAACAGCTTCACTGGACAGATAAGAAGAAACAAGAGTCAACAAATACACAATACAAAGAGACAAAAAGGCAGGAGAGGGTGAGGCAGGGAGGAAGAGGTGTTACTCACCAATATTTGGGTGATTTAAGATCTTCATGATTCTGACCTCTCTGAAAAGCTGAGAAACAAACACACAAATCAAGATTCTGGCTTCATCTGATCACAGACACATTAATTCTGCAGAAGAACCATATGTTTGTCTGAGGTCAAATCAACTTCACTGTCAGTCAGAACCAAACCTCCAGTGGCTCCAAGGTCAGACATGAATATTTCAAATGGTTCTGGCAGCATCTGAGGAAGTTTAACCTTCCACAGGAGCAGCTAATTCAGTTTTCACTGAGTCTGTCCTGTCTGGCCTGGAAACAGGATGAGAACAAGATTTCAGCAAACCGTGAGAACTGCAGTGGCCATCACTGGTGTTCCTGTGCCCACTCTACAGGACCTGTGCACATCCAAAGCCAGGAAACGGGCAAAGACCACTGACCCCTCTCACCCTGGACACAACCTCTTTCAGACAAGAACAGCTACTTTCCTCAGGCCATCACACTCATCAACAAGTGACCTTGTATAAATGCTGCACTGCTACATGTCAGCTAATAAAAACCACAAGCTCATTCCCTGTACGTGTTAACAGCCAATCAGGCGGATTCTTATGCTCATGCTGTAGGTCAATGTTACAACATGGCTGTAAGTTCAGACAGACTACTTGCACCCCAGACATCAGCTCCACGCAGTGTCAGCAATATTTACTACTACCTGTAATTATTGATAAAGGTATGTGTTAATCACACTAATTTTGCAGGGGGGTCATGGTCTTCAGTCACCAGTTTAAATACTCTTCGAACAGCTTCGCTAACTTTATCCTAGCAAAGTAAATTATGTTTTGTTTGATTAATCTCCAGTCGTCTGTAAATGTATTAGAGAAAAACTATAAAAAGGTAAAAGAATAGGCAAATAGTCAAGTAAAAAACTGTTTTATGATACAGACCAATCACTGATGCTGTCTGACTTCAAGCACAGACATCACCATCAGTGTTCGAACACTCATTCAGATATCAGGGTCTAAAACTGATCTGGACTGTAAACTGTGTAATCACTAACTGTTACATTTGTCAGCGCAGTTTCTAAATTATCATAGTATCTTCATGTGTGATTAGACAATAGTAGCACAAATACAAAAAATTCACATCCTGAACCACAACAAACTGCAGATGTGGCATTTTAAAGGTCTCATGTAATATTCCTGATCAACAGATGCTGGCTCATTCTTTAAATCAGATTATTCTGCGAGCCTATACAATCTTTCTGAGAGAGGTCACAGAGGTCTAAATCCTGACCCCAGCCAGTGGAAAACAAACCTGATCAATAACCAGCTGATCAGTCTGTGGCCGGACTGATTGATCCATGCTTACTGCTGCAAACACACTCAGCTACATCTCACTGATCTCACAGTCTGACCAAAAACACATCAGGCATGAATCAAGTGCATTTATTAAATAAATAATTTTCAGACTTAAGATCCTGCCTCCCACCATGACAATATTCTGCCAGAAACATCAGGCACAGCCATATTTCAAACAGCTGAACAAAAGTTATAATAAAGTGAGCAATCAAATCCATTTGAGAGTTACCTGAAAGTGAACTTTGTACAAAAGATGTAAATATAGTCAGTGAAACAATTAACAAATTGTTTCCAAAACCTCAAACTCAGTATTATTTACAGGAGAATATCACAGATCATTGAGGCCCAGTGATCTGACTGACTGTTCTGACAGTTTCACTACAGCAGTTAACCAGAACCTCAGAGTTTTTTTAATTTGATCTGATCCAGAGTTGTTTACCTTCTGCAGGCTGGTGGGGTTCAACTGGGTCTTGTCGATGATTTTGATAGCCACCTGTCAGAAGACAGAGAACATTGAAAGGTAAACATTCCTGTTGTGTGTTTCCAGGTGAAGCAGGAGAGTACATGCATCTCACCTCTCGTCCTGTCAGGATGTGTCGGGCCAGTTTGACTTTAGCAAAGTTCCCCTTTCCGATAGTTTTCAGCATTCGGTAGTTCCCCACATGTGGAGACTCCTCTCCGGCAGAAGTTGAGGAGGCTTTACAGCGAGCAGAGCGGACAGAGCGGGACACCACTTCGCTGCGCCCATCATCCGCTGAGGTATGCTGGGAAAAACATTACAGAAAAACAGGTCAGGTTTTAATTTTAATTAATTCATCTTCATGAGTGGATCCATCAAACCTTCTGCTGCTAATGTTCACTGACCATTACAGTTGTTTTCAAAGTGATTAACATTACCGATGTATTATATTATAGTTTTTAATATAATTAGGGCTAAACCATTGATTAATTTCCAATCAATGCTGCAATTTTACAGAGATCTTACTGTCCAAGAAATTACTTTCAACAACATAATCATGGTGTGTTTTAGAGCTTGTTCCTCTTTGTAGAGGTGGCTTTTAAAACACACAATAGTGTCCTGAACTAACAACATTTTAGGCATTGTGAACTGAAAAATACAACAGAGGAGGCCCAGAACTGTTGACTGGCTTTGATCCTGTATCAAGAAGCAATGCAGAAAAAAATATTTTTAAATTAACATGCCCCTGTCCTAATTTGGTATCAAATTCAAAATGTTCAAAAAGAAGTCAGTAAATGAGCAAGTTCGTAAATAAAATAATCTTTTTTTACTTTTAAAAGCAAGTGTGTCTTTGTTCTATTTATAATAAAATACTAATTTAAAATCATTCTTACATCACTTTATTCTGCTTTAATATACACTTTAAACAGTGTCAACAGCTGTATTTTCTCGATTTCCATGACTATGGGTTAGGGTTAGTAATACTAACTAACCAATACTGAAAAACTGGTCCAAAAATAACTATGCTATTTTAGCTATTTTAATACAGCAAAGCCTGATTTATCAAGCCGTCTGTGAAACCTAAAACTACCAGATGTTACCAGCTTCCAGACTGTTGGACAAAGCCATCAGGACTCAAACGGACAGCTTTACTTTTTGTGTAAACATGTCCTGTCTCAAAAATCAACATTCACCTTGAAGTGAAAGATTGTTGTGGGTCCTCAATTGTTATTTGTGGACAAAGGAGCATAATGCAAATTAAAATGAATGCATCATGCATCATATTGTGATTAACCTATGCTGCACACAGCTGTGTATTACAACACAACACCTAGACACAGGCAGATGAGCTGAGCCTGTACTGCACCCTGAAATAACTCTGATGCAGTGGAGATGAACTGGGTCAGATCAGATACTTACTGCTGAGAGCCGCTGCCTGGTGCCGCTGAAACCTTTCATCCTGATGTTACAGAGACCAGAGCATGGCTTGGGCTACAGCCACAGACCTGCACCCATCACCACCCATCTGTACTGATCCACTGCCCAGGGTGGAATGGGACACGTAACAGCCCCCGCCTCCCATCCTCTTTTAAGCTGCAGTGTGATTGGGGCTCTGCAGCTACCAATTATCGATCAGAAGGTGGCGTCAGACAGGTGGATACACCTGACCAGCCATCCCATTATCATTCATTGTGACTCGTGTGGTTTTTTTTTGTGTGGCTCCTCAAGTTGTGTTAAACCACCTGAAATCTCCAGAACCCTCTCTGACACCTTCCCAGCAGCTCTGCTATTAACAGACATACTAAAATGACCAAATATTCTCTCTCTGGACAGATTTACACTTACAATAACAATAACAAGAACCTCCTTAGTCATTTTTTCTAAATCAACGAGAACTTTTAAAGTCGCTACTTAAACATTCAGAGATCCAACTGGACCTGAATCAAAGATACTCAAAATCTAACCTGAAAAAAAAACGGACAGTGAAACCTGCTGAATAAGACATCCTCGAGGAGAAAAATGTCTCTTGACCTGACCATGTACAGATCTAATGAAACCACATCCGGGACTGTAGGACTTCTCGGAGCGATCTGTAACCTTTTACAAAATCCAGGAAACACCCAGAACCTTTATTAGAATGCTCATGTATTAAAGTCATGGGTTATTTATCAGGTTATTTACCTGTTCATGGGTTATAAAGTCAGGGGTATCAACCCTTTACAGATGAGCCAACCACTACAGTGGGTGATCGAACTTAATCAGAACTCACATTTTCAGCGTCCCGCTCATTAACAGTGGGTAGGGGGGTCCTGGTGGACATGTTACCCGGGTCAGTGCGAGGGAGGCTCGGTCATGAAGCCTCTTGTCCGCCCCGGAACACCTGTCCAAAGTTAGCGGGCTGTCAACAAGCTGCGTCAACTTCCAGTCGGCTTATCTCCGCAGTATTTCACCTGACATCCCTGGCTCCAATCCTGGCTCCAAGATAAGAGGTTTTCTGGTCCGACTCGGCTCAGTTAGGCTTCTTTTCCGGGAGTTTCATACCGACATCAAACCAAAGTGAACCGGAGCAACAGTTCCTCTTTGCTGGCTAAGTTACCCGGCTAACTTAGCTCGCTAGCAGCCCGGCAAAACCGGGTGTACGTGTGTTTTGTACGACAGCAAATCTAGATCTGCCAGGTCGTCTCCGGTACAGGTCGTTTCGGTAAGGCACGACCGGTTCGGCCAGTTCAGCAGCAGGTCCCAGTCCGTTTAGCTTTACCTCAACCTCTTCTGGAGAGACTAGGCTAACTACTCCGCTAGCCACAGTCAAGATGGAGGATAAACCAAACCCACCGCGCTGACGGGAAGTGACGTTAGTGGCAGGATGAGACGTGATTGGTTAATCATGCTGAGCAGTCGTATTTTTTGTTGCTAGGGTGACTGGAGAGAAAGAGTCAACAAGACTTTTAGAAACTGCATAATAAAACAAAAATGTTAGCGAGCATGGATGCTGTCACCTTTTTCTGCCGTTATCTCTGGATAATGGAAAATTATCAAAGTTTATGCTTGAGATAATAAAACTTGTTTTCTCGTAATTACGAGATAATTTGTCAAAATCCAAAACACAGTCTCAGCTTCCGTAGATTTTAATTTACTCCTTTGTCGTTACGTTTGTAATAACGTTGTACGTTATTAAAACAACTTTTTTATTTTTGCAGTTTTGCTTTGCTCTACTAGTAAAAACAGGCTGTTTGATTTTCTGCATGATTGTGGAAATATTTTATGATAGCGGTTATGTTATAAGATCTTTTAGATAAATGAACCTGAGCGGTAGTTGCTGGACCTTTAGGACCTTTATCGAACTTCATGGGTTGGCCAACACCATGTTTGAGCGTAGGGTCGTTTCTCTAGAATCGAGCGTCCATAACGTCCAAACAGAATACAAAATTTCTGAGGCTCAGAGAAGGTGCCGCTGTTTCTGCATCCTGTTTGTATGGAGGTCACCAACTATGATTTTCAGATGTGTTACTGAACCCACAGAGTGATTTTTGAAACTACCTCTTTAATATTTTGCATGGGTCCCATGTATATTATTTAATAGTAAGCATTTTTCGGGTGCTGCCATTCAAGACATGTATATGACGTTGAAATAATGTGTTCTTTGAGCCTTTGTTTGCAGCGTCTTTTATTATTTAGCAGGTATCAGGGCCATTTATACCTTTGTGTTTCACTCTGGTCTGTAGCTGTGTCAGATCATCTGTTATAGTTGTGTTTATACTTCATCTATTTCACATTTAGTCCATTTTAACTGACCCAACACTTGCCTCACGGTTTACACATCCGACAAAGAACTCCTTTGTCACTTGTTTGTTTATAGACTAAAGAAACAGTGGAGGTGGTGTTTCCTGTTCCTGCTGCAGCTCTGTGCTGTCACTGATCATCACATCTGGATCCACTGATCCTGCTGATAAATGTAGTGGAATAAAAACCGCACATCTTGTATTTATGTGCAGTACTTAAATACATATATCTGGGTAATTTCCATAATTTGAAAAACAAGAATAGAACCTTTTATTTGGTTTATTTCCACAGCGACTGAATTACATTTAATCTGTTCTTGATTCACTAATAAACATTTACCATTCATGGGGTGTCTCAGTTTGCTAGAAAGTGAAAAATGTTGCAGTTTAAAAATAAAATGTTATTTGTACTTCAATAACCAGAAATAAAGCACATCCATTTTCTGTTTGGGAGTCTTTCAGTTAGCTGATTTCCCATCGTGTAACCTGTTCTTCAGCTGAAGATCATAATTACCACCACCACATACAGGGGGCAGCAGATATTAACTCAATACAACACGAACCTACCTTTTTTTTTTTTTTTTTTTACATCCAGGGTGTACAAAGGTTGTTTGAAATGCTGCAGTACTCACTGAGAGGACAGTCTTTTGGTATTTCAAGTCTGATTTGGTCAATTTTACAGTCTCATCAGACACAGTAGTCCATCTGGAACCAATTCCTGCTGCAATGGAAATATTTTCCACCAGGAATCTGGAGAGTTTGGAGAGCAGGTGGAAACTGTTACAGAGGGTCTGCGTTAGTTCAGTAATCTGCCATGAGGCCCGAATAATGGACACGTGTAAAGAAAAAAGAAAAGTATTTTATACACACAAGTTTTTAAAGTGGTTAGTGGTGGGATTAGTTGGTGCTAGTGCAATTGGCGCCACAGCTGTCACCTCTTCTTTTGATGTTAAACCCTGCGTTGTGTCGTGTATGGTATGTAATGAAGAGAGCACATCTGCTGTCTTATCAACTGGAAGGGAGTTTATTCTCTCTGCAACTGTGTAAAATAAATTAACGTTTAAGCTTCTGCATGCACCTAAAAAAGAAAGGAGTGGCCTGCGTGAGAACCCAAACGGTAACTATTCTACCTCATTAACATGCTGCACAGTCCAGAAAAATACTCACAAAATAGCAAATGACCACTTAACAACCAGCAATTCATTATACTGAAACGGTAAGTTTTAAACCATCTTTTATCATCAAAAAACGAGCGTACCTGCAGGAAGTGATATCACTGAGAATAAATAAAATACATTTAAAAAAATCCCAAAAATTATACATAATGCACAGGGAAATATACATATTAAAATAAAATGACATTGGACAAAAGAACAGGTGGATTTCTGGTGAAATAGGAATCTATTATATTCATGCACATGCTACACTAGCTCTTTGCCAAAGCTGATCACAGCTCCAAGTGGCTATAGCAGATTATTCTGAGACGATATAAGGCTAGTCATTTTTATTCATCATACTTGATGGTTTTGGGGCTTGTGGAGCTGGATATTTTCAGGTGAGGCTGCCACTCAGGCCAGAGGGGGCACAGACATGAAAGTATCAGACTGGGAACTTGGCTTTCAGAATGAAAGTCTATGCACTATGATAAAGCAGCAACACTGGAGCAAGCTAGGACAATAAATACTGTTCACTGGCTTTCGTGCTGACACATGTCAGGATTTCAGCCCCATCTGATTCATCTTATTATTGATCCATTTGACTTTAACCTTGGAGAAGAATGAAGGGCTGTGATTGGCTGAGCCGTCACTGTGGCGGTTCTCCTCCACGCTGCGCCTGATGGAACGAACACTGGCAGCTGAGAGGCCAGACTTCAGAGACAGTAGCGCCAACAGGTGAGCATCACTGCAGAGAGACGACACATAGCAGTTATCAATGACACCATTTTCATTGTGTGTAGCACAAAGTGCAGGAATTAACACATGGCCACAAATCCCCCCTTGAACTCTGCTAGAAGTCTACACTCCTGTTGTGCTGGTACTCGAAGCTAAGAGACTGCCTAAAGTTTAGAACAAATCCAGTTTAAAGTGCCAATCACTTTCTGAAGATACAATGACAGATGTCCAAAGTGATGCTGAATGAAGGCCGACCATGTGCGGGGAGGTGGGGATGGATCCAGAAACAGGCCACAGGTGTTCTCTGTATAAAACAGTAGCAAGCAGCTGGTTCAACTCAAATCGGGACCTGTCCCAGAACCAAACAGTTAAGTTTGTGTGTACTGTAACCATGCCAAAAATGGTCCAGGGTATGAAGGTGGTGAAGCAGTGTCTGTGTGACCTCCACCCGAGGCCTTGATGAAAACTGACAACATCTGAACTGTGTTTGACAAACTGTGACAGCTGTATATTCGTTACGACTCCAGTCCAGTCTACATGGAGCCACTTGTTTCAGTTGTTGACAGTTTTACCCAGAGCATATTTCCTCTGAACCTTCCATGTGTTTTCTTTAAGTTAAACAATCCACTAAGACAGAAAACGACTGGATAGAAAACTGTCATAACATTTCATTTCAATTAATCTGATTGTGAATTATCACTCATCAGTCCTAGGAGACACGTATTTTTACGTATGAAGAGTCTTTCTACAAAGTGGTATGTTTTACTTCCTCCACCACCTGAAAACTCTGAACAATATTACAGTTATTACATTCCTTTGAAAGACGCTGGCAGGCTCATGGGTCTGTACCTGAGATCAGGGAACGTCCGGGCCAGACTGACCATCTCCAGCTGAACACTTTCTGGATCCTGCAGACGGAGAATCTCAGCGATGCTGCAGAGCATCTCACGGAGCCACAAGGCCTCAGTGCAACCCTGAGGAAACACCTGCATAACACTGATTCTGCAGAACTTCATATGTTTACAACAGATCAAAGATTAACTGAACCCTATATGGTATTTTTTTCACATAATTACCTCAGCCATTAAGTAAAAATATATTTCCTAGTATTTAGCTGTGAATTTGTAAAGTTAACAATTAAATGTCTGTTAAAATGATGAAATGTTATTTACAGTTATTTTGTGAATCTCGGTTAATAAATCTTTAAAAGAATTATTATCAAACCCAGAGACAGGAAGATGCAGCAGGCATCAGAAAATGAGTGTACACGTGGAAGTATGAGCACGTGTCTCACCCTCTCGCTGAAAAAGTCATCGATCTTTTGAGCGTCTGCGATCATTCGCTGAGCTCCAGCCACCTCCTGCTCTCTGTTCTTCATCCTGGCATTCATCATCCTCTTCACATACTGTACAACCACGTCAAGATGGATGACATGCAGCAGGGACTGCAGGGACAGAGACACGTGTTCAGACACACCCGTGCTACAAAGACAGGTGAATAGGTGAGCAGGCAGCCGCACCTGTCTGCATTCCAGTTTTAGGTCAGCCAGGTCAGACAGCTGCTGGTTTAGGGACTGGTTCAGAGAGTCAACAACAGGAAGTGACCCGTCCAACCAGATGGTCGTCCACAACTCAGAGAAACCCGCCTGAACACACACAGGTAACACTGACATTAGAGTGAGAAGAAAGGTTCATCAAGGTTCTGTGTGAATTAGAAGCAACACTGTTGCAACAATAAGCAGTGATAAGAATCTCCCCTCTGAAGATTAAGTTCTGATGTGACTGCTAAATTGACGTCCTGCTAAATGTACGTCCCTGGGACTTACAGTCCGTTGTTTATTAGCAGTGTGTGAGCAGTGAGTACTGCAGTATCATCTGTACAGGCAGTATTTGTACCTTCACTTGAGCGTGAATAGGACAGGTGAAGCACCTGTACCCACAATCCCTCAGGGCAGACAAAGTTTCCAGACAGCGACTTCTCTGATGCTCCGACAAACGTGCTGTTTGACCTGAAATGTACTTGCTGAGGAGAATCACAAACAAACAATGAGAGAATCGGGTCGGCCACATGTTAAACACATTATCACTGTGTTTGTGATGTGATCTGTGATGCAGATAACCGAAGGTGAACTCACCTGAGCTGCTCTTCACAGACTAGGTGAGCTTTGATCACAGGGAGGACGTTCCTGTGGTTTCCCTTCACAAACTCCTCCAAATGGGTCTTGTAGCTGAGACCCACATAGAATCTGTCAAACACACTTTACGTGATAATAATGTTCATGTCACCTGTGGCGGCGGCCTACCTGCTGAGGAAGATCTCCAGGTTAACAGTGATTCTCTCAGCTTTGCTCTGGTCTCTGATCAAACAGCTGAACTCAGTCAGGCATTCATCTATTATCTGGGGACAGAAACACCACGACATACCCACCACCTTGAATACAAGGAGTATAGTAAGAGTCAGGTAAACCTGCAACGCACCTGTGAAAATCACAACCTGGATTACAGTTGTTTCCCACAGATCTGCGGCACTGATGAGGAAAAGCTTTTCTCTTAGCTCAGTTATCTTGCTCTCAACTGTGCTGACTGGGTCTCACCTGTATGACGTCTACAGCTAATGGGCTGAAGAAGTAATCACCAAAGATTTCTGGTTTGTTGCCTTTTTTCCAACTCTGTTCTTCTTTCTCCAACATTGTGCTGAGCCACAGCTTTACTTTGTCCTGAAGGAAAGAAAAATACAAAACACATACACATACAGTATTATGTACTACTTTACTGTTACAGTAAAAAAAAAATACTTCCGGTTCTTTGATTATCCATAAAAACACGGACACTTTACTCAACAGAATCTTAAGAGAAAACAAACATTTGGGTTCTGCTGGTTTTTCACCTCTTTGTCGGACAAGTACTGCTCCTCCAGCCGGTTCAGATCCTCTGTCAGCAGCAGAGAACCCAGACAGGCCACCTTCACCTTTCCATCAAGTTCTTCATGTTTTAATATTTCACTGAGGAAGAACACAGGACCTATTGTAAGCAGAGATTTTGCATTTAAACAGTCAAAAACTAAACCTTAGCAGCCTCTGATTGGTTGCAGACCTGCAGATCACCAATCACATTTGAGCAGCAGCGGTAGTCTTTTCAATGAGGTTCACACAACCTTCTGTAGACCACATTTAAGGCTATTTTTTTTCTGGTTGGCTGCACTGACTCTCTGTGGTAGTCAAGTCTTTACGTTTCTCTGCTTTACAGTCAGTCACTGTCAATTCTAAACTACTACCCATTATTATAATATGATATTCTGCAACATCGAGCCCCTTAAACTGTCTTATGGCCCCTGCACAAAACTTAAGCTTAATCATTACATCTTCCATTAATCCTACAGTTGGAACCCTGAGGAAACAACAGATGGTAGAAAGCTGTTTCTAGTCTCTGAAAATCCAGGGTCTGAAATCACACTGAGATGGACATAAATTCTCGGAGTGATGCACTGTTGGTCCAGGAAAAGATTCCTGGGCTGTATTCATTATTTAACGCCTTCGGTTCACACTTCGAGCTTTAACTGAACTCCAGTTTCCTCCCACAGTCCAAACACAACCAGTTAGGTTAATTGGTGACTCTAAACTGTGTGAATGTGAGCGGGAATGTTTGTCTGCGTATGAACTCTCAGCCAATGACAGCTCAGATAGGCTCCAGGTCCCCATGACCCTGAGCAGTATAAGTGGTTCCAGGTAATGAAAGATGGACGGAGGGTCTAAAGCTCCGGATCAGAACTGGTTCAAAGAGCTCAGACGGACTCACTGTGGATAGCAGTGGTTGACCCAGAGCAGCACGTAACTGCAGTCGTCCACTTCAAGTCCAGAAGCAGCAAGTTCAGTCAGCCGAGCAGAGAAACTCTGATGGTACAGTCCAGCGTAGACATTCAGAATGTCCATTTGTGGAGGGTAACAGTCCACCATGGTCCTCGCCACCACCAGCAGATCCTTCTTCAGACACATCCCCATACGAAGCACCTGAACACCCACAGAGAAATGTTAATATGTCAGTATTTTCAAAGAAAAATAGAGCAGTTCAGTTTTTAAAAGAAAAGAAATGGGTGGTGTACGTGATTCTTTTAGAGATGAATGGGAAAACTAAACATATTTGTATTCTAAAACTTAAAATGAGTGGAATCAGAGCTTTAGAGATGAGACGGAGAGTGGTTTGTCTACAGAGAAAGCATGTCTGAAAGGACAAAATGGACAAGACACAGGATTTATCCATCTGTTGGTTTCGTTGGAAAATCACCTCCTTCTTCACTGGGGAGGACAGCTCATCGGTTGCGCTCCTGTCGTCCTCTGCTGCGATCTTAAGCCTGGTTTGCACCATGTTCTGCAGCAGAATGTTGTGATTACGGAGACACTTCTGAGGACGCCACGCTGGGACTCGGCCATCCACGCAGCCCATCCAGCGCCGGTCTTGCACCTCCTGTTGTTGGATGGAGGCCACTGCACTCTTCAGGACCTTTAGCTCCCCTGGACAAGGTGGGGAGGTGAAGGAGCTGTGGATGGCCATCCATATCTGCAGCAACAGAGCCTCGAGGTCCTTGTGCAGCTGGTCCTCATCCTGCTCACAGGGACAGTCCTGAGTAAAGAGCTGCTCCTCCTTGATGATCAGCCTCCTGCTAGTCTGGTCCAACTGCTCCTCTTCCTGCTCCTCTTCCTGCTCCTCCACACAGTCCGACGCATCCTCTGCAAGAACCAGAACACTGTGATCCAGGTCATGACTAACAAACTGAAAGGGCAGGTTCATTGGGAGTGTGCTGGTTCTAGTGATTAGAAAACACTGTAAAACCAGATTAGAACAGAGTCTGTTGGTCATTTATGGCTCGTTCTGGTCCTAAGTGAGGTTCTATAGTGTGTTGTTGTGTTTGAGGTTCTGTAGCTTCTGACCGTTTTGGTATGAGTTGAGCTTTATTTTGATTTGTTAAGGTTCTGAAACTTCTTCCTATGGTTCTGTTGGTTCTAGCTGCGGCTTTGCTAGATCTAAGCCACATTTCTGCTGGTTGTGATGAAAAGTGTTTCTAACTCATGATGATGGTTCTAGCTAATGATGTTCTCACACTTCAATCCTAATGAGATTTTGACATGAGGTTCTACAGGTCCTAGACATGTTCTGGTGATTTTGCCTAAAGTAGTATTAGCCATTTCTTGTTCTTATGAATGTAACTGAGGTTCAGTTAATTCCAGTTAATGTTCTAACAGGAAGTTGTGTTTGTTCTAGCTGTAGGTTTTTTGTTTCTACCTGAGCTGCTGCTTGTTGTTGCAGAGGTTCTGCTGGGCTTTCACCTGAGAACTGGTTTTCAATATTATACAAAGCTTCACTTTGTTTTATCTGTACTTCTGATGTCACTATCTGAGGTTCGGTTCTGTTCCCACATGCTCTGTTCAAGATCAATGTTTGTGCGGGTTCTGACCTGCAGTGTGTTCTTGGTTCTTCTCCTTGCGGTTCTTCCTGAACTGTGAAAGGATCTTCAGTTTCATCACTTTCTTCCTCTCTCCTCCTTCATTGCCCTGGACTTCTCCTGTTGAACATTCAACACCAACGTCATTTACACCGTGTCCTTCTCTGTGGAACTGAGCTGAAAAGGTTCTGGCACACTCTGAATTTTAGAATGAGATAAACATGGCTTGTCTTTGTAGGTCAGATTGTTGATAATTTAATCAAAAATCCAAACTTACTGTTTTAATAATAATTAAAAGTTAAATTATCTAATAAGAAAACTTTGGTCATGTAGTTACTCAGAGACAAAGCTGATCTGTTATAAAAAGACAAAATTACTTCCTCAGGATTGTTTGTGTGACCCTGCTGAACCAGGTTCACATAAAGTTCAGTTTATGTCAGTGAAAACGACACAGAAAATATCCCGTTGAAATCAAACCTCAATCTTCACAAAAACCTGCTCTGACTCTTTTCTTCTTCGCGCATGTGAGCGGAAGTAAATGTTGCTTTTCAGGGAAACCCAGGTCCAGCAGCGGTCGCCTACCGTTCATGTCTCGGCGCTTTGATTCAGTGAGGGAGCAGCCCGGTACGCGAGGGCGGGGTTAGACATGACGAGCAGTGATGCGTCAGCGTGAAGGAGTCGGTTCTGTGAGCCGAACCCTCCCGAAGTTTACAATCCCAGACATTATAAAGACTGTGCTGGAGGCTGGGTTGAGGTTCAACAGCGAGGACTATACCAATGATTCTGAAAGAGGGAGGGGGGAGGACGTTCATGGGCGGATCGAGAAAAGGACAGACTGGGGCGAACGCTCGAATCTGGATGATATTTTAATCAGATAATATTCTGTGTTTGTTCATTGTCAGATGTCAACTAGTGCATGCATTTGATAATTCTGGGCTGGACTGCTGTGTTGTCCTAATACCTCCCTAAAAATCTTTCAATTAATCCAAAATGCTGCAGAGTTACTGACTGAAATTAGTAAGAGAGATCATATTTGACCCTCATTAGCTTTTCTCCAGTGACTTCCTCATATCCATCTTCGCTTGTTCCCTTCTCAAGTCTCAAGATTTTTCACGTTTTTTCTAAAAAAAAAAAAAAACTGGTTTTCCACACCTCTATTCAGTGAAGGACCGCCCTACTCTGCCTGTGATTGGTTGACATTCCCACCTTGACCAATCTCAGACCTCATGCCTAAACTGTAGAAATCAGTACTGGCCAATCAGAGACATATAGGATGTCCCTGTTGCTGAGTAGCGGTGTACAAAAATTTCAGAAAACAGTTGCGAGTGGAAGTTTTTGTCCACCAAAATGAATAAAAACTCAGTATGTTGGTTCTAGGTCTGCCTGACTGCGGCCCACCTTTTAATGAACGCTGCTCTTAATGGTCAAGCTCCATCCTACCTAAAAGATCTCCTGGTACCAGATCATCCTGATAGACCACTTCGGTCTCTGAATGCAGGCCTACTTGTGGTTCCCAGAATGGGAGGCAAAGCCTTTAGCTATCAAGCTTCTCTCCTGTGGAACCAGCTCCCAGTCCAGATTCAGAAAGCAGATACCCTCCTACTTTTAAGATGAGGCTTAAAACCGTATAGTCCGTTCTAGTCCTGCTGCTTTAAGCCTATAGGCTTAGACTGCTGGGGTACAAACCCCCGATGCACTAAGAAAAAAAAAACAATAATTCTATTCTATTACATGAAACGCACATGATAAAAATATATTATTTATTTAGAATAAGCAATTTATTTTAGCTTCAGGGTTCTTTTGTATCAGAATAATGGGACCAAGAAAACAAGGCTGGAAAGGTGTGGTAGTGGAAGACAGCAATTAATATTTATTGAGATATAAGGGAGGTGGCAACAGGTGATGGCTCGGAAATCTAAGGGAGAAGCAGAATGTGAGTAAATGTTGACACATAAAAGAGAATGAATGGTGAAATGGATGGCTACAGTAATCTGGATAAGCGAAGGTTAACTGAAGATGACCAGAGAAGGAGTCAGACCAGGCGAGGCTCAAGAGAGGAAAAAAAAACAGACAATGACTCTCAGGAATCAGGAAGATGTTGTGGCAGAAAGGGGCAGGTTAGCAAGGCTTAAGGTGGGGATGCAACAGGAGGAGTGAATTAGGGTGATTGGGAGAGCAGTGGGGGGAGAGAGAGATAGAGAGAGGCAGAGCGGATTGGGGAGAGAAAGTAGCGGTAACCAGGGCAACAGGGATGAGAGTATAGGCCAAGATCCACAGCAGGCACCTACCAACAAGGCTGACAGTCACTTAACAACTGTAATGTAATTCAGACGAATGGTTTGACCTAGTTGGTCCCTCGATCTGGCAGAGTCGGCAGAGATAACGTTAGTTTAACCATGTTTCATATTCGGCCTGGTAGCTCAATGGGTAGAGACGCTGGAGGGCAAAACAGACAATGCGGCCTACCTGCAATCCCCAGCCTGAGCAAGACACCCAACGCTAACTCCCCGGGCGCCCACGGCAGCCCACTGCTCCCCCCAGAGGGATGGGCTAAATGCAGAGGACAAATTTCACTGTAACTTGTATGTGCAAATGTATATGTGCTCAGTGACGAATAAAGGTTGTTTCTTGTTTCTTACATTCACGGATGGTATGAGTGATTGATGACGTCACAACGATCTACAGTAACCTTGTTCCTCACTTGTAAGTCGCTTTGGATAAAAGCCTCTGCCAAATGACTAAATGTCAAATGTGACTACAGCTTTACCTGAATCTAGTTCCGTTTATATAAAGTAATTTCACCTTTAATTCCCTCTGTAGACGTCTGTGATTTTGCAGAATTTTTTTTGTCTTTTACCCAAACACATTGTTAGGTTAAAAAGTTCCCAGTTGCTGCCATATTTGTTTTGGTACTAGGACACACGGGACTTTTGTGTAGAAAGTACGGTCATTCCTGACCAGTCGTTAAACGTGTTCTACTTCCAGATTATCGGAGACTAGAAATCCATGCTAGTTGGTGGGAACTTTATATGTGGACAGTCCGGACTTTGACAGACCTTAGGTCTGTTCTCAGTTTAAAGGGTGGCCAGTTACACCCCAGTCCCCCCTCTGGCCCTGCATCTGTTTGTCTTTTGGACACGTTTGCATTTCTTATTGTTTTATTGTATTTCATAAAATAAACAGTGTTTATTGATATTTATAAAATGCTTATTTACAATGTTCAATATAAATCTGAAGTTCTTGTAATGTAGAAGGTATTGTATATTAAATCATTAAAATTATAAAGCTGCACACACACCAATCATAGTTTAAATCATGGCTAATTTTGTCTGAACTATAAAAACTAGAAGATAAAATTAAAGTGGTATTTGGAGCAGAAAGAGCCTTAATGGTTCCTTTCCTGTTTGGAGGAGACATTGTAAATGGTCTGCACTGCTTCCTATTTACCCATTCACACACACACACACACACACACACACACACACACACACACACACACACACACACACACACACACACACATTCATGTTTTGAACAGGAGCAACTAACATGGGTTCAGTGTCTTGCTCAGGACACTTTGACATGTGATCAGAGGAGCTGGGGATCAAACCAACAACCGTAGGATGGGTGGTACTGTACCACATTCGCCTCCTACATGTGTTCATAATCACTGTTTCTGTTTGTCTAACTCATGGAGGAAGTCATTTGAAAAAAAGACAAACAGATCAAATCTGAATGAAAGATCGGTTTCTTACAAACCTCATTCTCTCACATAAAGTTTCCAAACCTGATTCCATACATTTATGTGGGTTAAAATAAACGTGTCAGATATATAATCAGAAATAATGAATTTAATGAAGTGATCAAAATAAAATCTGAAAATCCACATACTGTCACATCCAACCACTGCTGGGTTCAGGTTAAAGATAAAATATTATCTGTAACTCAAATTTTAAAAATTCTTATCTCACCTTTTTGGTTCTGCTGACTTCTGCTGGACACGGGGAATCCAAACATCCTCAGAACCGAGATACAAAACAACCAGAACCTGCAGAGGATTTAGTGATAAAGCAGAACCAGATGCTGCAGTATGAGATTCACATCATGTCTGTCCTCATGTCCTACACTTTTACTTTCAGTTTCATTTTGAAATGTCACTGCACTGCACCAGATTTTCCAGGACCACAGTCATTAAACCCCAGCTCTGCAGTCTTTGCCTGACTCGTTTTTCCCCCTTTATCCGTTTTTCTTTTATCTTCCCTGAATTTTAACTTATTTAAAATGAGGAAAAGCAAATGAATCATGTTAAGTTCACCAACAGAGAAGGAAAAAACACAAAGTACATAAAATGTTCAGGAGCTAAAGATGGAAGTTCTGTGGTCAGGCAGCACCAGTTCTGGACTGGAAGGACTGGTGGCCTTGGAACACAGAGTGGTAGAAGTGAAAGCCTAAAGAGTTTAAAGGTGTCTGTTCTCCTTAATCATCTTGATGTTTTCATTGGAAACTAATAAATAAGATAGCAGAGGAAAATCAAAGTGGTTGTTTTCAGCAGACCCATGTACCTGTAACATCTTGGTCCAAAACCTGTCACATCCAGGGCAAACACACACCCAAAATTAATAAAACATTAATAACATGAAATCCTGGTAACACACAATTTATATTCTCTAATCCTTGCACGTCTAATGCACATTGGGAAAATGGAATTACCTCAGAAACTGTTTTTAAAAATTCCTAGTTACTTTTTCAATCAGGGCAGGACTTCCTTCTTCTGCAGTATGTTCGTTTTTCCTTCCTGAAACAAACAAATCTGCGCAGATTCAAATCAGGCTGACATGCAAAACACACACACACACACACACACACACACACACACACACACACACACACACACACTCATACCTGAATCTGACCTGACAGCAGCAGCAGCAGCAGCAGCAGCAGTGTGGAGAGTCTGACCATCGGGCCTCACATCTAAAACTCAGAGGATCAAACTCTAAAAGTATTCATCTACAGCATTATAAGGTGCGTCACCTTCTTCTTCTTCACTTTAATTTAAAGGCTCCTCGTTGCTTGGCTGTGGATATTGTTTGCACATGTTGGACCTGTAGCAGACACAGCGCAGGGTAGTCACCTCTTTATTAAAACATGTAATTGTTTCGGTAAAGACACAAACACGGATCCCTGGTTCAAACTGAGCCTGAAGTCAAATCGGATTCACGTTCAGATATTTGTGGTTGGAAACTAATAAAGTAAAAGAAGTTTCCAAATTAATCCAATAGCACGTCTATTGTCATGGTGACACAGCTGTGGTGTGGTGTGTTCACAGTCTGTTCTGTGGGAAATTAAAACAGCTCAGTGATGGTGTTAAATTATCCAGGAGTTTCCACAGGGTTTGTCTTACCTGTCTCATCTGATCGCACCTGTCTCACCTGCATCTCACCTGCACTGCATTATACAGCAGGACTGGAAACAGCATTTGAAGTTCAGGGAAACACAGCTTTGCGTACTTTCCTTTTATGTTGTTTTTACTCTATTACATTTCAGAGGAAAGTGTTTCATAAAAAAACTTGTAGGCACCACATTTACCGGAGAGTTACTTTCATAGTCAGATGAATAAAACCTTTGACCTTCAGGATAATATGGGGTAATTAAAGTGATGAATACATTAATGCACAAATAATTAACTCAGTGCTATCACATTCACTCTAGTGCTTTTGTACGTCCTACTCGTTCATGTTTATGTATGTTTGGCAGCATTGTGAATGTTTGAATTTTCCAAAGATGAACATTTAACCTTCAGAGGAACCTCCCTTGGCTGTTTGAACATCAGCTCCCTCTACTGGACACAGTGCAGAGACACAGGAACATGTATTTCTACACTGTAGTATTTCTTCTTTTACTTAAAGCTCTGAGGACTTGTTGTGCTTCAAAAAACTTTGTGGCTCCTATTAATTTGTTGAAAACCCTGGAGAGTTCTGGCTTTTTAGAGCCAAAAATGTCTGTGAAGAACCTCAGACCCAGTAAAACCCAGTTTATCTTGGAGAAGAACCTCTCTGGTGCTTAATCTGAGAACAATAGTTTGTAAGACATCAGTTTTCCTATCATGCACTGGGGCAGGCTGAACTGATTTCCATGGATTTGACTGCACTGACTGAGGTGCACGTCTGCAGTATCAGTGATGATGTGAAATCTGCACTGTAGGTTTTTCACATGTCCACACTAAGCACATGTTGACAAATGTTTCATGTCAAACTGAAGGGGAGGAAGTCTTACTTCATACATGTGAGAGAAAAATTAAAGTTCAAAATCAAACATGACTATTCTCCTGAATGCCACATTAGACAAACCTTCCACCTATGACAGTGACAGCAGAACAAAGCCTGAGTCACAGATGTTAAGGTGCTGCATCAAGTTTCAGACCATTTTGCCTCCTCACAGCTGCTGCCCCTTTGCTCTGTGATTGGCTGAGATGACCGAGCTGATGAAGAGCCGTGAAACCTCTGGAGCTGCTGGAGATGATGTAGCTCACTTCCAGGTAAGGCTCCACACAACCTAGCTCTGCCAGAATCATCTGGGTTCCCCTGCATTCAGCAACAGGCCCACTGATTGGTCCCCTCTTCTTCTCCAGGTGCTGCCAGACTGCATGGAGCATTTTCCAAAACCTTCCAGGCATCTCCCATCCATTGTGGTGGAGCCAACAGATGGAGGAGATGTGGAGAGTGGAGAGCTGCGCTGGCCTCCTGATGATATCAGCGGTAGTGTCACAGAGGGACACGCTCAGGTAACAGGTGGGGGTCATTGCCTTAAAGCATCGAAACACACTGAAAGAATGATGTTATGATTCCACTGTACCTGAGTGACGTCACAATGAGTCTTTTTTTTCCAGGTGAAGGTTTACCTTCAGAAGAGGTGGAGCCAGAGCAGCAGGTGATGGGTGGACTTTAAAACTTCCTGACATATGTGGCTCCTTTATTCACAATCAGTATAGAGATGATAAGGGCAGGGCCATCCTAACTGTAGCCCCACCCACATGCCCAAGGGGCGCGGTCAGACTGAACCAATCAGCTTCAGATGTGTGAAGGGGTCAGGTATAAAACGAGCTGCTGGTCTTTGTTTACCGGAGATCAGAGATCGACTGTTCTGTTTGCTGGTTTGTTTGTCCGGACTCACCTGTGTCCGTGTGTGGTCAACACGTTAACACCTTCATGCATTTATGTCAGCTTGCCAACTATCAGTTATTGTCTTTGTTGTAAACACACGTGTCTCGACCCGCCTGTACTCTCTTAGTGTTTTTTGGATCCCTGTCTCTCTTGTGTAAAATTTCTGCATTTTTGTCGGTCAGCTATAGACTCTCAGCTGCAGTCTAGACCAGTTTGTATCTCATTCTGTTCACCGAGCACCAGGAAAGCTACTGGAGCCTTCCGTGTGTCCTCACTGTGGGACAATGTCCAGAGAAAATCTGTATCCTGAAGGGTTTCTTTGATACTGTCAAAATAATCAAATATTTTGTGTCAATCACATTTACAATAAAGCTGAGCTGTAATTTGTTGAGATCCATGTAAAACGATGCTCTGGTTAAAAAACTGTTAAACATCCGTATGCATGACATCAGTTTATTACAAATGAGGTGGTGATACAAAGAAATCCTGTCGATGATCAACACATGAGGGTCCAGAGATGTGCGAATCTTTGGAAATGAATAAATAACTTAGGAGGGTGTGAATGCAGTAGAAACACGGGTCAACTGTCACATGATCAGATGCATAAAAAAGTTTCAGATAACAGGAAACACAGAGTTTGGTTTGCTTCAGCCTGTTTCTACAGCTTCTCATGCACTTGAACAAAAGTAAAGACAGATTGCAGGAACCCCCAACCCACCGATCTGTAAGAGCAGCAGTTACATCATCACTCAGGTTGTGGGAAGGTGATCAACAACTGATACATTCTCAGAGGCTGCAACGAAAGTGTGAAATGATCAAAGCCACAACGACTTCAGCTCCACCTGTTGCCACCAGGTGTGTGAAGAATAAAAAAAGTGCACATTTGGTGAAGTAGCCTCCAAATGACAACTGCCTCATGCCACAGGAAACGTGCACTTTTCAAAGTAAAAGTCCAAAATTTCCTGTTTCCCCAGCTAAACATTTCAACACAACCCTTTTATTTCAGGTCTGACTCCAGATTGTTGTTAGTCCAGATGGGCACAAAGACTGGGAGCAGGTTGGGGCAGATCCTACTTCAGTATCTTCATCAGAACCCCTTCTCCACTCTTTGTACCGAGCCAGGCTAACAGGTCCTGGACCCGTCTGTGTGTGGCACATCATCATCAGTGATCATGTGCTCGACAGCTTTTAACTTCATCATCCTACAAGGTCCAACTGTAAAGACGTAAAGATGTTTATATAGCTGACAAGTGAGTTTGTTGGAGGAGGTTTAACGTGACTGCTGAGGTTTTAGGGAATCATAAATACAGCATGCTTCAAAGCTACAGTGAACTTCTTCGCTCTCGGACTCAAATCAGCTTTGACACAATGGTGCACAGATTGGCAGCTTGGAAGCGTGAACATCATAAGTATTCATAAACTTTCTGAAATCAGGAGGAAGGACACGCTAACATAGGGATGTTACTGTTTCCTGTCATGGTCATTCACCTCCTGCTTCTTACTTTTATTTGGAATGACACTGATATGTGGAGGCTGCAGTTCTTTCACTTGTGTTGGACTCTTCCGCTTCTTATTATTGTCATAATAAGTATAAATAAGTTCAGAATCCTCACTACAAGATCTTTAGCTCATAATTATGAAAATCATTGTGCACATTTGAGGTGTTAGGTCATAACTACAGAGCAACATTCACCAGTTTCCATCCACTGACCGTTACATTTGTGGCGTTAACGTCTTGTGATCGGGTCAGGGAGCAGCTGGAGTAGAGGGCAACACAACATGTGAAAGAAAGCAGGAAATTACTCAGAACAGCTGCCATTCATTATGCTACAGCTTGCGCTTTAGTGTCTTCTACAGACGAGCCCCAGCGTATGGCCGGCATTGAATAACTGACCCTGTGATGCTCTACATACCAACGAACACCCGATTCAGGCAGGCGATTCGTGTTAATTCTCTCCAACATTCAGCTGCAGGGAACCTGAAGCAGTTTCACAGTTAACGCAAAATCACAGCAAGAGGGCAAAAAAAGAGCCTGACAGTTACAGGACAGGCAGCGGAGCTCAAACATTCAGTAAAACATAACATTACATCTTTTATAGTTTTACAGACGGCTGTTTCCTGACTGTAAAGCTGAAGCATTGAAGCAGCACACGACCTCCTGATGGGAAGAAAGCTACAACTCTCTCCTCATGAATCCGGACAGAAAAACTGAGATGCAATCTATCTGTTCAGACGTGACACAACAACATATTATCAAATCACAGAATTTATCAGTATATGTTTGATAATGGTGGATCATCCACGTACTACTGCGGTGAGAGCTGCTTCTTTTTGTAGCTGGGACTAAACTTTATTGAGCTCGTGCGGCATGGAAGCAGTTCTACTGAATTTTCTATTGTTGTCACTTAAAATGCGCCTGTTTCTGACAGGACATGAAGGAGAGGTTTGCTTTGGACAGATTCAGTGCATCCACACCACCAGACGCTTTCTACGAGCAGACACACTTCAGCTGCTGATTCTTCATATTTCAGACGAAGAAATGCAAACAGAAATCAGAGGTCGTCTCACTAATGAAACATTCTCATGGTTACAAAAGACAGGCGGTCGTGTTTCGGTTAAAAATTGTGCTATAACACCTTGGACATTTTCATTATCTGAGTTTTCTGCAGGACCTACCTTCAGATGCCGTATTTACAGCCACATACAATATGAATGCAGTGCTAGTCTTGGTTTCTGCAACTCATCTCTGTGCCCCATTTCAGGGACCATCTCTCCTCCAGAAGACACACAAAGATGTAGGCTGGTCTTTAGCCTTATTATCTATAGGGACACAAGTGAAACCCTTTCAAAGTTTTGCGGACACAATCCTGATCAGTGTTGAGAGGAAAAGGGAAAGCAAAGATCTAAATTATGCGAAAGTATTTTCATTCAAACCATGGAGACGATCTCACAGTTGAAAAGTAAACGTTGTAGAAGATGGCCACCTAAAGAAGCAGAAGCACAGCCACGATAGACCGAGAGTTCAGCTTCACAAAGGCCTGCTGGTGAAAGCATTTTTTCATAGTTATGTTCTTATACTTATTCAAACACCTAACTAATCAATAACTATTTAAATCTACAGCCACTTATCATCAGGGTCAAACTAAGCAGTAGACAGAAGCAGGGTTTCATGATTGCTAGTGGTGTGGATGCACAGTAACTATCCAGAGGTGCTACGGTGGCCTGCTCAGGCCATGTGGTGGCCCCCATCGGGTCCACGAGGTGGTCGTTTGGTGCTTTCATTGGTGTTGGAGCTTGAGGGGGTACCACGGGGTTTGGACGTCAATTTCTTATCCCTCGAGGAGGGACGAGATTGACCAAGAGGTGATGTCCCAGCAGCTGCAGTCTGAAGACTCCCCCCGGGCTCCACAATGGTGTTTATAACTGCAGCAAGAGCCAGAGAGCGTTAACAAACAATCCGGGTGAAACTTAATCATTTTCAGTGCAAGACTTTCACAGAGATAAATGCATTTAGATACATACTAGACCCAACATTCAACAAGACCAAAAATAAAGTATTACACACAATCCAGAACATAGCCTAGCTCAGCAGGACTGCTAAGAAACTGGGAAACTTGTTGGGTGAGTCGTTGTCAGAAAGATCAGGAAAGGTCCCCCACACTACGAAATCTGGGGATGCTTAGTTGTAAAATTTCATTCCATTTTTATTTCAGTTTGGATGTTTTACATAAATATCTCACATTTGTGTATAATAATTCTTTGTCTTTTGTATTATGTCCTAATAAATAACATTGGATATGAAAGTGAACACAACTTAAAAAAACATTAAACACAAGTTTGCATGTACCTTCCAGTTGCCTCTGGACTCTCCTCAGCTCTTTCAAAATGGATGAAATTTCCTGTGAAATGAAAGAAACCAGAACAGAAGGTTCCTTTTGTGTTCCCACTAAACCATGAGCTTTATTAGTAAGATCTGGTGAGTTTTGAGAAGAACCTTGTTGGAGGTTTTCAGGATGGGAACTTCATTCTCAGCATTGATCTTTGCCTCAATTTCCTCCCAGACGTCCGCTTTGTTCTGGAACAGAACCCTAAAACGACATAGAGCAGCTTTACTACGATTAGAAAATAAAAGCATAGCAGTTACTGTGTGTCAGCTTGCCCAAAGACTGGACTAAAAACTAAAGGACCTTTGCTTTACAAAACACCCAAAATGAACAGACCCAAAGAAAGAAGTTCAGCCTTCTCTCAGATCTCTACATCTCTGGATATTCCTAAAAAACCCAAACATTGCTCAAGTCTGTCTCACAATCTTAAAACCGCATAACAAAAACAAAATGCTCCTTACTTCATTTTCTCAGCTAGCTGCTCTGTGTTCTCCCGGATTGCCTGAGACAGCTGGGAGACTGGATTGAGCATCAGGTTGTCCAGAATCACCTGAAAGAGTTCATGTGATGAATGATGACGAAGTCCGAAGAGAAGCACGTGACATGGCACCAACACTGACACGAACAGCAGTGTGTACACTGAGTTTTCCCAGCACACCAAAACTAACTGCAGCAGTTGCAGTTGTAACTTTGACTTTGGCTTTGTTTACACTGCAGTTATTCAGGCACAACTCTGAATTTCTTTCCATAACTTGTCTTTTTTTGCAGTTTAGCTTGTGAAAAGCCTAGGATAGTTAAGTTAAGCACTCCAGCCCACAAACAAGACATCAGCTCTTGGTTTCGCCCCGGCTCCCTAAAGAAGGAACCACTTAAAACCAACCTGAAAACAATCCTTACATTTCAACTCCATTTCTGAGAAGACCAAATCATCAGGCCCACCCAGCGACATATGTTCTGACTTTTTATGCTACCTTCTTGTTAAACAATTCTCAATTATATTTTAGTACTTTCTAAGCCAAATTTTTTAGGTCCAGCACATATTTAAAATGTTCTATTTCATATTATTACAAATAAACTGCTATGATTCTTTTGGTGATTTGTTAGCGTAGCGCCTTAAAATATGAAATGTTCTTTAGGAGATATACAGAGAAACCTACTATCTACCAGGCCACATCTACATCCACCTTGTCTGAGTTTGAGGTACCATTTGTTCAAATTGACAAAAATTATGTCAAATCACATTTAAAGCTTTAATCCAGATTTGTGTGACACTGAATTGCAGTGAGAACTTGGCCTCAATGGGATTAGACAGTGACCTCTTCGCGGTTCCACGGACGGCGCTGCTTAGAACCGCTCTCCGGCTCATTCATGTTTGCGTCCAGGTCCGAGACGACAGCAGAACCTGGAGGAACCTTCTGGTAGTTTAAACTGGCCTCAGGGATATGTTGGACCAGCTGGAAAGAGAGTAGAAGGAGTCTGGCTCGGGTGATCCAACCTCTGAATATTCGTTATCAAACCAGCGTGCGACCAGTCGGTGATGGTGGTGCTCTGTGAACGCATGCACCAAGTCAACATGCAGCTGCTATGGTGGAGGGCAACGGTATATGCAGTGAATTTTAGTACTGCTGGGATACAGCCCATTAACAACAGGGAGACGTGGGAGTGCGGGAAGATCTTATTGATCACCAAATACAGCTCCATGAACTGACCCAAAACCAGTGAAACCAGTTCATTAAGTGTGCAGGGTATTTGAAGATTAATAGGAGCAAAACTACTGAGTGAGTCCAGAAGTATGTAAGACATGGATCTGAGAGTGAGTAGGGACATAATTTACAGGTAAAAGGGAATAGCAAGTTCAGTAGAGTAGAGCTAGTTGGGTTAGAAGAGCAGAGGTGGGTTGGGTGTTGTAGAGCTATTCATAGGTTCAGTTTATTCCATCAGAGTGGTCTTGGTTGGGTGGAGTAGGTTTTGGGTAAAGTAAAAAATAGTTTGGCCCCACATTGGTTTAGGGTCAAGTAGAGGCACAGACATGGATCAGCTACATTAGAGTAGGCGGGGCCGGTGTGATTAATGCAGAGTATGTTCTGGTAGTGCGGCGTAGACATAAGCTGTTGTTTGGTGGGTTGGGTGGTACAAATGTCAAAATCTTAAGGGTGGGGAAGAGTTCGGTAGGGTACAACACTTTTCAGGCAGACTAAGACCGTTGGCTTAGACTGGCTTCCCGTAGTAGTGCATCTGTTTGTCACCTCAGACCTGCAGACTGGCTGTGAGCTAACTGTAGTTTTGTTCATAATAATCTTCCGCACCAAACCACCTGGTACAACTCTCAAAAATCAAATGCACTTCAGAACAATCCAACACCAGTGACAGGGGAGTGTTAGGATCAGTGATGATGAGGTGAGATGATGGTGGAGGAAAACCTATCACAGAGCAGGAGAAGAGATGAATCAGAGCTAGACACCTGAGATGGTCGAACCCCACGTAAATATGGAAAAGATGGCGTCTGAGCAGCAGAACAGAGAAATGATCATGAGAATCCGAAGCATGAAGAAGCTCCTGTAAATTAACCTGAAACCTGGAGCTTATTAATCAGCTTAATTTGGATGCTAAAACTGTGGATGCCAAAATCAGAAAGAAGACCTGGATCATAACAGAGCACGGTTTTCTAATGTCAACTCGTAATGCAACTTTAAAGTAAGAGGTAACAGCTAAATCTATATCACAGACCAGTGAACAATCATCGATGATGGACAAGTTGCTATAATCAAGTCTGTAAATCATGTGGTGTGTTCCCAGTTTGGGAAGCTGAGCTATGTTTGGTGGGTGAATCGGTGAGGAGGATGTTTGGTGCATCATCATGTCCCACCTCCTCCCTGGCAGAGATGGTGGAGGCTGGTGTGTTGGACAGCGAGCTGGGAGACACGACAGTGCCCATGCCGGAGCTGGGTGAGTCTCCATCCCCAGCAACATCGTGGATTTCCTTTGCCAAAATTGCCAGATCTTTAGCCAAGTCCTGACTGAGCCTGCAGGGGAAAAACAAAAGGTCAACACAAAGCTTTGAGCACAAAACTGGGTACTGCTGACGGGTCAATAGCAGGAGAACAAAAAGTCAATTTTTTTACTTGGCGATCTCAGCACTGTGCGTGGACCAGTTCTGGTAGGGGTCCACTTCGTTCTCCTCATCCTCCTCGGTCTCCAGGGAGACAGACTTGGATCTAGTGGCAGAAGATCGTTGTCCGCGGGGCATCTGGGCAGAGGTGGAAGGATGGGAGGAGCGTTTACCTTTGGCAGGTCCTGCATTTGCATTTGCCTCATACTCTTCCTCAGAGGATGATGACAAGTCTGAGCCATTCTGCCTGAGACGGGAACCTGGAGACATTTTACCATAGATTTTAATGTAAATCCGGTTCTCGCAGCATCACTGACTGTCAGGCAACATACAAACAATGACATGCTGAGATAAAAAAAAAAAAAAAAACTACTGGGTTCACAACAACCTTAGACTGATGGCAACTACCGTTTCCAGAGAGCACTGCTGTGACACACATCCAATCAGATGGCAGGCGAAGGAAAAGTCTGTGCTACTTTAGGAATAAAATGTAGACACTTGAAACCAAAATGATACTGTACTGCTGCCTCACAGCTACAAGGTCCCTGGTTCTAATCCCAGACCTTTCTGTGTGGAGATTGCATGTTCTCCCCATGCTTGTGTGGGATTCCTCTGGTTTCCTGCCACAGTCTAAAGACTTGCATGTTGCATTGTTGAATCTGAAATTGCCTGTAGGTGTGAATGTGAGTGTGAATGGTCGTCTGTCTGCGTATGTCTCTCTGTGTTGTCCCTGAGACAGACTGGAGACCTGTCCAGGGTGGGCCCCAGCTCTCACCCAATGACAGCTGATGTCCAACCCCCCCATGATCGCTAATGTGATAAGTGGTCACAGATTATGGATGGATGGATAGATACGATCTCCTATGTTATGGCTTTGGATTTGTGTTTCCATAGCAATGGACATCAAGACATTTACATTTAGTCATTTGACAGACGCTTTTATCCACAGCGACTATTATTGTTCTGAGCGCTATAAGAGAATTTAATGCCATAATATTGCAGTGACAGCCAGGATATAGATAAATGTGTCCTCTAAACGTGACTGAGGATGCCCGATGCTATGGAGCTGCGTTGCCATGGTAACAGCAGTCGACTCTAAAATGATCCACAGAGATGGTAAAAGGGCAGACATTCCTGAGAGAATTCTAAAACAAACCTTCCTTCACATTTCCATCTTTTTTTTATTTTAAATTGTCATCTTACAGCATTGACTGATGGACATTCAGTATTTACATTTATGAAAAACAACTGTCCTTTTTTGTGTGCAAGCGTTTTGATAATGAGCATTGTAGCAAACGACGCTGGCCCTGTAGTACAACAAACAGACAGACAACACAGAGAGGAGGGTGGGGAGTGTGTTTCCCAGGCATTGGAAGAATACTTAACAAACAGAGGGGGGAGTCACTGAATCCACTGGCAAAACCAATACAGCTGGCAGTAAAGTCACAGCTCTGGTGGCTTTCCGTTTAAACTAATGTCAGCCACTGTAAAGTCATCACCAGGTGTTCGGGCTTGTTTGGAGTTATTAATTATTAATCATGTAACTAAAACTGACCACAGGAATCAAGGCAACGGCAGTGCCATGGATCAACAAGAATTCCAAGCAGCAGATGTTGAGATTGTCAAAATAAAACTCCCAGTACCCAGACAATAATACAATCACCACATACTGCAGATGACAACCTATTACCAAAAATGTAGTGTAGTTCTAAAAATTTGGAAAAACAACTCACCGTTGCTGGGGTACTTAGCTCCACTGGACCGGGTCCGGCTCAGGGACTGCTTCCCTGGAGCTCCGCTCCCTCTGCTTGCTGCCTGCCGGGAGTCGCTCACTGACGTTTTTCTCGTGGTGACAACAGATTCTGAGTTACGACTGGATAAACCAGACCGGCCTGTGGAGGACGTCTCATTGTCACTGGGAGCCGTGAAGGAGCCAGTCCTCTTCCTTGGCATCGCCAAAATATCCAGCCTGGACAACTTTTTCCCATCAGTGGGCACTTTTGCAGGTGCAGTGATATGGTCAGAATTCTGGGAGCCTCTGTCAGTGTCAGCACCTTCGTTGTCTGAGGCCTCACCAAGTCGTGCTCGACGAAGCATGGATGCCCGAGTTGGCCGTGGTGCTGACAGGCTATTGGAACGTGTCAAAACCTGCTGAGTTCCCGTCTTTGGCGTTTTTCCATTGTCTTCTTTCTGAAGAGGAGCAATGACTTTCTTGCTACGACTGGATGGACGGGAAATTTCATGGTCAGATGATGTTGTTTCAGTCCAGTGTGGACCAGAACCCTGCTGACCCTCAGACAGATCCAGAGAACCACGGTTGCCCGCACTGCGGCGCATCTGGAAGCGTTTTGCTGCTTCTGCTTTACTTGAGGCATCTATAGTTGTCTGGCTTCTGCGTTTCTCAGAAAGCCGTTCACGGGCAGTAAGCTGCCGTCCCTTTTCTTGAATGGATGAGCTGGAAGAGGACCTCTCCTTCTGAAGGCTGCTGATACTGGGACGCTTTTTAGGAGCAGAGCTGACTGGAGCATTTTTGCTGCTCACCTGGCTCACAGTGCTTGCTGTGTCCACATCTGACTCACCAGAAAGAGAGTCATCCATGTGACTGGAGGAGCCCCCTTTCTTTGAACTGCGACCTGAGCCAGATGAGGGAAACTTGGTGTCCAGAGAGGACAGAGTTCCCTCTGCCTCCTGCAGGAAGGACTGCATGTCCTGGATATTTTCCCTTCTCTGCTCCATGTCGCTGAGGGATGGGTGGCTGGAGATATGGGGAAGTTTCTTCATCTGGATGGTGTCGCTAGGCTGGTCTTTGGTGAAGCTCTCCTGCCGGATGAAGGATAACATGCAACTGTCTTTAGAGGGGATGGAATCCTTGTCCTGTGTTTGGAGGTTTGGAGCAGAGCTGTTGGGTTTGACACCTGTTCTCTTGGGTTCATGTCCACTCAAGTGTCGGATAAGGACAGTGGTTGGGGGAGTTTTCACTGACAGATCCAGGGTCCTCTCAGACTGTACTGGGCTCCGGGCCTGGTCTGACTTGGCTGGGTAGTCTTCGGATCCAATGTAGAAGGAGGTTGATTTGGTTGATGGAGAAACTTTCTCCTGACCTCTAACATTATGGCCGACAGCCGCTGAAGATGTTGCTCCAACCCTTGCCTGGATCTTCTTTGTTTTCTCCACAAGGGGTGTGTCATCTGAGCGACTTGCATCACTCAAGCTGTCCGGGTCCACGTCGTCCTGAACGGACAGGCGCTGGGTGGAATCATGGGTCCGGGTTGGACCTAAGACGCTGTCCAACGGTTCCTGGCCTTGGTATTCATGGCGGATCAGAATACTTGGGGCAACGCTGTCCTGCTTCTCTCGAGGCACCTGTGGAAGTAGTCTTCTTGTCCTGGAGCTGTGGCTGGACTCTGACTCAGAGTTGTCGTAGCTGTAACTTCCCATCGACCGACTCATCAAGTGCAAATCTGCCAAAAATATCAGATTTTCTTAGGTTCTAACATCAGTGTTGTTTGGAATTTCTGTTGTATGTTAAACAATAAATACTTTCAGTGCCACTTATGTGCTTTAAGAGACTTATGTGCATCTCTTTCACCCTAAAACATGACCATGTTTCCATTAAAGCTTATCTTTCAAAAAGGTGCTTTGAAACTCTTAACAGCACCTTCCAGACATTCCCCTTGAAGTGGAATGGAACCAGGATCTGCATAGCTGTCTGCCAGACTGGCCCAATGGGAAATCCACTTTGGCCCCTCAAGGCCTTCTGCATGACCAGAGGGAACCTAGAACACCAGAAAACCGAACATGACAAACAACATGAAAGCATGGATTTGTGAGACAAAGACGAGACGGAGGATTTGACGGATATTAAACTGAAGATTTTGTTGTGTGTGATGTTTTTAACTAATAAAACTTTGTGTTTTCTTTGTCTGAATGTTGTTTGCATGTTTGAAAAGGTCCACATTTTTTCTGCTTTTTAATGTGCAAAATTAACCGAACAAAACTAAAGATTATTTGAAATATTGCAATGTTTCACAGGGGAAACTGGGGAAATAGTAACACCAGTCTTCATGCACTGAACAGAACATGCTACACATGTTTTTGTTTCTGATGCAGTTTCCCAAAGGATTTTACCTGAATGGGGCCTGTTGGGTGGCCGCTGACAGCAGCAGGGTTAAAGCCATGCAATGAGTCCACACTGCCACCATCACAAGGCACGATAGCTTGCTCATCCTTTCCATCATTTATTACAGGTCTATACACTGCTTTGCTCACACCACTGTACTCTGGAGAGTCGAGGACACCAAACACCTGTCGGAGCACAGGGCATGCATGAAGGGAGGGGGGCAGGACTACAGCAACAGGAAGAAGCAAAAAGGACACGAGGTTGCATGCATCTCTAAACAGCATGTCTTAACAGATATCGTCTACATGAGCATATTTCACATGTTCTTCTTCGCCCTCTGTTTCAGCATTTAACTTAGGTAATTTAAGACAAATGTTTGGATGTCATAGGTTATTTATCTCTTATAAGCCTTACAAAGTAAACCTCAATAAGAGCTTGTTTCTATCTGTCCTTCTGTTAGCTTACTTGCTGCAGTATTTCACACAAGAACCTGTGCACCTTACAAACCTTTACTATGAATTCACCTGATCAATCATGTTGCGAGCCTCTTCCACCTCTTTGTCCTGTGACTCCGTTTCGATGGTGTAGGTCCCGGCATCACTCAGACTATCATCCTCCTCGTGCTTCATCATCCACTGGGAACCTTTAGGGTCTCCCCCACAAATGCTCAGGGGCAGCATCTGGGACGTTGGCGGCCCAGTGGAGGGCATTGGAGAGGCGGTCAGGCCAGCAGTGCTGGGAAAGATGGAGGACTTTGAGACAGCCGGAGGCTGGAAGGGAGAGGAGGGGTAGGAAACTGAAGAAGGTGCTGGAGATACTTCTGGGGAGGGAATAGTTGCTTGAGGAGGTGACACCATGACTGGTGGTGCAGACATTGGTGGGGGTGATGTCTTGTCCATCACTGGCGAGACATCCTGTTGTTTTGAATCCTTCATGAATTCAGCAGCAAACTCCTGGGCAAGCTTGGACTTCTTCCCGACACTGCCGAAGGGTCTGATGATGATGCCCGAGGACGAGCGTGATGAGGAGCTCGACGAGCCCACTTCCCCCTCGGTCTTCTCCCTTTTGAGAGAGCTCGACCTCTGGGGGCCACTGTGGCTCTGACCCTTCAGAGGAACAGTCACCTGCTGGGTAGGAGGGATGTGGCCGTGCACCGAGGCTGGCCTCTCACCACCTTTCCTTCTCTCCAGCTTGGCCTTCAGGGCGGAGTACGTGTCAGCCTGAGCAGGGTTGTGCGTGAAAGACTGTGAGCGCTTTTTGCGTGGATTGTCATCAAAGAACTCAATGATGAAAGCCTGCTGGGTGAGGTGCTCTGGGGGCCCCTGCTTGGATATCTCTACTATGGGGGATGGAGCTTGAGGAGGACTCTGGGAGAGGGGCCGTTCTGGAGCCACAGGTGAGGTCATGGCCAGTCTGGGTGGAGAGTACTGCAGCGGCTGGTGGGGCTTCTGTATTGGAGCAGGAGGCTGACCGTGAATGGACTGGCCTGATTGGATGGTGTGCTGTGATGCCTCAGATTGCTCGGATTGGACAGAGTGGTGGGATTTACTCCTCCTTCCTTTGAGAACCGGGTCCTCTGAGTCACTCTGGGTTCCATCTTCATGATGATGACCTGACAACAGTAACAAAATCTTCACACCTCCATTTATCCTTGTGGCCCTGAAGACAGTCCTTCTGATGCTAAGAACAATAAACAGTTTCACCTGTTTTTTTTGGTTCGCATCACAAGATTTACATTAAACAAACTCCACAAGGAAGCCTCCCCAGACTGATCTGTGAGTGATAAATACCCTCAGACAAAGGAAACTAGTTGAAAGCAGTAATAAAATTGGTCAATAATCTGAAAGAAAAAACCCAACAGCTGTTGGAAGGAAGGAACTTAATCTATAAACTGATGACTTAAATAACCAACAACAGATTTATGGTTGTTTAACATTCAAACAAGTCACACTGACCTTTGAGGGTCTTGATGTTCATAGCGAGGTCGCTCTTGGTGCTGTAAACATCTTCACAAGGTGGGCGTCTCCTCATCATGCTGACATCACTGTGCACCAGCCAATCAGCCACCTTGCTCTCTGCTGACATCACCTCAGCAGGTGCTGCGGAGATGGTTGTCTTGGCAGGTGGAGCCTGCTGCTTCCTCTGACGGGTGGAGAACTTGGTGACGTGGTCTTTGATCTTGATCTTGCCAGGCATGCAGTCGTCAAACTCGATGGTGAAGGACGCGTGGCTCTGAATGACGGGTGGGGTCGGGGTTGGTGGGGAGGATGGAGCTGGGGGTGTGTCTGTGTCCTTGGTTGGGATCTCATGTAGCTCAGTCCCTGTGGTTTTGAGGTGCTGGAAGTCCTTGGTAGGGATCTCAAAGTAGCTTGGCTCACGGTGGTATGAAGGGAAGACGGTCTTTGGTTGGGAGTCTGACAGAGGTCCGGAAAAATCTGCATCCACAGATGGAGTGTCTTTGTGCACTTTTGATGGAAACCAAGAAGTTGGAAAACAAACAAACCTTTTCTTAGAACAGTCTAGTAGTATTCAGACATACACACCATTGGTACTGGTGCCTCTCCAGACTGATCCCCTACTCTGAGTCAGGAGCTACACAGCCCCACACACTCTGTACAGAGGTGTAGTAAGTTCACAAACTTAACACTCAGGTAAAAAGGCTCAGGACATTGTCTACATTTTACTAAAAGTACTAAAGTAAAAGTACTCCACTATTAAAAAATACATTTTAAATATATATTAATATAAAACCTAACTTTAAAAAGTTGGTGTTAACGTTCTGGTGATAATGAACATTATTTTAATGAATAGACTGGTGACCCTGGTTCTTGCCCAATGCCTTAATAGAAAGTATAATATATTTAATACATATTATTTATACATAAGCTGAGTAAACTACTGAAAACATTCAAAAACAATGTAATTATATATATAAATCCAGCAGATTCAAGGAACAACATCTGAGATCTCTGTCCAGAAGAGTGCAGTGCTAGGAAGAGCTAAGAGGACCCGAGCTTGTAGGTATAAGACCACCCCAAAGCAGGAAGGGGCGAGTCAGGGAATTGTTAAAATATATATTAATAATTTGTGAAATAAAAAGTTGTGTTTTATTTTTAAGGTTTTGCTATGATTGAATGAGGAATTTAACAATTTGTAAATAATTAAATCAATTATTATTATTTTTCTATTTAATGTAAAGGTGGGTGTGGTTGAAAAATGTTATTTAAAAAAATCAATCTGATGTGAGAAGCATTACAGAAAGAAAACATAGAATATAATTTTACCTGGATGAGGCTCGTCGCTGGTCTGAACTTTACTGCCATAATCCTCCTCCCCCCACCAGGATGGCTGACCATAGAGAGGAGTGGGTCGACTCACTGGAGCCTCTGCAACAAACAGTAACACATGAAACGTGAATTTCTTTTTCATTAAGGCTCATTTGAATTTGAACCAGCATTTTAACAACCATAAAACCTAATGTTACAGGGGGCGACTGTGGCGCAGTAGGTGGTTGGTCCTGGTGAGTTTTGGCCAGCTGCACAGCAGCTCTCCCATCGGTGTGTGAGAGTGAGTGCGAATGGCTAGATAGGACTCAGTGTAAAGCGGAGACGCTAAAATATTCTTGGTAGAACCTGCTAAATCAGCTGAACATCATCAGAAATAAAACCCTTAGGTTCAGCTCCAGCACAGTATACACAATATAAACCTTTGGTAATGCAATAACTTAAGTACTGCAGCAGAAAATGTCACAGATGACAGTGTCGAATATTGAAGAGAAAAAATGGATAATACCTTGTGTGAGACTTTTGGGAGTCTGTATCTTTTCTGGTCTGACTCGATCTTCCAGCTCCATCTTCTTACCCTCGGAAGCCTTTAGGCTCATCTGCAGCTGGCTGCTGTATTTCTCATGCTGAAAAAGCAAATTATACACTAAATGTTGAGGACTGCATGCAGAAAAAGACTGACTGGAATCATCTGAAGTGAAATCCTATAGAGTTAAACTCAAACAGCAGTTGTTGTCTTTGTATAACTATTGGCATTCTGGTTCTTGTGAGGTAGGGAATATCAGTACAACCACAGTCATCATCAGAGAGAGACACATTCACGTCTTTGGACCAGCAGTCAGCACAACTTAGGCTTAAATGTTTCCCATTTTCTAGTCAACCGGTGGACAAAAGCTGTGCCTTGGACATACGCAGTTACCACAGACATACAGCAGAGGTTTGTGGGTGTAGCCGGAGGAGCATGAAGCACTCACACAGTCACACTAACTGACCTTCAGAGCCTCCTCTGGGACTTTATGTTGACTCTTCTCCAGGATGTAGACGTGAGAATGTGGAGAGAATGTTAAGAAAAACACTAAAGTTATTGAATATTGAACACACACAATGATCATTCCTGCTGCGTTTGAAGGATATCGTATCCAAATCGAATGATGTCAGACAGTTTGAGGGTGATGTAGGTCTGATCGGGAATCCTAAGGTCATTCACAAATGTCTGTGGACGACAAGAATAAATCACACAAGATGAACTCACATTTATTGTACTGCGTTTTTTTGGGCAGAAGCCAACGATCTTGTTTGTCGTGTGGGGACTCACAAAAACAAATGCTACATATAAATAAATATCATTAATCGTATTGTTTTTGGTGTCCCACCCCGTTCAGGCTGCCCAGGTCTTTCACCAGGTGTTCATCAGTAGCTGCGTTGTAGTTGATGACGGCATGTTGTTTGTCCACACTGCGCGACTGAAAACAGAAGAGACACATTCACTCCTTCAAAAGCAGACCAGCAGTCAGCACAACTGTGGTCGATTGAGAAACCATCTTAAGAAACCAAAGACCAATCAAAATACTAATCGTAAAGTTGCTCTGAGTAACGTGGACTGCCACAGAAAAACTGCAAGCCTCCAAAAACAGGTTCTCTGTAACTAGGACCACACCGATGTGGACCACCTGTGTCTGGTCTCACCTGCAGCATCAGCTCACAGTCCTCTCGTCCCACGAAGATCATCTCCTTTGGGAGGCGATGTCGAGTGCCCGAGCTGCTGACCAGGAACCATGACGTTACGCTCATTTTCACAGGCCTGCTGGGAAACCCCAGAGCATCCTGGGAAATGGAGTCCAGACAGAGAGAGGAAAGAACCTGATCCACATTTATTCACCTTGTGTTGAATCTGCAGTGAACACTGACTCTTCAGCAAAGTTACATGTCACACTGAGCGGTTTCCTGAATTCTGACTTATTCTACTACTAACTAACTGAAGACCTGGACTGATGCAGGAGCTAATTAATAGTTTAATAATCACTAATATTTGTTTTGTTTAAATGAACGTCTAATTTAAACGTGAAACATTTTTCCCACTTTTATTTATTTAGCCAGCTTTGGCGCGACAAGAGAGGCAGCAGCACTTTCATTTGTATGTGACAGCACGTATCGTCACATACATACTGTTGTTACGCTTTTAGTTTCCCAGAGAAGAAGAATTAACGGGCACACAGTGTCAGCATCGCTGTTTTAGCAATTTCAATGACAATCCACATTTACCTCTAGCTTCCTTCATTGAGATATAACCAGGAAACAGAGCAAATGTGTACAAAATAATAGAAACCGGTATTTTCCAAGCAGAACAGTGTTAAGTGTGATCTTCCTTTTCACATCTTTGTAAAAGTTGCGCAACCTACTGCGGTGTGGTGCAAAATAAAACAGCCAGGGATTTTCCTTTCCTGTCTGTGCTATTCAGCAGTGATGATCCCATCACAGAAACTCGGCCCAAACCACAACAGACCTTCCACCATTTGTCACACGCAAACACCTAATCTCCCATTTCTCTCCAAATCCACTTGCTGGTTTTCCAACAATGCGAACACTACCTGGACCAGGTGTGTTCAGTCAACAAGAGGCTGGAAGAGACACTCAAGATTGGCTGAACACAGTCAGTCAGTGGCTACTGTGGGGTAACTGGAAAATGAGGATGACAGGGGTCCTTGAGGACCAGGATCGGGAGCCACAGCCTTTAGATTTTCTCATTTTTAGCAGACTTGAGACAAGCACTCAGATGTTCGCTGGTTTGCACAACCTCCGGGCTTGAGTCTCGTTCCTAGAAATGCTATAAAACATGTGGCTGGTTTGACAAAGATTTCGTACTGCTACAAATCAGATGAATAAAGCAGGACCAGAGAAAAATTAATGTATGAATGACAGGAAGCTGAAGGGCCCCTGCAGCCTGACAGGAAGTGTCCTTGGAGCAGATAAACCTGTTCCTCATCATCATAACTGTCACGGTTCAGCCCGGTTTACCTGAACCGAGCCACACCCGGGATTACACGCACGCACGCACGCACGCACACACACAGGCTGGATGCTGGATGAACCGGAGCGGATGTTCAGGAACATCCCTGCGGGCCTCAGCGCCGCATCCTCGGCTGCAGGCCGAACAGAAGCAGCGTCTCCGGCCTGGAGCCGCAGAGAGGAGCGGGCGCCGGCGAACAGAGGCAGTGATGGACGGACAGACAGCCGGGTGCCCGGCAGACAGACAGTCCCGTACGCGCTCCCCTCCTCCTCTCCCACCCACAGCTCCTACCTCCGCTCCAGATGCTGCCGCCGCTCCCCCCGCAAATCTCCGCCGAGATAAACACGCACTGACGCGCTGCGGGGCGGACAAAACATGAGAGGCGTCCCGGTACCGGGGGCTCACACCGACAGGAAGCGGATCCGACACCGAACACAATGCTCGGTGATGCTGCTGTTATGGCATCTCTCTCTCTCTCCGTCTCCTCCTGACGCACCAGCGACCACCAGCTGCGTCAAGACGCCGCACGTTACCGGTAGGAAGAGCAATGGCGGACACTTCACAATAAAGGTCTCAGGCTACAAATCTGTGGATACACGAATTTGAGACAGTATTTAAACCACGATCTTTACTTTCCTTCTGTTTGTAGTTCTGAACCACGACCGAACTTCTCACTTTTTTCTGACTCAACGATAATTAGATTCCATGGGCTTTGTCTTAACATAAGCATTATTACCACGTGGTGAATCTCGATATAAGAGTTTTGTACTCTACTTTGCTAAAGCTGCACAGGCATGAACATCAAACAACAGTTTCAAACCATAAAAAATTAATCAGCGAACAGGAGCCGCGTAATCCACAAAGAAACGAGTAGCCGAGCTCATCTGCACCGAGAGGTTTGATTTGGGCTTTTATTGTGAAGGCAGGAAGATTGCCAAGCCTGAGCTCATCAACCCGCTCCACGTTCCCGGTCCCACAAGTGCACTAACTTAGCATCAAAGAAGCAGGAGAATGATTTCTGTCATCGTCGTTAGTATTTGTAACCTGGAATATGTTGGACCTTGGTCACGTGGCGTGACGTCACCTCTGTGCTTCTACTTCGACTCTGCAGCTCTGAAATTCCCAGTGTACAGGGAATTACTCGTGCCGACACGCGCACACACGGGTTGAGCATTCGGTGTTTGAGTCTCATCGTGACCTCTGACCTTTGGACATTTAGTCGCGGTTAAAGGAAGTGAGTTTGTCCTTTGGGCGGAGCTGCACATCAGGGCCCATGGGAGGTTGTTGGTACAAACGCTGCTGCTGAATCACTGACATTAACCGATCCGTAATTACACACAATCAACTGCTCGTTACAACAATTACCACCCAGCTCCTCACTGAACACCGTCTCCACAGTCTGAGTAACAGTCTGACCTGAGGACTTGGGTTACGGCTAGACATCTGATAAAAACTGACGCAACATGTCCAGTGAGAGCATTTCAATCAAACTGACACATTTGGTCAATAAAAAATATTTATTTAGACATTAACTATAGCATTTGAGCACATACGTGTGATCCTTTAAGTTTCCATGGCAACAGTCAAAGTGAATAAAACATTACAGCTCCGAACACAGACGTTTCTGAAAACTTGTTAAAACATTTGAACTCCAGAACTTTCCAAAATTCATCAACAGAATAAAAAAACAATTACAAAGTATAAAATCTTGCAGATGTGAAACGGACTGTTTTAACGAGAAAAACGAATAATGGGACCATCGTCAGAGAGTCTGTTTTCTCTTAGTCCTAACGAAGGCTTTTAATTTCCAAAGAAGGCAACGTCCTCTCAGATTCCAGCTTCACTAAATCTGAAGCTGCTGAAAAGCAAAACTGGTTTAGTGGCAAGGGACAAACATCAGCAGAACTGGGAGCTTTAAGTTTTAGAATCTTAGATTCAAGTTATTCTTTGATTAGTACAAAATAGTGTTAACGATTAAAAAACTTTTTTAGCACAAACCTTAAATAACCCTCAGACCTGGGTCGGGAATAAAACTGAAAACTAAATTGTTCAAATGTTGAGAGAGATTCAACACAAACTTTCTGAACTGATTTTGAATTTTGTCAGTTACTCGCTCAGGTAAACCGATGTTATCTCTGACCAATAAGCTGTCAGGGTTCAACGACAAACACTGAATCTGTCGAATCAGCTTTTAAATCCATCCTGTCACAGTGGAGACAAGTCCTCTGCTCACCTGGAAACATAAGCAAATGTACTGTATACTATGAGGAAAAAATACATCTTCATAACACATTTAAATTTCACTGTGCTCGTTTTTCTGCCTCACAGAAATCTCTTTCTTTCAGGTACATTCATCTTAGAACTTCACCAGCAATGATGGAAGTATTCTAATACGAACACAATGAACAGAAATGTCTCCTTCACTTTTATGATTATAGTAATATTTATGGTAGGAATACTGCAGGATTCTTGGCACTCTGTATGTGCAGTTAGTCAGATGAAAGTACTTATACTTGGTCTGAAAGAAGTGGAATCGCTCCATCACAAGTTCTAGCCACGATAGATGACTTCACATTTAGGCAAAAATCAGCAAAGTGTGAGCAGAAAGTGTCAGGCCTGATTAGGATCAGGTTTTGGGTCTGGGTTTGGGTCAGGATCAGGTCTTACCTTAGTGTGAAATGCAGCTTGTCTTAGTTTTCGTCTGTTTGTGCTGAACACAAGCATCTGCACCTGGAGGGGGAAGACGCTCTGATTGTTAACGAGTGTTTACCGGCCTCTCGGGTTAAATAAGAACCTACACCTTGTGACCGGGTGGAATCACAAACCTTTGTGTTTAAAATCACTGAACACAATAATGAGAGGGGGACACAACTGTAACTAAAACCACAACAGCCCTCCAGACTTTACCTGCTGAACTGGTCCTGGACTTGCTCCATGACCTGCTTGAACCAGGATCTGAATTGCTCTGGGTCTCCTCATTCCCACTCACTTTGTTTAAATCTGTGTTTTCTGGATCCAGGGGTCTGACCTGATACTCCCCCTCCTCCTCCTCTCTTGCAGGATTTGTGTCTCCGGATTCAGGGTCACAACCACAATCCAGCTTGGACTCCTGGACTCTGATGGTCTGGCTCTCGCCCCTCTTAGTATCAGCAGTAGAAGCAGAGGTGGAAGGATCGGGAGTATTCTGGGTTTGTGTGGGGCCACTGTCAGACTTAACTGGCCCTGGAATGGGTCTAACTTCAGCTGGTTCAGGTGTGGGAACTTGGACTATCTCTGCAGAATCTAGCTGGTCCAAAGGAGGAGGTACCCATGTGGCCTCAGGATCTGACGACAACAACAAAGCGGTCAAAACCAGGCACAGGTCGTGGACCCTAACCTACAAACTGAACCACCACAGTCCTCACCCTGGACTCTGCTGCCCCTCTCAGCTCGGGGTCTGGTATTTTTCAGGTTGTAGCCCTTCCTGATCTCAGCCAGCAGGTTATCAATGATGCAGCCTCCGTCCTGGTTGGACACATCCTTCCTGACTAAAAGACGGACAGCGAAGACAAACATAGTACGTGTCATTTCTAAGTATGTTGAGTGTTTTATTGAGGCTGTCAGTGTCAGCAGCATCTAAACAATAACGCTGGTTAAAAAAAAATATTTTTTGCTACTTTTGAAACCCCGGCAGCATTGTGTGACAAGAAGGTGAAGGACAGACGAAAAAACTCTCTGGGACCACTTTGACGTGCAGGTCAGGATCAGGCAGAGGTAACTGTCCAGAGTCTGGTGAAACATAGTAACACCTCTTCTGATCCAGACCTGATAGTAATAGGTTTTACACTACCCTCGATAACGTTGCTTGACTATGAATTATGTGGTGTATGTTGTTTATCCTCCGGTGTAGGACGGAGGAAAACAACCCCTGCAGCTGCTCTAAAACTAGAACATCATCAGAAAGTCCAAACATCAGAAAAGGCAGACGAACATCTAATGTTTGACTCACTGATCTTAGTTTCTCCTTTCTGTTTCCTCTCCTCCTCCTGATGCTTCCTCCTCTTCTCCTGCTCCCTGCGGACCTCGTTCTCCTGCAGGAAACCCCAAATTCCGTTCAAAAGGACATTTGTGTAGGTTTTCCTTTTTTAATTTATTTCTATATTAATTCCACAGATTCTGATCAGAAAAAACGCTTTTCTGCCCTGTGATTCCCTGCTCACCTTAAGCACTCTGAGGAAGAGTCCTCTGAAGCTCTTGATGGTGCTGAAAAGCTCATCGAGGGAGAAGCTACTGCTGTCCTCACACAGGTACATGGACAGGTCCAGCCTCCTGGCTTCCACTGAGGACAGCAGTTGCTGTACCTGCTCACATGCCTGCAGGCATCCCTGAATGCACCACAGAGGAAGATGAGTAGGCTGAAATCTGTCTAGCATAAACTTTATTCAAGTGGGTGAATGTGTCTCACCTGTATAGGTGACAGGTATTGCTGCTTTACGTCCTCACAAGATGATAAAATCTTGTTCTCAGAGTTTTTCAGCTGTTGGATCAGAGAGTTCGTTTCAGACTGAATTGACTCCATGGACACGCTGCAGAGACACGTAGGAGACACAACATCAGAGACACAAACAGCTCACAGAGTTTTCCTCTGCTCACCTCACTTCTCTAAAGTATTGTAAAGTATTTTTATGAATGAATGCTTAAACTAAACATATTCTCTTCGTTACACATGAACACAGTCAAAGTTAAAATGTCACAGCTACAGAGTCTAAAGCAGTTTACCCAGCAGCCTTTTCACAGATCTCCAGTTCACTGGGAAGCTTCAGCAGGTCAGGATGGTTCTTTTGCACTTCCTGTTGGTCACGCAAACATCAACGACTTAAAATTAGCAGCTCAGTCCAATTAGGAACAGTGAGACCAGTGAGACCAGTACTGTGTGTTACCTCCAGGATATGGTGCAGCAGGGTGATTCTGGACTTGTTGGCTTTAGTCTCTGTCAGTTTGAGCAGAGTACTGATCTTAAAACCTTCAGCATTTCCCGTGTGGGTCCCCTGAGACACAACAACACGTCACATGGCCAGTGGTGATACCACACGGTGACCAACGCCCTGTGGCTGATATCAGTGACTACATAACTTGTTATTTCGCATGTTCTGCTGAACTGAGATTAGCTCTGTTCTGAATCTAATTCTGATCAAGTTTGCCTTTTATATCAATATAGCAACAAAATTAACATAAGAGTTTTAAAACACGAACATAAGTACAAATAGCTAAAGGAGCCTTTAGCATCAGTCTTCCTTTAGAACCCAGACACAATTCTGTATTTTCAAAGAGAAAGTATGATTCTCACATAATTGAGGAAGTTTCCAACACTCAGGATGAGTTTGCAGAAGCTGGGCAGCAGAGTGCTCTCCTTCACACCTGGACACACAAAACAACAGACAAATCCCCAAAAATTATAAAGAGAAATGAAAACAATATAAATGTCAATTTTACGTGTGTTCTACTTCACCTTTATGTATTTTTTGTGATTAGTAAAACTTTTTGAGAACTTTTTGGTTTACGTATTAAACAAAAGTCAGAAAAAACGAAATAAAAAACCTAATATTCTGCAGTCAGAATCAATCTTAAGAGTCTGGTCAGATGTAAACCGTACACAATCAATAGTTTATTTCTCACATGTTCAAATAGTAAATAAAAAGTGACAACTCCCATATTTAGTGTGTGTCTAACTGTGGAACTGGTGTACAGACTCTGGCAGGCTCGGTCCAGGAGCTCAGTTTTGGGCTTCAGAGTCTCCAACACACAGCTGCTCTCCTCACACAGCAGCATACACTCAATCCTCAGAGCGTAGCTATACAAACACACACACACACACACACACACACACACACACACACACACACAACAAACACAAACACACAGGTTAGTTAATACTGATCTTAAAACTGGTGTAAAAAAAAAATCCAGAAGCAGACAGGTGTGTCCAGTCCTCCTACCTGGGGATGTCCATCAGTTTCAAATAAAACTGATCCACTGATGCCAACTTCTTCTTGTCCGCCTGGTGAGACTTTAAGTTTTCAATCTAAGAGGGACAAGTGATGGAAAGCAGACACATAAACAACATCAAAGACAAGTGAAGGACACAAAAATGACTGATTAACAACAACTAGGAGGTTTGTAGGCCAGTTGAGTGACAGGTAAGACAAATAAAAAACTTGGTAAATTAACCATAGGACAATAAAATGGCAACAAAAGGTAAAATATGGACAGGTAGGACAGAAAAAAACAAAGTAAGCCACAAGTGAGATTAGGCCAGACAGAAAATGGACACAAAACAGACAAGAAGAGCTAAGCCCATGACAGAGGTAAATAACAGTTAAGACCAACAAGACAAATGTTGATGATACACAATGGACTGTCCACACAGAATCTGGCCAGGTGGGAAAACAGCTTGAGAAGTAGGACAGAAAAAGAAAAAATGGTGAGAAAGTTAAGAACGGCAGAACGAGAGATGAGCATGAAAACTGAGGTGCAGCAGGTGAAGTGCACTTCAAGGTGAGATGTGATGGACAAGTAGGAGACCAGGGACAATAAACAAAGTTAAATGACAGGTGACAGGTAGGACAGGTAAGACAAGAAAGTAAAATAAAATACAACTGAAATGAGGACAAATGAAATCTACAAAATGGACTAATAACGGACAAGAGGTGAAGCACATATGTAGGACAGGTGACCTCTGACCTCATGTTTCTCTGGCAGCAGCTTGATCAGCTGTTTCAGGACCTCAACATCAAACTTTGACCTTTCTCCTCTCTGGATCAGAGACACAAAGTCGTCATGACAACTGCAGGAGACATAGATGAGACACGGCACATGAGACAAGTTAAGTAAGAGCAGAACTTAAAAATCAGGTGTGGTATCAAAAGGACTGATGCAGCACAGGTGTGACCAATGGGATAGGTGCAGCACAGGTTAGGCGGGTATGGATAGGTAAGATAAAAGAGAGGTAAATTATAGGATAGGTGTGGCAGAGGTAGGTGCCTTGTACGTCACTGACGTAAGCTGCTTTATTGTAAATGTAGCAGGAAAAAACAAAGTGAACAGTAAGTAAAACGAGAGTGGGAGAGGAGGACAGTTGAATGAGTTCACTTATGCTTGGTTTCTGAGAAGAACAGTGGTCACCATTTGAATTGCTTGAGGAAGATGTTGAGGTTGAGACTTTTCTTGGCATCGATGAAGGAAATCTGTGGAATGGGGTGAGACAGAGACATGGACTGAGCACCTGTTTCCACTTCGGCATGTCTAAATAAAAGTAGGAGGGTATAGGGTTCTGTTGTACCTCCTTGGGTTCTGTCTTGGTGTGGGTTCTGGTTTTGGTTTCAGTTGGAGGAAGACTAAATAGCTGCTCGATGCTGCAGTAATCAGGTTCAACTGAGCCCGAAGACACAGATGTCCACAAGGACTGATGAGCTACAGAGACATGGACATAAACACATTTCAGTTTGTCTGCAGCACTGAGTGGGCCGAAGACCAGAGTCCCGGTCCAAACTTAATCCACTAGAGGATGGACCTCACTGACCTGTCACTGCTCTGCTCGGGAGTTTCTGCCAGTTCAGTTTCTTCATACGGAGGGTGGGGCATGGCGTGGGGCTGACTGGGGAGGAGGTGCTGTAAAAGGAGCTGCCCACACCCTGAACCACCTTGGCTACGATAATGTCACCAGGAGGATGTGAGGTAACTCCCATCATTCCGGGTAACGGGGGAGGTGGAGGTGGAGCTCCCATCATTCCGGGTAACGGGGGAGGTGGAGGTGGAGCTCCCATCATTCCAGGTAACGGGGGAGGGGGAGGTGGAGCTCCCATCAAACCAGGTAACGGGGGAGGGGGAGGTGGAGCTCCCATCAAACCAGGTAACGGGGGAGGGGGAGGTGGAGCTCCCATCAAACCAGGTAACGGGGGAGGTGGAGCTCCCATCATTCCAGGTAAAGGAGGTGGGGTGGAGCTCCCATCATTCCAGGTAAAGGAGGTGGGGGTGGAGCTCCCATCATTCCAGGTAAAGGAGGTGGGGGTGGAGCTCCCATCATTCCAGGTAAAGGAGGTGGGGGTGGTGGAGCTGTCACAGCAGGTGAGAAAGGTGAGGGAGAAGATCCTGCAGATCCAGCAGTTGTTTTGGTTTCTATAAGAAGCACCTCTGATTGGCCAGGAAGAGCGTCAGGTAGCCAAGTCTGTACTGCCCTGTCAATAGTTCGGATCTTCTGATTGGCTGAGAGGGACTGCTGGGGTAGAAGCCTCTTCAGCAGAACTTCAGCCGAATCCAAGTCAGCTGGAAAATGAAGAAAGGGACTTTTTAAAAGCCAGATTTAGTGGGCTGGTCTGGTAGAAAGTGGGATAGCAGAGCGCGAGAGTTTCTGAATGACCTTTAATCTCCTTGTCACCCAATCAGGGATGAGGGAAATTTTGGATTAGACTTACGGTCCTGTGCCACCAGCGTGGCTCGATCAGCCAGCATCTCCAGAGCCAACCAGACCTCCGTTCTGTCTGGATCCACCAACAACAAGGCTTGAAGAATGGACAGCAGCTGGGCAGAGGTTGGACTGCTGGACACCTGGACAGAGAGATTGAGGTGGAGGAGAACTGCTTTGGAGTGTGTAAGTGGAGGTTTTTAGATGCTGTGTGTGTGGTCTGACAGGTTAGTAAAGACTATTGTCGATGGACGAATTGAGTCCTTTACCTTTGCGAAGAGCGAGGTGAACACTTGTTGGTGGCTGTTCATGTCGATCCCCCCGTACAGTCGCTCCATCTCCTCCTCATCCTCTGTCAGAGAGTCCTCAAACACATCGCACTGGATGTTCAGATCCTCATCGCTCTTGTCCCTTCAGACAGAAAGAGCTGTTACTGGCTGAAGGACAGTGTTGATCAGAGATTATTAAAACCCAGTCAGTACCTGAGTCGGGGCAGGAGATCCAGCAGCTGCAGCCCTGAAACAGCAACATGTCATTTTGACATTTGTTATTTGGATTATAACAAGAAGAAAAATAAAACCTACATCATCACAGAGCTGGAAGGAAGCGTAGGAATTCTGTATTTGTTACCGACCTCAAAATCCCTTAGGACCACGAGTACCTGGTAACACACTAACACTGGCAACTACCAACAGCCCTGGTTTCATGTCCTAAAACCCACACAGCTCCCAGCTGTTTCTACTCATGGAGAATCCTGGAGCGTGCAGAGCAGAATGATCACAGCCCGTGCCACATACGGTCCCGTCCAGCTGAGCATCTCTGCTGCAGGTCGTGTCCCATCTGCACCCACCCACACCGACCTATGATTCTACTCACCACAAAGAGCTGTGCACAGTGTGTGAAAGTGTATTAATGTGTCAGATACACAATTAATCAGCATGTTCTTCTCTTCCTCGGGTTTCATTGTAACCTGTGGTCGCTACTCAGGCGTCACTATTACATTGTAGTATTTCTACCCCTCAGAAAATAACACGAAATGTGACTGGTCGTGGTTCTGTAAGTCCTGTAGTGCAGTTGTACCGATGAACTCCTGTCTCAGTCGGGCCCTCTTTCGCAGGTCCTCTTGTCTCAGCACAAGCATGTTGACCACGCTCATCAGCGTCACCATGAACGGGACGTTGTCGGTGCCGTGAAGCTCGTTCATGATCACGCTGAAGCGGTATTTCTGCTTCTTCAGACTCTGGAAACGCACAGACATTTTTACCATGTTTACTAAAACAATAATCATCTCAACATTAATTTAAAGAAAAGTTGAACTGAAATCAAAGATGTCAGCTGACTTTATCTTCATACTGTTTTGTATTAAAAATCACTGTTTAACAAAGGTGCTTCAGCAGGTTAATGTTGACACATGGTCTGGTGAAAGTTTTTCAGATGAACTGCAGTTCATAAAACAGTCAGGGATGTTTTACTGAAAGAATTTGGTGAAGCTGGTCAAATATTTGATTTAGGTAAGCAAGGAATGGACGGACGGGTAGGATCATGTCGACATAATCATAGTGAGGGAGGGTTCCCATCATGCTGCTGCTCTGGTGTCAGAACAAGTCTGAGCAAAGTTTCTCTGAGGAAAGCTCCTAAAACGTGAAACTGATCCGTTCTGTTCTCTTATCTGCAGGTACACACTCACTGATAACTGCAACAAAAGAACCTCTGACAGCTGATAAAGGGCAACGTCGCCTCACAGTCTTGAGCTTTCTTCACTTCCGGAAAAGAAAGTCACATGCTGGAGTCAAATCAGCTTCAACACCGTGTACAAAACGTCTCTTACTGAAATCCAGTCCTGCATTCCTATTTCTACTTGAGTGTCACAAGATCCACCTGAAGTCTCCAAAGTGAAAGTATCCCACTCCGAATGATTGTGCGTGTAGTGCATAACCACTGCAGTGGCGGTCCTGTACCTTGTAGTGTTCGAGAGCATCCAGAGCCAGGCGGTGTCCTCGAGGGTCAAACAGAGTGAGAGCAGCCAGCAGCTCAAACACCTGCATCTTCACCATGACGTTAGACGTGTCCAGAGCTGAAGGGACATGGGTGAGGAGAAGCTCGATCATGTCATGTCATGACTCCTCAACAACAAGCAACGCCACACACACACACACACGGAAATCAGATTTGTTAACTCACCTGTAGATCGAGAAGAAAAAGACTCAGTCTGAAAAAACTGAACTGAAATGAATACAGGGGGACAAAGGACACGAGGGACAGCAGCCCAGAGGACACCCACCCTGGGTCAGGGTCCTGACGTAGCCCTCATTGTCCAGGATGAAGTGCAGTCCTGCGGATGAGTTCATGACAGCTCGAATGCAGGCAACGCAGGTCAGATGAAGCAGAGCGTCTGCGATGCGAGCGCAGCCGCGACCCGATAGACGCTCCAGTGCCTCCATCAGTAGGTCCAGACCCTGCAGCTCCAAGAACTGCACCATCCACGTCTGATCACTGGCTTCAAACCGCCGCCGCAGTCCCGAGTAGTTCACCACAGTGGGAACCTGGATGGGGGCAGAGCGAGGTCGGGGACGGGAGCTGCAGTTTATTTTCTCCTTATGAATTCATTACCATCATGTTTGAACAGTTAAAGAGGGACAGCTCAAACTTGAGAAAAAGCATAACGGCACAATTTGCATGTTTTCTGCATAAATTCTGTCAGGTCATGAAATGTGACCTGACAGATACACACTTTATTGTGTAACCGGTCCAAAGAACTCAATGAGATTTCACATCTGACTTTTAAGAATACAGCCACACTCCTGATGTTTGATCATTCATGATCGTTCGTTCTTTCATTGAACACAAGGATTAAAAACACAAAGTGATGTAGGACAAAATAATGGGGACATAACATCAACTGGAGTCTGGTGTTAGAAAACCTGGAGTCCAATCACTAAATGGAGAATGAGGGTGTGGAGAAGAAGCTCGGTTATGCATCAGTACAATGACCCTCAACAACGAAGTCAATCTACTATGATTTCAGAAACACAAAATGTATCTTTTGGAGTCGAGACCTCAACTCAGTCACGAAACTGTGTCATGACATAAGGGAGCTGTTCTCACCGGACGTCCTAAGATTATGGCTGAGCTGAATGGTCCAAAATTCCTCCTCAACGCCGAGCAGTTCTCCTCCACAGCTACAGGAAGTGTTTGATAAAACACTGTTGTCATGATTTTACCACCACCACTTTGTGTGTTGGGTGAGTTCAACAAAGACGGAAAGATCTCGAATGTTTGTGTTCAATCAGCTAACAAATCCCGTGTTTGTTGATATTTGTGAACATTTTCATGCAGAAAACTAAGACGAACAGTCAACATTAAGCATTTTTGGGGGGCAGCATGGTGGAAGAGTGCTTAGCATCCTTGCCTCACTAAAAACACGTGTGTTAGGGACCGGCTCAGGTTGGCCCATAGTGGCGGCGGCTCAGGACTAATCCTCCAGCTGATCATTTAAAGCACGGACGTACAAATAAAGCATCTTACCTTTCCCCTTTAATTAATGTGATTCATTACTTTCACAACAACCACACAATGGTCTGAATGAATTTATAAAGTGCAGGAATTGACTGTGATTTAAATCGTTTACCTGACATAAGTTTCCAACAATGATTAAACTTGGAGCAATTGACTACTTAAATTAAAAAGATCAGACTTCTGACTAACATCCTCATCTGTAAGTGGGGATTATTCTATTATTGAATGATTCTGATGAGGTCTTTATAGAGAAAGATACTCTGAAGTTTAAATCTGAGCACACAATTGTAAAAGGCACCACGGAGCAAATTAGAATTTTGATATAATACACAACCGGTCTCAACCAGTTTCATAACTTTTTAAGTACATACATTGATAAAACTGCCATTTTCCCCATCAAGGTACATTCAATAAATTACAATAGAAACATGAAAAAAAAAGGTTAATGTGACGGTTGTACATCCTGACATTTAATGAAAATTATTTCACATTTTGAATCAAATTGTGTAAATTTCAAAATCTTTTAATTTTCCTTTGATCAGGAATCACACACAAACAATTACAAAGTGGATTTAAATTTTATGTCCACTTATGCACATAATGAGCCCAAAAAGGTAAAATACATTTTTAATAAAAGGAGTTGGCTGGAAATCTTGTCCGCCACAGGACTCCAGATGTTAACGATTGCGAACACGCTGATGCAGGTTTAAAACAAGAGTCTGTGGTTTCTTTTACCTGCAGGAGGCGGATGCACAGCTCGGGGTCAGCGTTCTCCAGATTTGCCTCCAGAGTGGCATCTGGGTCGTGGGCGGGGGCTCCGGTCACACGGTCCTTCACTGCACCCATTTGGTTTTGGCTGCCATGACAACGAGAAGCTGACGAGAGACAGTGAAACACATGTACGGCTTCAGTAATAATTTGCATTTCCATCGCCGCCTCAGTCTGTGAAGGTTTTGTCCAAAAGCCAAGAATTCTGTTTGGTTTCACACTTTTCAGCCTTAACGGATTTTATAGCAAAAGTATAAATTTCAAATGAATGATTTTACTTTGGGTTAATAAAGCAAGAGTGATCTGTGTGTGGACACTGATCATGTCAGAAATGTTCTTATGAACTGTGTCATAAAGCTGTCAAAAACAACAGATTGTACCAGACTGAGCTTATGACGAAATTCTGCCTTTCAGCTTATCTCAGCTTTTTTATTCCACTCCGCAGTTTTTATGTTTAATCACTTTTCCTTGTGGCTCAGGAACTGTTCCTCCCTTTTTTACTGAACTGGTCAACTGAAACCAGCTTTTATTCAAGCCAAGCTGCCGATGCTGGATTTAACCTGAGCTGATCTCCGCGGATGTTTCCATGCTCCGTCCTGTGACTGCATGAATGTATGCTATGAATGAATGTTTGGTATGTGTTCTGTGACTTTACGAGGCTGAACTCTGCTTCTTTGGTTCGTCAGTGTCTCTCAGGTGTGTGTGAGTGTTGACAGGCGACTTTGTGCAGGTACGATGACAGATGTGATGACTGAAGCAGAGTTCATGCTTCATTTAGCTAAAATGAAATATATGATATGAAATCAGTCACAATATTTGAGTAATTTTATGTACATGTAAATTCTTCGAGCTACATAAACAACTAAACAGTCTGAGAACAAAGTGCTCGACCTTTGACCTCCGGGGAAAAATGTTGAAATCTTCACCATGTCCTGAGAAGCTGAATCCTTGAAACTTTAGTCCCTGTTTGCCCAGATAAGAGCTGACAATGAACTGATGTTGAACACGTCTACACTCAGTCTTTCCCAATGTTTGCCTGAGATTTGTCACGCGGACGTGGGTCAGCCATGGGCGGTCGTTCTCTGACCCAGCTGACCCCCCACGTGACTCCCACCGGACTTCACTGAAAACGCTCCAAACATTATTTGTTTGTGAATTTCAATAACCGTATTTCGAGGTGCAGGGAAACACAGGTTCGGTTAAAACGCCTTTTATTCCTTTAAGAAGTTTGTGTTTGGTTTCCGTGAACGTTTTGACGCGCGTGTCCGCTGCTGGCCGCACGCCGCTGAAGCTTCGTTGCGCATTTGCTCCCGTGTTTACGGTAGACCAATGCGACGGATTGTCATATTTAACGCAATTAATGGGGTGTATTGTTTGACACATCGTTTAATATGACAAATATATGTCTTAACAGAACGCATCTTACCAATAATAGAATGTATACGTGAAATGTCGTCTTTGCGGATTATTATAATTCAAAAATACTATACACACATACAATTGAACAACAACTTACATGTAACATTAAAATATAATTTTTATTAATTAAAGTCCCTCAACTTACAGGCTCCTCATGTTTGCTTGCTCATAAAAAGGTTTACCCCAAACCTCCAGTGTCTGTGACCATACCAATGTGTTTTATTGTACAGTTCTGGAATAAAGTTAAAGTCCCCGAAAACAACAAACTGTATTTGTTTGTATTTGTTCGGATCAACGCAGCAGGACACGACGAACGACAAACGCCAAACGCCCGACACACGTTTGAAGACACGCACCTCGGAGGAGAAATGACAGACTGTCAGCTGCGAGCAACGCGATCAAGGAAGCGGCGGAGATTTGTTCCTACCGTGAGGACGAGCTCCGTGTCCGCCCGGAAACGTCCACGATCTGAAAGTCCCGCAGCTGCAGCGGCGGTGGCGGTTTGAGCTCAGCTGAGTCACTCCTCCACTCCGCAGGCGGGGTCAGGGGTCACCCGAGGTCAGCGCGGTTACTAACGTGGTGAGTTAGTAACCGCGCTGACCTCGGATTGTCGGCCCCGCCCAAACTATCAAAAAACGTTTTTCCAGTTGTCACATTAAAACAGGAGATACTGAGTCAAAAAAAGTTTTTTGAGTCTTTCAATTCAATAAAAGTTTTAAAAATTCTTAATTTTCTTGAAATCTTTAGTTTCATCATTTAACTGGAATATAAGTGGGATGAGTTACAGATTCATTCTTATAAGTGTGGTCAAATTACATTTTGTTGATTTTAGAACAAAAGGAAATCCAGCTTCAGAACTGCACTGGACAGGAGATGAAACTCTGACATCCAGAAATCCTGGATGTTCAAGCGTCTTTACTGGCCACACACGAGGTGTCTGTGACCAGTAGCTGTCGATTCCTCTGTGACTCACTGACACATAAAACCAACCTGTCGACTCCACCTCCCAGTAAAAGCGACCAGTCAGACCATCACTGCACAGAATCGGAGACTCCAACGTGTTTGGATGATCAGGATAAAATACATATTCCTCCATCCTTGTCTCCCTCCTGTTGTTATCGTCCAGTCTGACACATCTGCACATTGTGTTTGTGTCCAACGCGCAGACACTGCAGTTTATCGTCTGACGGTTTGTTCCATGTTCATCAGTTGATATAAAACAAAAATAAAATGTGGCTAAATACCATAGAAGTAAAAATGAAGTGCACACTAGCTTTCTGCCTGGACTGTTTCAGTCAGTGTATTTTAAAATTTGATGTGGGGAGCAGCAGCAGCTCTGAGGGCTGATGGCTGCTGTTCGATTAGACAGGAAGCGAGGGGTCCGGCCAAGGAGGGAAGATGCTGTTGATAATTTCACAACGTAATGCAGAGAAATTGGTCACTAATAATTCATTCTAAATCTGCCTTGTAACATAACAATATGAAGTTTGCTTCACCAACGAGGTGAATATGGTCGTCACCAGAAAGGTGGAGCTAATGACACTTTAATCGTCATCTGGGGGTGGCTGTCCCACCACTATTCAGTTGCGTTGTTAGAGTTGGGACACCCCAACTTGACCGCCAACCGGACTGCTGGAGAGCATCTGTTGGCCGAGTCTTCACTGTGTGTCCTGCACTCTAAGGACAGGAGCCCTGGCGGTGGCTTTTAATAGGCCTGCTGTTTCCTCCTACCTCTGCCCTTTGACAGAGAAACTGAATATTTCTGCAGTTAGAACATTTTCTACAAGGCCTCTGGGTGTGTCATTTCTAATATGTGTCGGCTTTTTGTTGTATTCATTCATCTTTTTGGTTTGAACCACATTTACTCGGTCAGATGGGGGAAATTAATTCAAATGGGACGCCACCTGTGGCCCCTCCATTAGACACACCCACACAAAGAACAATTTTTGATGTCTTGACTAAAGAAAAATGTTCTGATATCGACTGATTCATAGAAGATCCGCTTTCCGTTTCTGCACATGCTCAAAAGCCAGTTTTCGCAGAGACTCAATCATTCTTGCTCATTTTATCTGCCTCAGCTCCTCCATCATACTTTATGTTCTTCAGTTTGGACTGAACCACCAGGAAGTGGATGTACATCTGAGTCAGGGTCTTGGGCAGCTCTCCTCCCTCTCTGGTTTTCAACACATCCTCCAGAACTGCAGCAGTGATCCAGCAGACGACTGGGATGTGGCACATGATGCGGCGGCTTCGTGATGTCTCGATGTGGAAGATGATTCCGCTCATCAGCTTTTCATCTCTACATTTCTTCCTAAATTCCTCCTCCTTCTTTGGGAAAAGCAAGGTTCCAATTCCTGAAGTAACTGATAGACTTAAAAAGGAATAGAATAGAACAGGATAGATGGTAATATAATAGATTAACGTGAATAAGAGCAAAGAAGGACCGAAGCAAATCCCTTGTATGTGTTTGCATACTTAGCCAATAAATCTGATTCTGATGTTACCCAAACTTGATTGTTTACGAAACATTTACCTCTGCTCCTCATTTTCATAGAAAACCTCAACACAGCATCTGCCAAAGCTGATCCAATGTTGCCTCTTTGTCTGGAGGAGAAGATTGTGAGTTTTGTAAATGAAGGTTCTTTCTGCCGTCCTCACTGTCCTCTACACTCTGTTCTTGTCCTGTTTGGTGGCTGCTCCAAAGCAGACAGGACAGACTCAACAACAGCAGTGTACAACTGAATCAGCCTCCATAGCAGGTCGAACTTCCTCCGCTGTCGTAGAAAATACGTCTTCTGCTATGCCTTTCTGAGGATGGAGTCGATAAAAAAGAACAGTAACTAAATCTTCAAGCTCCTTGTGCCACTCGGCTATCTCCGTTTAACAAAATGTGTAACATGGTGATTTAGAGAGGAGTTACTTACACACAGTATAACACTGCACACTTTACACTCAGTCTGATCTGTGTATATTTTTACAAGAACAAAGTAACTTTTCAGGTGCAATTCATGTTTTTTTATTCCTTTGTCTTACACCCGGACTGGCCCTGCTCAATCTGAAACAGATTTTACATTATCCAGGACAGTCGATGCCTGCAGTTCGACCGGCTCTGACAGTCCCTACATTTTTATCTGATCATGTGAATGAAAAAAGTGCAAACTCAAAAGTTTCAATAGCAAATTGTGTAAACACATTTAAAATTATTGTAGCTTAACTCAGAAAAACGGAGCATTTAACCTGACCCTAAAACAACCAGTAGAATTTAATTAAACAGTTTATCACAGACTTTTCAAGATTCCTCTGCTAATTTACTCACCTGTTGAACTCACTTCAAGTTGACTCAAAGACACTTTCCACCTTGATGTGTAGCGGTAAAGAAGAACCTGTTGGTCATCCCTGGTCAGTCCTGGGGTCTGTGAACATTTAAGACAAAGTCACACCCTCAGAACTTCAGGGCCAAAGTCCGAGACAATGCCATTTGAAAGTCGAAGAGAGTCTAAAATTATATTATTTTTTATTAACAATTACCAGATTTCAGAAACTTCAATACACATTTCAAACTGAAAACTCTGTTATGTGATGTCTGATGAGGACGTACAGCAGGGGTCATATACTTCATACAAAGCTCAAATTTAAGCGCTTTTCAAGCACTTTTAAGGTCACTTTGGAAGCTCTTCCAGCACTTTACAACTGTACTAAAGTAGATATTTGCACAAGCAGATAAATACTGACACTTATAGCCACTGTTTAAAATATATTTAAACTGGTGCCATTATGCTACAAACATCCATAATTAATTCCTTAAGAGCACAAGAAAATAAGATACACACTCACTTGAAGTAGGAACATTTCTTAGCCTTAATTTAACAGCATTAACAACAAAAACTAGTGCGGAGTGAAGCAAAAGGTTTGCATTATACAGTTTAGCCATAACATTATGACCACAAGCATTTGTCCTGTTGAAAATGTCATGAAGGTGATTATTCTATTATGTGCATTATATTAAGATGGTTCTAATGTTTTGACTAACCTATTTGAAACTAATGAGAAGCTGAATAAAGGCTTGGAGGTTCTCCTCTGCAGGAGGCCATGCATGGATTTCCCCTTTTTTATCCATGATTTAGATTTTTTTCCTGAGCCGAAGCTCATGACAACACGAACGTCCCAGCATCTGGCTGTCTGAGTCACTGAGTCGGGAGGCGGGACAGAGTCACACAGGAAAACAGACTGAGCAATCACAGTCACACGCAGACCCAGGTGTAACAGAATTTTAGACTCGTTTATTTCTCCACCTAAGCGAACTAATAGTCACACTGCTACTTATTGTGAAAATTCATTGTATGAGTTCCAAGGAATGTTCAAGCACTTTATCCATAATTCAAACACATTTCAGACCTTGAAAACACAACATTTATTTCAAGAAGTTTCAAGGATTTCAGGCACCCGTATGAATCCTGATATAGACACTTCCTCTGGCTGACTGTTTAGTGGATCGCTGAGTGTCAGTAAGAGAGCTAAGATCCCGTTCTGGACTCAGTTGGTCTGGTACGCGTGGTTTCTGGTGTTCTCAGGTCACACACACATGCAACCTGACTACAGAAATGCACAGTTTGAGCTTATATTTACATCAAATAAATAAAAGGAGTGTGAGTCGGAACAGTGGTCGACTGATGACTGGTCACATAAATGTCACAGGTTCAAGTGCAAGAAAAGTAGCTCACCAAGGAAACCAATGAACAGAGTTTCACATTTAGAAAATAAATAGGCACAAAAAGGAAAGTTTTGCTCTATTTTAATGCGACAGGAAACTATAAAAACATGTTTGAGGGAAAATGAATCCCCAGCTGTTTAACATATTTTTCTCCACACAATTCGCGAATGCAGCCACATTCAGACAATTAAAGGAACAGTCCAACATTTGGGAAGAGTCTGTCTTCAGCTGTAGTGTCCTCACAGGACACATTTACTTTGTTAAACGTCTTAGGTCCTATATGCTGCTAAAACTCTAATTGGTCAGTTCAAAGTTTGTTTGGTCTTTGCACAACAACAACAACAACAAAAAAAAAAACAGCTAAAATCAAATCAACTGGATCTTCTTTTTTTTTTTTTTAGTGGAGCTGCCCTTACAGTTTTCCAGTGCTAAGCTAAGCATAGCTAACTGGATGCACAGAGATCAAACACCTGGAAAAACAGGAAACACGTGGATTTCTGTGAATGTCGGGCTCCTGGTTTAAATAATAGCAGAACTTTAATTCAGCAGCTGTGAATTCAGTCAGTTGGACTAAAGTGAGTCTGCAGACGTTTAGTGGTTAGAAAACGACAATGAAGACTGACGGTTCCATCAAATCTGGAGGGAAACGGAACAACACACAACATCCTGTACAAAAGGTGCTTTAACAAATGTTAAAACGCATTCGGATAATCCGTAGCTAAAGACAGTATAAAGATATTTACATGTTTCTAGATATGTTTCTACAAACTCTCAGGGAGAAAGTTATAAAGTAAATATAACTATGTTTTCTTAAAATCATCGGAAATTATAAATATACTGTACAATTCATTATTTATTTATAAAAATGTATTTTTTAAATGTATTTTATTATTTCATGATCTTTACATTCAGTCACTGCCATGATCGTGACTCGACGAGCTAGTCAAAATAAATTAAAAAACTTTAAAATAAATTTTATTTTCTCTTGAAATGAAGCCGAACATCTCACGTTCAGACGTTAATTATTCAGCTCAGGTTCTGGAACTTTTGTCTCAGATTTTTCACTATGCTCTGCTGACTAGCCTCAGTCTTCTGTACAGAATTTGACCTGGTTTTCTGGGACTTGTCCGGATCGGTGGGGGGCGCTGACGTCTTGTCGAGCTCACTTTTATTCTTTGCTTCCTCCCTTTGTTTGTACTCGTCGGACTCCTGATAAGCCCGGCAGCGGTCGATGACGGCCATGATGGAGATCTTCTCCCTGCTGGTAGGTGAACGAATCTGAACATAGTTGCTGTCCCCATCTCCCCCTTCATCTTTGGTTGTTTCTGCAGGCTCTGGTTCTGGAAGCTTCTCCACAACAATGAACCTGTGTTCGGGGTTGTTATATAGCGGCACCTCAGCTGAGACGTAGTAACCGTTGTAGGTACCCTCAGTAATCTGGTCCTGAAGCTTCTGTAGCTCAGTTCTTTGGGCACCACTCAGTCGAGTGTCCAGGGAATTGGCTCGCTGGAGCCGTATGTTGCGCTGCTCTTGGCTGCTGTGGGTATTGTATGAGGGAGCAGGGATGTGGAGGCTGTGGGAGTAGCTGGAGTGCCTCCTCGAAACTCCATCGAACACCTGATCTGAGGTGGAGCGACTCCGGGTGACAGGACGCCTCTGGGATTGACCGTGGTCTGAGTATTTGGAACGGAGTTCCCGGACATCTGGCCAGTCGAACCCCTCAGAGGGAGGAGAAGGACTTAGTGGGCTGCGGGATCGAGCCAGACCTGGGACGACCGGGGATCTGAGTCCACCAGGTGATGATCGGATGTGCTCTATGGGACTCAGCGGTAGCGACGTTGGCTTATTATGAGAAACTGGTGGCAGAGTCAGTTTGGGTTTCCCTGTAAAACATAAAACCATTCATGTATTTAAAACATATTTGGAGAAATTTTAAAAATTGTGAAATTCTGAGACCTTTTCTTCATAAGAAGCAAAAACAAAAACCTGGACTTAAAGAGAACCTCACTCTACCTGAACTTTGCTTCTCCTCCACCACACAGGGTAAGCTCAACTTGTTGAGCAGGATTCCCTGGCTTTTCTGGCGGACGACTGGAATGGTCGTTTTGATTCGCTGGCTATACTGACGAGCCAGATGAAGAACTTTGCTCTTTGTTTTGTCTTCATCTAGCTGGTTGGAAGTATCACTGGGTCTTTCCCCTTCTCCCTCTGATCTGAGCTGAGCAACTCGAGGAACAGGGGCCCTGAGGGCAACGGCCTCTTCCCCAAACACTTTCAGGGTGTCTTTCAGACTTCCTGGTCTACTCAGCCCAAACGCTTTGGGCTTAAGGGGCGAAGGACTTGTGGATTCCTCTGTGATGGTGCTGAGTTCTGATGCCACACTTGTTCGGTCACCATTCTTGTTCAGGGTCTTTGTTGCACTGACACTGGTTTCTCTGGTGTTTCCTGAAGCTTCTTTGTATCGGCCTTCGCCTTCGCTCTGGGCTCCACTGATCTCTCGTTCCATTGATTGCCAGATCTTGATCATTTCTGATGAAGGCCTGAACTCTTCATCATCAGACAAATTATCCTGCAAGTTTTGAGATCTGGATCTGAGCCTCTCCCTTGAATCTTCTGGATCTGGGCTTCTCTCATCTAACTTTAAAGCGTTCAAAGTGCTGTGACCCTGGGTATCACTGAGTAAAGATGAATGTGACTCCAGTGAGGAAGGGTCAAGATTGCAGGGGTTCGCCTGGACAGTTTTGTTATTTGGGATGCTGTTAAACCGGCTGACGGAACTCCTGACCAGGCCAGTAGGGATGTATGTCAGGCTTTCCCTACGCTGGAGGCAGAAGATGGCATCATGGTTCCCAGCATTCTCGTAGTAATTCTTGATTTTTCCGATAAGCAGCTGGTCCTGCTTGGAAAGGGTGGAATCCCTCCTCCGCCGAATGCCCCGATTGGCGTCAAAGAGGCTGTCTTCCTGAGGAGACAGCAGAGTCAAGTCTGTCGTGCCAAAGGTCTCTGCAGAATCAGAGCAGATGCTGTTGAGTCGCACAGGTCGGTCAGTGTATTCAGTGCTAAGGCTGAGGCCACTGTTGGTCCGGCTGGGTAACCGCGGAGATGCGCAGTCAGCATCATCCTGGGCCACGCTGCCTCGTTTGATACTGTTGGTAAAGTGCTGGGCAATAATGCTGGCTTTGTCCAGGACAGAAGGAGGAAGGATACTGGTGTCTTCACGCTCCTGCTCTGTTGCCTCCTTTTCCTCGTCCTCATCTTCAGACGACTCTGCACTGCTCAAGGTCTTAGAATCTGATTCTGGTGTGGCTAAGGACGGCTCCTCTGTGGCTTCTGGATCTCCTTCAGGAATCAATTCTAATGACCTTTCAGGAAATCCAGATATTCCACAAGGACTCAGGTGAGCAGAGGGTTCAGGTTCAGGGTTTTCTGTCTCCACGGACTCTGGCATCGTCTCTTGTGGCATATTATCTCTGGAGGGCTGGAAAAGAAGGAGAAATATTTTGAGGTGTGATCAAAAGGGTTTCAACATTGTCCTACATGGTTAGCATGGTTAACTGTGACACACAAAATGTCCAATGTGGAAAAAGAGGACATGTTCAACTGAAAGAACATAGGAGTAAACTGACTAACTCACACGTACAACTGAACCTGCAACCTGGTCTCTGGTGTAGTTGAATGCCCAGAGTGACACCGGACAGTTATCAAACGAACAGTTTTTAAAACAAATCTGGCGGACAGGATAAAAACTGTGAAAAAATCAATCAGTGAAGATCCACACCTGCAAATAATCCATCATAATTTACCTGCTCAGGTATTAGTTCAGTTACTCCAAGCTGGTTTTCTTCAGGAAGTCGTCCATTGTCTTCACTGCCTCCATCTGCCTCCTTCAACAACAGAACAAGACGTCACATAAACCTTTGGAGGACTTTAAGAGCAGCTGTTTGAAGGCTTTACATCATCAAGTAAAGGCTTCAAATCATAAATAAACCAATCAACAAAACCAACTAAATGTTTCTGTAAAATAACGCCTGTAAAAGAACTTTTCCTTAAAGTTCTGAGTTTCACAAAATAAATTCCTTTCACCTTTATTTTGAAAGTAATCTCAGAGATACTTTCATGTACATGTTTGGATTCCTGGAAATGTGTCCTGGTTTTAAGCAAACTGCAGCAGTTTTCTGATAGAAGTTCTGAGTCCCGTCTCATTGCTAGGCTAACTGTGTACTGTACAAACAACTAAATGTTGGATTGTCTCTTTGATTGAGACACTAAAAGCACAAGTTTAACTGTGTTTGACTGTTAGTGGACATTTACGGTTCTATGTCCGTGTCCCTGCTGTGGTTTAGGTGTTAGTTCCACACATGAAGCTCATGCAGCAGAGAGCGAGGGGTAGGGGCACAGGTATCCATGTGTTACAGATGGTGGAGGGTAGGTAGAGGCCACATGGGGGAAGAAGAAGCCCAAGCTGGCGGCAGAAAGCCTCACCGTCCCAGTGGAGGAAAGAAAGGCCTGAACCGTGAGGTGCCAGCAGGAGATGGCAGCCAGCACCGAGCTGGTGAAGTCGTCTACCTGTTCTCTCTCCAGCAGAACCTGTTCTGTGTCACTGTCCTCTGCCTGATGAAGCCAAGCCACCTCCTGCTCTTCCTCGCTGCAGATCAGCGCTCCAGTGAGTCCTTCCTGCTGCCACGCTCTTCTTCCTCCTCTTCCTCAGTAGGATGGTAGACCTCGGCCTCGTCCAGACTGGATCCTAGAGTACTGCTGCTGATGGTGGGCTGCAGAGGGTGCCTCTCCCCCGGTAACACGTCCTCACTGTCTGAGAGCTGCAGGACGGCACACACAGCTGACCCAGCCGCTTTTTCACCCTCCCGTCTCTGATCAGGGAGTTTCAACTGCAGCCGCCTCCTCCTCAGCTTTTACTACCAACATGACCTTATGTCGTGATGCAGAGCTTCAATGTTCTTACCAAACATCAAGAACCAAGTCAAACAGAGACACTTTTTTACTCTCAGACCGAAGAAGAAAAAGTTATTAACTTTGTTCTGCAGCTGCGCTTATTCACCATCTGGACTGGAACTGAAGAGCCATCCATCCTTCAAGGGCCCATAACATTTGTTGAATATCAGCTACATGTTGTTTGTACAACTGGTCCACAAGAACATGAAGGAGACACTGTCTAGTTTATTCTGCACTCACTGGCTAAAAGTACAGAGCACACACCTAAAAAAAAGGTGTGAATTTGTGTTTCATCAATGAACTTTGAAGGTACTGACAGGCACAGAAAACCAATGTGCTAGAGGAAATCAGAATGTGCCCTCTTCCCCAAAAAAACGCATGCACACGTCAGTAATAAGACACAATCGAACAGAGTTTTTGTTTCTTACCTTGGAGATGTCTGTTTGTTCAAGAGCAGAATCAGCAGCAGAAAAAGAGCAAACATGGTGAAAGTCAGACAGAGAAAATATTCAGTCTCTTAAATTTAGAATCAACATCACAAGACATCTGCAGCCTCTGAGCTCTGAATCTAATCACCCAATACTGATAACATCAGTTCCTGTTTCTGTCCCTTCAGCATCAGTTTCTGATGGCCAAGTCGTCACATTAACAGAAACAATAAAAACTGGATTGGAAGTCAGACGTAAAAGCAGAAAACATGGACTCATTCTGAACATGAACAATGCAATACCTCTGCTGACCAATCAAATCTAATCAAACATTCTTTTATTTTTTCAGATGTTCCTGACACGTGTTCGACATATGATGCAGTTGTACTTTCGAGTGAAATATGGTTGTACTCATGTTGGGGTTTTGGAAACAGTAACTTAAAGGTGGACCGAGTCTGTTTCTCATCCACCTCAGTAACAATCTGAAATTTAAAAACCCTTTACCTTTGCTGCTCTCCAGGCTTTGTTTGGGGGCTTCTGGGGAGAAACGACGGCAGACAGTTAAACATGATGGTTAGCAGAAAACGGCAGCGGAAGTTCGGTTTTTCCTGTGTGTGTTTACCAGACGTTCGCCGTCCCTGTCGACCGATGGGATGAGCCTCTTCAGACTGAGAGATCATCGCTCTCTTCAGTCGCTCTGGACTGTAACGGTACCTGGGAGGATCTGCAGGTGGGAAAACGCCAGTGTTTTAAATTAATATCCCCCGGTAAATATACGTCTTGATGCCAAGTAAACACAATAATGACACGAGAGACAGTGCGGTGTTGGTATAAAACTCATAAATACGCCTTAAATAGAAAACAACAATCTTTTACTCACATATCGAGTCCATTTCTAAGATGGCCTCTTTTGCCTGAAAAAAAGAAGACAGACATCAAACTCGTGTTCTACTGAAGCTGTTCCTTCAGCTTACTGGTGTTTGTACTGGGCGACTGGATCCCCACCTTCTGTGGAATGACAGCCTGGTGGTTTTCCAAAATGAGGCGTTTAATGTGATGAGCCCACAGCTTCTTCTCCTCCACCGTCTTGGCCTAAAACCAACACACAGGCCAACTGTAGTTTTATGCCATGTAAACACACATCTCCACACATTAAATGTTGTGGGTTTGAATGTTTTGCAAAAATATGTTTGACCAGTTTCCACACCCTCCGGTTAGCAGGTGCCGGACTCACCTGGACAGTGTGAGGCTGTTTGGGGTGTTTGTAGTGAGTGACGCTGAAGCTCAAAGAGTCTTTGGAGCTTTCGATAAGCATCAGGGTGGAGCACTGAAAACAAAGAAATCAAAGCTGTTTCCAGGATGAAGCAAACAGAAACCTGCAGCTCTGGGACAGTTTGCTTTCTCACAGAGATGTGGGCCTTGTAGATGAAGTGCTCTCCGCGGCGTTTGGTGATGAGCAGCATGCGGTCAAACAGGAAGAGCGTCCTCTCGTTTTTGGCTCGGTGAACTTTGAAGGTTCCCTCCAGGACCAGTTCTCCGTACGTGGTGAGGTCAGGACCCTTCCAGTTCAGCAGCAGAGACTGAACCTCCTGCAGAAAACACGCAAAAGAGAAGAGACTTTAATGGTTTTGCATGTTTGCTTCCTTTGTTGTGTAACCCAGTGCTGCAGACGTGTTTGTTTGTGTTCAGGTGTGTGATTTAGACCCACAGGATTTGCCTGTAGGGCCATAACGTGAACATGTACTAGGCTAAATGTGAGGCTGTACAATAAAGGAGCGTAACTGGGGCGACGTGTCCAGGCCGCACTCGGCTGTGTTGGGATGCTCAAGTACAGCCAAATGTAGAAATGAGCACAACCACATTGTCTTTCTTTGCAAACATCATCCAAATCTTGATGATCAAGTGTGATGTCACGCTTAACCTGTACTTTTTTGTAGCTTTGATTAAGCGGTGAAAACATATTGAAGAAAATATGAAACAGACAGCAGTGTTGTTGTGGGTAAAACTTTGTGCCCGGACGTAAAAAGCAGTGTGTGCAGTTAGTGACCTGAAGTCTGACGGCGTGCTCGTGTTTCCTCTTCATGTCGTTGATGTACCACGCCACTCCTGTCATTGTGTAGATGGCCTCCTCCACCACCTCGTAGCCCTCCTCCTCTGGGTCAAAGTGCTTTGCAATCTCCTACAACAAAATATTATGTCTGGATTATGATATGCCCTCATACGCAGACAATCCAATCTTTTATGTATGCCTCTACCCAAATGTAAAAATATATAGTCTGCTCAGGTTTTATTGTACAAATGTCATGAACAGGCCCAGACTGATATGTAACAATGTGGTCAGTACAACGAATGTCATTAAATGTCCGCTTATGATGTGAAAATAACTTTTGTCATCTCCCAAGTCCACGAAGGTCAGGACGGACTCTCTGCAGATGTTTAGTTCAACGTCTTTGACAGTTTGTGAAGCACCAACACAAACTTGTTGTTGCAGGTTTTGTTGCTCTGTTCTTTTCACTCTCCACTTTCCACTCAGCCCAACCGGTCAAGGCAGATGTCCGCCCACCCTGAGCCTGGTTCTGCTGGAGGTTTCTTCCGTTAAAGAGAGTTTTTCCTCTCCACTGTTGCCTATAGCTGCTCAAGGGGGATTTGTTGGGTTTTCTTTAAATAGCTTTATACTGTAAAGTGCCTTAAGATGATGCTGTTGAGAAGTGGCGCTATATAAATAAAGTTGAGTTAAATGTTGAAATACCAGGGTAACTGAACCGTGAGGTGTGCTGTACCTGAAGCAGCAGGTGGTATTTGAGGATCCTTTGGACAGGCTTGAGCAGGTAGGAACCCAGAGGCAGAGAACGTTTCAGTGATCCCTGACGGTCACGGAAAAACTTAGCCAGAGATTTGTTCCTCATGCACTCAGTCAGAGCTGCCACGGAACTGCAGCAGGTGGGAAAGCGGATGTGAACAATTAGGAAAGGTGTAAATACAGGTAGTCAGAGGCAGACTAAAGAGACTAATGAAAAATAAAATAAAGAAAGAACAAATTAGTGATAAGCAGGCAAAGACGTGACATCCACAGCAGCTACCAACACCTGGAGTTTATTAGTTGTTCTAGATCAGTGCTTCTCAGTTATTTTCTGTGACGCCCCCCCTAGCAAAAAGACAGCAATTCGCCCCGCCCCCCCGGGACTCTAATGGCATCTTAGCTTCCGGGTGACTTTCTTTTGTCTCATTATCTTTCTTCTCATCATTGTTAAAATCTCTTCATGTTGTCTTCAGGTTCGTTCACTCACTTCCTGTCGCCTGCTCGGTGCAAAATAAACCCGACACCATAGAGCTAATCCTCCCTGCGCACACTCTGACCATGAGAGCGCCACTGCCAACCACTGGACTGGATCTGCAATTACACTTTATTCTAGTACAGCAAAAAAGCATGTTCCCCAGGGTCACACACGCCCCCCCTGGCAGCGCACTATTTGAGAAGCACTGCTCCAGATGAAACAGCCTCAGACTGGCAGTACTTACTTTGGGTAGTTGGTGCAGTACTGTGTGTAGATCTCGAAGTACTCACTCTGAAATGAGACGAACGCAATGAGCCACTAAAGTTCAGAATGATTATTAATTATTCTATACAATCAAACATGATTTTTTCAGAGGTTTATCTCATTAACAATATATTAATCAGCTACTACAGCTAAGTTGTTATTTTAATAGAGAAAAGTGTTCAGTGATCTGTAAAAAACACCTGTACGTACTGTCTATCAGCTCATTAGTTATTATGAGAAAAGGTTTGATCATTAAAGCAACGACTTCATAAAAAACAATTATATAAACACCTTTAATGAGTTTTTTTTGGAAAACAATCTGATAAATTACTTGTCAGCCATTTCTATGTTACCCTGGATGAAGATACTGAAACAGTTATTAGAAATCCTGAAGCAAACACTCGACCTTCTGACGAAAACTCTCCCTCACCTTCATAACAAAACACCTGGCGATGGCAACGGGGTCATTATCACAGAGGTCAAGGGCCTGAAGCAGATCGCTGCGAAGAAGAAGAAAGACACGCCGTCACTACGACAACATCATGACCATCACACCCTCACTGTCTGAGACTCTCCACCGAGACAAACATGTTTCTGACTTCACCGGTTAATGCTAAAATCTGTGAAGGTGTTCATCACTAAATCAAACTGTGGAAAAAACAAAAACACAATTTAAATCTTAACGTGATCTATTGTGAAATGTAGAGCAAATATTTCTGAAATTGTTCAATCACATCAATGACATCAAGTTTAGTTGTTGTGAATATCATAACGGTTTTAGAAATAACAAGGTCAAGAATCAAACCATTCTGAAGAAAAAGTGATGGCAAACTGTTTTTTTACTTTTATTCAGTAGCTGTTGGATTATTTATTATCCCTCTTGAGTTGTTTTGTTTTCGTGAAAACTTTGTGGTAATTATTGTTCATAAATAATTTACATCACTTTCCCTTGAGGACATTCCTGTTCCTTTCTTTCTGTAACTGAACCACAATAAACCACAAACCACTTCACACCCCATGCACTGCAGCCAGGTTGTCCTGGTCTGTAAACCAAACTCACCCTTTGACAGGAAGCAGCTAACCCCAAGGAAACCTTACAACAATACATCGACATCACGTTTACAATCAATCATCAACATATTAAAATTTTCATCTGGGGTGATTCTTGATTTTCTGACCTGTTGAACTCGTAAATGTCCTCGATGTTCCCAAACAGAGCGCAAACCTGCTCAGGGCGAATCGACAAATCAGGCTGATCGATGATGTGGGCCAGGTAGTCCTGGAAGGAGAGGGAGAGGAAACGAGGTGCTGAGCAGGAATGAACCAATATCAAGGTGATATTATTTTACAGTTTTCTACATTTTTTGTGGGTGTTTTCACTTTGTCAGAAACCTTAAATGTTGTTAAATATCGCATTTTTACAATTATTACAAAACAAATGTTGGCCTCAGCTGTGAGAGATGAGCTGACACCATGTGTTTATGCTTGTTCGACGGGTGATTAAGGAACCAGTTTTATTGGCAGAAACAGAGTTGTTGACCTGAGCGTCTCACCTCGGCAGGGATCTGTCTCCCTGATGCACAGCTCATCATTACACAACCTAACCTGAAGGCCAACTTCACACATTTTCAGCTTGCCTTCTATGGCTTTGGTGTATGGCAGCCGTCGGCAATAGGCGGACCGCCATCGTGGTCCAGACCCAGATTATAACCCTGTCTGGACCAAGAGCCAGAACTGTCATTTCACTGGGTTTTTACCCCGATTACATTAAGACCAGAGACTCCTTTCTGACATTGTTGCTACACCATCACTCAGCAAAGGGGACGTCCTACTTGTCTCTGATTGGACATTACCCATTGCCCTTGGTTTGGGCATAAGGACTGAGATTGGTCAAGTTGAGAATGTTAGCCAATCACAGGCAGATAACCACCCTATCTAAACTGAACAGAGATGCAGAAAATCTGCATTCCAAGTGAAAACAGCGGCAGTGAGAAATGAGAAGGCAAGTGAAAGAAAAGCGGTGAAACTGTAAGTCACTGTGTTGTGGTTTGCGGTAAATGGACGAAGGCCGACACAGAAAACCAGAATGGACTGGAGCGTGCGTGTTCTTCCTTTGCTAGGACGCTCGAAACCACTGTGTCACATCTGCTCAGTAGTAGTGGTTAAAAGGGGGAATGTGAAAGAACGGTACAAAGCAAAGCATAAAATTACATGAGGAAAAAATCAGAATTTAAATTATAATCGAAATGTACATTAATGCTTTTAAACTTCCCTCTGACTTCACTATATTAAAACATCTCTCTGCTGATAACTGTTGATAAATGTTTTTAATAAATAGGGGTTCAGATGATTGAAGGAGCGCTGGAAAAGCAGGTTGACCACGATTACAAACTTTATAGCGTGAGCAACGAGATGAGTAGAACGGTCGTCCAAGTGACGTGTGTTTTTTAGCTAGAAGCAGAGAGATCTTTCATTGCAAATTTCCATGGCGGGTGAAGGTGACTGAAAAATATACAAGATTTTATTTTAAGGAAATCAGATAAAACTTTCATTTACACGTATCAACCAAGCTAGAACAAAAAGATGCAAATTGAATAGGAGTGAAGGCGTCCCTCAATTGTATAAAAACTGTTAGCTGGGTTCTTTTAATTTCACATTCACATTAAATGTGGCCTTGTTGTCAATGTCTCTCTTTTGTCTTAGATCCTCCAGTTTTATGGACATTGTTATCACTGATGCAACTCTTGTTTTTGCTTGTAAACCATTCAATCATCATTCAACATTCAATCATCTGTAAAATACTGAATACTGAATTATTTTATTTACTGACATTTTAGCATAATTAGCACTTTGACCTCTACAGCCGTAATAGTGGAGGGAGACATTTCAACACTGCACAATTCTTTAAATCAAAGAGTTTAACTGATTAATAACCGACAGAAATGAACATGTAGAAAAACCTGTGTTCTAAGTTTAAGTTAATGTGAGTAAAAAAATACCCTCAAATAATTTATATTTAAAAATTAGCCTCAAAATAAAATGTTTAAATAAAATAAACTTAATACAAAATGATACATTTGATATTAATCAGTTTTCCTATCTGTAACACCTCTGTTTGTTCTGCAGGGGGCAACCAAACGACGTGGCTGATCCTTTAAGAGTAATCAGATTACTTTTTCTTGAGTCAGTAATTCCCTGTAAATTAGTTTAATTATAAACATTTACAGAGTTAAACTATAATAAATTACTTTTTAAATTAATAAAAAACCTAATTACACTTCATTACTTTGCATTTAATATTAAATATTTCATTTCCACTGTTTTATTTAGTTATTTGTAATTTTTTGTTACAAAAAACACTGCTGAAAATATGTTTTACTACCTAACATTATACCAACATAATATTTATGTTGTCAAATGTTTAAACCCGGTATCTATCTGATGCTGCAACTCCAGGTCTCTCTGATCCTCACTGTTACATAAGCAGCTGATCTGCTTGCTGCTCAGTGACTTAACCAGTTAATTATAGTCTGTGACAAGCAGGCTTTGTTGAGAGGAAACAAACACGGAAGCTGGTTTAAAGTCCGTTTCACGTTTAAAAACGGCCAAACGAACAGATCAGTTCAATTGTCACACGCAGTTAAAGTTCACACTGTTCATTCAGAAGAGTTACGTGACTCAAGGCCAATAAAATTTGCTCCACTTTAAAGTTTTATATTTATATTGACACCTGCAGGAAAAAAGAACCTCTGTCCACCTCTTGGATTTAAGTCTTTATACAAATTTTGTTTATAAATCTACTCTGCTGGTTAAACTTTGACCCTCACTGATGTGCATAGATTATCTACAGTAATCAGACACACGGAGACTCACCATCAGCAGTTATATGTCCTAAAATTTTATTGTGTTTGCTCAGTGTAAAGGCCTCACTGGTCATGAGAACAACCCTTCTGATATTCTCTCAGTCCAGCTGAAAACAGGAATCCTTGAACACTACTTAAGATAAAATGTCTCGTGAAACCAAACAACCCCTGACTACACACAAACCAGGACTCACCTCTACGATCATCCGCAGATCTCGGACATACATCCTCTCAGTCTCAATGATCTCCATGACGACCCGGTCCAGGTAGGTCAGCTGAGGGTTGGGGGCCATAGTGCTGGCAATAAACGGTGACTGCAGCCGTCGGCTGGAGGCTCGACTCGGCGTCACCCCTTGTTGTTGTTGTGAATGAAGCCCCCCCTCCTGTGGGGACGTGGCCTCAAGCCCTCGTCGTCTGCTTCGCCGCCCGTGGGGCTCAGGTTAATGTGGATGTCCTTGTCAGAGGACAGGGGCAGGGCGTCGTCTCTGGAGGATGTGGATCCCGAGGACAGCGTGGAGATCAGGCTTGCCGGGCGGCGGTCAGATGACAGCAGGGTGGAGGAATCGGAGGGAGTGGCCGACGGAGCGCGCTCATTGCTGCTGATGGAAGCGGTGGACAGACGGGGGGACTCTGACAGAGAGGGAAAACAACAGTAAAGAGATACAAGAAGAAAACAGATTTGTGAATGAAGAAGAGGAGATTAGAGATTAAGTGTGAGTTTAGTAACACCAGGCTTTATTTCATGGTCTCAGAAACCTGCACATATGGTTCGGGGTACAAACAGCTGTGCAGCTGCAGTTCCTCTGCTGCCTGTCACATGCTGACGTCTCTCCACACACACAAAGTCATGTCTGAGAAGTCTCTTTCACAATTAAAGTCTGATTTTAATCACTGGGTTTGACTTTTACAACACAAGGACATTTTTCGGGCTTATGTTATCAACAGGCAGCTCAAAGGTGTGTTTTTTTTCCTGAAGCGGTGGGATGTTGACACAGTGACACCAGAGACTGGCAGTGAAGGGGTGAGATTATTGGAGTCAATATTATTATTTTATGAGGGAGAACACACCTCCCTGAGAATAATTGAATGGATGATGCAACTTAAAAAAATCGTCTTTTTTATTTCCCCTCAGATTCAGACACCGAATCATCCTGAAACGTCTGGACTCAGTTTTAGGTGTATTTAAACCGAAACTGAACGAACACCAAAGGAATTTCAGGAATCCATTACATGTAGTTCACATCCTCAGCTGCAGAGTCCTCCTCAACCTAACTCTTTCAGACCGGTGCAGCAGATAAAGACCATGGTTCCGTCTGTTGAACAAACCAGGACATCGGGGTTGATGAACAGATGGCGTGAGACAAACTTCCTTCTCAAACGTCATGGTCAAAATATAACTGCATAAACTGTGGGACACATTTATTAAAAGCAGGTCAACACAAAGACGGTCTCACTCTGGGTGAAGAGCTAGAATCAGGGCTGGGACTGGCCTCATGTTTTCAGTAAAGCAATCATGACACTGAGCAGAAACGATGAAATCTTTTGAAAGGGCCAGACGTGATCATTGCACAGTGAGTTGATCCTGATCTAACAGCTGATTGGTTCAAATGTTTTATATACACATTTGTTTTTTGTTTAATGCGAAATCTGCTAACCATATTATAATTTTTACTTTAAAGGACCGATTGGGTGAACAGAATAAACCAATTTATGTTAGAAGACCCCACAGACATGAAATAACATCCACATGTGGCACGTAGCCAATCACAATGGGCATCATTCATTTTAATCATTTACTTGACAATTGAAAATCATGCTGTGGACTCCACCTGATGGCCATTTTGAGCTTTTTAAACTACATTTACTTGACCAGCACCAGCAGTTACTGTAAATTTAAGGTTTTATTTAACTTTTGAATTAAAAGAATAAAACAAGCCATTAACGCTGCTCAAAATGGCCACCGTGTGGTTTGGAGGTGCTGGTGAACGTACCGCTTAACCATTTCTCAGGTGGTTTAACAAAATATCTGAAGAGCAGAGACACCGAGGCTCCACCTGAGACACAAAACACAAGAAGCAGATGTTCAGACTCACAGGCCGAACTGGAGCTCAGCTGGTAAAACAGCTGTCCACAAACCACAAGGTCAAACCTCCTGGACACATGTAAAAATGTCCTTTAGGAAACAAACTGAAACCTGAGGAACTGTACTTCCTGTCTTTGTGTGTAACTGACTGCAACTTTTAGGCTTGTACGTATAATTTAAAGGCTTTGTTTATGTCAGAAAACAACATAAAGTCTGGCCACCAAAGACCACATTCATTAAAGAACTTCATTAAATCCACAACTGGAACGTAGTTTGAGTCTTAGTTTAATGGTTCATGTCACACAGTGTAATTAGAAACGTTCCGGCTGATCCACATGAAGCCCTTTGAATGAAAACAATCTGCTGGTCCTCACACACACACACACACACACACACACACACACACACACACACACACACAGTTTGGCTTCCTTCCAGTCTGACGTCAGTGAGGCGTTCACTGACCCAGCAGGAAGTCCGTTCCTGTGCTCTGGACCAGTCACAGCTCAGAGTTTATATTCAAACACAGACTGATAAACTTTGAACTCCGCAGCGGTTTTTCTCCCTGCATCCACTCCTCTGAAAACACAAACACACGAGAATCGAACGGGCACAGGGAGACAGAAAAGTCAGGAAAGTCCAAATTCAAATCAGAGAAACCCACGCTAAAAAAAAATCGTATTAAATATAAAAACAGTACAACTGAACAAGGTTACGAACCGTGAAACAAATTTAACAAAGACAGAACCTCAATTTAAAAACAAAGAACGTCATAAACCTCGGAACTAATTTGTTTAAAGCGAACTCACCAAACCAGCGGCGGACAAAAACTCGTCTGAGCCGCTGATCATCCCCGACGCTCCTGAAGGAGATCTTTACCTCCTCCTCCGAGAACAAACACTGAACCACTGCGGCATCTCCTCGTCCTCCTCTGGCGGGACCGCGCCACAGGTTCCTCTGATAGCCCATCTACTCTGATCTGTCCCCCACAGTGCAACAAACTTTACAAAAGACAAGTTAAAGAACCCAGAGTCCTCCTGCAGTTCTGGAGGCACCTGGAACACACGTAGACTGCTAATGCAACACATGACAGGGAAGAACGGAGGGAAGAACAGGAGGAGGAGGAGGAGCTGAAGGAGGAGCAAGAGAGGAAGGACATTTAAACATGAACGGCTGAGCTCCTGCTGCAGGAAAATCCCATCCACTCAAACCCTCTTCGACTCCTTTACAGTTAAGTGAGAGAAAACCGTTCCTCTGCCCCCCTCAGCCTATGGACAGGGGGGTTAACAAGAGTGTTTTCACTGAAGTCCGAGGGTCAATGACACAGAGGGACAGGTACAGGTACAGGAGAGGTACCGATCCACATCCTGATGATGTCCTAAAGATGATGATGATCATCCAGAACATCAGTACCAAACACGGTCTGAGGGTCAAACTGCAGCAGACACTGAGCCAGCATCAGGATGGTCCCTGTGCTGTTCCTGTCATCCTGCAGAGCTCTGACCTTTCGTTTCCTGTCTGAAATTCAGGACCCTTTGAAGCCACAGCACAAACAGCAGCAGCGGGAGGCGGACAGAGGGGGACAGCTCCGTTCTAACATCAGAACAGACCTGAGGAGTCAGGCAGGTGATGAAGAAAGCCCACCAGACTACACTGACAAAATCTGCATTTTTAGGAGCAAACACAGAACCAGGTTTCCATCAGGTCTCAGAGTGTCTCAGATGACCAGGACTGACAACCAGGGTGGACAAAATATCAGAAACACCGGAATCTCCAGCTGATAATACATGAATGACATGAACAGCTGCATTAGAAAGGAGACATTTGTATGTAGACAGGCTGAGTCAACTCTAACCCTGCACGCTGGACCACTTCCTGCTGATATTTACCACTATCAAACTGCTGCTCAAAAACACATACTGTACATTGTCGCACGTAAACCTGCAGAATATTGTGTTTGATGTTTTAATGTCAACGCTCTCTTCTTAATATTTCTTTTTACAGCCTCTGATTTTTTATTCAACCACAGCCTGATACTTTATCTTCTGTATCGTGTGGGGATCAATAAATCTGATCTGATGTCAAACTGATGACTCACCATTGGTTGGTTACATGCAGGAAGTGACATTTAGAGTCACAACACTGAGTCCAACACTGACAGCAGGCAGTCGGGACGGGGGTTGGCGGGGTTGGTACTGTTACTACATTCATCATTCAGTAACTACATTCATCGTTAGCCTGAAGCTGCAGTTGGACCCTCAACAGGTAGAAGACAACGGAAGACGTGACAACACTGGATGCAGCTGTCCTGACAGACACCCTGTTCTTCTGGAGACAAAACAAACTAAATTCATGAAAAAACTGCCTCACGCAGATTCAGACAAAAAAGAATAATTCCACTTATTATAAATACCATCAAATAAAAAACAGCGAGCTCATGTGTCACCTCCACATAAAGTTGCACATAAAGAAGTGTAAAACCTTTTATTAACTATTTGAAATCTGTTTCCTGGGATTGAAGTTTGGTTTGTGCAGCTTTCATTTATTGTCACTGAGTCTAATCTGTGATAACGAAGATAAATCCGTCCGTTAATCCACCACAGAGGAGAAGAAACCTCGCAGCTAACAACAACCAATCAGCTGCTACTCTCGCCATCAGCTGATCAACACCTCTAAGGTCGATCCAACAACGCACAGAACACACAAACCTTAATCTGCACAGATGCTGGAAACACCTGTTCTACACTGAGACCTCTGATGTTCGGCATCACCTGTGTGATGTCAGAGGAAGGACATATTAGACAGAGCTCGTGTTGGTGCTGCTGTCACACCCGCAGGTTCTGTGACAATCTAATACGTGCAGTTTCTCTGGTATTATTTAAACCAGAATAAACCAGCATAAAATACATCTAAAGCAATGCATAACCTGTCAAAACCAGCTGCTTTATCTTTCGGAGTTAGACAGGAAGTGACACACACCAAAACACAGATCACAATCATCAGGATCCATATTTCGTTATGATCAGACCTATGTTCAAACTCAAAACTACACTGGGGCTGTCACCATGGAGACGCAGTCGCAGAACATTCACTGCGTCACTGGCCAGCAGACTCTGGACCTGATCCTAAGCTACCAGCCCGGTACTGACCCACAGGGACAGCACCAACCAAACCTCGACCAAAAATCAGCTCATTTAATTCACTGATAGCAGAGTCTGCACATGGCTGAAACCTGGTGTCAAAGATCTCAGCTAGAGTGAAAACAGACAAGGTCCCAGCCTACCTTAAACCTCCTGTGGTGTGCAGAAAGAGGAGACAGAGAGACCAGGACCAGCACCGTTCAGGTCTGACTGAATCCACCTGCAGCCCCAATAGCAGGGGACAAGGTTTAATCCAATTAGAGTCAGTGGGAGGAGCGAGACGCCACCTGCTGGACTGGACACACACTGACCTCAGACCTCATTTGTGTGCCATTCGTTTCTCTGTTTGCTCCATGAAACGATGACGAACTCGGCTGAAGGAGAATTTGCCTATGTGCTGGTGTTTGAATTTTTCATATCAATCTATTCATCCTGTGATGCAATGCATTTTTGTTAGTAAATAATATTTACAATTGTAAACCAACAAAACAAACAATCTTGACACATTTTACTTTTCAAAACTGTTCAGTTTTCATTTTCAGTCATTCTGCTGTTTGTTGGTTGTTCAGAAAAACAAGAAGCAGAAAAAAAATGTACAATGTATGTAAAACTCCCTGTAATGTCTGTAAAAACCAGAGAAACCAGTGAGTGTGTGATCAAAGCAGCTGCTGATAAAAACTGTCAAACCGCAGCTTCTGTTCCAATGAACAACCTGAGCTGACGGGGTTTACCAAGGAAGGACGTGCTTTTAATTTGAAAGGTCTGGCCATTTCACAAATCAAACCCTGACTGACAGACTTTGTTGGAGTGTTGCTTTATTTTGACGAGAAGCAGATCGAGAACACTTTCTCCTCCGATGCTAATAAATGGTTTATCTGATTTCTATGCAGGAAATAGAATTTATTTAAAGCGACTGATGGTGTGCGAATGTGGTTTGTAACCAGCTGTGGTTCATGTTCACTCACTTCACCTTCACGCTGTCAGAGAGAAAACAACCAAACAAATATTCACTTTTGACACCAATGCCTGCTGATTAGAATCCGGTTTAGGTCTGCAGCTGAACCAGAAACACACTCAAATGTCATCCCCCCCTCACCTGGACGTCTTTATCACTCATCTGTGGTTATGTTATGATCCGGCTTTGTGCAGAAACTGCAGCTTCTCTCTGCACCAGCTTCAGTTTGTGAGCAGATGCACTTCAAACCGTCTTTGTGTCTCTTGTGTGAGAAGGAGACAAAAGCTCCTTTCAGACATGCGCTGGAATCCTGAATTTATCCAGATATTATCCTAAGGGCTTGTATGTGGGAATGCAAGCGTCCCAGTCATTTTGCCCGTATTTGATGTAGATTTGACCGAGGATACAACATGCTCTACCCACACACCACCCACTCCTCATGTGCACTACAGGTGTGACAGACCAACTCTGGAGGAAATCCAGCCCTGATTCTCTGGATACTCTGCTATATATACTGTGTGTGTGTGTTCCTGTAGATATTACTTAGTGAGGACAAATTTAGTTTTTGAACAACAGAGTGAGGACATTTTTGTGAAGTGAGGACTGTTTGGCCGGTCCTCACTAATTTTGACCCTACAAAAGGAAATCTCAGAAACATAATGTCCAGTAGTACTGCAAGGAACCTCTGAGTCATTTTTGACCAGGATTTGTCATTTATCTCACACATAAAACAAATCTCTAGAACAGCCTTCTCTACTTTTATTGTTGCCTATAGCTGCTCAAGAGGGATTTGTTGGGTTTTCACTAAGTCTTGTCTCCAGTCTTGAAGTAACTTGAGATGACTTTGTTGTGAATTGGTGCTATATAAATAAAGTTAGATTGAATTCAAAGAGGCTAAAGTCACAGAGACAGCCGATTCCAGCTGCACAGATACAACCCTGGGTGACTACACACAGGTAGAGCCTGTACACACCTGCACAGACTGGATCGGGGAGGTTTTCAGCATGAGACAGGAAATGACGTCACATGAGCACAAAGTGAAAACACAACATCTCAGAGACACTGACGTCTTTTGTCCTCTGAGACGGTTCTGATGTTACGGCCGGTTCCCTTCACCACCGTCCACAGAGGAGACAGACAGACACACACATACACACACAAAGCACAACAAAGCCCTGTCTGTGTCTCTCTCTCTCACACACACACACACAGTGTTCATGAGCTGTGTCTTTAACTGACCGAATACTAAATTCTCCTCTGACCCTGTTCAGCTCCTTGAAGACCTCTGACCATCTGAAACATTTTACTGACACAAACATGTCTAATCATGTCATAGTGACTCTTCAGGTTTAAGTCAGCGTGATGAAGAACAGCAGTTTGTGGAAGAAGCTTCTTCACCTGATGATCCCGACCAACAGCTCAGCTCGTCTCAGTACTGCGGTCTCTGTCTACATAAACGGATGAGTCCTCAACTGACTCAGATCTGATAGGTGTGAACAACCCAGATCACACCAGGTCCACCTCCACATACGGTTCTGAATCTGGATTACATTGAGCAAAGTGTGGACTGAGCCACTGACTCACTGACTGTGAAGCTTCATTAAAGCTCAAAGAGCAGCTCCCAGATCAGCTCACGTTCGCGGTTTCTTACCTTCGCCCATGGAGACGTCATTAGAGGAGCAGAGCGATCCCTCAGGCATCACACCTGCACACAAACACAAAGATAATCGATAATCATGGATCAGAGAGTATGAAGAAGTGTGTGTGAACCACAAACACCATTCAAAGCCTCAGCTGTGCACGTAACCAGCTGCTAACTTACTGAACTGTGTTTATTTGTCTGAGGAGTTTCAGGCCTCAGTCAAATATCTAGAGCCGTTCGAAGTTTCAGTACAAAACGGGATCCGAACGAGGCTGCTTCTGCTTTATTCCACTGCTTCCTCACATTTAGAGACGAAAGTGTCACGTTTCTGTTTACACACACACACAGTGAGTGAAGCCCTAAGTGTGTGTTTGTTCACAGTGATGATGAGGGCTAAACAGAAACCGTCAGAGTACAGAAGAACCAGACTGACCACCTCACACTGACACCAGAGCTCGCTGCACAGACACACACTCTCTCTCACCTGTCTGCCGCTCACCTGTCCTGGGTCCCGTGGTTATTTCCATTCTGGGATGCACAGATATCAACACTGTGATCAACTGCAGCGGATAAATTAATCAATCCTCAGAAAATGACTAATATCACTAACAAGACAATGTGAAATATTGTTCACGTGTCTGATTTTCCCCGGTTTCTGTCTCAAACTGAAGCTCTGTGGAACAAAACTACTTAATAAATATAAATGAATATGTTTGTCAGAGCGGTTCACCGGGACATGGTGCTGCAGGAAGTGTAGTAGGCTACTGTTTGTACACTAGCTTTTATTTACAGTGTGTGTGTGTCTATGTAAAGTGAACTGCTGCGGGAAGGCATGTGAGAAACTGTACTGAGGAACAGAAGCAGACGAATTATTAAGAAAAACTACGTCAGATACAAATACTAAAACATCATTGCATCAGATCCAACGTTGGAATCCTACTACTCCCCCCAGTTTTTCGGGCATCACAGCTGATGGCGAAGATTCGACAGGTGAGCGAGGACATGCTGGTCCTAAAAGCTGGGTGTGGTCAGCGTCATGTGATCAGTCGGTTGACATCCTGACTGAGACACAGTGGACACACGTCGTCTACCCTGAAACTCTATTTGACTTCATTCAAATCAAGTTGGCCAGGTTGTTTTACGAGCTGCAGTCCTCCACGGTCCACTGTGAGCTGGTATCAGGTCCTGCTGACACAGGTGTGTTACTGAGAATCCAGTTCAGACAAAGACCCCCTGAGCTTTTTCAGACTGTGTCCTGTCAATCAATCGGATCACGTTACCATGGAAACAGGTTGCATTTACACATGAGTTTGAATTTTATTGTGAACTTTGCTCTGTCTCCGTTTGAGAATCAGCTGTTTTCTCTGTGAAGTCTGCAGTAACAGACAGACAGACGGACGGACTGTCAGCCCACCACAGTCCAGCTCTGATAAACCTCAAAGGCCATTTCTTCATCTCCTCCTCCACCTTAGGCACGTTCTCACACGAAACCGCCCTGAAAAAATCCTTCATGTCATATTTTTTTCATTAATATACATAAAACCACAGCTAGCTTTGTCTTTTAGACCCCCTCTGTGCAGGACAACGCGCAGGTGGTTTCGGCCCCGTGTCATTTACCGAGCAGCTCGTCATTCGATAAACGCTGCGAACAGTTCGGACGCGCCGCGCTCCGGAGCTTCGCTGGCCCGCCGCCGCGGCCAGGGCGGGTTTAGGCGGCGGAAGCTCCGGGAAAAATGACCACAGATAAGTCCTGCCACTAATTAAGGCGGTTCCGTGTGTGGCGTGGTGTCCGAATCACGGGACGGTACCGGTTCGACCCGTGTGTGAAAAGAAGGTTCTTCCACGGAAGCAGGTCAACTTTAAACCACGTTGTTTCCTAACGAGCTTCTGCCCGCCGGCTACAAGAAGCAGCAGCGAACCCGCCTACACAGCTCGGCGAACACAGGTCCGGTCCTGCTTTTTAACGAAGCCGAAGCTGTGTGAACTTCGGGGGGACAACTGTTGAATCTGTGAGCACGTTTCCCGAGTGTCCTCGGTGAAGACACGCTTGTTCCGAAAAGTTCCGACTCACCTCAGACTGGATTTCACAAGCCGATGATGAAAAACTGTTGACACGGTCACGGCCTGATGCTGTGTACAGCTGGTCTCTGCATTGGGGTGTCCCCGATCCCCTGTCTCCGTCCGACCCCGTCTCGGTCTCTATCTACGTCTGTGTGTCTGTCTGCACCGCTGCTGTTCCCGAGCTCTGCGCATGCGTCAAGATTTGAACAGTAGAAAAAAGTAAAGAACAGATTTTCTCTAAAGATTCCTCAGAGCCAAACGTGTGTGTGTCCATCGGCCCAAAGCCTCGGTTCACGTTTCTACAACTAAAGGACAAAACCAATGAATAATAAGTTAAAAGTGTGAACCACGTGCCCACCATGAAGTTTTTCATAATGTTTCAAAGACTTAACCAGACGGTTAGAGGACAAAGTTAAAGCTGCATCGATGAGGCTTTGACCAGTGGGGGGCAGCAGAGCTTCGGCTTCCAGCCTGAGCCTGAGCCTGAGCCTGACCTCAGATCCGAGTTTTAATGTGGATTTCGTCTGAAGCAGATTCAGTCTTAAACTGGTCTGACGAACCGTGATTTTAACGATCGTCACGTGAAAACTCAACCTTTTCGTTGTTGTGGCCTAGAACGCCTGATTTCACATCAGCTATTCAAAAAAAAAAATCGCTGAGAAGTTTTCCTCTTTTAAAAGTAAAATGTCACAAAAGGTTTAAACTTTGTTGGTGTAGTCTCAGGTGGTTTCCATGTGTCTCTGATAAGACTTTCCTGTGCAATTAAAGCTGATTTGAACAGACTGAGAACAGTCTGATGTTGGGTGAGTCAGACAACAGTCGGTTACACAATGTCAACCAGTCTGAACACGAGACAAGAGACAAGTTTCAACCTGTCCCACGCTGAAGAAAACACAGACAACCCTCTGTCACTGAATCGAGTCTGTCTATGTCGTAATCTTATTTTTTACTGCTACTGATTCAAGGGTCAGTTAATGAGCAAAACAACTAAGTGCTGATGATTTTTGACGGTAGAAAAATTACAGTTGGAAATCACGTTTTGGAATTTTTTGTTTATTAAAATTAACATTTCACATTTCTGAAGAAACTTTATTTGAGGCACACGTGGAACAAAACTGTACCAGACTTGTTCATTCATGTTGTCAACAGTGGTTAAATACTTAAATAATTTATCTCAAATAACTCTGCTCCCTAAACATATTAAACGGAAGTAAGTGATTATTTACTAATGTTTCCTGAAGCTTATGGTTTTTTTCAGCTTCACCCAAAAATTAAATGCACTTTAAACACAAACAGTGTTGTTTGATTTTATTAAAAAGTTAAAACTTTAAAAACATGAAGGCAGGTGACATGAACAACCTGAGACTATTACAACAAATATGCGTTCTTATTTACAGTAAAAGATGGGAAAAAGCATTTACATGTTTCCACCAATTTGAAACATATTCAGATTTGACCTGACAGCAGACCCTCAAAAAAACCAATGTGAATAAAAACTTTAGAGAAGGATGTGAGCTGCACATGCACAGCTAAAACACAAAGACTCCATAAACTCCAGTCCAGGTTTCAATCAAAACATCTCATATAAAAATTGGGAAACTACAACACATCCCGTGATTCTCACAGTAAAGTCTGACCCACCAGTGAGATTCTGATTGGCTCTTACTGGACAACATGTACCAACATGTTGGTACAGTTGAGAAAACGGCAACCAGCAGCACCACGCCACACGTCACACAGGTGTGGCGTGGTGCTGCTGTTGTAAATGATGATGACGGCGACGTCACACAGGTTTGGTGGTGCTGTTGTAAACAAGTGTTTCCTGTTCTGACATCGCCACATGGGCGGGGCTCGTGGGGACAGGCCGATGGGCTCGCTCCCTGCGGGTCTTCAGGAGGCAGTAGGTCATGATGGCCAACAGAGCCAAGATGGACACAGTCAGAATCACAGCCAGCGCTACTTGGCCTGAGGAGGAGACAGTGAGGTCACTTCCTGTCAGCTGCTACACTTTTACCTCAGAGAATGTTTGTGTTGTTGAACACGTTGAAATGTTACTGAACACTGAAATCTCCTACGAAATATTTGTAGCTGTGGTGAGTTTTGACATAATTTTCCAAAGTTCCAAGATGAGAAATCTAAATGTACAGATATCTTTAAATAATCAACAACTAACTGATAGGACTGTAACTGGATATTTCTCTTCATGAGTGTGTTGGGAATCGGGAATAGGATTAACAACAGGAACCAGGGGAACCTGAGAGGTCTTGTCACATGTCAGGAGGTCACCTTAAGTTAGTTTCATATGCATTTAGACAATTTTTTTCTGACCTGAGTTGTCACCGTCTTTGTCCTCTTCCCCCGAGGCATAACGTTCAAAGATCCCTCTGGAAAACACGTTACGGCCTGCACAGACAAGTACAAACGCAGAATAAATGAACATGGACGTATCTGGTACTGCCCGTGACTGTCCGTTACTATGAGTGTTCATTCCGTACCCGTCACTCCCTCGCAGGCGGCGCTGCACTTGTCCTCCTCCTCGAAGTTGTTTGCGTTTGCATCACAGCCACCGTAGGTGAAGCGGTAGCATTTCTCACGCACAGGGTTGTAGTACCAACGGGTGTGACTTGCCCGACACGGACCAGTGTGGGGAACCTGTGTGCACTGAGCTGATGGGGGAAGGGGGTAACCATTATTAGCAGGTAGCTTATTAGCTCCTGGTGCTAGTTAGGTGTTGCTCACAGAAACTGACCTTTCCTCTTGTTCACGTCGATTCTCAACAGCCGAGAGAAGGTGTGGTTCACTGAGGAGGACGAGGGGGACAATCACTAACTGTAGGCTTAGTCTGTATGTCTCTGTGTTTTTGTGAGGACCAACACATGGTTTAGACCACCTGCGTGTGTGTGTGTGTGTGTGTGTAGGTGCATTACATTTGTTGCAGTAAATCTCGTCGGCTCCATCGCTGCAGTGTTGCACACCGTCACACTCTAGACTGTGGTCCAGACAGCAGGTGCCATCGCACATCAGCTGATCGGGCTGACACGTCAGGTCACACACAACTAAACACACACACAAAGTTACTTATCTGTAATATCATGTCGCTCAACCGACGTGAAGAGGGGCATTGTGGGACTGACCGTTGCTGGGCAGAGGGCCGCTCCGCTCTGACGTCGCTGTGGACAGAAAATCATCATCAGTCATTTAAGAACACGTTAAAGTTCCGTGACGTGAATGTGCTCAGTGAGTCCTGTGTGCTGTTACCTGTGACCCCCCTGCAGGCGGCCATACACTCCTCCTTGCTCAGGTAGTTGTTTTTGTTGGGTTTACAGCCTCCGAACACAAACTGCTGACAGGTGCCTGTCTTGGTGTCGTAGAACCAGCGAGGAAATGCGGCGCGGCAGGGACCAACCTTCATCTGAGTCAGACAGTACACTGACAAACAGACGTAGCGTTAGCACGTCCAAAGGGAAACAGTTTACTGATGCTATAAAGTATTTTATTTCTGAATTGAAAACAGCGTTGTAAAGAAAAATGAGAGTTTACCGTTTATCAGACTAACGAGGACGTGTTTTACTCCTCTGATATTTTTATTGTGGGCTCTAGTGAAGAAGTGGTGTGTTTCCTTTATACTGGGCCTTTATGCAGTATACAGCAAACAGATCCAGCTCGGAGGTGAATCCCAAGAAAAATACTTACAGTAAACAAACTACAGAACTGTGCACGTCCATGACGTTATGTGCCGTTGCTACGATTAATTATTTCAGTTTTTATTTTGTACAAACTAAAAAGCTGTGTGTTGTAGAGTGTTAGCACTGTCATGTCTCTGTGTCATGAATTTGAATATTAACCCACAGCAAAGGGTGTGTGCATTAAAGGGAAACTCCATTTCTATGGTAACGCAGTATAGTCCATCATGTTACTCAACAAACCCTGTAACTGGAGTTGACCTGAAATCAGCTGTTTGATCCATGTACTGATCAATACAGTCAGTCCATCAGTCGGTCCACCCCAGAGGTTTTCTGTCTCAAGAGGCTGATACAAAAGTCACAAAGACAGAATAAAAGCCTTGCAGAGCAGGTTTCTGCTCCATGTCTGTGTGTGTTTTGTTCCAGTCCGACCAGTTTGAGGGAGGTGTGGATCGTCAGAAAAAAAACACAAGCCCAGCCACTGTTTTTAAATCAAGACACAGGACCTGATCAACAGAGTGTTGATGAGCCGATGACCCGATCAATCAGCTGCTCCGTCTGAGAACACACTGACAGCCTAAATACCCTATACATTAGTTTCTTCACGTTTCCTTTAGAGACAAAGTCCAGCTGTGCTTCCAGAGCCGTAAAGACGAACCAGTCTGAAAAACACCCAGGCTGACGTTTATCGGGACGATCACACGGCCATCACCCGAGATTTATTTCTGTGTTCTACACACCAGTGGCTACATTACCCACCATGCAGTTGGAGCTGGGCGTGTGCTCTGCACGTAGCAATGAATGTTTGGTGTTTCTCAAACTCATCCCCAGATACTTTTCAAACATCTCCAACACTTGAAAACTAGTAATGCACAATGTACTAATGCTAGAAAGGTACCACAACACCCTCCTACAGAACAGAACTAAACTTCTTTTAGCATCAGGAGCCTGTTTGAGCATGAGCAGCTTGTTCATTTAGACACACAGAGCGTCATAATCCTTTAAAGAGTTTCAGCTGAATCATAATTCTGCTTCTGATCCTTTCATTATTAAAGTCACAGTGTGAGTTTTCACTGCTTCATCGGACCTGAAGCTTCCATTTGTCCACCCCACCCTGAACCATTGTTTGTGATGATAAGCTTCACCCCCCCACTCCAAAAGAGACCCAGACAGGCCCCGCCCAACACTCTGAAAGAGACAATACACCAGCAAACAAGGATTAGGCTCATGTTGGTCTGTGTCGTGTTTTTTTGCTTCTTTTGGTCACTGACTGTTTGTGGGCCTTTGAACTGACTGAAGACCATGTTTAGTCCGGGTTTATACGACCAATAAAAGTCATTGTCCTCTAAAAAAACAAGTTTTTTTTATGTTTGAGGGATTTTTTCAATCCTCCGAATGTTAACTGAACTTTGGGGAGTTATTTCTGAGATGAGCCTGTGAAGCCCAGGTGGAGACTTAAATTACTTACAGTCTGGATTAATGGGCTAAACCATTAGCCCATTAGTTCAGACTGTGTGTCCACACACATTAGTGGACAACTATTCCCAAAAACACTCACAGCTGGTCTGCTCCGGGTTGAGGACGAGGACCTCGACCTCGGCATCGCCTGTTTCCCCATTGGAGTCGGTGACCGTCAGCCTAAAGACGTAGCGGCCGGTCGTTAGGTTGAACAGGCGTCTCTGGTCAGGAAGGTCAGTCTCCTGCAGAAGCACATTCAGAAATCACTTGATTTAAAATGTTCAACACGAAAAACAGCAACAAAAGTCCCTGAACGTTACAACAATTCTGAACGAGTTCTGGGACAAGGAATTTACCGAAAACCACACAATGAGACATGTCTAGTGTTGCAGTCAGACTACTGCTTCCTGTCCAAACCCCACTGGTTACCACTTCCTGTGGTAAAGCCCCACCCCCTGCATTTACCTCCATGGCGATATCTTCGTTCCCGCTCACCAGGTTCCAGCTGTAGTCGACAATCTTGGCGTCACCCAACGCTGTGCTCTCAATGCCATTCAGCATCACCGTCTCTCCGGGCTGAACTACGACATCACTGCCCCCGTTGGCTTGGGGTGGAGCAGGTTTATCTACAGGATCATAAAAATAAGATCATAAAAGTGGAGGACAGGAAGGAGATTTTAAATCAGGAGAGCAATGTCCAGATCACCTTCAAACCCCAACCTAAGCCCTGTTTTTGTCCACTTTTTGTCAAACTGGTCCAACATGACACCAGCTGGACTCTGTTTGACTATGGCACTGAAAAATATCAAGATCTTGAGTAAGACTCTGCAGTTAGAGGGAGACACGAAGGCAGTTTAGCCTTGTTCCAACTGTCCACTGAGTCCAGACGTCCTGACCCCCCTTCTTCAGTCTGATGATTTCTTGACTCAGACTGTTGAAGGTTTTCCTCCACTGATTCAGGGTTTGTGGATGAAAGCAGACTGACTTGATGCTGCAGGTGTTGTCAAACACAAAAGCAGTTTATCGAAAAGGAACGAGTTTTTAAACAAACCGAAACTTTTTTAAAATCAGATGCTGCCTCCACCACGTCAGGACCGTGTTGTCTGCATCTAGTTGATGCTGCTCTGAGAAAGAATCTCAGTGGTAAAGATTATTAGGCTCATCAGGAACCGACTTGTTGAAATGGACTTCAAAGCGACGTGCCGAGTGTGAAAGAGGCTGAAGGTGGGGAGTCTCATCGTATAACAGTGCTATAAAGAAATATGAACAGTGTATTTTAAGGATGAACCCACATCCGGCAGAAACATCCTGGCATCTTTGAACATAAAGTTATTTCAAATGAAATGTATTTTAGTTTTAAAAGCCAAAGAATGTTTGAACGCCTCCAGAATACTGATTCCACATGTGTGTCCATGGATCCTGAACCCGGTTAATGATGCCCGTGTGCACTAACCTCGTGACCGCGGTCCCGCCAGGTTTTTCTCGAACACGGATTCTCGGATGTAGCTCAGGTATCCGGCCTGGTTCACGAAGCTGCACACGAAGCGGTTTCTGTAGATGCAGTTGAACAGATCGCAGGTTCGGTTCTGTGTCTCTGCCGCTCCGTCGCCGCCCGGCTCCAGCAGCGCCAGTTGGCACAGCGGGTCCTCGCAGCACACGCGCTCACATTCCGCCTCAGAGTTCACGTAGACGGTGGCGAGCAGAGTCGCTCCGAACTCCATCGAGCCGTTCGTGTCCAGCGCGAAGTCGCTCTGCCCAGTGAGGAAGGTGTCGCGGCAGCCTGCCGCTCCGCCGCGCGGTAGCAGCAGCAGCGGCAGCGGCAGGAAGAGGAGGAGGAGCGGCAGCCGCAGCAGGGAGGAAGAGGAGCACGAGCAGCACGGAAGCATTTTCGTGTGCAGTCGGTGTGAAGGGGGCACGACAAAGGGTTGACCGCCTCCTGACGCTGCGCTCGGACGCTTTTCTGCTCTTTCCTTTTCTGACGATTCCACCGGCGAATCGTCGAACCGACTGAGTGTCCGCCGCCACTTCGCCTGCTCAGGTGCGTCTCAGGTGTGTTGGTGCCGGAAGAGAACGCGACACGCAACTGAAAGGCCAATTAGGTCTGACGCGCGCCATGACGTCACCCAGGTGTGGCGAAACCGGCGAAGGTGGAGGAGCAGGTGAAGCGTTTCATGAAGTTATCTAGATGTTCTGCTGACATCTAGTGGCTCCAATAGAGTTTTCCCACTGCAGAACAAAGTTACTGCGTCGACATGTCCACTGCGTTTTCCTGGGTCCTCCGAACCGGTATTAACAGTGTCCCCAGATGACAGGGGGACAGTTTGGTCTCTAACGGCAGGAATATTTGACCCTGTGTACGTGTTGGCTCGTGATTGATTTTCCTTCTTTTATTTAATAAGAGACCATCATTAGGAAAGCATCTAGCTCTGCAGATCTTCATTCCTTGTCTTCCTGTGTTTCTACCTGTAGTGTATAATGGACCTTTACCTTGTCATGTGATCCATGGACGCTCCTCCGATGGTGGACAAAAAAACCCCAAAACATTTAATTTTATGCTTTTATCTTACAAAAACTTAATGCCTTTTTTTCTATTTGCTTGTTTTTTATACTCATATGTTCATTTCACTATTTTCAACACAATAAATCTGCTGACCAAGCAGATACGAATTCAGACCATTTCACATAAAATGTGTCCACTACTACATCTAATGTGTCTTCGAACAAAGTTCATACTGATCATTACATTAGCTGTAACCCGAACGAACCACACAGGACACAGTTCCGTGTTTGTACCTGCCAGTTAATGAATATCACTCACACAATTCGTTCATTAAATCTTATTGGGCGTCTTTAAACCTCAATGTGTAACATTTTTACATTAACATAACTGCTACAAATCATTGTGATGCTACATTAAGAAGCTATAGGGCAAAAGGCATCCCTGTCATCATGACAACGGGCCCAGATCCTCAGATACTGCAGCGAGGAACTTTGTGGACCCTTCCGAGACTTGTCGGGGGAACTGTGTAAGTTCTGTCCTCATGACTATTAAATGCATCCATGTAATTTCCAGGGGTATGATCAGCATGGATGGTAAACATTTCAAACACAGTAAGAGGGAGGAGGGGGAGACTGAGCAGACAGAGACTAATGTCAGACTGGCTTGTCCAGATCTTGGAACGATAAAAGGATCCAAGATTAAACCTTCGTGATAGTGTCACTGTCGCTCTGGTATTAGCATTCTTTTTAATGTGATGATAAATATGTGTAACACAGCAGTCGACATCATTGTGTCACTTTCTTTTCGGTTCGATGGCAGCTTCAGCTCATCAACAAGTGCACATGTCGATCTGTTCAGGACTGGTGTTTCAGCCATGTCAAAGGGAGTCACAACCAAAATGTGGGGGAGACAAACCAGGACCAGTTCCTGTTCAATGGGGCTTCAAGGGTGATAACAGTCAAATAATAGATCAAAGGTTTTTCTGCACAATTAACTGTTAAGAGTTTCACATGTTCTACTTAAATCAAATCCAAGAATGGACACGAGGAAATACTGTTAAAATCCTCTTTATTCAAAAACTCAGTAAAATATGTCAAATAACTGATGTTGAATGATTTCATGAACACATTCACTTCATCCACAGCATTTTCAAAAACAGTCACACTTATAAAAAAGAAATTTTGATGATCCTATTATTAACTTCAAAATTAAAAATCTATGTAGATTTTTCTTTCTCAAACAAATAAATGTACACATAATTATGATCAAACATCAATAATAAAGTAACGTCTGGTGATGTCTTTCGAACTGCAGCCCACTGCAACCTAAATAACTTTTATTTGAGTTTACAGAACTCAGCAGTGACTCCAGTATTTAGAAGCCAGAGTCCAGCATGTAGAGGCTGAGTGAATGTGGTCTGGACTCTGTGGAGGAGAGTCATTGTCTCAGAGATGTTGTAGAAGGACAGAAAACCTGCTCTGTGGTCCAGGTACACTCCTACTCTGGAGGATGGAGGGGAGAGGGAGAGCTCTTTTGATGTTGTTGTACCAAAACGAGCAAACATTCGGGTAACAATTTAATACCCAAGATTTGTCATTGCGTCCAAGTCCAGATTCAGCCTCTCTACTCGTTCTGCTGATATTCTTGTAAGTAACTGCTACAAAAACCCCTGTCCCGCTCCACTCCACCTCCCAGTAACAACGTCCAGTCAGACTCTCTCTGCTAAGAACCTGTTCCCAATCAGTGAATCTGTCTGGGTGATTGGAATAAGGTTGTCGTTGAAATTTTCTTGTAGCTTTTCTGCCTCCTTCAGACAATACCAGACGTGTGTTTGCTGTGTTTGGATCCAGTGTGATTTCACGTGAATATTTTAAGAACTCAGCTCTGGTCTTGGGATCTGCTGGTGGCAGTACAGAATCGACTTCAGTCAGTCTCTGAGAGACGTTTGTCCCCGTCTGTCTCAGAACGTCCTGCAGTTGATCTCTGAGCTGTGACACAGCTGCTGTCACGTCCTCAAAGTGTCTCAGAGGACGGATGTTGATGCTTGATGAGTCTGTAGGTTCCCTGAGTGCTGACACTGAGGGGTAGCTGTGGACAAACTGGACGTGATCCTCTGTGAGTGACAGCTGCTCCAGTGAAGCGTCTTTCCTCTTCAGCTCAGTGATCTCCTGCTCCAGCTTCTCCTCAAGCTCTTTGACTCGACTCACTTCAGTTTCCTGCTGGGATCTGATCTGCTGCTTCACCTCAGACCTTCTTTTCTCCATGAGACGGATCAGCTCAGTGAAGATCTTCTTACTGTCCTCCACTGCTTTGTCAGCAGAGACACTGATGGCCTCCACCTCCTGTTGAAGAAGCTTCACGTCTTTCTCTCTGTCCTGGATTCTCTGCTGGAGTTTTCGTCGACTCCCCTCGAGCTCTCTCTGCCTCTCAGTCCTCTCTGCTGCAGCTGAGACTGTGTCGTGGCCTCGATGTTCGTCCATGGAGCAGAGATAACAGATACACTGCCGATCAGTCCGGCAGAAAATCTCCTTCATCTTATCATGACGAGAGCAGATGTTCTCCTGGAGATTCTTGCAGGGCTCCACCAGCCTGTGATTTTGAAAAGCTAAAGATTCATAATGAGGCTGTAAATGTTTCTCACAGTAAGAGACCAGACAGGTTAAACAGGACTTGGTGGCTTTCAGTTTTCTTTCAGTACAGACATCACAGGCCACATCTTCAGGTCCAGCATAGCAGTGATCAGCAGGAGCAGCTTGGAGGTCAGTCTTCTTCAGCTCCTCTATTAAATCTGCTAACATGGTGTTTTTCACCAGGACAGGTCTCGGTGCAAAAGTCTGTTTACACTGAGGACAGCTGTGGGTTTTCTTCTGGTCCTCTTCATCCCAGCAGGTTTTAATACACTTTATACAGTAGCTGTGTCCACAGGGAATAGTCACCGGGTCCTTCAGCACATCCAGGCAGATGGAACAGCAGAACTTTGCCATATTTTTCTGAGCTCCTTGCTGCGACATTTCAGCTGCATATGGCTGGTAAAAACGTTCAGAAAGTTTCACTTTCTCTGAAGAGGAACTAACATCTGACCTCTGAAGCATAACAAATCTCTTCCTGCACTTCCTGTTCAGTTCCTGGTATGCTCTAAGTGGCTGCAGTCAGCTGCATGTTGGTTCCACCCATCCTCACACTGTCATATCAGTGAAGGAGGGAACAAGGAAACAGGAAGGTGGTCTTTGATTCATTCTAGGAAACACAGCAGTTTCAGAGAAGTCAGGGTTTTACTGCCACTTAAAATATTTTCAGCATTTAGCAGTAAATTAAGGAAAATAAAAAAGTGTGATACCACCACCAGTGCACCACTTTTCTTAACGTTTCTCTCTTTGCTGCTGTCATTTTCATACCTGATCGTCTTTGAACTAAAACCATCATTTGTTCAGCCTGGGTGGCTCAGAAACTACAAAGGTTGTCAGCCAGTTGTGGAGTTGTTGGTTCTCAGTTCCTCTGAGCTGAAATACCGTTTCCCCGGACTTTTGACCTCACAACACTTATTACAAATTTATCTGTAAACCAGAGAAGTAACGCTAAATCCAACACGCCCCCGGCAGTAGGTTGCACAGGTGGGACCAACTGACCTTTTTCACACTTCACCACGAAATAGCTGAAAACGGGCTATAATTACATAAACTGTCAACACAATGGACACATTAGCTGCTAGGAAGTGGAGCTGAGGGACTGAGTCATGACACAGAAACTACAAAGGTTGTCAGCCAGTTGTGGAGTTGTTGGTTCTGTGAATGGAAGCCCAACACGTGGAGTTGTTCAGTACAACGTTCTTTGCTGAATGGAAGCCCGGTGGAGTTGTTCAGTACAACGTTCTGTGCGAGACAGAGACAAAGGCTCCCCAGGAATGTGACAGGGGAAAGCTAAGAAAAACTTGACTTTTTGTAAATAAGCTGATAGTGACATCAAGGAACTTTTTGGGAGGAGGGGTAAACGTGTCAGTTAGAAAACACTGTGCTGGGATTTGAGCTTTCACCACTTCACAGAGGAAGGTTTCGACAGACTGAACCTAAAAAAAGAGACAGATGCTGAACCATTTTTTTAAAAAAAGGAAACACATATAAATATAAAACACTAACTTGTTTTATAAGAGCCATTTTTTTCCAATTCATCTTTCACAAAGGTTTAAAGTTATAAATATCATATTGTGGAGTTCTTTCTTTCATGGCAACATCATACATGCCTGGAAAAGTTACACGTTTTCTCCATCTACTTTGAATCAGAGCCTGAAAAAACGACAAAGAAAATGCTTCATTTTTACCTAAAATAGTTACTTTATTCATTGTGCGAACTTTGAATTTGTTCACACATTCAGTCATGAAATCAGGTAAATGACTGCGCCATTCCATGATTTCATGAATAGATTCACTCATAGCATATTATTCATCAACAAAAGTGCAAAATAAGGACAACTGCCAGTTCCTTTTTAACACTGTAGCCACAGCAATGACGTCATGACTTCATTCAAATTTAAATCATAAAAAACAGATCCTGACGATCATCACAGATAGATCTTCATCTACAGCAACCGTAGAACACTTTTAAAGATCCCACTCCCACTCAAGGAGGAATAATACTTCTCTGTGCATACAGGCAAACATCCACGCAGCAGAGGAGAGTGTTAGGCCTCCCGCATCTCAGCAGTGCACACACACAAACTGACCTGAGAGGATAAAACATCACTGAAAAGGAGTCTGGGAGACAAAGTCGGAACACATGAACATCACTTGCCCGTTTTATCCTCCTCCTCTCTCTCATAGAGTGTAGTGTTGTGATTGGTTGATTCCTGGGAATTTTTTCCTTCCTTGGTAAATACTGGGTTGCTTGACGTGAGACTGCCCCTTTATGGAAATGTACGTCTGCAAGAATAACACGTGGAAACGTCTCTGAAGTTCACGTTTGTTTGCCTGCAGTATCATCCTCGCTTTACACTGGGTCTTCCCCACAGACGTCACTGAACTAACATCACATGCTTCATATAAACCGGGAGAATGCAACTCTGGTCCTCAACTGCCACTGTCCTGCTTGTTTTCCAGCTGCCCATGTTGTTTCCACTGGTTAGCTGGACCAGGTGTGTTCAGTCAATCATAAGCTGAAAGATCATTTACAAGTTGTCCACCACTTCATCCTCATCGAAGAAGGTCTCTTCCAGCTTCTGGCTGGTTGAGCACAAAAAAGAACTTCTATTTGAGTTTACAGATCTCAGCAGTGGTTCTATAACCAAAAACAAAAAATCCAAGATGGAGAGGCTGAGTGAATGTGGTCTGGACCCTGTGGAGGAGAGTCAGAGTCTCGGAGACACTGTAGAAGGAAAGAACACCGGCTCTGTGGTCCAGGTACACTCCTACTCTGGAGGATTGAGGACCTGAGACTAGACTTTGGACATTGTTGTAATAAAAATAATAAGCCTTTTGGTAACAATTTAATGCCCAAGATTTGTCATTTCTTCCAAATCCACTTTCACCTCCTGATCTGCTGATATTCTTGTATGTAACTGCCACAAAAACTCCTGTCCCTTTCCACTCCACCTCCAAATAACAACGCCCAGTCAGACCCTCTCTGCTAAGGACCTGTGTAAATGTAATGAATCTGTCTGGGTGACTAGAGTAAGGCTGCTGTTTGCTCATTGTTGCTTTTCGATCCCCTTCGGATACTAACAGAAACTTGTTTGCTGTGTTTGGATCCAGTGTGATTTCACATGAATGCTTAAAGAATCCAGCTCTGGTCTTGGGCTCTGCTGTTGACAGTAAAACATCAACTTCAGTCAGTCTCTGAGAGACATTTGTCCCCGTCTGTCTCAGAACATTCTGCAGTTGATCTCTGAGCTGTGACACAGCTGCTGTCACGTCCTCAAAGTGTCTCAGAGGACGGATGTTGATGCTGGAATGAGTCTGTAGGTTCCCTGAGTGCTGACACTGAGGGGTAGCTGTGGACAAACTGGACGTGATCCTCTGTGAGTGACAGCTGTTCCAGTGAAGTGTCTTTCCTCTTCAGCTCAGTGATCTCCTGCTCCAGCTTCACCTCAAGCTCTTTGACTCGACTCACTTCAGTTTCCTGCCGGCATCTGATCTGCTGCTTCACCTCAGACCTTCTTTTCTCCATGAGACGGATCAGCTCAGTGAAGATCTTCTCACTGTCCTCCACTGCTTTGTCAGCAGAGACACTGATGGCCTCCACCTCCTGTTGAAGAAGCTTCACGTCTTTCTCTCTGTCCTGGATTCTCTGCTGGAGTTTTCGTCGACTCCCCTCGAGCTCTCTCTGCCTCTCAGTCCTCTCTGCTGCAGCTGAGACTATGTCGTGGCCTCGATGTTCGTCCATGGAGCAGAGATAACAGATACACTGCCGATCAGTCTGGCAGAAAATCTCCTTCATCTTATCATGACGAGAGCAGATGTTCTCATGGAGCTTGGCTGAAGCTTCGACCAGCTTGTGTTTTTGTAAAGGCTGGGAGACATAATGAGGCTGTAAATGTTTCTCACAGTAAGAGACCAGACAGGTTAAACAGGACTTGGTGGCTTTCAGTTTTCTTCCAGTGCAGAAATCACAGGCCACATCTTCAGGTCCAGCATAGCAATGATCAGCAGGAACAGCTTGCAGTTCAGTCTTCTTCAGCTCCTCTATTAAATCTGCTAACATGGTGTTTTTCACCAGGACAGGTCTCGGTGCGAAAGTCTGTCTACACTGAGGACAGCTGTGGGTTTTCTTCTGGTCCTCTTCATCCCAGTGAGTCTTAATACACTTCTTGCAGTAGCTGTGTCCACAGGGAATAGTCACCGGGTCCTTCAGCAAATCCAGACAGATGGAACAGCAGAACTTTTGTTGGTCCAGCTGAACTCCTTGCTGCTCCATTTCACTTGGTAAACGGTAACTAGTTTCACTTTTTCAGAAGAGATCAGGTTCTCTGTGCTCTGACAGTAAACACATCTGAGCTCTCATTCACTAAAATGACAGATGTGTGAGGAAGGAAAGAGAAATATATTGATGGGTGGAGCTACATGTGTTTGTAAGGGCAGGAAAAAGAAAGAGGGTTTTCAGGATTTACTGCATTTCACAAACAGGACGTTTCTGTGAAATTCAGGGTGTTCGTTTGTCATGTCATTTCCAATCATCGTGAGAATCATGACCTACTTTAAATGTGACAGTTTCATTTGGAGCCTTTACAATGAGCTTTAATAAATATTATTCATACTTTTAAACATTTAACCTCTTTAAATGTAGAAATGTTTAACTTAAATAAACACAAAACAACACAAAATAAACACGTGACCATATCTATAATTTATGCTCTTATCCAGCAAAACACTGAGTGCCACGAGAAAATTATCCAGGTCATGGTTCCATTGAGCCTATTCTCTGAACAGCAATAACTAAATGACTGACTTTCTTTACAAATAAAATTGTAGCTAAATCAGTAGAACCTCCCGCCAATACTACAGATGGATGTTCATGTACAACAGCTTTAGAATCATTAATAAGACCCTGATCCATCTTATAATCTTTTTCATCTCGCTGAGTTAATGCCAACAATTGCTTCTTCAAATCTAACATGTCTTTTAAACCCCATCCCAACCAAACTGCTTAAAGATGTTTTAATTTTAATACACACATTCATATTAGACTTGATCAATCTATCCTTGGAAACTGGTCACGTGTCAAAGGCCTGTAAAGTTGCTGTAAGAAGCCCTCTACTTAAAAAGCCTTGTCTTAATCCAGGTGATTTAGCCAGTTATAGACTGATATCCAATCTCCCCTTTATTGCTAAAATCCTTGAAAAGGTAGTTGCAAAGCAATTGCAGTCCAGGAATAACCTGTTTAAAGACTTTCCGTCAGGACTGATTTTGTCACAATACTAAAACAGCATTGGTAAAAGTCCCTGATCACCTTCTCTTGGCCTTGGACTTGTGCCTATACTTGTCCTGCTAGACCTTAGTGCCTGGATGTCCCTTAATGTCATACTTCTAAATAGAGACAAAACTGAAAAATTGCGTTTGGGCCTAAAAATATTAGAAAATATGTTTTCCAACCATATTGTTACTTTAGATGGCATAACTTCGGCCTCTGGTACTGCTTTGAGGAACCTTGGGAGTTTTTTTTTGACCAGGATTTGTCCTTTACCTTGCACATAAAACAAATCTCTAGAACAGCCTTCTTCTACGGAATATTGCGAACATTAGGAGCACCCTGTCTCGAAGTGATGCTGAAAAGCTAGTCCAAGCATTTGTTACTTAAGTCTGGACTATTGTGTCACAACCTGGCTCAACAGTATGTGACAAAGGAGGGAGGCCACACCTGTGCTCCAATAAATCAGCATATCTTAACTGAATGCATAAAGTTTACAATTTTGTATTTGTGAGCATATCAGAGTTGCATGGGAAATTTGAAGAGAATGTCTAGATGTAGACAAGACAGAGGATGAGTTCAGTAGGCAGGCTTCAGAGAGTAGAGTTTTGAGGCCTCCTTTATCGGAATCTTAAACCCAGCTGACACAGGTGTACTGTATATCTAATGCACAGCTCAACCCTCTGACTTCCTAGAAGACAAGGAAAACAGGAAACAGCCAACAACACATGGCCAAAGGCAAAACCCAGATTTGGCTGAGGCCATCGTAACTGCAATTCCCTACTTCTGGTTTGTCCTAATAACTCCCTAAAAAAGCCTTCAACTAATTCACAATGCTGCAGCAAGATTACTGACTGGTATTGGTAAGAGATCATATCGCACTCTCGTTAGTTTCTCTCCATTGGCTTCCCATTAAATGTAGAATAGAATTTAAAACCCTTCTACTTACATATAAAGCTCTAAACAGTCAAGATCCATCCTACCTAAAAGATCTCCTGGTAACATATCATCCTAATAGACCACTTCGGTCTCAGAATGCAGGCCTACTTGTGGTTCCCAGAATTTCCAAAAGTAGAATGGGAGGCAGAGCCTTTAGCTATCTAGCTCCCCTCTCTACTTTTAAGACTAGGCTTAAAATCTTGCTCTTTGATAAAGCTTATAGTTAAAGCTGCTCAGTCAACCTGAACTAGCTATAGGTTAGTGGGAAGGGCATTATGGTAGCAGCACCAACCTAGTGCGACAACGCTTTTCTAAATGATGACAGGAAGTCAAAGCAAAGACTCACCTACAGAAAGGCTGTGCAGATCTCACATCAACACTGGTTCCATGTCTCATCCTTCAGCTTTTAATCTGATCCTAGAGTCAGGACTGTACAAAATTAAATTTTGTGTCTTCTCTCTCCCTCTCTGTGTCCCCGTCTCTGTCCATTTCTGCAGGTGTCTGCAGCTTTAGAGTTGTGTGTTTACAGTGTGCAGCTACTGGTCCTAAATGATAAAAGCTGATAGAAGCTGATTGTCAAAAAACAAGTCACAGGCACTGTGGTGTAGCAGACAGATAAGACGAAAACAGGAAGTCTGTACGCAGGACAACACAGCCCCAGAACAGCAGCTACCTTAGAGCCCTGTGACGTGCTGGGATTGAATTTCAGTTGTTTCGTTTTTTACTAACTTGAGCAGTGTCACCATTATATACAAGCAAAAGTCCAGCATGTAGAGGCTGACTGAATGTGGTCTGGACTCTATGGAGGAGGGACAGGGTCTCAGAGACACTGTAGAAGGACAGAATGCCTGCTCTGTGATCCAGGTACACTCCCACTCTGGATGACCAAGGTCCTGAGACAGAAGATTTGATATTGTCGTGCAAAAAGGTATAAGTGTTTAGATAACAAAGTAATGCCCAAGATTTGTCATTGCGTCCAAGTCCACATTCATTCACACTTCCTGTTCTGCTGATATTCTTGTAAGTAACTGCTACGTAAACCCCTGTCCCGCTCCACTCCACCTCCCAGTAACAACGTCCAGTCAGACCCTCTCTACTGAGAACCTGTTGCCAATAAGTGAATCTGTCTGGGTGATTGGAATAAGACTGTGGTTTGCTCATTAATGTTGCTTTTCTTTTCCCCTTTGACAATAACATATACATGTGTGCTGTGTTTGGATCCAGTGTGATTTCACATGAATGCTTTAAAAATTCATCTCTGGTCTTGGGATCTGCTGGTGGCACTAAAGAATCGACTTCAGACAGTCTCTGAGAGACTTCTGTCTCTGTCTGTCTCAGAACGTCCTGTAGTTGATCTCTGAGCTGTGACACAGCTGCTGTCACGTCCTCAAAGCGTCTCCGAGGACGGATGTTGATGCTCAATGAGTCTGTAGGTTCCCTGAGTGCTGACACTGAGGGGTAGCTGTGGACAAACTGGATGTGATCCTCTGTGAGTGACAGCTGTTCCAGTGAAGCGTCTTTCCTCTTCAGCTCAGTGATCTCCTGCTCCAGCTTCACCTCAAGCTCTTTGACTCGACTCACTTCAGTTTCCTGCCGGCATCTGATCTGCTGCTTCACCTCAGACCTTCTTTTCTCCATGAGACGGATCAGCTCAGTGAAGATCTTCTTACTGTCCTCCACTGCTTTGTCAGCAGAGACACTGATGGCCTCCACCTCCTGTTGAAGAAGCTTCACGTCTTTCTCTCTGTCCTGGATTCTCTGCTGGAGTTTTCGTCGACTCCCCTCGAGCTCTCTCTGCCTCTCAGTCCTCTCTGCTGCAGCTGAGACTGTGTCGTGGCCTCGATGTTCGTCCACGGAGCAGAGATAACAGATACACTGCCGATCGGTCCGGCAGAAAATCTCCTTCATCTTATCATGACGAGAGCAGATGTTCTCCTGGAGCTTGGCTGAAGCTTCGACCAGCTTGTGTTTTTGTAAAGGCTGGGAGACATAATGAGGCTGTAAATGTTTCTCACAGTAAGAGACCAGACAGGTTAAACAGGACTTGGTGGCTATCAGTTTTCTTCCAGTGCAGAAATCACAGGCCACATCTTCAGGTCCAGTGATCCAATGATCAGCAGGAGCAGCTTGGAGTCCAGTCTTCTTCAGCTCCTCTATTAAATCTGCTAACATGGTGTTTTTCACCAGGACAGGTCTCGGTGCGAAAGTCTGTCTACACTGAGGACAGCTGTGGGTTTTCTTCTGGTCCTCTTCATCCCAGTGAGTCTTAATACACTTCTTGCAGTAGCTGTGTCCACAGGGAATAGTCACCGGGTCCTTCAGCAGATCCAGACAGATGGAACAGCAGAACTTTTGTTGGTCCAGCTGAACTCCTTGCTGCTCCATTTAACTTGCTGATGGTAAACGGTAACTAGTTTGAATAGAAACTTTCTGTTTAGAGAAAAAACAAATCGCTGATCTTGTCCACCTGCTTGAATGAGGGATGTCTAATAGGTCTGACATTTTACTCCATTTTGATTGCATCCAGGACTGCGAAGAGGAAGGAACAGTGAGAGATTGGGTGGAGCTTACTGTCTCTGGGAGCAGGAGGTCCTCTGGTTTTACTGCATTCCACAAAGAGGAGTGGTTTTTTTTTTTGTATTTTACTGTGTAACATGCAGAAAGAACTTATGATCTCATTAAAATGTATTAGATGCACTTGGAACTTTTAAGTGCCGTGATTCTCAGCCGTCGCACATTACCAGACTATGTGGACTCTGTGTATTCAGTTTGTCGTTTGGCTGTCTTTCAGCTACTTGCCATTGAACTGCTGTCGCATTTTCATGGACAGTTAAAATCATTTAATTGTAGTTAAAATATCAGTTAACTTGCCGTCCAGTACACGAATGCCAGTACCTGACTGACTAGTGTCATGATTGAACAACTCGCTGGACACATCTGGAACAACAACATTGCAGTGCCAATATTGAAGGCACTCAGGGCACTGCTAAAAAACCTTTGCGCGGTGCTGTATTTCTTTTACTTGATAAACATGTTTTCAAGTCATCTTTTAAAATATGTTTTAAATATTGTTTTAATATTTACTTGCATGTTTAGTCTCCTTTTTGTCCGGTTTAAATGTGGAAGCTGCCACTTATGCTTCTAAACAGGATCATGGTTGTGTAAATGGCTTTTATGGTGGAATTTCGTATTCAGTCTGTTTTGTTGGCTCTAATGTAAAGCTTATGAGCTTGTTCCTTATTCTGTCCAACCTCTTCACTCCTAAGGAGAACCTCAACATCTTCATCTCTGCTGCTTCCATCTCTGCCTCTTGTCTCTTTCTCACTGCTACTGTCTCTAACCCATAGAGCAGAGCTGGTCTCACCACTGTCCTGTACACCTTTCCTTTGAGTCTTGCTGACACTCTTCTGTCACACAGCACTCCTGAGACTTTCCTCCACCCACTCCAACCGCCTGCACTCGCCTCTTCTTACTTCTTTTCCTCACTCCCCATCACACTGAACTGTTGACCCCAAGTACTTAAACTCCTGCACCTTCTTCACCTCAGCCCTCTGTAACCTCACGCTTCTACCTGGCTCCCTCTTGTTTAGACACATATATTCTGTCTTGCTACGACTGACTTTCATTCCTCTTCTTTCCAGAGCAAACCTCCACCTCCCCAGCTGTTCCTCCACCTGCTCTCTACTCTCACTGCAAATCACAATGTCATCTGCAAACATCATTGTCCACGGAGATTTCTGTCTGACCTCATCTGTCAACCTGTCCATCAGCATAGCAAACAAGAAGGGACTCAAAGCCGATACTTGATGTAATCCCACCTCCACCTTGAACTCCTCTGTCTGACCTACCTCCATGGTTAGCATGTCACTGCATTGTACAGGGTTGAGCGGAAACAGGGTTATGCGTGTGAAAAAGGCCAATAGGGATGGAAAAAACCTCAACCAACCTAAAGCACTGAAAGCAACTAAAGAGATTCAAGTCACTCTAAGTAAAGGCAACTCCACGTTAGCATAACGTAGTCTAGTTAGCTACACATTTCAATGTGTCTCCTGCTTTTTATGACAACATCATAAGCTAGCGTTAGCTCCTACAGTCTCCTCACATTATCTCATGCGTCCTTGAGATAAACCAGCTCTTCATTAAAACAGAACACAAGCAGCTAGCAGCTAATAACTCACGTCCTCATGCTTCAGCTGAATTCATTTGGTCAGAATGTGGCTAGTGAGCAAACGCTGTGATTTCACGGTTGATAATGTTCACAGATAATCTGCTAAACCGTTTCACCTCTTTTAAATACACTGTTTTAACCAGTGACAGTGATTTAGCGCGAACATTTACTGTTTGCTCCAGTAATTGTTTTCTGGTTATTACTAAATTAATATAGTGACACATTAAATTACAGCCTTGTTTAAACAATAAAAAGTGTAACGTGTTACTTTTGGTAATGTGTGGACTTTATGGCGATTAAACAAAAAGGTATTGTGCTCTGACGTCATCAAAGTGTGCAGACACACTCCAAGCAGCGGGGGTTGTGTAACAACAGCGACACCAATGCGGAAGTGACGTTTGAACCGGTTTCCCAACATGGCCAATCAGGACGGCTCCCAAAAAAAAAAAAAAAAAAAAAAAAAAATCAGGACGGCTCCAGAAGGTTCAAAACTGACGCTTTTAATGTTGTTTTCTTTTTTAAGATTTTGTAAAGTTGAAGGTAAGAGAAGGTGGATTTGAATCCATCGGATACCGACCGTGAATTCGACTTTTAACTAAAGCTCCTAGTTAGTCGCCAAACTCCGTCAGAAACATTTGGAATTAACAATAAATGAGATTCTCTCCGGTTTGTGTTAAAGCTATAAAACGCTTGGAAGCTGCTGACGAACCTTTAGTGGCTCATCTGCGCGTGTTCGCATCGTTCAGTGCGGCCGTAACGAACGTTAGTAATAATCAGGTTTGTCACCTGAGATTGTGATGTTCTAATATTGAACTTTAATGCTTATTAAGGCTATAATTAATAAATTCCACTTCTTAAACTGTGGTATGTAGAGTTTTGGCTAGTTTTTACCGGACACAGTAAATGGATGAAACCTCATGTTCACATCGACATCAGGTTGATTAATCAATAGAACGTAGCCCTGGTTTAAAGCTGCAGTGTGCGGTTTCACTTCACGTCTTCTGTGCTCTTCAGGTGTTTGTAGTTATCAAACTGCAAAATATAAGAAACAAAAAACTTACCAGTCAGACAGGAAGCGTCGCTCTTTGCTGATTGGTTAGTAAATTGAGTCTCACTCTGATTGTGAGACTGTCACCAGAGACTTCAACCTCTCTACGTTAAGATAATGGAGCATATTTCTAATAAAAAAGGAAAAATGTTGCAAACAATAACTTTAATAAATAGGTGTATCGGTGGACTCATAGCATGAGTTTCCCAAAGTGACAGTTGAGTTCTGATTGGTCCATCAGGTCCAGGGGCGGTCATGGCTGATGGGTTAGTGACGCAGGTGGGATCGTCCCCTACAAGCAGTAAGTTTGTTAACAGATTGGATATTTAATATCGGAACGGAGTCAGATACAGAACTGATTCCTCTGTGTTTTTTCCTGCAGGTCAAGCAATAACAGTGAAGCGCAACACATTCTTCTGAGCAGAGGGGCGAGGCTTCAGGAGCAGTGTGGGGCCGTTATGAGTGGGTACTGTAACGGTCTGGTGATGGGAGAAGGGTTGGAGTTCAGCTTTGAGGAGCTGCAAGCGGAAAAATACTTCAAGTGCAGAGATGGAGAGATGGATGGTGCGTTCACTGACCTGACTGTCACTGATCTTTTCATAGAGCTTGGGTCATTTACAGATGTAAGAAATGTGTTCTGGACATCAGTGTTCTGACTGATGTGTTCACGGACACCAGGACTGAAATTACTCTGTAGACCGTGTTATATCCGGTTTCCGCTCATATTTCTGATTGTTTTTCTTCAGAGAATCTGAGGCATCTGAAGCAGCTAAGGGAGCATCTGACTCAGAAGCTAGAGGACAAGAACAGACTCTTACTGGTCAGGAGGATGCAGCAGCAGGTATACTTCTGACATCAATGAACCCCCCATGAGTCCCAGACCTGTAGCTGTTACCCAGTTAGCAGCAGACAGTTTTGACTGCAGCTGCCTCTGCAGGTTTTTCCTGAAGCCTCCAGCTCTCAGCGCAGTGATCCTACTGTGCCTCCAGCTGCTGCCTCCTTCCAGGTATATGAAAAGCTGACCCGTCTATAAAGGAGCTGCTGGACGATGTCTTCCTCCATCCTGATGAGAGAGGGCCAGGTCTGAAGTTCCAGTGTCCTCGAGCAGGTGAGTCTATGACCTGAAGTTTAGTTTCAGTCAGTCTGAAGAATGAAGCTGCTGCTTTCTGTCAGTTTATTAATCAGCAGTTTCTCGTGTCTAGGGCGGTGTCCCTCCGTGTGAACTCTCTCAGGTTTGTTCCTGTAAATAAAAAGGACTAGAAAAAACTCAACCTTCTTTTTCTTTGGATTTTGTGGTTAAAACATTTAAACTGAGAATCTGCTGCTTTCACTCTTGGCTTTGTTCTTGTGTTGTCTCTGTGTCTGCTCAGACCCAGTCCCAGTCTGGACCCTCCTCAGATTCTACAGGTGAGTTTTTAACTGTCAACACAAATTCGATTTGTCCTCTATAAAAGGAGACTTTACCATTAAAGAACTTGAACAGCTGATGTGCTGAGTCCACTGTTTACTGTCAATAATTTATGATTAAATGTTGTGTTGGTTGGTTGAGCTGCTGTCAGAGAAACTTTAGAAAATGGGACAATGCACATGAAATATCACTGCAGTGTTAACAAATGGCTCTTTTTCCCTTCACACCTTCAAAGTAACTTTGCATGTGATGCTGTCGTTCAGATGAAGCTCTTCTATAGAAACTTAAATCTAAATGGGTCATGATTTGTCTCTTTATTAAAAATTTTTCCCAAAACCATGTGTTTTCCATACAATGAAAAACAGCAAAATGTATAAATGCACACAAAGCCAAATACTAATAGCTGCTACAACAAAATCAACTGAGCGATTAACAGAAAACAATGCAATACAAAGTTAACAGAATTTATTTACCATTTCCAAAAGACTTGGGACATTGTGTAAAATGTGCAGTAAATGGAAGATATCAAATGCAGTTATTTTTAAATCCGTAAAAGCTACTGCAGATTTGTGAACAGCCTTTTACTGGGTAGTACAGGAGGGACAGGGACGGCTCTTTATTAACATCAGTCAATGTCCATGACGGTGGACAAATGACAGAACATATTTTTACATAGGTATGATTAGAATTTATAATTATTGGGCATTCACATATGAAGCAGAAATGCAGGTATATTAAAGTACAACATGTAGATGGATAGATGATTGTTGGACAATTGAAGCAGAAACTGAAAATCACTGCAGCAGGAATGAAACTCTGAGGTAAGCACTGGTTAATGAACCCCGAGGATCAAATAATTAGTGCTCAGCTCCTCAGATTATCACAGAGTGATGACTGAAGACCTCCACACCCTGGTCCACTCTCGACCCCCCCTCGCTTCCTCAGAGACCAGTTTCCAAAGTCCCAGAGAAACTAAGTCCCATTCAGGAGACCAGTGTGGAGACCAACTCTCTGAGCTCACTGGGAGGACTGTCTGCTGAAACCTGCAGTCCTCTGGAGGAACAAGACCAGGAGCAAACTGATCAGGCTTCTTCATCGGGTAAGTAGTTCAGGCTAGAAAACCCATGAGAAGTTGCACACAACACCACAACCCACTGATCCTCAGCAGAGGGCGCCACTGTTGTATGTTCAACAAGTTGACGATTTTACAGTCACTTTTCTCAACCTAATACGCTGCTTATTCTGAATCAGCCAATAATAACTTTTGTGGGTGACTGCAATGAAGATTTGAAAATCTGAAGAATTCAACTAATTAAACTAAACAGCTGGCTGACCAAGGCTGCAGAGGAAGAGTTTCAGGGCTCCCGTTGTGGGACTCCTTTAACTCCTCAACAAACACTCATTTTATTTAAATTTTTTTGGTTTAGGTCCACCCTAGGTGGATGTGGGTCAACAACACAAATGCAGATACTAAGCTTCAGCAGATGTTACCACAATGTTTCAGCAGGAACAGCTTTAACACCGGTGACCTGCATTCTGAGCCTGGCCCCCTCCCAGCTGTGGAGGAAAATGGCTGTCTGCAGCTGGGTATGGGCTAAGTGGCAGTGTTAATGTTTTTTACTGAAGAAGTACAACAACCTTTATTCATCACATATACATATACATTTGCACATACATGTTACAATGAAGTTTGTCCTCTTTGACCCATCCCTCTGGGGGGAGTGGTGCACAGCCGCCACCGTCCCCCGGGGAACTAGCGTTGGTTGTCTTGCTAAGGGACACACCTGGTGGGTAGGCTGGGGATTTGATGCCGCACCGTTCGCATACCATCCAGCTGCCATACGTGACATCAAGCTACCAGGCCAAACTGAACAATTTCCTTTTCAACCAAAAATGTCTCGGGTTTAAAAGTTGGTTTAGCTGCCTGGTGTTATTAATCACCTGAAGGTTGAACTAAATCCACTGAGAATTAGACAAGATGAAGCAAAAACAGCTGAGACTATGAACATGCAGCTGCATAGGGACATGAAAATGTATAATCTTTAGCTGTGCTAAAGAAATCTGTATTAGTCTCCTCACATGATTCATGATTTTTCTCCAAGGTCAACCACCTTCTGAATCTGTGAGCACAGACGTGAAGAATTAAACACTTTAGAAGTAGATAGATGACTAATCTGAAAATAGTAACTAAATACAACAAGACAGACAGTTGTTGCCTCAAATTCAATACAGATAGAAATGTTATCAATTATAGTGACTGTTATAATGGTCTGTTCTGGGACATTTCGAAATGGTTTCTGCTCAGCGTGGACATTTGTCCTGTTTGTCCCATGTCCACATCCTAATCGGTTACATCATTGATAATTACTGTTATAAGTCCTCTTGTTTATTGGACATCACGCTGCTGAGGACACACATATTCCGTTACCTAAGTTGGGGTATTAAAATGTCTAACTGAGGCTGCACAACCCTGATCGTTCATGTGAACTGATCAGAATATTCCTGCTCTGACAAGTGATCAGTCACTTGTCCTCATTATAATGACTGATCAGGTCGTGTCCTGTCTCCAGGGGGTGAACTGTATCTGATCTTCTCCAGAGTCGTGGATGGAGGAAGTTTCTCTGTGTATAATGGAGCGACGGAGGATGTCTACGTGCTCATCAAGGTGTAGCTGCACAGGTCTTTCAGACCCGTCAGATTTAAAGTAGCCCCACTCTGAGGTTCAGGTTGATGGCACTAATAGTCACTCAAACAGGCGACACACCAGATGTACACGCTGTGCTAACAGATGTGATTTCCTGTGTGCCTGCTGCAGGTGGACAGCTGCTCTGTTCCCTGGGACTTCCATCAGTTTACTCGTCTGAAGAAGAGTTTGTCCAGCACTGACGGTCTTCCCCTGATCAGCTGTTTCCAGTTTGTGGACGGCTGCTTCATAGTCTACACCACACCACCAGATCACATGTTCACAGTGAGTCCTTCCCATTCAGGTCCCCCAAAGGTGCATGTCATTAAAGCCCCTTTCAGACATGCCCTGTAATCTAGACTTTATCCGGAGGGAGTGTATATGTGAATGCAAACATCCCAGTGTTTCGCCCCAGATATTAACTGGGTCTTTCCCAGCCAGCTCCCTAGTGCAAAGTCTGGATTTTCTCCAGCTGAGCTCATGTGTGAATAGAGGAGGTAAAACTCCAGAAGAATCACTGTGAGGGAGCATGTTGATGTAATTTTCCTGCGACTGCCACGAAATCAAGAAGAACACTGTCACTTCATTTTTTTTCTTTTTTTTTTCGCTTCATGTCTTCACTAGCGGGGACGAATCTTGCCTTGACTATCTCTCGATGTTGGCTACATACCTGAAGGGAAAACCCTAGATAATGCCTGGAGCCGATCCTCCCGACATCCTCCAGAGGTCATGTCTGGAAAGGGCTTTATAGGGTTAAATAACAAAAATTCAACCCATCTTTTTAATCTTGTTCAGTCCTGGATGAGTTTTAGGGTCAGTAGGATTCTAACAGTGTGTGCTGTGTATGTCAGGGGCTGGCTGACAGGGGTCCCAGTGAACTGTCTGTGGGTCATAAAGCCATCAGTCTGCTGAAGCTGGTGTCACAGCTGCACTCCTGCAGGCTGGTGCACGCCACGCTGCAGCCGCAAATTCTCACCTGTTCTCGCAGGTAGCTCAGCACTGTGGGAGGAGGATGGGGGGGTGGGCCTGCTTTTAATCTACTGTTATTTGATCTGGTTCCTGCAGAGGCTTCCTTAGTCCGTATTGGGTCTTCCCAGTGGACTGGTCCTCCTCGGTGGACCTGGACTTTCAGCAGGACGTCGGGTCGGTGCGTGAGCTCCCCTCAGCTCAGACCTACATCAATCTGGGTCTTCTAGAGCTGACTGCACCCCCACAGCTGGTACCACCTCAATAAACCTGTCTTACTCTGTCCATTATGTGTCCTTTACTCAGATAGGTTGATTCTAATCCCCCCACCCTGTCATACCTGTCAGGTGGACCTGGTGGGTGTGGCTGAGACTGTCCATCTTCTCCTGACCAACAGCAAGATGATTCTGGTGAAGGACGACAGCGGCTGGTCAGCAGTGACGTTCAATGGTGACGAGCCCTGATACTGACACTTAATCCTTGGACTAATTTACACTGCCACTGGTTCATTTTACATCCTAAACTGGGTTTAGATCACATTAAACCTGGTTTGTGCAATCGGTTTTTATTCCTGAAATGTTGACTGCTTGTTTGACACCTTTATTCTTGGTTTACGTTCAAACCTTTGTCTCTCTGTCTGCAGTGACATGTTTTCCAGGATGTGGAAGAAGGTCTTCCGCTCACTGCTTAACGCTGATGGCCAGTCATCGCAGTCTGTGGTGTTGGAGCTGCATGAGCAGCTGCTGACACTGTATCGCTAAAACGCTGTTCGCTGTGTCTTCGTGTCTGTGTTTTCATGTTGAACTACATAAATAAAGTCTGTTTATAGTATTTTCTCCGCTTTGATGATTGGGCAGAAGAATAAAGAGCGTAAATCATCATGAAATGTGAAAGGTTCTGAATAGTTGCTGGAAGGGGAGAAGTCTTACCGACAACCAGCAGAGGGCGCTCAGAACCCAGCACCTGGTCCGTACTGTTGGACGGGGGCGTAATAAACGAGTCGTTTTAGGTTTTTCATTTTATGATGCAACAAAACACAAGAAACACGAACTCAAGTATTTAAGACCTTTGAGAGGAAACCTGGTTTACGCTCATCCTGGACCTGAAGTGTCTGTTAAGACCCTTTAACCTCCTTAGTGTGACTGAAACTCAGGTGAGTTTCCACCTCCTTGCTCAGCCTGAGGGAGTGAGGCAAGCTGCAGCCTGCAGAGAGAGAGAGAGAGAGAGAGAGGCTTTTAGTTCGTCAGGAGGTTTGTGGTTGGGAGGAGTGTGTGTGTGTGTGTGTGCGCGCTGGTTCAGAGCAGATTTCACATGCATCTGTAAAATGTTAAAATGTTAATTTTACTACGAAGTGTCAGGACTGGACCCTGTGCCCCCACCCCTCTCTTCAGCGGTGAGACCTGCTCTCAGAAACGGAACCAGCGTTGTTTAAATAAAGTTTCTTTGAATTTGAAGCAGCCAACGGTGAGACGAGCTGAGCTCCACCTTTTTTCTTTTATGTCTGAGACAAGGTGAGACAGGGACGAGTGAGGAGGGTGGGGGAGGAGAGAGACGTAGGGGGGGAGGAGAAAGAAACGGAGAACGGCAGCAGGAAGCGACCAGAACGGACTCACCTGGACTCTGCATCCAGGTGGGCGCCTTTCTGTCCTCTATACGAGAACTCTATTGTGGAAAGTAGCGGAGCCGGAGTCGAATGGTTCCGGGTAGAACCTGTACCAAGCTGAGAAGAACCCAGTTAGAAAAGGCCCTCAGGTTCTGCAGTTCCGCACTAAGGTAAAGTAACAATCGTTACAGTATCGAGAACTTTGTATTTGCGGGTTTCCACTTTATGTTGGTACTTTTACTGCGTTACCTGTAACGGAGTACCGTTACTTTGGAAAGTCAGATTGTTTTTATTCGGCTCGTGGTCCTGAGCCGATGTTGGATGTTGGACTAAAATCTGATTGGATTGCATGAAGATTTTCACAGTGACGACAGAAATATTCATTTGTGTCGTTATTGTGAAAATCTTGACAAAAATCAGCTGTGAGCTACTTTTACTTGTTTACATCCATTTCCTTGATGAGACTTTTTCAATGCAGGACAGGAAAGCAGGTTTACTTGTGTTGGAGTATTTCCACCGTGGACTGTTGGGACTTTCAGACAGCCTGATTTAAAGGTTCACTTCATGTTTGAAAGACAATCAGTTCTTTGGTTCAGGTTCAGGTTTATTGGTGGATCCTCATCAGTCAATCTAATCACGTTTCTGCAGGATTTTTTCATTGTCCTTCAGCAGACGTGTGGACGCTCCAATGCAGAGTTTGTCTCTAAAGTCCAGTTCACTTATGCACCACAGAGTCCAGGTCAGTATCAGTGCTGTGGGCTGCAGAAACTGATGTGCCAAGACTTTGGTGTGACACAGGTTCCTATTCTGGTTCCTATTCTATTCAGCGTTTGTCTGTCTGCAAAGTTTGATGTCTTCTCACGACGATTCCCTCTGCTTCACCCGTTATCTCCTCATGACACGTTGATGCTCTTTAGTCCTGTGGGCGAGGACTGGCTCAAATACCTGTGACCTGATTCTTCAAAGAACCTGATCTGAGGTTTTGGTTTCAGGTTTATTCAACAGGACGAAGGCAACACGTTCCATGTGTTATGATGATGCATTCATGGGGGACACACAATGCTCCAGTGTTTTGCAGGTGGTTATAAAATCAGGTGGTTTGACTCCGGTGATCCCGGCCGCCATTGGGCAAAGGGCTGGGAGGTAGTGTTGTTGGCTGCACTCACCCCTGTGGTGAAGTGACGACATACGCAGCTCGCTGGAGGTGCGTTGTTGTGTTGAGCTGGATCCAGGCTGCGGGTTTTTGGTGAATCACTCTGAGCTGTTTCCAGTCGGACAGCTCCAGTGACTCCTCGTCAGACTCAGGAGTCGCAGTGGAGCTGTCTGGTCATGTAGGGTGTCAGTTTGATTCCTCAGGTATGTCAGTCACACCCTGATCGCACACACACTCACACACACACACACACACACACACAGGAGACCCCCTCATTGCTCTGGAAAAAAAAAAAGAAGGGTTGTTCCATAAATCTACACAAAAAATGTCAGGCAGAAAAATGTTTTTTAAAGTTTAAAAACTAGAAGAACAACATTCTTTATTCGTCACCTTGCACATGTAAATGTTATAGTGAAATTTGTCCTCTGCAATTGACCCGTCCCTCTGGGGGAAGCCACATCGGGATTTGATCCCGGTATGATCATATAACCACTGAGCTACCAGACCGCTAATAAATCCCTTATTTTAAAATGTATTCAGACACTTTGCGGTTTGAGATCAGGTCCAGTTGTTTGGCTGTATTTCGTCCTGACTTGAGTCTGGAACTGGACTGAGCTGCATTGATCTAAACAGTTTAGAAAGGATCTGTGTATAAGGTCCCACACTGAATGTCAGGACAAAGACCAAAGCATGAGGTCCACTGAGCTCTCTGTAGATCTCCACAGTGGATCCACCAGGACTCTTCTTATGCTCAGGTCTGAGGTGAACAGCCTGGCGGCGCTGCTTTGTGCGTCAGACAGGTGAGGAAAGACCTGGCAAGCCTGACTGATGTATCACATCCTGTGTGTAGGGTGAAGTCAGAACCAACGTACATACTTTTAGACAGAGGGTTGGTAAACATTCAAGTCCATCCTTGATCCTCATCCTAATGGGCAGATACAGCAGCTGGTTCTGGCTCTGGTTCTTTGTCTACTGAAGCTCCAGTTTCTCTGTTGGACCGAGGCGTTTATCTGAGCGCTGATTTTGATAAATGTGTGAGGACGTGCGGTGGAGTGTCCGCTATAGTTTGGCTCGCTGGTTGCCCAGTGACCTCTGGCGGGTTTGGTGGCAGTGTTACTCTCGGCCCGTTCACTGGCAGCCTGTCTGGGATCAGTCTGTTCCTGTTGGAAATTGAAACCACTCTGATGTTTTTAATGCTTTTCTACACCCAGGCTACGGGCCATCAGTCCATCTTAAACACACACATTTAAAGGGACAGCAGCTCCGGTTCACTCATCTGTGTGCTGCAGCTAAGCTAACAGCGCTAACAGCAGCTTCATGAAAGTTGGCGGTTTGCTGTGTGAGCCTCTAATGATGAGCCACGACGCTTGATCGTGGTGGATCTCAAATAATCAAAAGTGTAATCAAAGTGTCAGACGATGTGTGAGTGTTTTTAATCTTCAGGATTTGTGGACCCACGGCTGCTGGCTTCACATCACATACACCACATTTGTTTACGTTCTGTGCACGTGCTCCGGAGAGTTCTTCGTTTGCATGAGTTTTGTTAAGGTTTTGCCTGTGTTTCTTTGGTCTTCAGGGCCACCGTAACATCACGCTGTGTAAGGAAAATGCTGAAGTGCAGTCGTGGTTGGATCAACAAGAACCAGCTCCCCTATTTTTCGCGTTTCGCGAGCAGATTGATGTTGACTTTGCATCGGGTGTCTGACACACAGCAGCTGGAAGGTGCGTTAAACAAACTCTCCTGTCTTTGAGGTCCAGGTCCACCTCAAACCCTCCTTGTGTACAAACATCCTGTCGAATCGAACACTGGGATGAGAATCATAGTCTGAAGCTCTGCAGCAGGAATCAGCAGCTCTGACGTCCGTGTTAGTTTTGCTGATCTGGTTTTATACTTATTTTATACTTAATGGACAAAGTGTTTCTCATGTTCAGATTGAAACACACTCTCGGCCTGTTGACAATCAGCTGACTGCTCCCGACTCGATCCCTTCCCTCCACATCCTCCTCCACCCCCACTGAACAAACACCTTTTCTGTGTTTGTTTGCAGGCCGAGCCGGGCTAAACTGATTTGAACGGGGCAGAACTTCACCTGGTTTACCTGAGGGGAGGAGAAACACCACACACAGGTGACAAAGAGTTCGGGCTCATGAAAGCATGTTTAGTTTTACATTTTAATGACGTTATATTAACTCACACACTTAATTTACTGCTACTGAAATCAGCGTAACATCTAACTGTAGAACCTCATTAGCTGAGTAGCGGGGTGCTGGTTTTTATGGACAGGCTTTTGGTTTTTATTAATATGCACATTCAAAGTGAGTAAACCAGATTTCTGAAATATTTTTCGTTGTTTCACGTTCACTTTTCGTGGTAAATCACATCATCTACTGACTTGATTCAATTTTGTTTTAGCAGTCTACATCTGAGAAGTAACAAAGTGATGGATAAGAATTTACACATTTAAACTACACAAAATTCACACAGGACCTCGGTTTTATCGACTCAACTTAATAGTTCCTCTAAAAAGTGCAAGCACACCTGAAAAATAAAAGCTTTACAGATCCATGTTAAACTGGAGTGAACGCTTGCAGGAGTCACAGGGCTGTTAAAATAGTTTAACAGATGTTTCTGTGCCTGCAGCTGTAACGTGAATCATCACTCGTGTTAATGATGCAGGTTACAGGTCGGTTTGTGTTTGACAGGTCATGTGACCGAGCTTAGGTAAACACATGAGGAGACTCACCAAGGAGTGTGTTGGGATTGTAGTTTCCACTGTTCTTGTTGCCTGTCTGTTTATTGTTTGATGGGTGAATGAGGATCAAAAGTAGAGTTGTTCTTGTTTCCCTCAGGTCCGTCACCCGTTCAGTATCGCTGCTTTGCTGTGCCAATGTTCCGTCGCAGGAAGAAGAAGCGCAGGCCAGAAATCTCAGCGCCGCAGGACTTCCGGCACCACGTCCACACATCTTTCGATGCCACCACAGGACGATATGTTGGTCTACCACCGCAGTGGCAGAGCGTCATCGACACGCTGAGACGGCCGAAGCCCCTGGTGGACCCTTCCAGGATCACTGAGGTCGAGCTGGAACCCAAGAAGGTAAGAGGGCATGGAAATGGAGGCGACAGGATGGCACTTTTTGGATTTTATAATCGATTTTATCCTGTCGTTTCTCTGCAGACGATTGTTCGTGGCAGTTTTATTGGTCACGGAGACTACATAAGCCATGTGATCTCGGAGATGAGTCGCTTGTCCGTCAGCAGCTCGAACTCCCTTCGGCGCAGCAGCCCATCGGCACGGAAGCGTGCCCGGTCACTGGGGCGCCTGGGAGAACTGGCAGAGGACGAGCCCTACCAATATGAGGAGCTCAATCGTTGTGGAGACGGTGGCAAGAGGGGCAGGAGCTCCACCTACTGGCAGGACCGGATCCGGCAGGTCCGCAGCGAGAGCGGCAGCCCCGAACTACATGGAGTTCTGCAGAGAACAAAGTCCACTTCCCAGGTAGCGTCTGAGGCCACAGCCCTGACACCTGGGATACCAACAAATACAGGTGAGACTGGTGAACGGTACGCTCGTAGCGAGGGGGCAGGGCTAAGACAGAGGCCGACGTCCTATCAGCAGACTGTGGAGAGCAACAGTAAACCTCACCACGGCCTGAGACCTGCTGCCAGTCACCTGCCAGACCTGTTGTCCTCCTCCAGAGAAAGTCACAGAAGACCGCACTCTTCCTACGATCTCAAAGTAAGAGAACCCAAGCTTTTGGTAACTAACTTCACTAAAGGAAATGATGTATATGTGATTGTCCAAAGCCAGAATATTTTCCTCTAGCGTGAACTGGGTTTCATTCACAGTAGACTTATGTAGCTCAAAACGAGGAACGTGGTGAGCTGACAGGTTGAGATTGTTCGAAAGTCCTCTGTACCTTTGTGAGATTGTTTGTGCAAACTGCTGAGCTGTTGAAAAGGATTCAGGTTTTACAAAAACAAGAAAAAACTTGCTCATGCAAAAACACTTTGGATCAGGCGTTGTTCGAATACTCAAAGTGTCACATTTTTACAGAGTGACCTCTTTTTTAGGTTCTGATGAAATAAAACAATACAAAAGTTGCATTGTCTTGTTGAACTGACAAAGGTTATTCATTACAAAATTGTAAAATTATTTTTACTTTAGAAAGATTCGATTGTGTTCTTCAGTCAAGCCAGACCCTGCCCGCACTAAACCAGGTTCTGTCCAAGGTTTCTTGTTTTAAAGGGAGTTTTTCCTCTCCACTGTTTGTTTGGTTTTCTCTACATATCTGTGTAGTCCTGACTTTACGATGTTTCTGTTTGCTGCCCAGAAACCTTCATTTTTGGTACATTCATTGACTAACTGAATCAAATTGTTTCTTGCATTTGTTGCTATTTGACCTTTTTTCTGTCTTCTTCATCCTCCCCCTAGATGCCCTCTCCCCTACTGCTGCCTCCTCCTAATGGCACCAGCAGTCCCATAATCACAGGTAGAGGTTTAGCTCAGCATCCAGTCCGCCCCTCCTCCAGCTTTATAATTACTCAGAAACCTTTAGCCGATCCTTCAGCACACCCCTCCCCCACCGGATCTTCAGCCTGTCCCCCCACGCAGCAGCAAACGGCACCGGACAGAGGTCCTCAAAAGGTGACCCATGACCAGTTTAAGGCTGCCCTGCAGATGGTTGTGGACCCGGGTGACCCGAGGAACACTCTGGAGAACTTTGTGAAGATCGGGGAGGGGTCAACAGGTGTGGTCTGCATCGCCCGAGAACGACACAGCGGTCGACAGGTGGCTGTGAAGATGATGGACCTAAGAAAACAACAGCGACGAGAGCTGCTCTTTAATGAGGTACAAAGAGAGCCGTGTGTGTCCTGCTGTGAAGACTAAATATTCACTCTGTTCAGACAGCACCCATTTATTAATGGATAAACGTTTTTTACAGGCTGGGGAACATTACAAGTGCAGCGCAATAGAGGTTGTCTTTTTTGGCAGTTGCTGAAAAAACATTTATACTTGGAACATTTAAGTTTCAACAAGAAAAAGCATTTACAAAAAGAAAATGCGAGTGCGTCAGAGCTGAAAGATTTTCCACGCAATGCTGAAAAAAGCTGTTTTTGCTGAAATACCTGAAACTTATTGAAATGTACAAAAGCCGAAATTTGTTTTAAAAAAAAGGGAAAAAATAAGCTGAGCTGAAGCTGAACTGTTTAAAAATAGCTTAAGATTTTAATAGAAACATGTAGAAAAGCTCAAGTTTGTAAAAAGTGAAAATAAGCTGAATTGAACCTTAAAAATCTGCCTAAAAAATCTGAATCATTTTCCGACAAGTAGCTTTAACATGACGTACTTGCAAGATCCTGGAAATTGTAGAAATGCAATACCTGAGTGCAAATTTGAAGTCAAACACCTGAGCAATAGTAGAACTTATGAACTACTCAAACCATTATATTGACTCAGATATTGAAGATTTAAATGCAAAAAATTTGAATAAGGGTATTACAAGGGCTTTTATTGTGAACATGTTTCCTGTCTGTGTGATTTATTGGCAATCACATTAATAATAGAGATTACAACAACATTACTTATTGATTATTTTGTCAATTCATCAACCAATGTCTCTGTTACCTGTGTGACATCACCTGTTGACGTGTCCGGTCATGGGGTTTCAGGTGGTGATCATGAGGGACTACCGGCACCAGAATGTGGTGGAGATGTACCGCAGTGCGCTGGTGGACGAGGAGCTCTGGGTGATCATGGAGTACCTGCAGGGCGGCGCTCTCACTCACGTTGTCAGTGAAACCAGGTGAGCAGGAAACGCACAACACGCCTGTCACGTTGATTGCGTCAGTGTCGGTGGTTTCCTGATGCGCCTGTGTGTTTCAGGCTGAACGAGGAGCAGATAGCGACGGTGTGTGAAGGTGTCCTGCAGGCGTTGTCCTACCTTCACTCTCAGGGAGTCATTCACAGGGACATCAAGAGTGACTCCATCCTGTTGACACTGGATGGGAGGGTGAGCCCCCACCCGATCCCCAGCCCTCGAATAACCTAAACTAAACCTGATTCTAACCTGAACCGTTAAAACCAAATTTAAACTCTCCCTAACTAACTAAGTGTCCGTAAAGCAAGGAAACACTCATTGTGGATTTGTGTTCCGTCACTGACAATGAATATTTTTATCCCTGTATTTTCATCAATATTATTTTGGAAACTTCATAGACCATAAAATAAACGATCAAATATCATGATCAAAATGATCCAAGATTTGCATTTCGTTAAAGTACAGGTGTTTTATCAGCTATAAAAAAGCTACAGCAGCATTTTAGTGGAGTTGGTTTTAACTACTGTCAAACAGAAACACAAAACAACAAAAAAGCAGCTGGATCCTTCTTCTTCTGCTTCTGTTCTGCTGCAGATCAAACTGTCAGACTTTGGGTTCTGTGCTCAGATCAGTAAAGACGTCCCAAAGAGGAAATCTCTGGTTGGGACTCCATACTGGATGGCTCCTGAGGTGATCTCGAAAACACCTTACGGGACTGAGGTAACAACAAGAATGCGACCAGTGCCAGATCCTGAATCCCTGTTCACTCTGGAGACACGCTGACAGACAGATTTTAGAAGATAATGAAATGTTGAAATGCTGTACATCTACATATTGTCTGAAATTGTGTGAGGTTTAGTCCCCGTTCACAGTTTCCCATTTCCTTCAGGTGGACGTCTGGTCTTTAGGCATTATGGTGGTGGAGATGGTGGATGGGGAGCCTCCATATTTCAGCGACACGCCCATCGCTGCCATGAAGAAGCTGAGAGATGAACCGGCACCGAGCGTGAAGAACATGCAGAGGGTGAGACACGTGTTGTTAAGACGCGGTGAGGTGACGTGTGGGTGAGACTCTTTGAGAGCTGCTATAACGTGCAACGGACATGGTCACATGACCGGACAAATCCAGCAGCAGATTCGGTTTCCCAGGTTATAATGTGTCGACATAAATAAAACATCAACAATTTCATTATTGTTATCGATTTGGTATAAAAAAGGTCTAATTAAGAAATAAGCGCCCGTGTTTGTGGTGAGAAACAAAGTAAATAATAAAACAACCACACAATTTATTTCACAAACTAACAAACTAGACATACTGCTGGAAAAATACAGCAGCCAGCTGCACTAAGCTACCAAACATCAGTGATCATGTGACCAACCCCGTGCAGGTCATAGCGATTCCTCCATTCCAGCCCAACAGGCGGTTGCGGGATCTTGATCAGCCAGTTGTTGTTCACAGACTGTGTGACGTGTCACTGCTGGCCTGCGTTGATGTTGTCGTATTCTCTGTGCTCAGATGTCTCCTGTGCTGAAGGACTTCCTGGACTGCATGCTAACCCGTGACATCCTGCAGCGCAGCAGTGCTGCTGACCTGCTAGAGCATCCGTTCCTCCTGCAGGCTGGATCGCCACGCTGCCTGGTGCCACTGGTGGAGCAGTACCGCAAACGCATGTCGCGCTGCTGAACACGACAGATACGACAGATACGCCGGAGACTCACCCGAGACTCGGGAGTTTCGAGTGGTTTGCTCCAACCAGTCAAACAGGAGCTTGGCGTCTCACATTCGCGACCCAGAAGGACTTGAGCCGATCCCTTAGCAGCGTTCCTTCCGGCCATGAAGCGTTCCATCAACCAACAGGGAGGGTGAACCAGCATTAGAGTGTAGTATATTGGGATCGCTCCGGCTTGTTAACTTTGACCTCCAGGATGATCAGCGGAGGTCACCTGAGACACACCTGTCTCTTAGTTTGACATTTTGTCAACTTCCTGTCAGTGAAGGAAGATTTAGATAAAACAAACAGTGAAATTGAGGAAATTGAACAGCTGATGAGAATTTGCTAATCATGCGCATGAAACAGGAAAAGTAAGATCAGGATGTTTCTGTTTCCTGTTTGCGACTTGTGTCACGTTTCAGTTGGTCAGATGTGAAAAGTCCAACATAAACTGTGTCAAAGCAGCTTTACTGAACATTACTGAAGGTGTTCATTAAGTAGTTCAGTTCCCTGCACTGAGAGCAGGACGGGAGGTTCTCAGTACAATTTAATTTACGTGACTATTTCAAACTCCACAACATTTATTAAAAATAAACTTTTTCATGTAGGTGAAGTTGTTTTAGTCAGCTCAACATTTCTCAGCTATGACACTGACCATCAATAATTATGGTTTTCTGAAGTTTTTTCACAAACTGGTCGTGCTGAACACATGGATAGAAAAAATGTATTGCATTCAAAAATCTCTGTGTGGCTGATTGCAGCTTCATATTTGCCCAACAAACTGAAAGACTTAGTTTACTGTGACAGAAACCCAACACAACAGCAGCTTCAGTCGTATTATCAAGATACCTTCACTTCCTTTAACAGGCTCGTTATACAATCTCTTTTTTTCAGGTTTAAATTTTTTCTCCTGTTATGATGGTGAACAATAAAAAGCTCTTATGGAATTATTTGAAAACTTGCAGAGTTTGCACATTACAGTTAAATGTTTTTATTTTAATTATCTTTTATAAAATACAGACAATAAATAGATGGTATTTTTAAAAAGTTTTACTTGCTTACTGTGATTTTTTTCTGTGTATTGTTTTACTTGATTTTTTTCCTTCTACTACAAACAACAATTCAATTTTAATCCATTTGAATTCAACTTTATTTATGTGCCGCCAATTAACAATAACCAACCATCAAAAAGACTTATTTTAAATACGTTTTTTCCATCGGTTATTTATTTTCAACTGTATACATATTTTTTACAGTTTTAAAATCAGTAAAGGTTCTGTTGTTTCTGAAAAAGTTTCAGTTACAATTTTTATTTTTCACTTTTGAGCTAAAAACGTGATAAACTGAATGACACGGTTCATTTTGACGGCATTTTGATTTCATTTTCAGCATATCAGCAATTAAAGTGGCATATTGGTTTGTGAAATAATTTTACACTACAAATTGGGAAAAACGAATTAATCTGAACGACTGGTTCAGTTTCTGTTGGCCTCCTCTCTACTGTTCAAACAGAATCTGATGAATTCCTGAACACGCTTAATTCTAAATGACACTAGCTGCCGCTACATAAAGTGGTAAAATAAACAAGAACTATAAATTTTCCCTTTGTCCTTGAGTGTGTAAAGGACAGTCTAACCGTAGGAAAACACCTAGTTAGTTTAAAAAAAGCCAAACGTGATCAGTCTGAGCTCAGCTGAATGTGATATTTGCAGTACAACAGAGTGAGGCGGTGAAATAAGCTGCAGATTAAGTGACAGACTATGTGGGTAAAAGGTTTGAGGTCTGATACAAACCAGGGACTTGAGTGTCTCTGGTTTCTATTCGGAGGCTGAGAGCTGATGAGTTCGGACTGTCCCAGATAACGAGACAGGAACACTTCAGCCCCTCTGAACTCACATCTTTGCCCAGGACAATCATGGACCCAAATGTTCCCAACATGGACGGGAACTCAGGTGCCGTCTACTACATAGGAGTGATCTGTGGTGATTTTGGACCCGTTAGTCGTCCTGTTTGTGTCTTTGTACTCATCCTGCATCTTGTCATTTCAGTTTAGCTTTGTTGTGCATCTGTTTTCCAGTCACCTTGTTTGGGGCTCTTTGTGGTCTTCTTGGCTCTTCGCAGCTGCATGTCTTTGTTTATTTTTAACCCCTTGTTCACATGTGAATCCCAACGCAAAATCCACAGCTGGACACAGGTTTAAATACCTACAGTATAGTGTGTACACAGATCATAAACTGTGACATAACTTTATATTAGTATGAGTAATATTTATCTTCTGTTTATAACTGAACAGGAAAATAAAACTCAGCCATGGGAGCAACTTATAAGTATTTTAAACAATAGATTAATGTGACCTTGGCGATTATTTGGTACTGATTAAAAAGTTATTATTTTCAGAGGGACTAAATATTGTCTTTAAATCACAAGTTGTACAGCGAATTTGAAAAAAAAAGACTAGGAAGTGTGTGAGAAAAATTATTAGAACCTTGTCTGATGATGATCTGACTGTAATTTGTTCACTTTTAGTTAAATGTTAATTCTAATCAATTTGCTTTGAAATTTTAAAATCAATTAAGTGATACATTTTTCCATCATTTACACTTTTTCCAACAAGGCAGAACTGTACTGGAAGACTTTTTTTTTTACATTTTACTGACCTTATATAAAATGGTATATGTATGTGTAGTGTAGTAACAGTTTAAAGTATGATTTAAATGTTTAGTTTAAAACCGGTTTCACGGTGCTGTGCGTGTTGTACAGACTGCATGAGCTGTTATCAGTGCTGTTGCTGTGTGGATGCAGAAGAAGGAGAGGTGTCACGAGTCTTATCAGCACGGAGATAAGTAGTGAACCTCTGCCTTTCCTAAAATGGACTTTCACACACAAAGGTCCTGAATCTGCCCTGATGCATTCACATCCCAGGACAAATTTAGTTTGACTTTTTATCTTGTCCACAGTTTTCTCCTAATTTGGTCTTCGGGGGAGTCTTATAAACATCCGGCTGCAGTGAAGATGCTGCAGTTCTACAGCGGCATCACCAGAGAAAAGGCTCTTTCCTCAGCTTCTCCTCTGACTGCCGTGGACCTCCACCCTCAACCATGGGTGACACTCTGATGGCCGAGTTTGGAAAGGCTGCTCCTTTCCTAAGGAAGTCTGATAGGGAGCGTCTGGAAGCTCAGACCAGACCCTTTGACATCAAGACTGAATGTTTTGTAGTCGATGATAAGGAAGAATATGTGAAGGGGCAAATCCAGAGCAAAGATGGAGCAATGGTGAGTGTCAAGAAGGAGGATGGAACTGTTATTTCTGTTAAAGAGTCTGATGTTCACCCCCAGAACCCACCCAAGTTTGATAAAATCGAAGACATGGCAATGTTCACTTTCCTCCACGAGCCTGCTGTGCTGTTCAACCTCAAAGAGCGCTACGCTGCCTGGATGATCTACACCTACTCTGGACTCTTTTGTGTCACTGTCAACCCCTACAAGTGGCTTCCGGTCTATGATGCTGAGGTGGTGTCAGCCTACAGGGGGAAAAAGAGGAGTGAGGCCCCCCCTCATATCTTCTCCATCTCTGATAACGCCTACCAGTACATGCTGACTGACAGGGAGAACCAGTCTGTCCTCATCACTGGAGAATCCGGAGCAGGAAAGACTGTGAACACCAAGAGGGTCATCCAGTACTTTGCCAGCATTGCTGCTGTCGGGGGTTGTGGCAAAAGAGACACCAGCAAGGGGACTCTGGAGGATCAAATCATCCAGGCGAACCCTGCGCTGGAGGCCTTTGGTAATGCCAAAACATTAAGGAACGACAACTCTTCTCGTTTTGGAAAATTTATCCGAATTCATTTTGGTACAAGTGGCAAGCTGTCGTCTGCTGACATCGAGACATACCTCCTGGAGAAGTCACGAGTGACTTTTCAGCTAAAGGCTGAGAGAAACTACCACATCTTCTACCAAATTCTGTCGAATCAGAAGCCAGAGCTTCTGGACATGCTGCTGATCACCAACAATCCGTATGACTACTCTTACATCTCCCAAGGAGAGGTAACAGTGGCCTCCATCAATGACTCAGAAGAGCTGATGGCCACAGACAGTGCCTTTGATGTGCTGGGCTTCTCACCTGAGGAGAAGATGGGCGTCTATAAACTGACCGGTGCCATAATGCACTATGGCAACATGAAGTTCAAACAAAAGCAGCGTGAGGAGCAGGCTGAACCTGACGGCACAGAGGCTGCTGACAAATCAGCTTACTTAATGGGGCTGAACTCCGCGGACCTCATTAAAGGTCTGTGCCACCCAAGAGTTAAGGTAGGAAATGAGTATGTCACAAAAGGCCAAAGTGTGGACCAAGTGTACTATGCCATTGGTGCTCTGGCCAAGTCAGTATATGAAAAGATGTTCAACTGGATGGTGGTAAGGATCAACCAATCGCTGGACACGAAGCAGCACCGTCAGTACTTCATTGGAGTGCTGGACATTGCTGGATTTGAGATTTTTGATTTCAACACATTTGAACAGCTGTGCATCAACTACACAAATGAAAAACTGCAACAGTTTTTCAACCATCACATGTTCATTTTAGAGCAAGAAGAGTACAAAAAAGAAGGTATAGAGTGGGAGTTCATCGACTTTGGGATGGATCTACAAGCCTGTATTGATCTCATTGAGAAACCACTTGGCATCTTGTCCATTCTGGAGGAAGAATGCATGTTTCCCAAAGCCAGTGACCAGACCTTCAAGTCCAAGCTCTATGATAATCACCTGGGCAAGAACAGGATGTTTGAAAAGCCAAGGGCAGCAAAAGGAAAATCAGAGGCTCATTTTGCCCTGGTTCACTATGCTGGCACCGTGGACTACAACATTAGTGGCTGGCTGGTGAAAAACAAAGACCCACTAAATGAAACTGTTGTTGGTCTTTACCAGAAATCGTCTCTGAAGCTTCTTAGTCAGCTGTTTTCAGCTTATAGTGGAGCAGATGGTGGTGACAAGGGAAGTGGAAAAGGTGCAAAGAAGAAGGGATCCTCATTCCAGACAGTGTCTGCTCTTCACAGGGAAAACCTGAACAAGCTGATGACCAACCTAAAGACCACACATCCCCACTTTGTTCGCTGTCTGATTCCTAATGAGAGAAAAACTCCAGGAGTCATGGACAACTGCCTTGTGATGCACCAGCTGCGGTGTAACGGCGTCCTGGAAGGCATCAGAATCTGCAGGAAGGGTTTCCCAAACAGAGTGCTGTATGGTGATTTCAAACAACGATACAGGATTCTGAACGCCTCTGCCATTCCTGAGGGTCAGTTTATTGACTGTAAGAAAAGTGCAGAAAAGTTACTGGGATCACTGGACATTGACCACACCCAGTACAAGTTTGGCCACACCAAAGTCTTTTTTAAAGCTGGGCTGCTGGGAACTCTGGAGGAGATGCGAGATGAGCAACTCTCTAGAATCATCACCAGGATCCAGGCTAATGCTAGAGCACTCCTCATGAGGGAACAGTTTGCTAAGCTAGTGGAACGTAGAGATGCTCTCATGGTCATCCAGTGGAACCTTCGCTCATTTCTGGGTGTGAAGAACTGGCCCTGGATGAAACTCTTCTTCAAGATTAAACCCCTGCTGAAGAGCGCTGAGTCCGAGAAGGAGATGGCCAACATTAAGGACGAATTCAACAAAGTGAAAGAGGCCCTGGAGAAATCGGAAGCAAGGCGGAAGGAAATAGAAGAGAAAATAGTGACTCTTCTCCAAGAGAAGAATGACCTTACCCTGCAAATTCAGTCTGAACAGGACACACTAACAGATGCTGAAGAACGGTGTGAACAGCTCATAAAGAGCAAGATTCAACTAGAGGCCAAGCTGAAAGAGATGACAGAAAGGCTGGAAGATGAAGAGGAGCTGAACGCAGATCTCACAGCTAAAAAACGCAAGCTTGAAGATGAGTGCTCAGAGCTGAAGAAAGATATAGACGACCTGGAGCTGACTTTAGCCAAGGTTGAAAAAGAGAAACATGCAACAGAGAATAAGGTAAAAAACCTGATGGAGGAAATGGCCTCCCAGGATGAAAACATCTTGAAGCTGACCAAAGAGAAGAAGGCTCTGCAGGAGGCTCACCAGCAGACACTGGATGACCTTCAGAGTGAAGAGGACAAAGCCAACAGTTTAACCAAAGCTAAAGCTAAGCTGGAGCAACAGGTTGACGATCTGGAGGGTTCACTGGAGCAGGAGAAGAAAGTCAGGATGGATCTTGAGCGTGCCAAGAGGAAGCTTGAAGGAGACCTGAAACTGATCCAAGAGGGTCTGATGGACTTGGAAAATGACAAACAACAACTGGAGGAAAAGCTAAAAAAAAAAGACTTTGAGATCGCCCAGGTCAGTTTGAGACTAGAAGATGAGCAGGTGGCTTCAGTTCAGCTACAGAAGAAGCTGAAAGAACACCAGGCCAGGATTGAAGAGCTGGAAGAGGAGCTGGATGCTGAGCGTGCAGCCCGAGCCAAAGTTGAGAAGCAGCGCTGTGATCTTTCCCGTGAGCTGGAGGACATCAGTGAACGCCTGGAGGAAGCAGGGGGAGCAACATCAGCTCAGGTGGAGCTAAACAAGAAAAGAGATGCTGAGTTTCAGAAGCTGCGTCGAGAGTTGGAGGAAGCAACTCTCCAACATGAAGCCACTGCTGCCACCCTGAGGAAGAAACACGCTGACAGCGTCGCAGAACTGGGTGAACAGATTGATAATCTGCAGCGGGTGAAGCAGAAACTGGAAAAAGAAAAGAACGAGCTGAAAATGGAGCTGGATGACTTGTGCTCTAACATGGAGAGTATGGTGAAGGCCAAGTCGAACATTGAGAAGATGTGTCGTACAATGGAAGACAACATGAATGAGTACAAGACTAAATATGAAGAGGCTCAAAGGAACGTCAATGACCTGACCACCCAGAAGGCCAAGCTGCTCACCGAGAACGGCGAGTTAGGCCGTCAAGTGGAGGAGAAGGAGTGTCTGATATCACAGCTAACCAGAGGAAAGAACTCATACAACCAGCAGGTAGAGGATCTACGCAGACAGCTGGAAGAAGAAGTCAAGGCGAAGAATGCCCTTGCCCACGCCGTACAGTCTGCTCGTCATGACTGTGATCTGCTCCGAGAACAGTTTGAAGAAGAACAGGAAGCCAAGGCTGAGCTACAGAGAGCTCTGTCCAAATCCAACACTGAGGTCTCAGCATGGAGGACAAAATATGAAACTGATGGGATCCAGAGAACAGAGGAGTTGGAAGAAGCAAAAAAGAAGTTGGTTCAGAGACTGCAGGAGGCAGAGGAGGCCATCGAGGCTGTGAATGCAAAGTGTTCATCCCTTGAAAAAACCAAACACCGCCTCCAAAACGAGATTGAAGACCTGATGCTGGACCTTGAGCGATCCAATGCCGCTTCTGCAGCACTGGACAAAAAACAAAGAGCCTTTGACAAAGTCTTGGCAGAGTGGAAGCAGAAGTTTGAGGAATCACAGTGTGAGCTGGAGGCCTCTCAGAAGGAGGCTCGGTCTCAAAGCACTGACCTGTTCAAACTGAGAAATGCCTACGAGGAGTGTCTGGATCAACTGGAGACAATGAAGAGAGAAAATAAGAACCTCCAGGAGGAGATTTCAGACCTCACAGACCAGTTAGGAGAGGGTGGCAGAAGTGCTCATGAACTGGAGAAGATGCGGAAGCAACTTGAACAAGAAAAGGCTGAGCTTCAGTCAGCACTAGAGGAGGCAGAAGGTTCCCTGGAGCATGAAGAGAGCAAGATCCTCCGAGCCCAGCTGGAGTTTAACCAAGTGAAGGCTGACCTTGAACGGAAAGTGACAGAGAAAGATGAGGAAATGGACCAGGCCAAGAAGAACTACCAACGGATGCTCGATTCCCTTCAGTCCTCTCTAGAGTCTGAAACCAGGAGCCGAAATGAGGCCCTGAGAGTGAAGAAGAAAATGGAAGGAGATCTGAATGAGATGGAGATCCAGCTCAGCCAAGCTAACAGGCAAGCAGCAGATGCCCAGAAACAGCTAAAAAGTCTCCAGGCATTCCTAAAGGACACTCAGCTTCAGCTGGATGATGCACAACATGGCAATGACGACTTGAGGGAGAATATCACTCTGCTAGAACGACGACACAACCTGATCCAGGCCGAACTGGAGGAGCTGAGGGCTGCCCTCGAGCAGACAGAAAGAAGCCGGAGACTGGCCGAACAGGAGCTGACTGATGCGACGGAGCGAATTCAACTGTTGCATTCCCAGAACACCAGCCTGATCAACCAGAAGAAGAAGCATGAAGCAGACCTCCTCCACCTGCAGAATGACCTGGAGGAGGCCATACAGGAGAACCGAAATGCTGAGGAGAAGGCGAAGAAGGCCATCACAGATGCAGCTATGATGGCTGAGGAGCTGAAGAAAGAGCAGGACACCAGTGCCCACCTGGAACGCATGAAGAAGAACATGGAGCAGACCATCAAAGATCTGCAGCATCGTCTGGATGAAGCCGAGCAGATCGCCATGAAGGGGGGCAAGAAGCAGCTCCAGAAACTAGAGGCTCGCATTAAAGAGCTAGAGAACGAGCTGGAGGCAGAGCAGAAGAGGGGAGCAGAATCCATTAAGGGGGTTCGCAAGTATGAACGCCGCATCAAAGAACTCACCTACCAGACGGAGGAAGACCGCAAGAACCTATCTCGCCTCCAGGACCTGGTGGACAAACTGCAGCTGAAGGTCAAGTCCTACAAACACGCAGCTGAGGAGGCGGAGGAGACAGCCAATGCCAACATGGCCAAACTCCGCAAACTGCAGCACGAGCTGGAAGAGGCGGAGGAGAGAGCAGACATCGCTGAGTCGCAGGTGAACAAGCTGAGAGCAAAGACCAGGGACGGGTCGTCCAAGAAGGGCCTGGAGGAGTGAGGGTACCCCAGAAAGTCAAAATCACAGGTGTGTCCATTAAAACTGAACCGTCACAGTTTAAAGGGTCACCACACTACAGATCAGCATCACTGACATCAAACACTGTAAAAAAGAAATACTTAAAATTCCCATCATTATTTTAAATACAATGATTTGTTTAATATTCTGTAATGTGTCCCCTCGTTAATGTCTGTGTATTTGTTTGAGTGACAGGAGTCCCTGGTTCTGGATCTCTGAAGACACTGAGGAGGAACTGCGATGGAGCTACAACCAACAAGCAGCAGTTATGTCATCACTCACATTAGCAGTAACAGTACTTAAGTATTTTCAGTATTAATAGTAGTTGTGGGATTTTTATTTTTTTTTTTGGGGGTCAAGACCTGGACCAGAAACACTCTGCTGTTCTGGATGTTTTTCTGTCTGAATTGTCAAAGACTTTTAATGAATCGGAAAAACATTCTGCTACAACATGAAAATTTCATCAGTTCCACTGTGTTTGTTTGTGTCCATTATGATTTCTGACAAAGTCACATTTGCCTGTCGATATTTGCAAGTTAAGAAACTCTCTTAAGAAAAAATCTTGTTTTTATCAGATGTAAAAAACCATTTTAAGAACCAGAAAAGACCTAGAGTTTGTTAATGTTAATGTGATGAATCTCATCTCTGACACTCGTCTGCTCAAGTCTTTGCTTCTTTCCTGATTTAGTCTGAAGCTTTAAAAGTCCTGGTTTTGGTTTCAGGTGCCATTTTAAATTGCTTTAATTAGCTATTTTGATTTGAATCATCTTACTTTTCTACAAAGTGACAGAAACCGATTTTAGTTCCATCAACTCATTTCCCTTTCACAAAACCTTCAGAATAAAGTAATTAGTTGAACTAAGTTGCTTTGAAGACTAAGACCAGAAAAAAATGAAGACCTGATCTGTCTAAAAACTGTAATTTCACCAACAGGAGACGGTGACGTGTTGTGATTAATGTGCAGAGAAATAAAAGCACAGCTGTACTGAGATCCTCTGTCTGTTGTCCTCATCTTTTCACGTTACTGTCATCTGCCTTTGACGTAGCATAGGACACGAGCAGCAGATGTGACCTCGAGTTGATCCGCAAACACTGTGAAGGACAGAATCCTCTGAATCCCTAAATTACTGTTTCAGAACAGTTGGGACGGGGCAACAAACCAGTTTGAAGAATGTGTTTTGTCTGTGACAGGGGTTTTTTTCAGCAGGTAAAACAAGCAACCAACACAAACAGCTTCCGGTGATTCTAAACGTCGGGCTTTTATTTTGAAGGCACGCTAGAAGAGCTTCTTTGTCCGTGAAGTGTCGCCGCGACATCTGGAGGAGTCCACATGAGGATTATGGAGCGACCGGGAGGCTGAGGGATCTCTGCCCGTAATAGTCCACCTCCAGCTGGATCTGACCTGGAGACTCATGCGGGACCCGAAGACCTGGAACACGGGGTTCGGACCGGCAAAACGGGGGAAGCCGGTGACTTACACGGGGGAGAAGGCGGCGAAGCGGGCTGCCAGCGCCCACAAGAAGTGGGTGAGACTGGCCACCGTGCTGGCCTACGTCCTGGCCGTGTCTCTGGCTGCCGTCGTCCTGGCCGTTTACTACAGCCTCATGTGGAAGCCCACGCCTGGAGCCGGACTGAGCCGGAGCGGGACAGAGACCATGTCCCGAACAGCTCCTGGTTCTAACGAGTCCACATGCAATAAGAGTGACCGTCAAAGTTCGGGTGACTCAGGTGGGACTTTACCTGCTGACGCTCGTCTGTCCTCTGATACCAAGAACAGTCCTGTTAGAACCCACCCACTGGACGCGTCTCTCAGGGTCCTGTCCCTGAGAGATTCGTCCAACGTGCCGACTCACCGAGGAGCGGAACGCCCGGAAGCAGCGCCTGACGGCGGCTGGACGGAGACAGACTCCTCAGGGATGGAGGTGCTCGGTGAGGGTGTGGAGGTCGTTGATGCGGGAAAGTAACGGGTTTTTACCGGAGCAGTTTTCTCAGTAAATCACCTGATTCATTGACTCCCATTAAGTCTTACTCAGTTTCATTAATGTCGTCCAGCAGCTGCTTGTGTCCACATGTGCCACAAGTTCTACATTAAAGCTCATTCTGTAGAAGTCACTGTTTTCATGTTCTCTGTCCACGTGTCCATGCACGATGGAATATTATTTAATATGTGAGGGAAGATCAGGGGAAATGTCACATGAAGTATTTGAGGCTTGACGAGCTGAGAAATGGAAGAACCTGAACATCTGATAGTTTCCTGAGAGTGGTTTAAACAAACAGCAGCAGTTTCTCTGGGCTGTTGAGTCGTCAGATAAAAAATGGATCCCTGAGTAAATCCAGTAATGTGATAAAGGAAACTCAGGAAGGAAGAGACACCGTTTAGTCTCATTACTGCTAAGATGTGTTTACTGTAAATCCTGCTTTCTTCCTGTTTTCTTCCCTGAAACATGGTTACTCTGCTACAAAGAAAACTGTCCATGTACTGGAATGAATTCAAATTCATTCCGTCAGCTTCAGAAATAAATAATGTAACTACATTGACTTTCACTTCACTTTAGTATTTTACATTCACTTTACATATCAGAAAGAAATACTACAAATTTGACTCCACTACATTTACTTGACGGCTGTAGATTCAGATCATCAGTGAGTCCAACCTTTAAAAGCACACTGTCCTTGTAAACTTATGCAATCAGAAGATTTCACCTGGTTCTAAAAACATAACTTAAACAAACAGTTCAGATCTGGTCTCACTGTCATGTGGTACATATCTTTATCAATTAATCCAAACTGCCGCTGCAAGATTACTGACTGGGACTCTTTTCTTTTTCTTTCCACTTTCTCCTCCCTGTTACCAGTGAGCGAGTTTTGCCTCTCTGCTCAAGGAGGATTTGTTGGGTTTTCTCTAAATGTCTGTATAGTCTGGACTTTAATATGTAAATTGCCTTGAGATGACTTTGTTGTAAATTGGCGACATATAAATGAAGTTTTTTTGTTATACGAGATCTAAAAGTCACATTAAAGTGAAAATGTGACATTTTAAAACTGTGACAACAGGGTTTAACAATAAATAATCTAAAATGTGTTTCTCGGATACAGAACAATCCTCCTCTGATGTTTCATTGGTTTTCATTTCATAAGAACACAGACATTATCACGTCACAATCAGGGGCTGTTTTTGGGTTCATTACTAAATAAGAATCTCCACTATGTGTGGGTCTGTCTCCACCTACATGGGGAAGACGAGGAAGCCGCTGAAGGTGCTGAGTCGACTCTGGTCAAAGATGCTGCTGGATGCCCAGAGGACAACCCAAACCTGGTCGCCCTCCTCCAGGACCAATGACATGCCATTGGAGTCTGAGCTGTGGTGACCTACTGTGTTGTAGGTGGCAAACATGTTCTCCCCATTTTTCAGCACTGCTGCGTTCAGGACGTTTGAGTTTCCAAAACTGCCAGTGAACCGGATGTAATACAGTCCCTTAGTGGGTGCTGTGAAGACTCCTGGAGACAGGGAACAGGGATAAACAGCTTGTGATTAAATGTTTGGTCTGAAAAATCTATGAACAGGAAACGAGTTCACTCAGCCGCCAATACCTGAGTCGCCTCACAAAAAAACTGTAAACAACAACAGTAAAGCTCTTGAAGAACTTATAGGTTTCACTTTCCTCCATGTTAATGTTTTTGTGCAGCCACTGCACAGATGTGCATCTCTGTATGATAAGATGAGGTAATAAGCGCTACAAAAGTCCCTGATGATTATGCCTAATCTGATGACTTTAGTGCCCGAGTCCTGAGCCTGACAACAGTTACCTGTCTCTGGGTTGTATGCGTTGCCGATGTTTGTCGTCACCTTCCTGAATACCAGTGAGGAGCTGGTCTCAAAAGGCCCCTGAAAAGTCTCATGCTCAGTGGTGACAAGTGAGGCCGAGAAGGCCACCTGAGATCTACCTGCAGGAACAGACAGGAAAAAGAAAAATGGTTGGAGCAGAATGTCCTACCACCTGTAAGGCAAAACTAAACTTCTTTCGGTTCTTGTTTGGTTAGTACGTGTAAATGAATGCCATTAACCTTTTTAAAATATCTCCCCACTTCTATCAGAAAAACACCTTCAGGTGACACCCCTTGGAAGAACCTTTAGTTCAGATTATGTTATCTTGTTGTTTATACTATGAAGTTTGAAATCATGCTCAGCCTTCTTTTCCAGAGCTCCTCCAGATGACATCATCTGGAAAGAAAATGGTGAAGCTGCCCTTTAAGTTCGTGTAGATCGTGGCAAAGATCAGAGGTCACAGGCCCCCCTACAGCCTCCGTTGTTGCTTTTACATATAAAGCGTATATGTTTAAATGTAGCCTGGGTATGGCTCGAAGGTAGAGTGGAGGTTCACTCACCGTTTAACTCAACGTGTAGGTCTTTAGATGTGGGAGGAAAACAGAGTAAACTCATGCAAGCACGGGGAGAACACGCCAAGAATTAGAACAAGGGACCTTTTATCTGTTAGGTGGCTGCTGGCATGTAGATCAATAGAGGTAAAAATTTGAATTCATCACATAATAAATTGATTTCAAACATGCCCACACACTGACCTTTGTCAGCCTCTAGTTTCTCCAGTCTGGACATAAGCTGCTGCAGCAGCAAATCTCTCTGGTCTTCATGTCTTTCAGCTAGAGTCTCAGTCTCGACCAAAACAAAGACCCCGAACAACAGCAGAGACCACCAGGACACCATCTCAACCCTGACAACCAGACAGACTCTAAATCCAGACACTCTGGACTGAATGAAGTGTGTTTAAACAACATGAAGGTTGTTGGACTTTGATCACCACATTGATGCTTCCGACAAACGCAAAAGGTTGTTTACAGACTATTACAGACTCCAACCCAGGCCAGCTGTGCCAGGGATGTTGGATTACCAAGAATTGTTTACTTTGATAAAAGTTTATTAAGTACAATTATAAAAACGTCATCAACTGGACCTGTGGCGACAGCTTCAGCTTCACTGAGTGTACTTGATCAAGGCCCCACTTGACATCTTTCCAGTTCCGGCAAACTTTTCTCAGTGGCTTGGATCAGAGAACTGTACTGTAGTTTAGCCCATGAGAATCAAGCAAACATCTACTCAAAAGGTCGAACACTGGCAGGTCTTTCATTGTCTACCTAGAACAAAGCAGAGTTCCACAGGACCAGCTCCCCTCCTAGTCCTGGTCCCTGAGCAGGTGAGCCAGATCAAAATCTATGAACCAACAAGCTTCCACAGAAATGTAGGGAGTTAAGATGAAGTACTACAGTAATTTTTAAAGGTGGTACACACCTATTACTGTTGTTGGGTAGTTTGAAGGCTTCAGATGTTCTGTAAATGTATCAGGTTCTAAAAAAAACTAGTACTTTTTCTGTAGTGCAGCAGAAAAATACAGTGGCCCTAGTTAAAGTACTTTCCAGCACTGCGGTGAGCAAGTGCAGTCAGTGGCACCACAGTGATCCACCTTCAGTTAACCTGACCCACTTTAATCTGTCAAAAGGTTCAGAGGCTAAAATCCTCAAACACGCCTTCCCTTTTTGATAAATGAAGGATCAGACTAACGAGGCTTCCAGCTGATTGCAGCTCGCTTTAATCCTGTCAGAGGAGGATTAGATCCTCCATTGTCTCCTGAGCTGCCCTCTGTGTTATCAGTCCATCTGGGCGTGACTGCTGGTTTTACTCCCTAGAGCTGTGTTATATCTCTAATCCCACATCAGAGTTCATCGGTTTCACAGCTTAGGCTCAACCTCAACATCTGTCATTTCCTCCTTTTTAAGGTGGTGTAACAAATTCACGGAGCTTCTATTAACGTTTTTGGGCGAAGAAGTACTTCAATACTTTAAGTACAGCTGATAAAACATTATGTGGAAAAAATGAATAAGCGATTTCTAATTTATTCTTTGGTCGTGTGTGTTTCCATAAGCACAGACCTGTCAGTGTAGGAGTGAGTTCCTCTGGACTCCATGTGGTCCAGGTGTGACGACCCTCAGCAGGTGTTTAGTCCTACAGCTCCTCCCTGTGGACAAAGAGGGAACTGCGAAGACGTTCGAACAAAAACGGTCATGAAAGCACAGCATTTTAACAGAACACATCTGTATTAGGTCATGTCAAAAAAAAGTATTCAAGCTGTCCAATAAATGTATGCGAGTAAAAGTATAATTAAATGGAAACAATCGAGTAAAATATTACAGTACTTGTAAATCTGAATGTACTTTATTACTTATCACTATTGAGACAATAGCAGGAAGTTTGTTTTCAAAGCAAAAATACGTGTTAATGAGAAAAAGCCTTCTGTGTATTTATACTTTTTAAATGGATGCAGTTAGATTTGAGCTGTCTTCACATTTTGAATATCCAACTAATTATACGTTATCAGCTCATTTTATGGTAATAAGAAACTACAGCTGTCAAAGAAATGTATGGAATAAAAAGAACAATATACAAACATTTACATAAAGTACCAGGGCTTATGTTTTAGTTCCTTGACTTCCTGTGGAAAGTTACTGTCTTCAGTAACAGCTGATTGTATTAATTTCTAATAAAAAAACACTGCTTGACATGGAGGAAAACATAATTATTCTAAGTTACTGTAAAACTCTAAAAATACAGAACAGAAAGGTTAAAATGTGCAAAGAGTCAGAGACGTTTGGTCACATACAGAATTACTTGGTTTATTAAGAGCTTAAGAAAGGCAGTTTATCCCGAACATCAGCATGTTCTTTTCCATTCCCCACAAACTGAATGCGAGCAAGAACCAAAAAATGCTGCAGAGCAGCAGAACACCTGAACGCACAATGGGTAAATGCTCCAACAACTCAAAAGACAAGCTGCTGTTGATAAGAAAATATGGTACATTCCCACTTTTCGTTCAGACTTCAGGATGTCCTGGGTTATCTGGGGATTTCAGAACATTGGCACCCATCAACAGAAAGACTAATGTCTAAACTATGAGGTCTAGCTGGGATTGCGTTTAAAATGGTTCTTAATAGAAATGAACTGGACTAGAGCGTGGCCATTGTAATTCGCTTTTTATATTCTGATTGTCCAAAACTCAGCAGCAAAACCTTTCACAGGAACCAGTAGAGAAACCCACATTACACTAACTTTGCTCACTTAGAGCCCTTCATGGCTAAGCTCCAGAGTACATCTCTGTTGGCTCCTCGCCTTGAGGTCATCACGTCAAAATCTGGCTGTTGTCCCTAAAAGCATTTTAACACTCAGAGATATTTTTTCAGTTAGTAGCTCCCAGACTGTGGAGCTGCTTCCGTCTCTGCTTGTGACTGGTTCTGCTGATTCCTTTAAGACGCAACTGAAGACAATCTTCTTCAGGCGAGCTTTTGGCTGACCGGGCTTGTATGGTTGCATCCTTGTGTTTTAGTTTAGCTTTTACTTTATTTTTAAAGGTCTCTTTTTTTACATTTTGTAAAGCACTTTGTGATTTTATCTGTGAAAGGTGCTATATAACAAAATTTTACTCACTGAACTGGCTTAGTTTGGTCAGTGAAAGAAACCATCCAGTTCGTCTGCATTTGAACTGGATACCATTGGTACTGAACTGGATGGAAAATTCAGTCAGTACTAAACTATGTTACATTTGTTGAAAGCAGTGACTGGTGCTTAACTGTTTCCCATTAATTCTGATCTTTGTCTGGCTCAAAGGTTTAAAGCAACTGTGAAATTACCCTGGGCTTTATAAAACTGATTCACTGACCAAACAATGGGTCCACTGGGCCTAGGACTTCAACTAGGTCTGTCTACACATACACGTGTGTGCTACAAAAAGTGGTATTTGGCTGAACATGTACAAGTAACAAATAAAATAATCTGTTGGGTTTTCTCCAAATGTCTGTATAGTCTGGACTTTATTATGTAAAGGGCCTTGAGATGACTTTGTTGGAAATTGGCGCTATATAAATAAAGTTGAATTGATAAAGTTGAATTGAATTGTTGTAGTTTAGCTGTAAGGAGTCCACAAAAACTGACTCCAAACAAAAGTTGAATCCAAACAAGAAATAACAGCTTCTGCCTCAAATCACTGATGGTCCAAACAACTGTCCGAGTAAGTAACGTTCACGGCCACTGAATCTACAGCAAAATAAACCTAAAACCAAAGAAAAAGTGCCAATAAACACAAACGCTGCCTGTGTGAAGGCTCATTACAGATGAGCAGGACAAAGATAGTGGATAACACCAGCGTGGCCTGGTAGTTTAAGTAAATTGAGTGTGAGCATCTTGGGTTTGTCGTAAGCCTGGAAGTGGTCAGGGTTATTTTCTAATGGCTGAGACTGGTTTCAAATTGGATTAGGCAGGATCCAAAGTGGTGATGTGGTAGCAATCCTCAAGTCAGCTGGGGGTGAAATGGTCTGGGTTGGTTGAGTGATTTGCCATAGTTAGGTTGATTATAAATGGTTGTCTTTAACTGGTCTGATCATATGTGGGTTGCTTTTGACAAGAACATTGTTAAACAACGGGAGCCAAAACAACTTTACATGACTCATAAGGCATTTGAGTAAATCCAGCAGATTAATGCTGAACTTAGTGTTTTGTTACATAATTTTTTATAGTCTTCTGTTTTCTAATTCACTGAAACACAACTGGTGCTTATCATTGTTACAGTAAAAGGCACCAATCACAGAGCATGGTAGAAAGCGTGAATGTAAAGCTGAACACTAATGGAGGAAAAGGTAAGAGTAAAGGTCCTTTCAAACTTGCAAAAAACTGAATTCTGTGCTCACTGTACAACATGAAAAATTCTATGTGTTTCAAACTATTTAGTATTGTGGAAAATAATCCAACATCAAAGCTAGAAAATGTTGACCCGAGCTGTGTGAATGCTGACGGACACTTGAAGAGACTCTGGCCGTCTTCTCACAGCTCTACTGTCTACTTACTACTTGGTAACAGACTACATTGTTGACTCTGAGGTCCGTTTGGACACAAAATATTGATCAGAACCCACAGCGACCGTTTTCCCGCAATATTTCTGCAGTTCAGTGTCGGTCTTTGCTTGAGTTCACACTGCAAGCAACAAGACTGTGAACCAGTCAGGTGGACAAGGCATGGTGCGAGTCAGCTGACCTGTGAGTTAGACAAGTCAAAAAAGTCACAATTTGTTAATTCCAGATAATATGACAACTTTGATCGACAAACTTAACTTTGGTACAGTCTTCGGCTAAAATGACGTGTCTAATCACAGATTAGTTTCTTGAACATTAGTCCCCAACAAATTTTTAAGGGATTTGTTAGTGACAAACTGACAAACTTTAATATCTTTGGGTTCTGAATAGATTCACCAATCATTTCAAGTTTGGAACTGGAGTTGGACAGCTGTTCCTGTTGGATCCAATAACCTGAAAAGTAACCTGAATATTAAAAATAATCACTCACATCTCTTTAGCCATCAAGTCCACCTGGTTAGCAATGAAGTCCACCAATGGCTGAGGATGGCTGGCTGTTTTAACGGCAACAACTTCATTGTTTCCTGCCCTATGTGACCTCACAACAGAAGTTGATTATGAGTTTTATCTGACAAACAACCAAATTGGTGTCAATGTTATCAAAGTACAAAGCTGCATTCTGATATGCAGAGCGACCGATCACCAACGCTGCTCACAGTGTGAACACCCGTTTAGGTTATGCATACATTTTAAAAGTGCACATTAAAAAGTTGTCTTTTTGGTGTTCAAGTGAATACATTTGTTCTCACATTTATGGCTTTTAGTAACAAACTAGTATAAATGCAGAGAATGGTTCGGATTGTTTCTACAGTCTCTTTGTGTGCTTCGAGTTATAGTGGCTCCTCATGTCTTTACGGAGGCGGAACTTCTCTCCACAGACGCCACAAATGTACAGGTGGACATCCATATGTTTCTCCAGCTGCTCTCCCCCAGGGAAGATCTGGAAACACACCTGGCAGATGGTTTCCCCGGCCGACAGGTGGGAAATCATATGTCGAACGTGGTCGTGTTTGAGGAAGGTTCCCTGATCACAGACTGGGCACACGTATCGTGCCATTCCTTTGTGCATGTCGGTGTGCAGCCTGAGCTGGCGTTCCCGCAGGAACTGCTTCCCGCACGTCTGGCAGGTGAACTGCTTCTCCTTGGTGTGGACGGTGTAGTGCTCCCGCAGGTGGCAGCGCTGGTAGAAGCCTTTGCCACAGATGCTGCAAAAGTGTTTGCGGCGGTGATCGGGTTCACTGCCCTCCTCCAGCAGCACCGGACGGAACAGCTCCTGCTCGTGGCAGGACAAAGCGTGCTCCAGCGCCAGGCTCTCGTTCTGGAAGAGCAAACCACAGTGAGGACAGGCCAGATCGACTGATTCCAGCAGACCCTCTTCCATTCCCTGCGTGTCCTCCAGCAAGGACACCTCGTCCTCCCCATGGGAGTCAGATTCACCGCCATGGGATTCACCGCAGCGCTCTGCATGCTCCTGGAGCTGCCGGCCTTTGATCAGCACCTGGCCGCACCGTCCACAGGCACATATATGGCCCATGTGGTTGGACAAGTAGTGGGACGACTTGTTGTCCTCTGTTAAAAGAGCGCCACACAGTTCACAGGGGACGCAGTCTGTGTCTGGTTTCTCATCTTTGACCTTTCGAAGCTTTGTTGGAATTCCTGAGTCATCGCTGCTGGACATGTGGCCTTCAAAAGGCTCATTGCTGTTCTCCATACCTGAGACACCAGGCTCTGGTTCACGATCTGACTCCCTTCTCTCACTCAGCAAGTCTTTACGTGTGGTGTCACTACACCGAGTGTCAGAGTCTCTGGCGATGTGCTCACCAACTCGAACCACCTCAATCTCAGGGAACATGGTTTCTTCCGGTTCAGTCTTTATAGAGACGCTTCTGGTTGACCCAGGTTCACTGTCTGTCCCAGCTGCAACTGACCTGATGGTGAGGTCAGAGTTCCCCTTGGACTCAGGCCAGTCATCCTCACCTTTACAGACGACCCTGTGTTCTTCTGTGCTTTCAGAGGCAGAGCTCTCAGCTTTACTTGAGTCATTGTCCCCCTCAACGTTGCCTCTTGGTGGGTGGTAGGCTTTCCGGTTGGTGCAGGTTAAAATGTGTTCGATTAGGAGCTTCTCGCAGCTGAAGACAAAGCCGCAGTCGTCGCAGGTGTAGGTGCGGCCGAACCGAGGACGATCTTTGAGAGCTGAACTCCTGCCACCGGACCTCTTCCTCAAATCGCACGGTTGCTCGACTGCTCCATCTACAATTGGTGGTGCCACTATCAGAGGAGTGTTCACCACCTCCTCTGCCACCACCGGCCTGGTAACTGCTGCGGGAGCAGCTGGACGTGCAGCACTACTGCTGCTGGCAGCTTTCGGTAAACGCTCCACTTCTGGAGCAGTTGTCTTCTGCTGCTCATACATGCGAACTCCAAACATCATCTTTCCCCCGATGACGCCGGTGGTGGAACTCGATGAGGAGGAGGAGGCTGAGGAGGATGGGGTGAGGTTGGAACTCCTGATGTCCCTGAGGTCCTCCAGTGAGTCGGGAATATAGTACATCTGCAGGTATGCCATGGAGGCTTTGAGCTCCTCGAACTCATAGCTCCCTACGACGATGCGTCCGAGATACATAAGCTGTAGGATAAGATCAAAGCACTCTGCGCTGATCTGCATGTTGCTGAGGTCCAGACGGCCCGCCCCCTGCTGGTCCCGGATGAACATCATCCTAAAGTAGGAGCTGCATGCTGCCAGGACGGCCTTGTGTGCCCTAAAGTAGATGTCTCCAATGGCAATGAGGCAGTCGCACAGAAAGCCCCACTCCCGCTGGTTGTTGAGCTGCTGGAGGACGTGGTCGCTGTGGCTTGGCCTCGCCATCGCCCTGCAGGCAGAGGAGAAGAAAAAAGTCAGTAAACTGCTGCATTCTTTCTCCTGTGAGGTTTGTCTTTGTGGTCAGGTATTATTGCGTTATTGCGTTGCAGGGCATTTCACAACATGTGGTTGGTTATACTCAACGAGGAAGAACCAGCTTTCGGCTCCGTTATGACTCATCAAGATCAGACCTGAATAATTAGGAGATGTGAATACTCATTTAGATACTGTTTCATCAAATGTTCCTATTAGAAATAAAAGGATAAAAAAAACTCCCTCAAGAATAGAATTACCTCAGATGTGAGGGGATTTTTAAATACTCAAGCCAACATGTTCATTGTTTTTTGTTAATGCACCAAAAACTTTGTTTGGCCAGAAACTGTTTAGACAGTGAATACTGGTTTATAATTTGTTGTTAATCCAACCAAAATTGAGAGGGTTTGCACAGAGGGGCTAACATTATGTCTGAACTAGTTTTCAGCTATTTGAATAACTAGATTAAACACAGCACATTATCCCCACACAAATCTCCTCAAAGTAAAATGGAGATTAGGTTGAGCTCATTACAAATCTTTATAACACAGAAAAAATTGTGAAACTACTAGGTGATATCCAAGGAGTGAGCATTTGCTGTGCAACATCCTGCTGAGAATAAAAACCACTCAGCTGCTTAGATTTGATGGTGTGAACTGATACACTGACACTCAAACTGCTATTAGCTCAGAGTCACCAGGTGCTGGTTATCAGTGCACATTAATCTCTCTACACGGAGTATCTGGTGTGAGCTCCTGTACTGGACTCTAGACTGTGACACACACCTGAATCCAAACCTTTTACGTTAACCTGACAGTAATTTAATGAATAAAGATCTGAGTCATGACAGTCTAATGTTCACACCTGAGAGTTTTAGTTTCTACACAAGGACAACTCGTCAGCTTTACTGCTGTTTTTAGTGTCTCAGTATAATGGACCCGCTGCGTAAAAAAACAAACCTAATTAAGTTAGAAAAAAAAAAAAGTACAGATACACATTTATATGGTAACTTAAAACAAACAGCAGAATATATTCACTTGATAAACAGGATTTTTCACATTAAACACTGTCCCAGCTTCTCAAATGTGACACTGTACAGCTGCATCTTGTTTTCTCAATCACTTGAAGATGAATCACTGATGCACGTAAATATGCTCACAATTTCCATCAGCGATTAATCGGCCAATTATTTAAGGATTATGTAATTAAGCGTATATATTATCAAACAAAAAGGAGGGTTGCTTTATTAAATGCTTTTACTTTGTGCCACTAAAAGCCCAAACTGCAGCATAATCAGTTTATTCTCATTTAAACTAAAAAAGCAAATTATCATATTTCCCATGCCAAAGGCAATATTGGATTCCGTTTATCCTCCAGCGTTTGAGGAGACCCTCTAGGTAGCAAGTCTCAGAAATACAGTGGTTCTTTGCTTTTACACAGACTCTGTTTCGCACTTTGAGCAGCGAGTTTAAAGGCTGGCGACGATGAGGAAAGGTCAAAGAAACGTGTGGTAACTGACCTAAAATCAGACATCACACTGGCCGTTCGCTATAAACAGGTGTTTCGGTGCGGCAGCATGTTTGTGGTGTACACCAGACACACCTGACCTGAGTGTTGACACCAGCATCAGTCAGTTTCCTGACACCTGATCACACAGTACCGCCCATCACACCTGCTGACACCTGATCCGTGAAAATTACCTTCACCATAAGTCACAAACTGAACACGAGATAGCACTAAGGTTATTGACCATACATTGAGATGGTGGATCTTTAGTTTGCGGCTCCACAGACAAACACTTACAGATACAATAACTGAAGATCGTTCATAGAGAGAAATATGAAGCTAAGCCCGAACTACCTGGATGTTCGCCACAAAGTGAAACGCCGCACACGACATGTGATTGTCGCAGACATGAATTATCGAAGCAGCTGGACACAGTTTCAGGGAAACACGATTCAGCAAACTGGTCCCAAACAATCAGGAAAAGCACTTTGACCGATAAAAGCGGAGCCGGGATTCAGTCGCTCTACGACCCGTTTATTTTAGCTGGAGGTTTGTGGTATTTGGGGTGTTTAAACTCAACAGTTCCAGGCACTGCGAGTCCGTTTACTGTCAGCCCACCGTCCGCCCCCGCGGGGCCGCTCGGGGCATGCGGGGGCACATTCACGCATTCACCCAACTATGAGTCACCAAGAGCCCCGCCGTTAGAGACCCGATAAAGGGAGGCGCGGAGCGTGTTCGGGACAGGCTGTTCGCAGCAGAGAAGGGAGAGGCCGAGCTAAAATGGAGATTACAGCTCCGCGGCGGCTAGCTGCGCCAAGCTAGCTGCTGTTAGCATTCACTGGAGCGGACGTCACACGTGATCCGCTTCAAAAATAAAACCAATAAAACGGCACATGTCACAATACGGATAAAAAGACCGGCGTGTGAAATGGTTTTCAAAAAGCAGAAAACACAGCACATTTAGTTTGTTACGGATCCGAACATTTCTGTAATTAGCGCATTCACTTATAGTCCATCGAGGAGTGCTGAACTTTACCGGCGTTATCGAGCGGCATTATGTGGAAAGGCCACCCGGATGCGCTGCTCCTTAATGCCGCCTTTTGACACTGAGCGGTATCTCTCCCGCAAACAGCCCCGCCACCCCCGCACTGCCACCCGCATTCAGCTAGCACCGACAGCAGCAGGCCGCGGGGATTTTTTGGTGCAGTTCTCACGGCCAAGAGTCTCCGAGGGCCGGACAGAAAGACGTCAGCTTACCGTGAATACCGGAGACCGGCGGAGGAGCTGCTGCAGTCGGCGGCGGGTGTGTGGATGTGTCCCCGGGGCTCCGGAGGTTTGTTGCGTTCAAGCGCAAAGTTGAGACGAAGGAGAAGCCCCTTCTTCTTCTCCTCCTCCTGCAGGATGAAAGGACTTCCGCACAGCCCGCCGCCCTGGCAAGCCAGAGAAGAAGAAATGTAGGACTTCTGGTCACAATGGGGCCTTTCATAGTAAAACTAAAGCGCAACCGCCGATTCCCTGGACTTCTTTCTAGTGTTTGAATGGAGGCAAAAAAGGAACAAAAATACACACAAAAAAAACAGCTGACTCAAATGTCAAAAACTGCAAACACAGAATCCAAGTCCCCCTGGCTTTTTATAGTTCACTTTGTGCAGCTGACCGTTTAGATATTGTTTGTTGTTTTTCCTAATCCGATATTTTTTAACACTTTGAACGTTTACGCATTTTGCAGTCTTGAATATTTACTCGTTAATTAAATCGTTTTTGGTTTGGTTTTTATTTTTTTAAATGACATTTTTTTCACTTTGACATTAATTTGGTGTGATGATGAGTAAAAAATACCACATTGAGTCATTTAAATATACATTTAAAACTCAATGAACTTTAAAAAACGTACTTGGAAATAACTCGTTTTAACTTTCTCATAGGGAATACAGAAGCATTGTGAACAGGAAGTGTTGGATTAACAATCTACAACCACGAAGGGAACATTTGAAATGGTTCATTTTACTACCACTCTGAATCTATGCAAATATGACAATTATTTTGAAAATCGCACGTGTAACGTTCGTATGTAGTTTTTTTGTTTAACTTGACGTTCATCAATGAGGAGGAAGCAATGAAGAGGTCTCACTCTGAGCGGACTTTCAGGGACCAAACATCAGACTCAGGGAAGAGATTTAACGAATTAGTGACGTCTCACTCCGTCTCATTTCACTCGGTTTCCCCACATAGTCACTTTGTGCTTAGATTCTCACGTATCAGCAGATTGAAACAAACACAATCCTGTCCTAATATGTTTCATCTAAACTAATTGTGCCTGAGTTAAGATAAGATAATCAGGGAAATACAACAAATGTTTTGAAAATATTTCAAGGTCTAAAACGTTATTGTTTGCTTGATTTCTTTTATATTTGTATATAATTCTGTATTTCAGCTTATAAACATAAAAACAAAACAGCTTTTCAGTATGATTGTAAATTTTTTTCTTTTTCTCAGTATTTTTGGCTTGGAAATTGAGGGACAGGTGGTTTTTCTCCTCCCTCACGATTTGTCATATTTCCTTTTTTATTAATTCCCTAAAATTATAGACATATTCCCAGCTCCGTGGTTGTTATTTTGCCCGTGCTGATCAACAAATGAAGCCCTCATCGATTATTGATAACGCGATATCGGGACACGTGACCGTCCCCTTTGAACCGTCCTCTCGCGAGACTTGACGCGGCTTTGTGCGAGATCCTCTCTGCGGCAACAAATCGGCTCCGGATCCGGAGACAATCTGCACATTTCTGCGGTAAGAGCCTGATTAACAGCCGCGGGCACAGCGCGCGTGCACAGCGCACACAAACAGAGGCGGGGTGTGCGGGGCGGGGGGGCCAGCGCACGCGCATTTGCGACGTGCGTGCTGCTGAATGTGGAGAAGACGGAGGATGGAGAAGGCTCCAGCCCGGCGCGCACGATGTGCACGCACGACGTGCCCGCACGGACCGATGGTGTTCTTTTGGCCGCGCAGGTGTCCGGTTTCCTGTCAGTTCAGATCCGAGTCGCTTTCTGAAAACGCCGATAATCCTCTCCGTTTGATTACCCCCGCCCACCCCGCTACATGTGACGTGACCTTCAGTGAGGTCAGAGGTCAGGCTGTGACCTCACCTGTGCACGTGGTGCTGACATGATGTCACCGAGCAGTTAGTCATGAGACGGGTTAGAGCCTGACCGGAACAAAGACTTTTTTTACTGACCAGCTGGTCAGTTATTGAAGAAAATACCTGTCAGATCAATAAAGTCGTTGCTGATTCTCTTTCCAGTAAAAGTTCTACCATTAGATACTTGGCGATAGTCGCTACTGAAAGTGTTACAGTATTTGCCGTGTTTCTCCAGTTTCTGTGGCTTCTTAAAAACACCAGTAGTTTTACTGTTAATTCTTCAGTTCGAACGCAGTACAAATAAAAAACCCTTCAAAACACAACTCTGAGTGTGTGCGTGTGTGGCTTCATCCGATAACTACTTTGGTAAATTTGAATTTACTGTTACTGGGGAACGTTTGAAACTGAACCTTTGCGTGACCACATTAGACCAGCTCCACATCAAAACCCTCTGACTTGTCAAATCTGGTCTATATCATTAAGGCGACGTGAAACATGAACATAGTCTCGAGCAGCATCTCTAAAATGTTCCACGCCCAGTGATGACGATGAGGAGCCTGAAATAGAGAAAACGTTGCTCTGTATTGTAACTTTACTTTCACCGTAAGTGCTGAAGCAAAAGCGGCTGCAGATTCTTCTTATTCTGAGTCGGAGAGTTCCTGTGTCCTCTTAATATGGTCTATGTGTGCAGCTGTTCATGCTGCATCATGGTCACCTAAGGCTAAACTATTGCATCATTGGGGTGTAACTGGTGCAACCTTACAGGTGTAACTGCACCTCCGTAGACAGAGACAGGCTCCGTCTGCAGGCGTAACCAGGCACTGCGTAAAGCCACGTCCTCTAAATGATTTCACCTGTGAATTGGATCATCTTTGATGTTTCTGATCTCTCTCCTGTGTTCACCAAATCCAAAGATGGATGTATTTTTAGCTCCTGTCCCGTGGGTGTGGTTTCTTGCAGACGGGGTCAGTTCCTGGGGGGTCATGGAGGTGTCGTCCCACAGCCTTTTCCTGCTGCAGCAGCTCAACATTCAGAGAGAGTTTGGCTTCCTGTGCGACTGCACCGTTGCCATCGGGAACGTCTACTTCAAAGCTCACCGAGCCGTGCTGGCCGCCTTCTCCAACTACTTCAAGATGATCTTCATCCACCAGTCCAGGTAAAGGGGTTAGCGTGGACACAATAACACAAACACATGAATTTACACTTCATTGTTTCGTATTTTGCTGTTGTTTGGAGAATTGCTGGCAAGAAGTAGTGACTAATTTGTAGCAGACACATCACACACGCAGTCCATGATCGTCTCGTGTCTCTGTGTCCTCAGTGAGTGTATAAAGATCCAGCCCACTGACATCCAGCCAGATGTCTTCAGCTACCTGCTGCACATCATGTACACTGGCATGTGTCCCAAACAGCCCGTGGACCAGAGCCGGCTGCAGGATGGCATAAAGTTCCTTCACGCCTACCAGTTGTGCCGAAAGCCCGGAGAGGGGGCTGCTGACACTGCCACCGACGTGGTCCGCATGTCCAATCTGTATGGCATCCAGATCTCGTCCCAGCTGACCAGCAAGGAGGCACCCGGAGTCCCCAAGACAACCACGGTGTCCTGCGGTGCGCCAGAGGACGGACGCTCCTCTGGCCGGGGGATGCGTTCCCACTCTCAGCTGTCCCTCACAGTTGGATTAGAGGGCGTGCCATCAGAGCGACAGGCCTCGACACTGCGCAACGTTTGCTCTGTGGCATCCGGAGATGACTCGGACATCTCGGCTCGCATCAAGCAGGAGCGAGTGGAGGAGGAGGAAGGGGAGGATGGTGAAGGGGAAGGAGATCCTGGGGCAGGGTCTCCTTCACAGAGCAGCAGTCCCACACAGAGCCTCCTATTCAAAGACCGGCCCCTGGTCCTGTTGTGTCCACGCTGCGGAGAACGCTGCTCCTCCCCCGAAGGCCTTCAGGAGCACCTGTTCAGTCACGCCCTGGACCCCACCCGCCTGATGGAGGGGTTAACACAGGGCCGGGAGCTGGACACCGGTGCAGAGGAGGGGCCACCGGGGTCCCAGGAGCAGCTCGATGCAGGATGTCTGGAAGAGGCACTGAGGCAGAGTCAGGCGCTTGCCAACCAGCTGGCTGCAGAGCTGAGGAGGAGCCGGGGAGGTGGAGCGGGAGGCGGAGGGGGGAGCCCCACCGCCGTCGTCCTGCACTCACGCAAACGTAAAATCGCCTGCGCCGTCTGCAGCCTGCGCTTCTCCCACAAGAGCCAGCTGCAGGAGCACATGTACACCCACACGGGCAAGCCGTCCCGCTACCACCGGTACAACCGCCTCTGCAGCCAGCTCTTCCAGGCCTCTGCCCATTTCTGTGAGGGTACCGCAGAGCCTGGGGGTGGAGGGGCCTCGGCCGGCACCGCCGTGCTCTCTGAGGATGCCAACAGGGACACTCAGGATAACGGCAGCTCCTGCTACTCACTGGACTCTGAGATCTCCCAGGAGAGTGTGGACGGTGTCCCCGTGGAGTAATGTCATGTGGTGGAGGAAGGATGAAGGTTTTGTGTCTGTTGTGTTTCTGTTTGTGTCTCTGCTGCTGTCTGCTGGTACTGTACCTGTGCAGGTTTGTGTGTGCGTGTTATGTGATCATAGTGTGGTGCTGTGGTCAGACTTCTGGATCCACATGTTTCAGTTTTTTCAGAAAATCTTCTGGTTCCAGTTTCTCCAGTTACAGGTTTCTTAGTCATTTCTGGTTCTGGAAAAAATCTGGGTGGTTCACTCTGGACGTGTTCTCCGTAACATTTTGTCGACGACAGCGAACAACATCAGTGACACAAACTGTGTCCTTCAGATGGAGGCAGGTTTGCTCGTTTGATTGTTGGCAGTCATGTCCTCAGTCTGATCGTTTGATCACTCGATCAGTGCACTCATTCACCAGTCGTTCATCAGCTTTGTCTCAGATAATCTCACTGATTTGTACCGCTGTGTTTCAGCAGTGGCAGAAGATAATGCAGGTCGCGGATTTTGTTTTGCAAATCAAACTCTGGGAAACCTGCAGTGTTTTTCCTGTAATTAATGGTTTAGGCTGCTGTCAATCCTCAGTTCTCCTCTTAACTTAAATCAAACATTTTGTTTCAGCACAAACACCTGAGCAGCTTGTGAGGAGCAGAGATTCTGAGCTGAACAGCTCCTCTCCTCCTCTGGTGGTGTTCTTTCTTTAACGGACCATTTCACTGATCCCTCACAGTTTACTTCACGTTCCTCCTGCAGCAGAGAATCTTCACTGTGGAACGTCCCTGAACACCTCACAGTAGACACGCTGTTAGTTTCTGAACATAAGGCCAAAACTGAACTGACAGCAAGAGAGGGGGAAAATTAGTGATGAGCCAGGAGACCCCCTGCTCCTCCAGGTCAGGTGGGAGGTTTTTTCACACAAACTGTGAGTCTGAAGAGAGAACGAACCGAAGTCACGATGATCTGTTCTGTTCAGCACCCTCAACCAAATCATTAATACCGACGATTTATGAGAAATATTTTAGAGAAGAATGTTTGGTTTCACATTAAGCAACTCTTCTGTGAATAAAGCTCAGCCTCACTTTGGAGGAAGCAGCGAAACAGCAGCTTGAGTCATGGGAAAACGGTGGTGTGGTCCTTTAAACATGGAGACCTGTTAATTGATGATGATTTTACCATTGACGTGCATTTGATTACTGATCAGTGAGTGTGTGCTTGTTCAGTCATTATTCATCTTTGTCTTTCACCGTGCAACAAGAAGTTTAGTGTTTTGTACATAGATGTATGTTTTTTAATGGATGGAAAGTTTTTGTAAATAAATGTCTTTTTCCAACAATCAGATCTCTGATTTTCTCAGCTCACCTCAGGTTTTGTACATGTTTGGTTCCTGTTAGGAACAAACTTAGTTCTTTAACAACCATCCCTGATTGTCTCTTGTTCAGACAATGAAGGCATCATGTGCACGGACTCGTGTTGCTGATGAAGCTGCCACCAGGTGGGGCTTTAGTCCTTCTCAACCACAGAACAGGGGTCGTAGTAAACTGTGTCCACATTAGGGAGTGGGAAAAAGAAAACCTCTAAATGCTTCATCAGAAATAATACACAAATGTTTTCTTCTATAGATCAGTTATGATCATGTCGTATTTTCAGATCTCGGACTTTCTCAACTCACCTCAGGTTTTTTACATGTTTGGTTTCTGTTTGTTGTCCCGTTTTTTTAAAGTCCGATTCTTATTACCTATTTTTCCTTTTTTCCCCCAAAGTTATTTTAGTAAAATTGTGACTTTTATGGAAACTATTTCCTCCATGTCTGCAAAGTGAGGTCAGTTTGTTCCTTCAGCATTGACCTGATGACCAGATGAAACCACACAGACGACCTACTGTGACCTCAGCTGGAAATTCTCATTAGTTGAGCTTACTTGATGCAAACCGATTGCCTTGAAAAAACAACTAAACTGAAATAGGAATTCTATTTCTACTTACAAACGCTTATTAAGTGTAGTACACTTACAATTTAGTTTACACAACAACAACAACAACAGTATACAAAATATGCCTCAGTATGGAATGCACAGAATTATTATTTCAAACAAAGTCATTTCAAGTTCATTGTTTTTAACCACCCCCCCAAGAAATGAGTGAAAGTGCATTACTTGTAACTATACCACCACAATATGAGGGTAGATGGACCCCCACCCTGCCAGCCCTTCCATCTGAGAGCACCTCCTTTGTCAATTATCTAGTGCCCAGGTCAGTCCCACATCCTGTAAAATGTTCTTCACACTGTACTGAATAAACATGATATGTATTTTAATTTCTGCTGAAAACAAAACTCTTCCGTTTCTTTCATTAAAAAAAAAACTTCCTGCTTTTTCTTGTACTATGGGGGGGCTTTTTCTTTTTCCTCTACTTGCATCTCATGAAAGCGAGGCACTTCTGTGACAGCACTTTACTTTGATGTTTTTTTCCTTAACTTAGATTTTGTGGCTTGCCTGTTCCTCACTTGTAAGTGGCTTTGGATATAAGCGTCTGCCAAATGACTAAATGTCAAATGTAAATGTAAATTGCAGCAATGCACTTTTGAAAATGGAATCCTCCATCTGCAAATGTCAGTAGAGGATTTTCAAAGAGCAGAAAAAAGGTCAATGGTCAGTTGCACTGGGTTTATGAATTGCAACATGATTCTTTGAGCCTATTTATATACACTTTCATAACCTTGTTAGTACCTTCATAAAGGTTTTCAGTTTAAGCCCCTTTCTGTAAATTCCTGCCTCCCACTGGTTAATTCGTGTCATTACCTTATTTTTTGCAACTTTACTTGATTGTTTTAAGTTAGTGTCCCTCGAAAACGGTGAGTAAAGAGTTTTTCTTCACTACGCAACTACCACAAACTTGATTCAAACTAGTATGATTTTTGAAAAATGAGTAAAGTTAACTAAAAAAAGAAAGTTAAGATTACTATTGGATTTTACATGGAGTGTGTGAGGTATAATACTGACAAACACTCAGCAAATATGAAGATCTGCTCTATGAGGAAATGATTCTACAGCAGGAAGCTGTGGCATTGCTGAAGAAAACTCTTCTAAAACTGAAAGCATTGAAGTCAGTGATTTCACCCCAGTACAAAGAAAACAGAAACTAACTTAGGCAAATATCATATGATTTCTGTTTTGTCCTCCTGAAGCAGAACTGTCCCTGTAAACCCACGTAGCTGGACCTGGTTTGAAGTGAGAACCACAGCAGGAGTTCTGAGAATCCAGTAAGTGATAGTTTAAATTTACATTACTCCGTCAGACTTGTGTTGTGTGGATGGAAGACAACTTCAGCGCCTTGAAAAGAAACACTGATACAATGTGGTCTCCTGTGACACGGTGAGGGGTTTTAAAGCAGGAACACAGCTTTTACAGGTAGAGTTCTGCACATGTCTCTGACCTGACCTTGAGTTTTAGACTGATGTCTGAAGTTTGACGAGGCCATTCCAAAACCACAGACATTCTGATGTAGATTTACCGTTCTGCTTCAAATCATTGTTTAGCTTTTGTTTTAGCTTTGTTTTAGCTGATGGACAGATATTTGTCTCTGGAATGTGTACGTGTGATTTTTAGAGGTAACATTTTACTAGCTACACTGTACGTTAGACCAAACTGTCCTTTCATTTTAGTTGGTTGTGTGTGTTGTGTCGTCCCTGTTTCATTTTTGTGAAACACTTTGTAGCAAGATTTCAGATTTACCCACCAGCATTCCACATTCTAATGTGTCTGTTTTTTTAGTTACAGTAGAAGATGGAGGACCTCAGCCAATCAGATTTCAACTTCTCTGACAACTACTACGAAGACTACGATGTGGTTGAACCTTGTTCATACACGAGCAACCGCAGCTTGGAGCAGGTCATGGGCCCATATGTCCATTCCATCATCTGCATCCTGGGCTTCCTCGGAAACAGCCTGGTTATCGTCACCTACGCCTGCTACAAGAGGACCAAGTCCATGACTGACATCTTCCTGCTCAACGTGGCCATCGCTGACCTGCTGTTTGTGCTGGCGCTGCCTCTTATTGTCTACAATGAGATGTCGTCGTGGTCGATGGGGCAGTGGGCTTGCAAGCTGCTGCGCGGCACCTACAGCGTGAACCTGTACAGCGGCATGTTGCTGCTCGCCTGCATCAGCACCGACCGCTACATCGCCATCGTCCAGGCTCGCCGCAGCTTCAGACTGCGCTCGCAGTTTTACAGCCGCATCATCTGCATCATTGTCTGGGTCTGCGCCATTCTGCTGTCTGTCCCCACGTTCGTCTTCTACCACTGGTATGAGCCGAGCCATACCAGGGACATAATCATGATGCACGAAGAGAACATCACCTTTTCTCCCCACTATGTTTGCGAGTTTAAATTCAGTGACAACGGCACAGCCGCAAGGTCCAAGATCACCATCCCCAGCACCCAGCTGGCCGTGGGCTTCTTCCTGCCTCTGCTCATCATGATCTTCTGCTACACTGCCGTCATCATCGTGCTGCTGAGAGCCAAAAACTTCCAACGGCACAAAGGCCTGCAATTTGTCCTGGCTGTGGTGGCGGTCTTCATCATCTGCCACCTGCCCTACAACATCACGCTGCTTTATGACACGGTCAAGATATTTGATCAGCACACGTGCAAAGCATCAGAAACCATGCAGATGGCTAAGACAGTGACGCAGACCATCGCCTACCTGCACTGCTGCCTGAACCCGGTGTTTGTTTGCCTTTATTGGGGTGAAGTTCAGAAACCAGATCAGGGGAATCGTCCCGGAGGTGTGTTGTCTGCACTGCTTCTCCACGGCCAGCACTAAATTTAACTCCTCCAACCACTGCATGGTGGACCAAGTCAGTGACAATGACTCATCTTTCATCCTGTGAGGACGTCTGATGGGTTCATCTGTGGACAAGATATTTTCCTGTAGAATTCTAATTATTTTAATATTACACATTTCAGTTTCTGATTAACTGAACACTTTTGATCCAGGTAATCAGCAGTGGGTAGACTCGAAAAACAACAGGACAATGATTTCTGAGGGCCACAGTGGGGAATTTCTGATTTAAATAACAAAAAATATGCTGCCTTGCTTATTTTAGCTTTTGCTTATGTTGATCTGTCAACATCTTTTTTCCTTCTTCCCAAAAAATGTTTCATTCATGTTTTTATGAAATAAAATCAAATAAATAAATAGTCGGTTCCAAAAAAGTTTGTCCCTAAACTAGGCATGTTAAAAGGATATTTGAAAGTCCCTTTAACCCACATGCTTCTGACATATCTGCTTTCATCACCTTGACAATTTCTTACAGTAAACTGTCATTAGCTTTGTCACGTGTGTCTATCTGTTCCCAGTTATTAAACGTTATGAGGGGGAGGGGATTGTGACGATTTGTGCATCTGAGTTGTAGCTGCCCTGTCTGATTGGCTGGACTGGGGACACTACCAGCAGCAGATTGGGCCATTTTAAACCTTCTGAAGTTTGAAAAGTCTGCTTCCCACCAGCTTCTCTGGCAGCAGCACCTGTTCTGTCCTCCAAAGCCTCTGGAACATTTGTGGATGTTAGATTGTCAGGATTTGTTTTTGGACCCAGAAATACAGAACATGGGAGGAAGATTAAGAATGTTTATTGGTGACAAGCATGTGAATGTATAACAGTAATTCGAAGGTTGGAGGATTAGTTCCTGGATGACAGAGCACTGAGACCGTCAGGGGAAAAGACTGGGCCTTGATGATGGGGATAACAAATGGAACAGAATGCTGACTATAGTCCAAGGGGCAGGTATCAATTCAACTTTATATTTATAGCACCAATTTACAACAAAGGTCATCTCAAGGCGTTTTACATAATAAAGTCAAGACTATACAAACATTTAAAGAAAACCCAACAAATCCCCCTTGAACAGCTATAGGCAACAGTGGAGAGGAAAGACTCCCTTTAACGGAAGAAACCTCCAGCAGAACCAGGCTCAGGGTGGGCGGACATCTGCTTTGACTGGTTGGGCTGAGTGGAAAGTGGAGAGAGAAAAGAACAGAGCAACAAATCCTGCAACAACAAAACATTGAGCAAGTTAATGGGACCAGTAGCTGCACACTGGAGGACACACAGTGCCAAATCCGGGGACACCTGAAGACAGGGAAAGAGAGAGGGAGACAGGTAAGATTTCTGGAGAACAGGATGGTGTTGAGTCTCCCAGGACCAGGATAGTGATGTTCCAGAGATGAATGGCAGGGCCCAGGTGTGGGATGTTCTATTGACACCGTTTACAGGGCCGAAATCCCGGGTGAGTCCAGCGCCAGTGGTTACTAGACACCCAGACCACATAATGAACCAGCAGGCAGGCAGATCAGACTGGTATCAGGTGTGTTGGAGGCCAAGCCAGTGAGTATGAATAGCCAGGTTACCAGATGAACAGGAAGGCAAATCAGATGAACAGGCTGGTAAAGCAGGGCAGAAGTTGGAGACCAGCAGATTAGCAGGCAAGTTCCGGTACACAAGTTAGCAGGGAAGCAATAGCTTAGCAGGCAAGCTAAGAGTACACGGGTTAGCAGATAATCAGGCGAGTAAATCCAACAGGTGACAGATGAGAAGCAGGTAACTTTCAAGGAGGGAAAAATAAACAGGCAACCAGATTTCCAAGGTCCAAAGCACAAGCCACAAAAAGGCTTAAAAATTCACTGTGTTACAGGGAGACAATCTGGCAGAGAGCTGTGGTGAAAGTCAGGTATAAGAGGCAGAGGGAACAGGGTTAGAGTTCACTATGGAGCAGGAACCGGACGTGGAGAAAACAGGCAACAAAATAAAAGTCCTGGAGAGGAAGTGGAGATGAGGGGCTGAATCATGACAATTATTGTTATTTGGATTTTTGAATTATTGTTCCTTGTGCCATAGTTCTGTGTATTTATTGTGTGTGTGTGTGTGTGTGTGTGTGTGTATATATATATATATACACACACACACACACACACACACACACATAGGATTTTGTCCTGCGGTAACAAGCTGGCACTTTTCCAGTGTGGTTCAGAGGTTTAATCCACAGTGAACGATGAATATTAATGAGCCATGAGCTCTTTCATCCCCCACACACTCACACACCTGTCAATCACAAATGACAAAGCATATTTAGTGAATTAAAGGACCCACACACGGTCTGTTTGTAACCTGCTTCCATGTGTCTCTTACGTTACATTAGGACATAAAATGAAAATGCAGAAAAAGGAGAAAACCTGGAAACGGCAGCAGGTGAAAGGAAGAAACCGAATGGCAACGAGGAAAATCAACGTGATTTACTCAACTTCATAGAGACCCCAAGACTAGCAATGCGTTTGAATTGCCGCTTAGCTTCACCACCACCACGATTCAGTATGTCTGCATTACTTGAGATTACCATTACCAGTGTGCCCATCCAGCTCAGGATCCAGCTCTCCAGCTCAGATCCAGCTCAGCCAGCAGCTCACCATCACACATCAACCAGACCCCACGATACTTGGGGCAGTGACTCATTCCCAACCTGAAGGGTGGACTCCCCATGCATCCCAGCCGTTTCACACTTGGCTGCAAACATCCTAGTGCACGATGAAGCTCCCCGTCTGAAGCCAACAGAACCATATCATCTGCAAAAATCAGACAAGAGGTTCTGACTTCCCCTAACAGCAAACTCTCCTCCCTGGCCTGGGACTAAAAATCCTTTCTATGAAAACCCACGCTGAATGGCAGAAGGCCAGACAGTCCTGATTAGATTAGATTAGATTAGATTCAACTACACATGTACAAGTACAAGGCAACGAAATGCAGTTGCCTTGCAAAACCTGAAGGACTCCCAGGAAGGAGCAGTCCCATCCAGCTACTGCCCAATAACCTGCCTCTGCACAACATGGAAGCTCCTGTCAGTCATTGTAGCGGCTCAGATGAGCAGCCACATGGATCAATACATGAGCGGATTCGTGTGGCCCCACGTGTCTTGATCTACTGTTGAAATGTTTTGTGTTTGTATTGAGTCTGTTTCATACATAAATGAATCATTTAAATATTCGACAGTGACATTGTAACTTGTGCATTAAAAATTAAAATGAAAATAATCCTTTAGGGCTTTGCTGATTTCAGTGTTAATTGTCTTTATTCGTTTTGCTCGGTGTCACTACGGCTCCCAGCAGCAACCCCCAGTTCTCTAGGGTTCCGTGTTTTAACCAGGAATCAAACCCACACCCTACCACACCAAGGACATATAATGAATAAATAATATGTCATAATAATATATTATATGTTTTTATGTGAAATATAACCTTGGTGTGGGAGGTTGCTGGTTCAATTCCTTGTTAGAACAGGGAATGATTGGCACCTAAAAGCAATTTTTGTTATTTATTGGATGAATATGACCATTTGGAATGTGGCCAATCCAACTAATGACCAACCATAGATATGCAAAACAGGTATTAAAAGCAACTAGGAACTGACAAAAGAGACTTAAAACAACATTGTGACACGTGACTGCACACATCTTTCTCCCGTAGTTATGTCTCCGTCTCTGCGTCCCTGGCTTTGAAGCTACTGGTCCCACCAACCTGTCCAATGTTTTCCTCTCAGCCCAAGCAGTCAAGGCAGACGTCCGTCCACCCTGAGCCTCCATTAAAGGGAGTTTTTCCTCTCCACTGTTGCCTATAGCTGCTCAAGGGGGATTTGTTGGGTTTTCTCTACATGACTTTAATATGTAAAGTGCCTTGAGATGACGTCGTTGTGAATTGGCCCTATATAAATAACAATAAAGTGAAAATGTAATTGAAATCTGTAAAACAGACATACAACCATAAAGTGTTGCTACTGCAAAAACACAAAACTGCCACAAAGACATTTAACGCAACTTTTTACCTACACAGAATTACAGCTACTGCAGGGGTGGGGTCGTGTGACTGAGAAATTGTGAATGAAGAGCAGAAACAAACATGATTTCATAGAATGGAGGACGGCAGCCTTTCACAGATTATTAAACATCATAAGCGAAAACGATTCTATGACCGTTTGCAGATTGATGAGGTGACTCTGGCAACACACACTAATTAAGAGCCTTCAGAGTGAAGAGGAGGACACATTCTCCTGAAGGATGCTTCATTTAATGAACGCCACAAAAAGCCATTCCATCCTGGTTACCATGACGCCCACAGCCTCTCACGCAGCGGCGTATGACCTCCAGGAGGATCGACAGCTGAAGCAGAAAATCAGAGACTGAAGCGGAGTTTACTGCTCATCGTGCACAGACAACGTTCCTGTGACTTTCTCCTAATACACTCTGAACACATGAGTGTGTGTGCGAGTACTGTACGCTCATTTGAGAGTTTTACTTCCCTCCAAGCACATTTGCAAGCACCATGACCAACATGCCCAGGGGACTCCAAGACTTTTTATCTGGAGAAACTAAGTAAATCTGTGATTTTCAAAGTGGAAATAATGTCAGGAAAAAAAAAAAAAGCAGCTCATCCAACGTAGCTACACTACAGTAAACAACAAAGTATTATTAATTCACCTTTTCTTGTAAAATCCAGGAAAATGTCCCAAAAGTACTGAAAAGACGAAGCTGGTGAGTAGAGTTTTACTTGTCTCTGTAAGACAAAGATCAGACATGGTATGAGACTCAGTAACACACGTTTGCAGTCAGGGTCACAGCCAAAAGACAGTAGCCAAAGGTACCGAGTCACCCGCATCCCATTTGTGGTCACTCACAGATCAAGTGTAAAGGATTTAAACTGGGTTGCAGCCTGTTTTTTTTTAATGATGGGATGTCACTGATTCCTTCCGCTGTCTGATATCAGATGCCGTTTTCTTCCAATTCTGGTTTTGGGATGAAACGGTTTCCTGAGTGGATTAAACCAGCAGACAGACTCATCACGCCGAGTCCACGTCTCTGACATTTACGGACGCACATATGTTTATCTCTGACTGTGGAGGATTTCAGGGCCGAATGTCTCAAAACCAGATGAGAGGGAACTGAAATGTCAAGCGCTATTGGTGGACGGGAGGGGTGCAGCAAATAAATAGAGTGTAAACGACTTAGGACTGAAAATGAAAATACACCGTACTGCTGACACGAGACATTAAACAAAGATGTGATTTTGGCAAAGACTCTTGTTTATTATCATGTGTGACATGAGGCATTTCCACGCTTCTCTACACTCTTTACAAATAATTAGAAAACTGTACAGTACAAAAACAAAGTCTGAATATAAGAGAAACATCAGCAGAATAACATTAATTAAAAAAAACCTAACTCCTGTTTTCTCACCTTTAACAAATGGCCTCACAAACAAAATTCAAAAAGTCGCACATTAACAAAAGTGTTCAGGCAGCAACTTTGAAGAATGAGCCTGAGGGTGTTTGAACAGGAAGGTCCAGAGAGATGAGAAGAGCAACAGTCTGAGAAGTTTAGGGGAAATCAATCATGTCTGCTGGCGAGATTTCGAACAGTAAACGTCAGCTTGTTGTTCAATACTTTACATTCTGAGAGAAACCAAACTCTGCACCACCACACAGAACCGGGCGGTCTACATCCTGTAGAGAGAACATCACCGGGCTACCGTTAGTCTACAGGAAGCTCATCAGACAACGTTTTGCTCTGGTTTTGTGTTCTGGATCACGAGCCAGTTTCTCACTTCAGACCAAGAAATAATCAAATGTGCATTAGACATTTCCGCACAAATATTTAAACTGAAATGCTTTGAGCCAATAAGATTCACTGCCCTAGGATGATTTATAAAAACCCTGTCTCCTACCAAGGTGCAATTAAAGCAGCTAAAAACATTTTGTGTGGATCATGACCAGTGGATAAACATGTTCTGGTACATTATGGGAATAACTGAAGCTTTATCAAGAAGGTGGACGGTGTAAAGCATAAAGTTTCTCCAACCTTGACCAAGTTAGGCAAGTCTGAAAACCGTCGCTGATGGAGCGATGAAAGGTTTTTGTTGTGTTCATGAAGGAGCTGAGCAGGCTGGATGTAGTGGCTGGGTCAGAAATGTTTATTTAAGCTGAATTCAATCTGAAGAGGTGAAAAATCATCAGATGGGACCATGAATTAGATCCTCATTAGACACACAGATGATGTGAGAATTAGGGTTTTTCTTTTTCATCTTCTTCCTATACGAAACCATAGATCAGCAGCAGGAACCTTCCAACACAGAATCCGATACGAGACAAAGGCAGCCAAAAAAAAAAAAAAGGTTTGAAGGAAACCCGGAGTTATTGCTCTTCTCCCTGACTGGTTTTTACCATATAAACAAACCATCTGCAAATCATCTTTTTGCATAATGAATAAAAGATCAGCACCAGGAATCAGGATAAATATGAAGCATCAGCAAGTGACACATACACATGTTAAATTAGACAAAAAATAGAAAGGCACTTCCAGAGCTTTTGTCCTTTTTGAAGACGTCAACTTCACAGGTCCTCATGTGGAAACTCCCTCTGTCGTAAAACATGTTCTGAATGAATGAACGAATGAATCTATAAAGCATCAGTCTCTCAGCCCGTCTTCAGGATCCAGACACATTCCTCCCCTCGCGTTTCTGTATTAGAACCTGTGGATCTGACCCGTTTCCTCTCACTGACCAGCGGTCACCACAATAACCAACAGCTGTTAAATCAATGCATCACTGTTTCATTGTGGTACTGAACAAAAGTCCTGACACTGTCCTCTGCGATGGGAAGTCAGCTGATTCATATTGACACGACTGAGTACAACACGGGTCCTGAAAAGGTTCCAGTACAGAGTCCAGCTCTTTCAACACGTCCGTGTCCGTCCCCCTCACACCATGTCCTGCTGTCCTCCCTGCACAACAGCGGCCGTCCTCACTGTGATGTCGAAGCATGTCTCCATCATGACGCGGGACTTGCAGAGGCTGACGCAGTACTCCAGCTCTGCTGTGGTCTGAGCCAGAGCCTCCAGGTACTCCTGGGACTCCCGGTCCAGGTCTTTGTCTACATCAACTGGAAAGAGGAGGCAGATAAGGGTTAAAAACACATCACAAGGTGGGGAAGGTCTGTGTCTGTGTCCACGTAGTAGATAAGCTCAGAGGAAGTCTGCTCACCAGCAGGAAGCCGCTGTTTCACTGTGTGAAAGTATTATCCAAGGTCCATAACAAATGACATGATTTTTTTAATGTAATATTCTCACTTTATCCACAGATTGTGCCTAAGAACAAAATGAATTAAACAGTTGGAGGTGTATGTTGACTCAGTAAACAAATGAACAAATGTCAAAATAAACATATTTATAATAGGCCTGGAGATCAGTTTCTATTAATGGCGTCGCTCCTAATCGTTCATCTGCAGGGTAATAAAGCCCTAAATGGAGAGTGTTATGTTGCCATGGATGCGGTGACAGAAAACACTGACTTTTGTATTCAGTCAAGTTGACTTGATGAAAAGCTCCTGTTTGCAGCGCATCATGGATGTACAGACAAAGAGAAAATGTAGAAACATCAAGAACATAATAAGTATTTAAGTGATGGGAAGGTGTTTGCAGTTTACGCTGATGGACTAACAGTCTCATGCTGATGAGGATCAGCCTGGACTGTCTCTGCTGTGATGGTGAGGTTTGAGATTTGACCACGAGCCTCCTGCCTACCGTGTTCTGCAGAACTGAGCATTTCCCATCTGTTTTGGAGGTGACCTTGGAGTTGGTCCTGATAAAGGAGAAAGTCTAAAAAGTAAATCGCTCCAACGATCTCTTATGCCTCACCTCTCATCTGCAAAGAACCTCCAGCTACTTTCTTTTTGTTCACAGGATCCAGATCTAGAAAACGTGGATGAGCTGAGTCAAACAGCTCAGAAGCTGATACATCACCTCTGAAAACAAAGTGATTGACAGGAGGTAAAACCCACCTCAAACAAACGAGACGTCACGTATATGCTCAAGAAACATCAGAGACGGACTGGAAACCAAAGGTTCTGGTTCAAACACACGAAGTATCTAAGCTTCAGTAGTTGATCTGAATGAAAGGAAAGGCATGAGGGGATCCTCCTCGACATAAACCCTTAACGCCAGAACACAGGCTCACACAGTTGGAAAACCTGTCCCTGTTGAGTTTAGAGGTCAGAATTAGTTCTGTACTCACACTCTCCGCTCCATTTGTTGGGGTGGAGCATCAGCCGGTGCTTGGCCTCCTCCAGTTCTACCTTCAGCCGCTCATGTTTGCTCTTCAGCTCACGGATCTGCTGCTGCCGCTTCTCCAGTATCCTGAGCCGGGCGTTAAAGTACAGCAGGCCCTGAGGACCAAACAAACAGCCAACGTGAGGTGAGAGCGGCGGGAGCTTTGTGCAGCTGAGCGAATTCCCACAGCGAGGGGCCGTTAACCTGCTCTGAGACATCAATCTGTGTCCACTGCTGGAATTAATTAGGAGCCAGCCGCAGATAAAATTAGCGAGAGCGCTAATCTGCTGACTCAAGACTTAATCTGCAGGACAAATGGAGTGGAGGATTAAGGACAGCTGAGGACGAGCAGGTGACAGAGGTGGATCAGTGTCAGCATGCAGCTTCACTACATTGCAAGAGAAATAGATGCAAACACAAACTTCACCGAATCTTGATTATTGTCGGTAAGTAAAATGACATTTAAACACTATGAAATAGATGTTTCAGGGTTTGTAAGCCACAGAACACACTAGTTTGTTATTTTAAAAAATTTGATCAAATTTCAAACGTCAGACGATTAGCAAAAATGACAAAGCTACAAATACAGTTGTGATGTTCACGCTGCAGTCTCTGCTCTGTGACCAAAGGCGGAGCTCAGCTGCTCCTCAGGCAGTGATTAGCTGGGAGGAAGGTGAGACTTCACGAATCCCGTAAAAAAAAAATCACTAACACTAATACTTCGTTATTCCTCTGAACATGCTGAACCTTTGGAGTGGAGTTCTGCTGAAGCTTCTGTTACGATTTCTATATCCTTTCGTCTTTTTTAACTTGATTCTGCGATTCATGTCTGGAACATAATTTAGAGATTTTGTGTTCAATTAAAGAAACCGATTCAGCTGTGGAAGACCCTGTGCTTAAAGTAGCTTCAGTAACATAAATAATAGAAACGAAAAACTCATCAGGATCAGAACCCATGGCGTCTGAAACGATCGTACAGTGGAACCAGCACATGTGGAACAGACTTATAATTATAACATTGCGAAATGAGGATTTATTGGATGTTTTCTTTTTTTAGGTATGATTTAACAATACAGTTTAGTAGTTTTATCAAATATGACTGTAGGCCCTCTACAGTGAAACTGTATTCTGGTTCTGAATTGAAGTTGTTCTCAATGCAATTTGTAATAAATCACTTGAAATTTTGAAAATATTCATCAAATGTTTATTGAAGTCAAGCATTAACTGGACCACTGATGCACACGCGTCAGCGCAGCGAGAACTTGAGGAATTCGCCACAGCTGGAGCCGCTGCTCTTGTCATTTTATTCTTTAAATTCACAAACAGTCAATCCATGTGCACGATGCCCTGGAAGTGAATCCCGACGCTTGGACACGTCCGGACAGCCACACGGTGTGTTTGCTGTGACTCAGACTCAGCTGAGGGTTTATGGATGTTGCTCGCCGTGACAGCACATGGAGTCAGAGTAAACATACGTATGGCTGAAATTCACCACGCTGATCTAACAGGATGATAAAAATGTTTGCAGTGTGTATGTGAAAACCATACACAGCCATTTTGAAAACAGAACTCACCTTTTCAACGTCATGGAACGGCTGCTGAGGAAAGACAGAAGCACACAGAGAAGAGACGAGTGAGGATTACACCTGTGTCACTGCAGATCTTCTTCGTCTAATTGTAAATAAATCAGAGCTGTTTTCCAGCTGAATTAATGTCTTTCCTTCCCTCGACACACCATTCACCGGTCTGCCGCTGAAGGTTAATGAGCCGGTAATGCACAGAGAGGGAGCGGCCATAAAGACCAACCAGCCGTGGCCAGCCTTCATTCATCACTGCATGTCTCCTTTCTCCTCCTCCTCCAGCCATCACTCACATCTAAACCAATTAAGGATAAACTGTAATTGACTCAGTGATACACTCAGGTACGGATCAGGCTGACCTCAGGTCAGTCTGAACATAACTGAAACAGTTTTAATGGACGTTTTAGCTCGTCATTTTCGGTACACACTCCTCTTGAGGAAATATTCATACAATAAATGACTGTGACACTGATTGTGATTAACGGCCTCATTGAGAGTAAACACTGCATGTCCAACAGCTTTCTGCATGAAACAAGACCAGTTCAGAGACCAATTATTTGGGTTCACTCAGCTTTAGCCATTTGATCCACAAAAGCCTCATCTGGCCGTGAGCTGAGCTTCATGGTTCAGTGTGTGTGTTGGAGCTGAGGCAGAAAACTGAAGCTCACCTCTGAGCCCGTCACCACCTCCCTCCTTCTCTGCAGGCGCTCCACATCATCAATCTCGTACACCTTTATCTCAAAGGGCTCCTTCAGGGTGCCGCCCAGCGGGGGAAGGTCCACCCACTGACCTCCTGCCTTCCTGCCCAGAGAGCAGGTGTCAGGGAGCGAAGCTGGGATCAGTCGCCGTCGCAAGAAACCTGACGGGAGTAAAATGAAATACATGGATACAGGTCTAAGGTCACACTTCATACTGCAACTACTAATTATGCTGAACGTCAATAACGGCAATTGTGTAAATCAGTTAGTAATAATTATAAGTTAGTGATTTCCCAAAACCCAGTTAAAGTGCGACGCTTCTGGTATTTCTAATTAGCCTAATCTCAACAGTTTCATGCAGGTGTCAACCACCGTTTGTGGTGCCGATAACGTTTCATCGACGCTGCCGTCAGCACACACTCACCCTCACTCCTACGTGCACTGACTTTGTACACAGGACTCTGATGCACAAATTAACTGCGAGACTGTGAAAAGGGTGAAAGTGCACGGCACAAACAAAAAGCCATTAGTGGTTATTAAAACCATTCAGGCTCTCCGAGAGAGGACTGTGAATCAGTGACAGATCGAGGAGGAGTGTGTGTGGGTGTGTAAGCTTTGGAGTGCGGTGTGGTTTGGGGGGGGGCTGTGTGGGTGATAATTGGAGTTGGATATGTACACCGGGAATTGCCGTGGCTTCATGAAATATGCATGGGGCAGAAAGGAGCCAGGATCCACACGCTGATGGCAGGCGGATCACACGGCGCTGATTGTGTATGCACCAGGCTGCATCACCTGTGCGTTACTGCTGCCGTGAATCACAAGCAGCTGCTCTAACACACAACGACATCGACCCAGATAATGTGCGCGGGTGTAGATTTCTTTACGATACCATCGGGCCGAGAGAGATAATTCTGAGGTGAAATATGAGGGAGGAGATCCGTCTGATGGATATTCCCACAGCAATAATAGCAGAACTCTTCACTGTGCTCAGCATTCATGAAAATCACTGAACAAACGCTTTCATCCCATCATCACACACTCTAATGGATGAGAGCACGTATTGGAAAAAGCCATAAATATGTAAATTTCCTCCAGAGGAGACGAGTTTTATGGCTCTTTCACTTTCAGAATCAGTACACTGAGAAATAGTTGTTGAATGTCAAATTCCAGCATTAAAGTTTCACCATTAACTCCGTTATAAAACCTCATTTTCATAATAATTGGATTGGAAAAAAGTCAAATAGCTTTTTCTTTTGACTTTTGATTAAATCTGTTTGGATTCAACTGTTTTACCAGCCATAAAATGCAAGTTTTGTGTTTTGGGTGGGGTCACATTTGACTGATGAGCTGGGATTTGGACTCACCATTTCCTCTCTTCTTGGGCGATTTAGAAACTCTGCTCCTATTGGACGAGGACACTCCACTCTCGCTCATGGAGTCGTGAGCGGAGGAGGTGCTGCCAGTGGTCTCGCTGTCTCTGATCATACTCTCATAACCACTGCTCCCCCCGCTGTGGTAAAACAGGGCTGTGCGGCCCATGGCTGGGGGCAGCTCCCCGCTGAGGATGCTGCTGTTGTCGCTGCCATGCCCACTGCTGTAGCGCTGTGGCCTCCGAGGCGCAGTGATTTTGCTGTAAGGTGATGGTAGAGGTGTGCTGATTGGAGAGCCACTGACACTACTGGTCCCACTGTCAGTCCCATCACTTCCCAGTTGTTTTCTTGGACTCCCAGCTGCTAGCTCACTAACCCGGCTGTTAGCAGCCCTACTGATGACCTGTTTGGTGCCCATGATTGTGCCTCTTCCCGTCTTTACTCCCACTCCAGAGCGGGCAGGGGTCTTGGCAGTTTGAGGTAGGCTAGCGTTGCGAACAGCTGGATTATCAGGAGGTTTTGGAGAAGAGCTCAGGCTCTTGGAACCGCTTGTAGACAGTGTCCGAACCTTCAGTCCACCAGAAAATGGTGCTCGTGAGCTGCTGGTGCCTCTGACCTGCCCCAGTTTACTTGTAGTCGCAGAGATGCTAGGAGAAGCAGCAGATGTGGAGGTGGTGGCTGGAACCCCAAGTCTTGGCACGGATCTGCTGGATCTGCTGTTACCTCCTAACGCAACACTGCTGTTTTCCCTGGACAGCTCAGATTTGCACCCAGCAAAGGTTAGACTGTCAGATCTCTGTAGAGACACCAGACTCCCATAGTACCTGGAGGAATCCGCTTTGGCTCCTCTTGTCTTTAGGCTTAAAGACGTCCTGGCAAAGACATTTTCACTTTTTAAAGTAGATGTCCTGTGAGTGAATGAATCCGCTCGGAGCCTGATGTTGAACTCTTCCTCTGATGTTGATGTTTTAGGGGATGAGTACTTTTCCACATCATTACTTGTTTTTAAGGCACTTGGAGATAGCACAGTCCTTGTTTTTGGTTCTTGGTTTAACTGTCTGACAGGCTGAGGAGGAGGAGAAACATTTGTAGACCCAGACTTGCAGACTACGCTGCTTTTCTGTCCACTTGACTTTTTCCCTAAAGACCCGAAACTCCGGTTACCTGTTGATAAATTTCCTTCTGGACCCCATTTAGATTCAGAACTCTGGGGCATAGAAACAGTTCCTAGGGTTGTTGCACCTCGAGTGAGTCGTGGCAACTTTATTAGAGTATCTCTGCTCTTTCTACTTGACTTCTCACAACCATCCACAACCCTCTGAGCTGAAGAAGACATTTGTGCCTTCGGTGGCCGTGGTACACTGTTACTGTTTCCCCCAGGTCTCTTGGAGGAAACATTACTTACGCCACTTCTTGATGGTTTACCTACAGAGAGGAAGTCCGCTTCTCTGGGATCAAAGTGACTGTTTCCCTGAAGCAGAACACCATCAAGTCTGCCTTCCTGTGTGCTGCAGGCAGCAGCTGCAGATGAGGTAGTCTTTGTTTTCTTGGAAAGACTGCAATGAGTGGTGTCATGGGTGATCTGGCCAGACTCAGTGCTCATAGTGTTGGCTCTCACCTTGGCAGACCCTTTCAGAGAAAATTTGGTTAAGTCAGGGGACGCAGGGCATTTGGTAAAAACTTTGTTTGGAGTAGCAGGGTGACTGTCCAGCTCTGAAAAACAGATGCCACTGTCGTTCAAGGAGCACTTGATGCTTTGCTGCACAAACAGTTGTTTATGAAACACACTTGGCGAAGTCAATGTCGGGGCCTTCTCTGCTGCAGGGTTTTTCTCCTTTGAGCAAAGCCTGCTTGTTGTTTCAGTGGAAGCAGCACTCCCTTCCCTTGGCCACGAACCAGCAGATGAGTGCTCGCCATGCTGGGAAAACATTTCCTGCCTTACATCATCCTCTGGTCCCACAGCTCCTTGTTGAGATGTGTAGGCATCATACTCATCGTTAATGCTGCTGATGATGCTTACAGGGCGTGACCTAGACGTGAAAGATTGCAGTGGGAGGGCACTGTTGAAGCTGAGGACGTTGGAGGGGTGGCCATTGTCTGGGACAAAGGCATGTGGAAGCTCCTCTATGACCGTAAACACAAGCTCATCCTCCCCATTCAGCTCCACAGGCTGTTGCAATGTAACTGTGGTTCTCAGAAAATCCCTGTTGAGGCATCTTCCTGACAGAGATGCTTGAAGATTGCTGGCCTCTATTGGGCACCTGTCTGTAAAAGGGGCTCTTTCTTTGCTAGGTGACCCCGGTGATTGGACTTGTTTCATTGCTTGTTGACTCATACCCACAGGGGGAGTCCTACCAACTCCAGGACAACATGTTGGCCTGGAGAGGTTGGATGCTCTTGGTAGGGATGGTGACGCTGATGGCTTGGGTACACTTTTAAGGTAGACCTTCTCACGCACCACAGGCTCTGGGGAGTCCTGAGGAAAACTGGGATTTAACCTACATGGCTGAAAGTGTGTGGCTGAGAGCTTCTCCCCATCTGCACTTGTCCGCTTGAAAGTCTCCAAGAGATCAGCGGCTAAAGGGAAATTTAATTGTCCTTCATCACATTTCTTGGTGCCTGTGGTTGGTAATAACCTCTGGGAGGGGTTTGTATTAGGTGTAGGTCGGGGCTCTGTGGCTTTAGGAGCTCCAGATTGAGTCCTCATCTCTGCCTCTTCTGCTGCTTTGCCCTCTGTGCTGAATGTGGCTGGGCCTTCGCTGCCATCAATGCAGTCGAGTCTTTCCTGCAACTCTGCAAATGTGTTACACTTTAGGTGATCGCCATCAGATCTGGTAACGTCCTTGGCTCGCTTTTTGTTCAGGGAAGGGATTATGGGAACAAAAGACGGTGGTCCCTCATTGTCGCTCATTTCCCGGTCTGAGATGGCCATCCCTCCAGGCCCGACATATATAACTGTGTCACAGGAGTGTTCGCTGCTGGATGAATAGTCAGGTTCACTGGAGAGGAGCAGGGGCGTGTCCGGGTCAAGGGCCACAGTGCGAGGATAGAATGGCCGCAGATGAGAAGGTCGACCGGACGGACCTTCCTCACTCTCACCCCCGGATGAGCTGGAGGTGTACTGCAGATAAATCAAGACAGAATAACATACTGAAGAGACCCGAACTATGCAGCAAGACCTCAACCTCAGAGCAAATCCATTTCGTAATAGTTATGTGTCAATACAGTACAGGAGTTTAAATGTGGACCCCATGGAATAATTAAAATGAATGCCAATGAGATGTATAAGCTTGTAACCCATGTAGCTATATGGCTCTTTCAATCAATAAAATACAAAAACAAATCTGTCAATCTGCTTAATCAGGCCGAAAGCCAATCTCATCGCGCTGCAGAGGCTGCCGCCCCCGCAGGATCAGGGATATTGATTATCTGTCACATCATGACAGAAAAAACCCACTGAATTATGACCATATGAATCTATTGACTCAAATGTTTTGTAAATCAGTGAAAAGTCCCATTGAAGAATCAGAAAAACATTCAAGCCTCTGAATTTGAGCTCTGATGAACCAATAAAACTAAATACCAGTGGGATCCATGTTGGAGTTGCATTAGACTATATTTCACATTGTAATATTTCCTGGTAATCTATATATTTGGGGAGTGTGGTAAGGAGGAAGTCATTAAGTCTCACCATTTCTAAAAAGAAAAAAAAACATTTTCACATTAAGAAAACACCATTGCACAGTACTGAAACACACATTTGACTCCAAAGATTTACAAGTAAATTTTTTTCCCAAATACTTGAACAAGATTGTTGATTGAATATTTTGTCCTTACCACTTTGAGAGTTTCTTAAATTTACATGTGCAGCTAGTCTGAAATGGTTAGTTTCATCAGGTAGATCCTGTTTTACTGACCAAAAAAAGAAAAGGAAAAACTACAAAAGGACTAAAAATGTGCTTCAACTATTCTATAACTTAAATGATTTATCAAACTCATTTAGGTCAGTCAAGTCAATAAGTACCAGCAGACAACAAAGCAATTGTGCTTTCCCAACCCAGTTGTCCGCTGCCCCGAGCCGGAGAAATAACACCTGAATTAAAGATCAAGTACCCTCGACTTCTTCTTCTTCATGCGATGGATGCGGGAGGCCAGCTGCACAGTGGTCACCGTCTCCATGTAGTTGGGCGGGGCGTCCGAGATGTGAGCGATCATGGTGGTTCGACAGTTGATGTTGCCCAGGGATTCACTGAGCAGCATGGTGAGCTTGCTGTCCCTGAATAATACATCAAGAAAGCCTTCGTTAGTCAAAAAATTAGGGAGCAAAGACGCACCACAGGCCTGAGAACCCCCATGGGTTCCCATTCATCACGCTGTGCAACAGTTGGGCACTGAAAAGCAAAAAAGAATGAGAAGGATCTCATGTCACATTAATGAAGCTTTGAAGTACACGCCACTCTGGATTCAGGAAAGCACTGAGACGCTGAAGAAATCCTGCCTTTGAATCAACCCGGAGGACGGCTTTAATGATCATCTGCTTCATTTAAATAGTACTACACAAGAGTTTTCTCCTTGCTTTATCCCAGCTACAAACCGAGATCTACACTTTATCCGACCTCAAAGTTATTATTCAATTTTTATTCAGAATGCTGCCCCTCCTGCTGTTCCTGGCTTATCCAGATATGACCACGTCTTCCAGTCATTTCCCACAGATACTTTTTGATAAAATTATTATATCTGCCAACTAAACATGAGTCAATCAGTCTGGGATGAACACAAAAACACGTACTTTGTAGGGATATAAAAAGCAGACCTGAGATGAAGAACGCTTTCTTTGCATTCTGTCGAAACACACCTGAATGACTGGAAACAAAGCACGATTTGTTGGACTGCAAAATCCAAATATTTTATCGGAAATACCAATTTGTCATTTCAGACTTTCGTGTGTTTTTACCACAAATGGAAATGATGCCAATGTTCCCCCCTAAAATTAAACGTCTTGAAAAGGAGGCCAAAGTGAAAGCAAACAAAATCCCCAAACACAGGCCTGAAAATAAAGAAAAGCTTGGAAACAATGAGGCTGCATAACAAAGACCCAGAGGACTGAATATACACGACCATTAGCATCACAAAGTGATTTATTCATCAGTCTAATCAGCCGTTTAAGATCGACTGAAAACTCATTAAAAATACATTGAATTCTGTCTGCCTGCTTCATATGCCCCTGTCACTCCCCCCATCCTCTCAGGGATCTTTGGTCCATCTGTTGTATCAGCTCTGTAACCTTTGACCCCCTGCTGAGTTCATTAAAATGCCCAGAGTGAGAGGTCTTTATACCTGTAGGGGATGTGCTTGGCCTCGTTGGCGAGGGCGAGGATGACATTTCCCAGTGCGGGAAGGGACAGACACTGACCTCCTCTTCTCTCTCTGGTCTTACTGATGTCCGTCTCACAGCTCCCCAAATCCAGGAGATGTAGACGACTCCGACCAGAAACTAAAACAGAGAGGGAGTGCTTTTTAAAAGACGACATGCAGAACTAGTTTCTAATTGTTCATTAGTGTTAAAATGGTTGGTTAAAAGATGTGCCAATAAATGGATCTGTTTATGGGCAGCAGGGAAATCAATGCCAATTTTAATAATTGATTGGCTTTTGAAAGTAATTGACAAAGGAACAACGTCAAACATTAGCTGGGGCATGATAAAAAGAAAATCAATGTACATCTTCTCTTTAAGAATCTTTGCTGCTAATATGAATGTCTGCCTTGTTTACATGTGAAAATGTCTGTGGAGCTCGGGCTGTAAGAGCTGCAGCTTAGACTTCATGCGGAAAATCCCATCCAGTGATTCTGGATTGACAGATTTCTCTGAGTAAACAGGGTTACTGAAGGTGCCAACAGTCCTACTTTCAAAAAGAAGGACGTCTACGGCCTCCAGAAAACACCCGAGAGAAGCTGCAGAGAATACTGTAACTTTATTTGTTAAGCCCTTTAAAACAACCAGGTTTTACAAAGTGCTGTACAGGTTAAAATATAAAATACTCAGAAATAAAAACAGCACAACAGTATAAAGGCAATAACTATTAACAATAAATAACAGACAAACCAAAAATAACAGATAAACTATTAAGAATAAAAAATAATGTCAGCAACTCAAACTGTGTCAAAGGCCAGTTAAAACAAATGGGTTTTAAGAAACGATTTAAAAGGAAGAGGCCTGTGTGATGTTCCACAGTGTCAGAGCTGCCACTGCAAAAGCTCTGTTTCAAAGTGCTGCTTAGGAAGAACTGGCTTAACTTTGGCCAGTTGCCTCGGGTGGAAAAAACTAGACTTAACAACAGACCGAATCTGGCTGTCAAGCTTTAGGTCAGTGTCCATTTTAAACCCAAGGTTAACAACTTCAGATTTGGAGTATTCAGCCAAGGGACCCATGTTTACCGCAGCAACAGTCCCCTTAGATGATTTAGTTCCCAGCTGATTCAAAGACTGAGGTAATAACCTAATTAAACAATCTTTAAAATGTAAAACGTTAGGAGCCATCCAGGCCTTAATGTCCTTTAAACAGTCCAATAATGAGCTGACAGAGAAACCATCCCTCTTATTAAGAGGGACATAGATCTGACAATCATCACCATAGCAGTGAATAGAGATGCCAGGTTTTCTGAGGATGGAGCCAAGGGGCAGCAAATACAAAGAAAACAGGATAGGGCCTAAAATAGAGCCTTGTGGAACCCCACAGGATAGAGGAGGAGGACTGGAAATCTCCAAGTTGAGCACAAAAAGGACTGTCCTTTAAGAAGCACCTGAACCAACTCAGAGCTGGGCCCTTAATACCAACCCAGAACTGTCTGTAGGTCACAGACTGAGAGCAGCCAAGCTCAAACAGACAAATTTCGAAACTGAATAAAGAGGTTAACAGTGAAAGTTGTTTACACTTATACCCATTCCGGTAAATAGCAGCTAATCCTCCTAATAACAATAATTGGGAGGTAGAAGCGCCATAAAAACACTGGACTCACTGGCATTTGCCCATGTCTCAGTCACACTGAAAAAATTCAAGCCACTTAAGGATAAAAGTTTTGTTTGCCATGGATCTGGCATTGGCCAGGCCAAACCTGGTGGAAAGCGGGGCACAAGCCGACCAAGGAGTCCGGCTGAAAGACCGCAGGTTTCACAGATTTATAGTGCGCTGACACGAACAAAGAGAGGGCAGATGGCAGGGCTGGAACAGCTCATCAGGGCCGATGATAGGAAGCAGCCAAGCGTTGACAGGCTCCAGCGAGAACCGCAAAGGAAAGAAGCGATGAACCAATCCATACTCAGGCAGAGAGGCAACACCACAACAAACCGCACAGAACTTCAGCCTAACCAAGGTCCCACTGCGCTCACCACGGCGATGGTGGCTATTCTTATGGGGAGTTGGCATAGGAGCCCAGCCAAGGTGCACTGGGATTCCTGATAGTAACGGGGGCAGCGTTTTATGTCCATCCTGCATGATCCACACACGACTGTTGTCAGAGAGTTGAGTTGTGAATGAAAGTGTAAGAAAAACAGCACAAACACAAGCAAAGTTTGGAGCGACATGGTGAGCCACACACAGGGGCCATCTTGGTGTATAAACAAGACACAGAAAACAGGAAGGTCCAAAGCCAAGAAGGAAAGTCCCAGTCCTCGTCCAAGACAGGTCTTTAGACTTGGAAATACAGTACCAATAAAAGCCTCAAGCCAACACAGAAAAACCCAAGTCCCAAACAAAATCTGGTTAAACACAAGTCGCAAACCAGTTAATCTCAAGTAAAGGCAGGCGAGAACTTTGTCAAGTGTGTTTAATCTGACAAGAAAGTTTTAAGTCTGAAGCCAAAAACTCCATAGTCAAGACGGACAATTCAGAAAACAAGTTCTAAGCTTGTGATTCAGTGTTATGCACACTGAAGAGCTACAAAGAACCGTCCTCAGTTCCACAGAAAAGGCCGCATCCACTAAAAAAAAACTTCTTCCGTCAGCCTGTCCTACATTAGGACAGAACAGTCAAGTGTCATGTTGGGAGGAAAACAGCTTGATGTTTCTTGCACAACTTGAGAGGGAGGTGTCAAAATTCACAGAAGATCTGTTGTTGGGAACACAAAGACATGATTGCTCCACGTTTTTATGACGTATAGTTTCATCAACAGAATTGGAGAAAACATCAAGTCATTTGAGGAGAAAACACTATGAAATTACCGTTGCCTGGTGTTAGGGTTTTTTTAGGTTTGCTATCGAGCTCAAAATATTAACAATATTCATATTTAGATGCACATCTAAAGAGTCTGGTTTCTCTCTGCCTGTTTTAATTGCTTATTCATTTCATTAAGTCGAGGAAATGATGATTTGGACGATCAACTGACCACATCAGCAAGATTTAGAAAGTGCTGAGAGCAGCTACATGTACAGTTTTATATCGGCCCGTCTACAAACACTGCAGGACACCGAGCTTTCCGGCCTCATTAGCCATGCAGATTTATTCCAGTCATGGATGGAGCAGCGGCGAAACGCTAATAACTGGAAATGTAGATGGTAGATGTGGGCAGAGGTGGCGTTAGCGTAGCCTCTCTGCTTATTAAGGTTCCTGTTGGACACGTCTGCAGCTCCACATGAAGCTAATTAACAGTTACAAAGTTGGAAATGAGCTGCAGATGGGGAGAGAGAAGAAGAATCTTCACAGCCATACGATCGCTACCGGCTCATTTTACTGCTCATTAGGAAGTTGTTGACCTCATGTCAACATGGGTGTAAGATTCACAGGTCTGCTCACTGCTGGTTCAGAGCAAAATCACCTTTTTTGATCACATGTCTCAGGTCAAAGCTAGCAGGAAAGCTGAGTTTAACTTTTACGAGACTGATTTAATGTTCACAGGGTTGATTTGAGACTCGTGATTAGAGTCTGATTTTGATTTTACAAGCAATACTACTACTTAGAGCGTGTTGCACAGTGAGTGGTTGCCCATATGAGTACTAAGATGAGTGATTTACAAGCATCCGGTAATTTGTGTGTCCGAGTACACACTGCATGATTAGACCAAGAACTGCATCTTTAAATTTATATTCTGTGCTGATTCAAAGCAACGATGCTTCAGTCCACCTCTCAGTCATTCGACTTCTCTACTTTGGACTGTAGCTCTGGACTGTAAACCCATCTCTATCTGAGGACGTGTACATTTATTAGCACCTCACAGATCAATAGAAATATAAAACGAGGAATAACTCCTCCCGCAAAAAGTGATGCCACCCACTGACCTGCTGCCTTGTTGCTCTTGTCCAGTCTCTCCTGGTAGAGGTGCAGGGTGAACAGAAAGTGCGAGTTCCTCCGAGCCTCCTCGTCATTTGGCGTCCGGCTGCTCTTCCTCGCTTGCAGGGCAGCATCCAGGAAAAATGCAGCTCTCTCGGCGCTGGTCGCCTGTAGCTCCGTCTGGTTCTGCAGCTGATGGAGATTATAAAATACCGTAAGATGAAGCCAAACATTGGTTAAGACCAGTACTCATAGCTGGGTACAGGTGGAGGACAAAAACTGATCCCAAGCTGTGGACATTGGGCCTTTTTGGCTGTTTTACTGGACCAGCACAGACGAAGCTGAACAAATTACTAAACTGCATATAAAATAATTAATTTAACATAATTAATTCTCAATTTTACCAGTTAATATATGATCAAGTGAGTAGGTAACGATAACTAGCGCAAAGCTTATTTCTGTGTCTGCAGCCCTGACAGCAGTTTACGATATTTGACAAAAGCTGAACATCAAAAAATAAAATTTACGTTAAGGAAGAAGAATGTGGAGGAAGAAAATTTAGAGGGAGGAGAGCTAAAAACTGGCAAAGCGACGGAGCCTGGGGAGATAAAACTCACTGAATAAGTTGAAGGCTAATTGGACAGCTATGGACAGAGATGTCCCTGAGGTGAAGAGGAGGTCAGACAGGAGAAGCATGAGGGAGGAGATAAGGAGATAAAGAGAGGAGATAGAGAGGTTTGAAGGAGAGGGATCCAGCTGGGTGACCTGATGAAATGTCCCACTTTTCAGCATCTGTGTTTAAGTTAGAGAAACAAAATGTCTATTTGGGTTTTATGTCACAGAGGTGAAACTGACAGCTGTCTCTGACTTAGTCCCTAAAACGTCTTAAACGTTGGACTGTTGATTAAATCACCTTCAAACAAGGTGACGGCACGTTGTCAAAGAGTAGGCAGACGGAGGATGTGTTAAGACACAGAGGCCTTAGTGAACCTTCAGGACAAATTAAATGTGTGAAAGAAAATCTAAATATTAAACACAAGAAATTAGATATCGTGCCATTTACTTTTTGTTTGGAGGTGTGAAGTTTATGTTTAAAATAAGTGGAAGACCGTCTTAAAACGTATTGTAAATCCTTTGCACCAGTTTGTTTGAGAGGTTTTCCTTAGCCCACCTGGGATCCACAGACGGGGTCTTCTCTCAGTGACACAGCGGGGCCCGGGGCCTCCTGGTGGCCCCTGGAGGAGCAGGAGAGTTCAGCCAGGAGGTCTGTGAGAGTCTCCTCCCGGCCGGAGATCTCCACAGCGGACACTCTGACAGAAAAACCAGCTCCAGCCTTTTCCCTCCGCTCCTCGATCACCTTAAAGAGCCAGGAGATGGCCGTGGGAGCCACGCCCAGACTCTGGGTAGAGCAGTCTCGACCAATCATGGTGTAGGTCTTACCTGGAGGCGGGGTCAATGCAACCATCGCCACAGCGTTAAAAGTTAGGAAAGAAAACGAAACAAAGTGCTGCGTGTGTGTGTGTCGTTACCCAGGTTGGCATGCCCAAAGCAGAAGATGCAGCCGTCTGCTCCGTTCACCACTGACTGGATGACCTCCGCCACCGTGCCCGAACACACCTCAGCCTATCAGGATAAAGATCCACCAGAGAACTGACCAATCATGTGAGATCTCAGACACATTACAGCCTACACTTTACACTGAGTCTTGTACTTTTGATAAAAAAAAAAAAAAAAAAAACGATTGAAGTATACGAATGTCTTGTTCAGAAAGACCAAAGTGGAAAGTGCTATGAAAAGAAAGTTTCCCTTTCTTGAGACAAAAGCACAAAACAGGAAGGAGAGAAAAGGTTTTTCTTTTGTTTACCACCTGGCAGCCTGTAAAACTTACTGAAAACTTGCTGATGCTTTGTTACAGTGGACACAATACAAATCTGTGACATTATGTCCTCATGGAAAACTTTATTAGTATTAAACTTGTCCCAGGAGGGCACTGAAACCTTTTTTAACCTATGGGGAGATGATGTAGGACACTGGTCGAGAGAGTGTCCAGAAAGAGACAGCTGGGGGCAGCAGCTCCGTCTGCGACTCCACCTGAGGACAAGTGGACCAACGGACCCTCAGCTGCTGCAGGCACCACACAGCTAATGACCAGAACCTTGTTATGACGTTTGCTTCCTCTGGATTGGAATCATAGAACGGCTCCGTCACTGCATCTGTCCACGTTCACGGCACATCATGACACATTGTTATAATGTAATCGACAACCAAAGTGACATTGTGCCACATTACAATAAGGTGATGCTACTGTTTGTTATAGAGAATATCAGCAGCAGACAGTTAGTGTTGTGTCGCACTAACTAGGTCGTGTTACAGTCCTACGAGGAAACCCTCGTGACCATTTAGGACATAAAACCAGCAAATAGAAAACAGATCGGAATCCTCAGAACCTGCATCTGAAACTTGCAACAGCCGTTTAAATTGTCCCTGACATTCACACTGCACAAGTCACAGCATCCACTCACACACATGCTGATGTCCTGTCACTTCCTGCTGCTGTCTGTCCCCGAGGGAAACAAAAGGCTGCACAGGTGACACGCCTGGGACGAAGAGTTCACTCTGTAGCGGTGTACCTTGAATACTACCTTGAATGCACGGAGATCGCTCAGATATTTAATATTTCCTGGAGAATGAAGAAGCGATCACACGCTCTGTCTCATCTCACCTGTGAGGCATCCTGGGAGAAGACGGCATCAAAGGTAAAAGTCTTTGGTGCTGAGGCTGAGGACCGTCTCTGTCCACCGGCCGACGTCTCCCACAGAGTGAGCTGCTTTTTTCTGCTGTCCACCTTCAGAAAGGACATGGACTCTGAGGACTCGCTGCAGGGGACCGAACAGATCCGGACCATCACCTTGACCTGGAGACGGACGGAGAATAAGCAGCAGATCAGATCCTGATCAGTTCATCAGTGATGACTCACATTTTTGCTCAAAGAAAAATAGACAAACTCTTCTAGTGGATGTCTCGTGTCTCTTTGTGGTCATGTTTTGTGCATTTGTGAGTGACTTTCGGAAATCTCTTACTACAACACAATTTCACACAAACACCCCTCCACCCCGAACATTTGTCCTTTTTCCCTCATATTTCCAGGCCTCCTTTAAAAGAATTTGTAAGTCATGATGTCAGACAGATAAAGAAGTTATTATTCATAGTTTAATAACATGATTGCATAAAATCTATCTGCTGCCTATATTGTCAGAAGCTCCAGCACATTTTAAGCCTTTTCTCTGCACAATTGACCGAGCACGGGTCCGTACCCGCTTCCTTTGGCATGCAGCAGTGTGCGTGTTGTGCTGTGTGACTGTGTGCTGCTGTCTGAAGGGTTTTTATTGGTCTGTCACGGAGCTGCTGAGTCTGTGCTTCCTGGCGGTGAGCAGGTCAAGTTTAAAGCCAATAACAATTGAAAACGCAGCAGTTTTTAAACGATGTGATGCTGCGAGCCAGCAGAGCAAATCATGGCTGCAGCAGCTCACAGGAAGACGCCGTCTCCAGTCTCTAACCGTCAGACACATGTTAACGTACAGTGCACAGGAACCTTTGGTTCTGATTGGATTCATGGAGTGGACTGGATTTACTCTCTGCTCACCCTGGTTTGTGAAAAGACTCTTTAAAAGGACTAACGTGTTGTCTGCTGTTCACTCAGAGTGATGAAGACGTCTGTGCTAATGAGAAGAGGCTGATCAGAGTTCACAATGATGCTAAACTCGTTTGAACCAGTTTTTAGTCTAAGAAGTTTCCTCTTGTATTGAAATTAAAATGTCTGCCACTTCAGTATTTGGTAAATTAAAGATGAGGACACATGAAACCAACACATTTCTTCATTCAGTCAAAGCAAGAGGAAAAGTCTGTTCGAGCAGTTTGACACATATGAGGAAAATGGAAGTTAGATATGAAAAATAAGGATTTAGAAAATCGTGGAAAATTAAAGAAAGGAACAAATGCCTGAAGAGAAAAGGGAAAGAAAAAACAAGCACGATTAAGATGAATATATGAAGAGAGAAAAGTAGACAAAGAAACAAAGACTGTAATCTCCACCAATTTAACCTAAAACAGACAAACCAAACACAAATAAAAGGTAATTAACGTCAACGGCTTCCTCTCAGCCAGAGGAGGAACTGAGCGCTCATCTCGGCTCAGTCCATCGCTGCGTTTATTAGCACGTCCCTGGGGGACGTTTCCTCTGCTGTAACTACAAACGGCTTCACACTTTATGACCGACCAGCACCATAAAACCAGGCTGTAAACGAGGAGCGGGACGAGGTCCCACTTTGCCCACATTTCACTGTCCACGTTGCACTAACTGGTCGCACTGGTTCACGGAACCTGCACAATAATCTCCTATGTCACCAACTCGTCATCCACTTGATGAAGCATTTCCATTTTTCCTCATGCTCTTCTTTACTGCACTTTTACTCTGGACAAGCAGCTCCATGCAGGTACAGTGACATTGCTTCTAAAGTGTATAAAATTCTTATTTTAATACGTATTTGGAATTGTGAGGTTTCTTTTTTCAAAACCCATCAGAAGTTGATTTATTGACACAGTAACAGCTGTTGGACAGTAAATCAAATTCCATCAACAGTGGTTGATGATCTATTCATTAGCACCATTAAAGGACTACATCAGTTCCTGTCAAGTTTCTGAAGCAACAAACTAACCTACCAGAAGGTCAGGAGATGCATATTAATGATATGTAATGGAGCACACGATAACGGGCTTCTGAGCAGACCAGGTGGTGGAGCAGGGCCTAATAACAGTCATTTAATGGGCAACATTCACTGCTGAGGACTTTTAAGCCTGACCCCTTCCCGTGTGAGCTGCAACAGAAGACTTCTTACTGATCAGAGGTTTAACATCTTCAAGAAATTCAGACAATTTTGTTTGTGACTGAAAACACTGACTGACAAAAGATAAGGAGCTGATGGTCCATTCCAGAGTTCAGCCTGTCCAAATGGATTGGCAATTGCTGGACCAGCAACTTGGTGGACAGCCGCTTTACTACTGCGCCACAGTCAGCTCACAAAGAGCCAGAAGATCTGAGACGCAGCTCTGAGGACTTCGCCCAAACCTCCTGCTCTTAGAGCAGCTCACAGAGTGGAGCTGCAGAAATCTCTGATCAGTATTCAGGAGGTCTGAGCTGCAGCTCATCCACTCTCATTAAGATGCAGTTTTATTTCTCCTTCCTCAACACCGCAGCTCATTAGCCCTTTCTGCAGCTGCTGAGGACCTGAAGCCTGATTAGAAAAAAAAAAATGTATACGTTACATCTGGAGATGCTGGATCAGAGTTTCAAGTCTGATTGAGTCCAGATCCTTTCATCAAGACTCTGAAGCTGGAGCTACAGACTTGTCGTTTTAAGCAGCGGCAGATGAAGGTGCTTCAAACGTATTAACAAGCGTTTTTTTTTTTTGGTCTGTTAATTTTTCACTTGGTTAATCAACCAATTAGGTTTGTGCTGCTCAGAGCAGACATGAGACGGTGACATAAACTGCTGTGGTGCATTCATCAGCTTGACAACTGATTGGAAACTAACATCCAGATGTGTTGGCAGCAGTGCGTGTCGACTCCATGTGGGCAGTCGGGTCAGATGTTCAATCTGCTGCAGGTTAATTAGTTCACGCTGAGCAGGCAGCAGCAGCTCTGGCAACCTCAGCGACACTTACGAGTTCAGTCTGCAGCAAACATAACGGTGTCGATAAAGCCCCCAGTCCTGTTCAACCTGAGGCCTAGAGGATCCATCCTTCACACATCAACACTTTTCTGGGGGATCTGACCAGAGGAGGTGAAGATTGTTTTGCACAGGTCAACTATAGAGGCTCGTCATGAGCTCCTGCAGGTCACAGCTCAGTTAAAAAGCAACTAAGTCTTTGAAGTAACTATGAGCACAGAAACTAAAAACTACACGAGGAACAACGAGTTTGTGCATGAGGAGGAAACTAACGGTCATTAAGCTGTTTGCACTTGACAGAAGGCATCAAATAAAAAAGTGAACTGCGAAATGTGCCAAACCCAGTGTGACACGTGAAGCTCCTTCCCAATAAAAGCCTCCTGCTGGTTTGCCTGTGGAAAGCTTTTAATGTGAAGCCACAGCTCTGGTACAGCTGCAGAACTGAAATCTGAGCAGGTTCACAAAGATTCTGTGTAAGGGGAAACAAAAAGGAGGTTCAACATTTACAGAATATGTAAAAATTCAGTTTGAAACTCCTTTAATCATTGTGATAACTACAATTTCTGTGGGTCAGCACAAAGACTCGTCTGTCTGCTGCTTCTGTCTCAAACAGGAAGCTCTTTCATCCAGACAACCCCGCGACCCGACCCCACTCACTTAACCTCCTGCCCCGCTATTCTGTCGGACTGGATTCATCAGATTCCAGCAGCCTGAGAACCGGACTATCTGGAATCTAATGTCTAATGTCCTCTGAAGCATTCAGGGTCACTAACCTTCCCCATCCCTGGAGTGTCCTTGGCCTTTGATCCGGCCCGTAGGAGGCATGGTGGGACGGCTGGCGGGGAGAGCTGTAGGGCCCCGCTGAAGCCCCCCGTGTACACCAGCGCCCCGGGGGCCTCACGCGGCGGAGAAGGGGGTCGGTTCTGGGACTTCTTCCTGTGGGACAGACTGAGCTTCTGAGCCGCCCTGAGGAGGAAACACACATCCCATCAGATCAGCAGGTGTTCCTCTGACTGTGATGATCTCATTAAATGGATTTACATGTAACCAAGTCTGTACTCAGCTTCTCCAACAGGCCTGCGTAAAACAAAAGGCTGTAGATAGAAAAAAAAAAAAAACCATCAGCCTAGAAGTTTAAATCAGTTTCCGACCCATTTTTTCTCATTTCACATTGTGTCACAGTTTGGCCTTTCGCTCACTCTGCAGAATCAGAATCAGATCGTCCAGTACTCATAACATAGACATTATTAGTTGCATGTAAACTCCATGATCACGCCGAGGAAATTAGTTACTTCAGTGCATGTGATGAACAAGTGAACTGAAACATTTTGATCCTCAAAAACAAACAGCAGATTTAAGAACAACTCTGCGTCAGGATCCTTTACATCACCGCCGATTACTCCTGGGTTTGACATTCCCTCATTTCTGTGATTCTTTCTGTGACTCTGATCATCTAATCGGTTTAGTCTCATTCAGCGTGTGAAATATTTGTACCTTTGTATTTTTACCGTATTTTTTTAGGACCATCCTTTTTCCGGTTTGACATTCCCAGAGATGCGGCTTTCTGTGATTCTTTCTGTGACTCTGATCATCTAATCAACCCAAGTTTAGTCTCATTCAGCGTGTGAAATATTTGTACCTTTTAGTGCACAGGAGGAAGATTAATAAAACCATGACTTTTCTGTATTTTACTTTTCAGACTTATGGTACTTTTGAGTAAAAACTCATTCAACAAAATTTTATAGTCCGATGCAAAAAATAATATTTCTTTTCAATTTTAGCGGGTGCGGCTTAAACTTAGGTGCGCTCTATAGTCCAGAATTTACGGTACTTTTGAGTAAAAACTCATTCAACAAAATTTTAAAAGAAATCGTCACTTCTTACTGCAGGGCATCAACATAAAGAGAATTTCTCTACACAGGCGTCAAACGTTCTTTAAAACCAAGAGCTGCATGAAACCATTTCCACTGAGGACACTGGATTCAGCCGTGTCTCTGAACACTGTCCTCAGACTGTCCAGCTCCTCAGTCCAGACGAGACAATATCTGAAACCAGTGAATCGCTGTGTCTCTGGCTCCTGTTTATATTTCCCATACAGGTTTTCTGCTGTGAACCAGTGAAGCGAAGTTTCAGAGCGGAGGTTTAAAACCTTTAATGAAGTCTGTGGGTGAAACGAAAGAGGAGGTGAGCTGAGGGTCAGAGTCAGCTCCACACAAGACATTAAAGCAGAGAGGAGGAGAAGAAGAGTCTGCCCTTGTGTCCAATCACAGAGCAGAGCGTGTAATTACAGCCGGCGTGAAGGACAGGAGAGTGCAGCCTCAGGGAGCCCTCCGAGTCCAGCGCTGTTTTCTGCATGCATGCAGCAGAAAACACGGCAGCAACATGTGGAAAGTGCTGACATTTACACGGTCCGTTTAACGTCAGGGAGTCTGATCAAACTGTGTCACGCTCTACACGAGTGATGTACAACACAGTTGACCACACTGGACCGTCCTCCCATCGTCGCTGTGCTCAGCTGAATAATGTGCGAGCTGACTTTACTGTCATCAAGTCAGGGGGCACGATGAAAACGCAAAGAAGTAGAAGAAGAAGTGGAAAAGACGATGGAGCAGGTAGATCAGTTAAACCGGAAATTCTGTTTTACTACATACGACTCTGACCCCAGTGGACACTTGTCTCTTGGAAAGCACAGACCTGTATGATCCTCCTCCATACGTGACGTGCACACGGCTCACACCTGCACAGCAAGAAAACTGACAAATGCAAATGATAAATGTAGAAAATCTGAGTGACTCCTCTGTAAAGGCACATACAGGACAATGAATGAATATGAATATAATAACCCGGCAGCTGAAGGCAGGAGCTGCTGTCGTGTTGAGACCAATATGAACGACACCCGAGTTTCTGATGACCAGTAATTATTCTGTCAGTGCTCAAGTCCTGTTTCAAATAATAATGTGATTGATTTGACAGCCCCGGGGACAGAAAGTGGACACCCAAAACACACAATGTGTCTTCAGAGACTTTTCAAGTGTGTGCGATTCACATTTAAGAAGTGAGCATCATGTCATTTTACAGCTGGACATTAAAGTTAACTCTTGCGTTGCTCTGTGAAGGAGCTTTACGACTACAGCTTTTCTGCTCATCGAGCCTCTAAACGTGAGGGCTGGTGGGACACAAACCCATCACGTTGTTACGTGAAATGAGACAACTGATACTCACAGCTCCTTCCAATCCATTATCTGCTCAGGCTCGTCAGTTTCAAACAGGAACCAGGTCCAAACTTGTTCTCATCCTCAATCAGCATCGCAAAGAAGCAGATTACGTCCAACAAAAGACACCACCCATCCAAACCTGTAGGGCTGAGTGGGGACAGGGAGCAGTGATGAACCAGCACGATGACACCTGTGTTATACAGAAACTTCACAGGTGATACACGAGGTTTACACAGAATCCAAATCCGCCCATGTCTGTTGGAGGTTTGGTTGGTCCACAGCACATGGCCACTTTCAGGCATCAGTTCACACTTCGAATCAGTAAACTAGTCACTGATTCGGATTCATCATGAGGTTCGTAGACTTTTCTCTCTTTGACAATTTGAAAACACATTGTTCAATTCCATCTTTCTCTCACTGAAGTTCATCCATCGGTAACTTTGACTTTTTGGGCGTTTTTGGTTGTCCACGCATCAGCATGTTCAGTGGTTGATAATAGCTCAGTCTGAGATCCTTTCAGGTCAACAATCAACTAATCATGTAAAATTTCTTTAAGCCAAATTACTTAGGGGAGGTTGGAGCTCTGCTGAGTCAAAGTTAAAAACCAGATCAAATATGTCCTTTAAATATCAATAAATGAATCCTGTGTCCATCGATCACACGACTCCGGTCTACCCATCAGTCCACGTGATGTTGTTTCAGCCAGTACTTTAGACAGTCCGCTCACTTTTTCAATCAAACCTCTGTCATTCCAAACGTTTCCTCCTCTTTTTTAAAACTGATGGTCCACCCATCAGCAACTGCTGCTGTAAACTGATGGTGGAATATTTAACACCTCAGGGAATCTGAGGGGATTGCAAGGTTTTACCCAGTTTGTTGATTCATGTCTCTGTAGTCCTGGTTTGTCTTTACATGTCCTCTCTCCTGCAGTAAAAGTCTTCAGGTCAGATTAATACTTCTCAGCAGAACTTTGATCATTCCCGTCAAACGCCTTTGGAAAACAAAAACCAAAAACAGCAACAAAAAAACCCAGACAGGGTTCATAATTCAGTTCATAATTTTAACATGCAGGAAACCATTTGTCCATCCACCCACGTCCTCGTGTTTTATCTGACATAAAGTCTGGAAGATCCGAGATAGTCCAAGCCGCAGGAAGTTTTCAGCGATGAGCGAGAGGAGTTTGTGTTGGTACATGACCCATGGAAACAGGAGCTTCCGTTTTTCAGCAGAACTTACAGCAGGACTCTCTCAGTTCTGTCATGCGGATCCATCATCTGTCCACCCGTCCATCTGACAGTTTCTCTGAGCCAAGCATTGCACCAAATCTCCACACCAGCCTACATTTTACACCGGTCTGTCAGATCCACTGTCTTTTTCTTGAAGCTTCATTATCTCATCACGGAAGCATCTTTTCAAACACCATCACTCCTCCACCTTTTCCCGTCTCGACTTCTTTACCTCCACCCTCTTTATTTTAGCTTCACCTTTTTTTTTTTTATCCTGTCCACTTGTGCTTTCCGTCTCTTTATCTAACCCCTCGTCCTCTCTTTTCCTTCCCCTTACTTTGACTCATTTCCCTTCTTTCCTTGTGTCCTGTAAATCTACCTCCTTTGGTCCATTTCCCTTCCCACCTCCTTCCTTCACCTCTCCCTGTCTTCTCTCCTGTCGCTCCTCAGTCTGTTCCTGCAGTATCGCAATGCAATTCCTCTTGGCACCTCCCCACCTCCCCCCTCCTTCAACTCCTGAAAAGAGAGAGAGAGAGGGAGGGATGAAGAGAGGCAGCAGCAACAGCGGAGGAGGAAAAAAAGGGATTAAAATCAAGAGGTAGAAACAAACGAATGAATGAATGAGGAGCGGGTGGATTCCAGCCTCTTGCTGCTGTTGTGGTTGCTGGGAAACACTGGCAATGCTCCAACCTTCCTCTCCTCCCTCCCTCTGTCTGTCCGTCTGCCTCACTCACCTTCCCTCCCTCCCCCTATTCCATCTCGCTCTCTTCATACGCAGCCCCGCCTCTTCGTTGTGTCGACACACAGCAGCCGTGGAAAAAATCTGTTGATCACCCGACTTGATCCCCTCATTCCCCCCTCTCTCTCTCTCTCACACACACACACACTCACTTCATGAATTGTTCATGAGATGTCAGACACCTCCACTGCTCCCCCCATTACCGGACTTCAAAGACCTTAGCTGTGTGTGTGTGTGTGTGTGTGTGTGTGTGTGTGTGTGTCTGTGGGCTTGTCTTTATATCCTTCTGTGGACAAATTTTGTTTCAGTACCGTTTTTGTGAGGACATTTTGGCTGGTCCACACAACTTTAAAAGACGTTTTGAGGGTCAAGACTGGCTTTTAGTGTCAGGGTTAGAAATAGGTTTTGGTTAGGATAAGGGTTAGGGTAAGAAAGAAACGTGTGTGTGGAAGTGTGCAACCTTCTGAGAACATGAACTGACATGGGGCATCGCACCACCAACAACCTTTAATTGCACACCCTCTACCACTTCCTGTCTGCAGACTTTTGTCCTGCAGGTGTGTTTTTATAAGAAACTGATCGTTGATTTCCTGGTTACATGCTGCAGAGAATTCAATGAGATTTATCTAGAAATTGCTGTTGCTGTTGGACAAAGGCGACTGGAAACTCAGAAAGAAGCAGTGAAGACGTCAGGAGATGCTATCAAGACATCAGCTTTCAGAAACTCGTACAGGTTGAACTGAAGCAGTTTTCACACACGCACCACAACCCTGAACATATCCAGACATCATCGAAAGGAGCTGTGTGAGGACAAATGTCCACATCAGTTTGAGTGGACATTCATCCTGCAACTACTATGGAGACAGTCTCTGTAATGTCTGATTGTGTCGATGTGTGAACAGAGCAGGTCACTGTCTGGAGAATAGACAGAAAGTGAGTGGGCGAGCTGCATTTCTATAGTGAAAGTGGAGGAAAACAAATATGCAAGGGTCATTCACACAGAGACAGAGAAAATCATCTAAGTGGTAGGACGAGACTTTCAGGAAATTGTCTGTTTATGCTGTAAATACAGCAGAGCATCCGGTTGTCCTGCCTCCTTCACGGGAGCTGTGGACGCTTCTCTAAACAAATCCATCAGACAGACTGATTGAGGACAGATCAATGCTGTTTATATCTGCAGAGGTGGAGATGCCCAAAGTACCCTGATCAATCAGTGAGGACCCACATTCAGTCCAGTCCTGATCAGAACCCTAAACCAGACAGCGATCGATAAAAGACAACTAATTCCAGATCAGCTTACGTCTCTGAAACAGCACAATTTTTAAAAATATATTTTATAAGAATAAAGAAAAGGTGTAAAGATAAAGAATTTTTCCGGTGTGTTACACTGAAATCATTTAAAGAATAAAATCTAAGAGAAGTCTAAGCCAGTTTATTCTGTCACCATTAGGACATTTTAGGTCACCGGCCCACATGGACATTTAATAAGCAGTCAGACACGTCCTTGGCGAACCCTCAGAGGAAAAAAATCAGCAGACTTGGAATATAACAAGGTTATTTTTCAGTGACAGGTAGTGGAGAGGTGGACTCAGACGCACTGCAGATATTCTGGGTCAGAACCAAGTCAGTCCAGCTTCAGGCTGGGACAGACATTGAGATTTAAAGTGTCTAAGGAGAAGCATGAGACAGAAATGAACTGGGATTAAAGTTATGTCTTCAAACGGGAAACACCAGGACGTTGGCGACTCATTGTTAGCTCGGACAGCTGTTAGCAGCTCCACCGCTGCACCATCAGGTTTGATGCCAATTATCCTGTCTGCAGGTCTAAACTACACCCCGTTCCCTCCACCGTCCTCATTCTGGCTGTAAGACGAATTCAGTCCTGTGTGTTTGGAATGAAACAGCAGGTTCAACTGCCTGCAGAGGTCCGGGGTCAGAGCAAAGCACCAACATTAAGACGACCGCTTAGTGAGTTAAATTTGCAAATATGAAAATTGGACGGGTTGTTGGGGAAAACAGCTCGACTAGACTCGGTTTGACTAAACCTCAGATCAACAGTAGCCAGCTGCAGACAAGGATGTTGACCAGTTGCAAGTGTTGTGCAGATTTACACTGAACTCGAAGGTGGACGGGCTGCTGAATCCTCTCGGCTCATCCAGACTCGTTTCAGTCTCTCACTGACCTTTTCACGTGTTGTAGCCTGGCGGACAGCTGGCAGCACCTGAACGTCAGACGTACTTAATTTACGTGAGAACTGTGTTTGAGCTGATTTTTATGACTCAGGCTCCATTGTCCCTCCATGAATCTGTCTTTACACTGAGACAGGAAACTATGTGGACTGCAGTGAACGAGAGAAGCAGTGGATGTCTTTACTATTATCCAGGCTTTTATCCGTTAAACGTCCATGTTTGTGTCTCAGCAGGACCCACAAGACTCTATGTGGGTCACATTAGGCCCCTGCTCCTCACGAGTGATGTATTAACAAGGTCCTCTCAGGGTCGAGGGTTTGATTCCCAACAGAGCAGAATCTCCATCTTACCCTCTGACCCATTTCACGTCCTTAAAATAGCTTTTGCTACATTTTAATGGTTTGATGGTTTCAGATTGGCTGTGGTGTAGAGGAGTGGTGGTTTACACACACACCAGCTCAGGAAACTCAGGAAGCTCATATTTGGTGCATTGCTGCAGTTTTGGTCCTCATTCACGCTGCAAAGCCCTGCAGCACATCTGGTTTGGCCCAAGGATTTGGGAGAGAAGTCTTTTACTCGAGGAAATCGATAGAAAAGCTTGGGCCAAAGCCAGAGATCCACTTTTGGGAACTTGATCCTCGTCAGTGGGAAACTGGATTTTCTATTCATCTTATTTTAGGTTTTTACTGTAGCTAAAACTGAACGTGTTCTGCTTCATTAGTCTAGCAGGTCCAGTGTCCTCCCACCTAGGCAAATCTGGACACTGCTGTGATAACGATGTCCCTGAACTTCGACCATCCTGGCGTCTCCATGGAAGGAGATGTTTCATGCTTTGTCCCCTCCTCTAAATTATGAAAGACTTCTTCACTTCCTTTATGTTTCTGCTTTTCCTGGAGCTTGAAGCTGAATGAGGGATGAGCTTGGTTCTGAGGAAGCTTGTCTTTCATGTGCGGAGATGGTCAATATTCAGATATTCATTATTTCACACATTGAGCCGATGGGGTGGGGGGGGGTGGGGGTTCACCACACAGATGATTTAGTTTAATGGCTCAGAGCATCCAACTCCCACTCCAGGAAAGAGCCGTATCTTTAACGCACACTGTGTAATCTCATGTCTCAACACAACACCATGAACAGAAACTCAACATAAAGTGGCTTTACCAAAAAACTGAGCAGAAGAAATGTGACATTATAAAACAGCCGAGTCAAAGTGCTGCCCTCAATCCTACAAAAACGCTGTGGAAAGACCTTAGGCATGGCGGCGACAAAGCTGTTCTGTGGGGAAGAATGGGCTGAAATCCCTGCAAGACAATATGCAGGGCTGATAAGCAGTTAGTGGTAAATTAATATCAAAGCTAATGCTCCAAAAATAGGGTCATTGAAGACATGGGTTCACATACTTTTGCAACACACAAATATTTAGGATCAAATCTTTTTCCACATAAAAATGTTTTCCTGGTCTGGTTTGGAAGAGTTGGGTCATATTTGTGCAGACATATTACATTCTACCTGGGTCAAAAGAACCTCTATAAATGTGTTTTGAAATAAGTCCGATCACGTCGAAGAAAAAAAAGCTAATAAAGTGCTTTTTTTCCTGCCAGGATCCTGATCCCACTGTGGCACGGCACACTGAGCTGCAGTGAGCTGCACTGAGCTGCTGTATGCTATCAGAGGGGATTGTTGGATTCTTTGGACGTGGAAACATGCACGGTGACAAACAGATGGAGGCGTCGCTGGCTGCCACGCCGTAATCAGCCGCGCTCCTCTGCTGGCGTTTTCATATTGCTGTGTTAATGCGGTCATCCCCTGTTGAAGCGCCAACTGTCAACTTCCTCCTGCTTCTTGGCAGGGAGCCTGAAATCGGAGAAATCCCATGTTCCTCTCAGACACAGATTGAGTTTCTGGCATGTCTCCATAATCATCATTTGCTCTTTTTCTTTTGGTTTCAATTCAGTTTCTTCTGCTCCTGCTGCTACACACCGAACGTTATCTGGTTTTTATCTTGCACACAATCATACATGATCCTCTTGAGTATGTAACATAAGTTTGGTGTTGCATCAGGTTTCCATTTATATTCACTGCTGTTTGGAATTTTTGTGGACAGGATCTGAAGGTGCAGCTAGCTGGGTGGAGGAGAAAGTCAGCTTGAAGGACTGTGGGATCACTCGATGTGGTTCCGTTGGCTCCATCTCATCGTGATGTTCAACATGAACTGAGGCGTTTGTGAAACAGTACAATGCTGGAAAATGGAGGATTTCTCATTTCGGGGTGTGAATGAATTTAGGTTTTAGTATCTCAGAGTCTCCAGGTGGGAAATGACTTTAATCCAAAGTTCTTCACAGTGATGCTGATGTGGGGCAGCTGTTGTAAAGCTGTTGCACACTGAATGTTGCCAGTTTAGGTGGTTCAGGTTTTGATCAGGAGCTTTCCTGGTTACATTCCGTGGGCACTTAATTAGGGAGAAGCTGTCCAAGCTTTTCTTGTATTTACTGTAGTTACATTAGTATCAAACTTATAACTACTGTAGGACCCGAAGCTGCTCAGTGTGGTAGTTAACACCTCAACGTAGATTGAAGTACGGCTCCTCCTGTATGAACATGCTGCTCGACACCTTATAAACCTGAGATTTGAGGTTTGTTTCATGATGAACCCACAGTGAACCAAAGAGGTGTGTGTGTGTGTGCAGGGAGCTGCAGGCTAATCAAACCTTCAAACATCTTCAGATGAAAGCAGAGTGACGTTCTGCTCCCTCCTCTCAGCCCTCACCGTCTTCTGCCTTTGAAGCAAAAGCTGGGTAATCGGACCCAGAGCCTCGTCTGAAGGGCTTCAGCTGAGCTCCGATGTTTGAAGAGGACGGAATCTAAAAACGCTTTACCGACAAACAAATGCTGTATTTGACTTTATTTTGACATTTCTCAGCGTGTGTCCGTCCGAGATTTGCATCTTCTCTGTATCAGATAAGGAGCAGCTTGGTTTGATTCGCCCATGAAAATGACAGCGGACTCTCGTCTGCTCAGCTGCCTTCTCTGTCCGGAGCAGTGACTCGGCCAGACCGGGCTCAAACCAAACCGGCTCCCTGGTCACAGTCCAGCCCTGCTGACCCGCACAGGCTGCGCTGCTCTGAACATTCAAACCGGATAAAAGTAGAAGTCACTTCAAATCACTGAACAAAGATGCAGCTCCTAATTTGGGCCCTTTGGTGCAGAAAAAAAACTTATTACATCCACAACTGATGAGGACATCAGTAAATGGATTATACCACATTGACAAGTTTTGTAGATTATCTTTTTGTTATGAGATCCTTCTGAATTTTTCCTCTTAATTAAAAACAATAAAACAGTAAAACAGGTTCTTAAGGCTGTGAAATGAGCAGGTTTCTGCTTTCTGCTCCCAAGTGATCTGATTTCAACTGAGCTGAAGAGGCGAGGCTCCAGAATCAAGGGCATGAATTATTTCACCTCCTTGTTATTAGCAGGTCAACTGTGTTCTTAATCTCATCTTTGGACTTTTTTAACTGAGTCAGATTTTTATTTCCTGTTTAGAAATCATGTCTGTTATCATACTCACTCTGGGCTGGGTTCTGTGTAAGGACCTCAGTGGAAGCTTTGAGCTGTGCTGGGTTCACTGACCTGATGAAGAAGGCGGCTGCGGCGGACGGAGGCTGGCAGGTTTGGGTGGCGATGCTGTGACCTGCTGGTTTCACGACAACAGTTGCAGTCGAACTCTTCGTGGTGACATTTTCTCGGCCTGAAGCTGAACCCTGAGAGACGACAACAGACCAGATCAATGCTGTGCAGGAGCGATGGGGTTAACATGGAAGAAACATTTGTTGTTATGGTTTCAGGTGCATTTCCACATCCTTCTGGATCCACATTCAGACATTGTTCAGGAACCAAGTAGTACTTTGCTACTTAAGTTCATTTTTCACATATCAGCACTTGAAGTAAATTTATTTACAGCTACTTTTTATTGCACTACATTTCTAATCTAAGATGTCTCACACGTTACAATCACATGACTCCACATATTTACCAATTTTTAGTGAAACGTGAATCTCTTCACTAAACTAGGATCAGAGAGAGTCACTTCCTCCTTCGACAGTCGACATATTTTACATATCAAAGTGTAATTCTACACCAAACTAATGGTCTATATTTTCACACATAACGCTGTTGAATTCATGGCCAATTCACTGACAGCGGTGTCAAATTCACTCTGTCCTATCCAAGTCCATCAAACGTCGTCTTCTGAACTCGTACCTGCCGCTGCCTCCCTCTCCTTCACTTGGCAGGACATGTAAAGCAAAGTGAAGCCAGTTATCGTGTGACTGTACTGAGAACTGGGGCAGACCTGGTCCCTGCCGATTCGTATGACTGATGGACTGGATACGTTTTGTCCTCGTCTCCTTCTCAAGGCGACCATCCACTGTGTTCACTTGGATTAAATAAGTTGCAAAGACCAAAATTTACACTTAAGTTTCCGCTCTGTTAAGGGATTTATTTCTGTGGCTCTTTAATTCTGTGTCCTCAAGTCATGTTCAGCTCTCTGGACATTTTCAGAGTCAGATGTGTGCAGATGTGTCTCAGACAAAAAATTAGACTAACTCATCCAAAACTGAAAAGAGAAACTAAGGTGACCATTGTACAGACTGGATGGAGCAGATGTTGTAAGCGTTGTGCAAAGACTCCTTGAGTTGGACTCCATCCTTTGGCCTTGGCCCCTTGCACACAATTGTCCCGTCTCTGGGGAAAAGCTGCGGCAGGAAAGCGTAGCCTCCGCTGGCCGTTCGTTAGCCTGACGCTCCATTAGCTGCAGGAGGAGGAAGCTCTGGTTTTAAGAGGTCATTAACTAATTAGGTCTGGTCATTAGCCTAATCGCTGGTCTTCAAACTTCCCAGTCTGCTCAATCACAACATGGCTGCTCTGAGTCGATTATGCTGCTAAAAACAGCTGTTAACAATTATCCCCAGGAAAGTCCGTATCCCGACTGTATCCATCAAACATCAGGTTAGAAATTCTCTGCATTTGTTGCTTCTGCCTCCGTTATATTTTCTGCCCTTTCTCCTTCTCTGGGCTCAGATCCTCTGCCTGGTTATGTTGGATTATCGCCTTGACAGGAACCCTATTATTCAGCTGTTGGACTGGGATACGCTTGGCCCATTAACAGGATCATATAGCTGCCGACAGGACCAGACCACCACCGGCACCACAGCACAAGCCTGAACCAGACCAATCAAACATAGACAAAGGAGCACGTTTTTTTCAGTGACACTAAAAACAGGTCGGCGCTCATCTGGTTTTGCGTGATCTGATCAACCGTTGTAGAAGATTTTTTTTCTTCTAACCACCCACCACACTTTCTTTTTTAACTGATATTTCTGCTCTCTGATGGATCACTGTTTGGTTCACAGTATGCATCTTGCTCTGCAGTCTGACAGGTCTTTTGGTTTTAGCAACACTTTGTATCAACTCTCCACTTTAATTTGACGACTTGACAACTGAGATATAGACTGCCCAAGATGAATGAACAAAAATGGCTGATTTTACACTTAAAAGACATCTTTATTATTTTGACATCTTGACAAAACTTTTGTTGTGATGAAATCACCTACAGTGCCTTCCAAATGTATTCATACCCCACATTGTCACATTACAACCACAAATGTAAATGTATTTTATTGGGATTTTATGTAATAGGCCACCACTACCACTACCACTACCACTACCACTACCACTACCACTACTCCTCCTCCTCCTCCTCCTCCTATTACTACTCCTCCTCCTCTTCGGGCTTTTCCCATCAGGGGTCGCCACAGCGAATAATCCGTTTCCACCTCACTCTATCCTGGGCATCTTCCTCTCTGACACCAGCTAACCTCATGTCCTCTGTTAGCACGTCCATATATCTCCTCCTTGGTCGTCCTCTCGCCCTCTTGCCTGGCAGCTCCATCTCCAACATCCTTCTACCAATATATTCACTATCCCTCCTCTGCACATGTCCAAACCATCTCAGTCTGGCCTCTCTGACTTTGTTGCTAACACAGGCAACGTGCGCCGTCCCTCTAATGAGCTCGTTCCTTATTCTGTCCAACCTTGTCACTCCTAAGGAGAATCTCAACATCTTCATCTCTGCTGCTTCCATCTCTGCCTCTTGTCTCTTTCTCACTGCTACTGTCTCTAACCCATAGAGCAGAGCTGGTCTCACCACTGTCCTGTAAACCTTTCCTTTGAGTCTAGCTGACACTCTTCTGTCACACAACACTCCTGACACTTTCCTCCACCCACTCCAACCCGCCTGCACTCGCCTCTTCACCTTTTTTCCACACTCCCCATCACACTGAACTGTTGACCCCAAGTACTTAAACTCCTGCACCTTCTTCACCTCAGCCCCCTGTAACCTCACGCTTCTACCTGGCTCCCTCTCGTTTAGACACATGTATTCTGTCTTACTACGACTGACTTTCATGCCTCTTCTTTCCAGAGCAAACCTCCATCTCTCCAGCTGTTCCTCCACCTGCTCTCTACTCTCGCTGCAAATCACAGTGTCATCTGCAAACATCATTGTCCAGGGAGATTTCTGTCTGACCTCATCTGCCAACCTGTCCATCAGCATAGCAAACAAGAAGGGACTCAAAGCCCATCCTTGTGTAGTCCCACCTCCACCTTGAACTCCTCTGTCTGACCTACGGCACATCTCAACTTTTCAGATAAAAGTTTTTAAAAAGCATTCATAATTTTCCTTTCACCTTACAATTATGGGCAAATTTGTCTTGGTCTATCACATACAATCCCACTAACATACATTTTCCATTTGGGGTTGCAACGTGACAAAAAGTTCAACACCTTTTGTAAGGTGGATGCTGGTTCTGACACTGATGTGTGCAGAGTCAGAGGACAGTAAAATAGCTGTGGTTTTTCCTCTGTTGATGAGGAATAATGAGCTGGGTAATGAAGATGTGGCTTCCTGCAGTGGTTAGAGAGTTCACAGACTGAACGAGGAGTCATCCCCTAATTAACAGCTGCTCCACCAAAACCCATGTGCCAGCGGAGCCTTGACTCACAGCAAGGACAGGAAATGATCTCATTTAATATCTGAATCTGATTCACCTGAAAGCTGAGTCACAATTATTGCTCTTCTGGAAAGTGAGAATGTTTCCTGATCTTCGAAAAGTGTGTTTTCAGCTCAGTGATAAGTCACTTACATGAAATCTTCATTTCCAAATAACTGTCAAGCTTCACAAGGGGGGGGGGTCTACGTATAATGATGTCACAGTGTTGAGGACGTAGGAAGCAGTCGGGGGGGCAGAACCACAGACAGATCTGTGCTGAGCTTCATGAATTATGCAGCCTGCTGCTGGAGGTCAGGAGGGTCACATCAGTGTGAAGGATGGTTCTATCTGCAGCACTGTCGTCCACCCACAGGAAACGTCCAGCTCGCATCGCCTTCCTGTTTGACATTTTCATTGTTTGTTGTGGTAACCTGCATTTTTACTCATGTCTTACTTTGCCTTGAGTAAAGTCTGAGCGCAGCAGAATTCAGGGTCTGCACGACTCTGGTTTACAGGGAACTGAGCTGAGCTGGACATGATGTAGAAAATGGCCGACGTTAATGTTCATAGAGAAAACAACCAGACTAACCCTGAAGTTCTAAGTCCCCCCTGCTGCTTACCTTGGGTAGCTGGTGTTCAGGTCTGCAGCAGGACACCCTCCACACTCCTTCCAGGTAGTGCTGTGCGTTCATGGGGAGGGGGGTGACTGTGGCCAAACCTTTGACTCCGCCCCCGCCCAGGTAGGTGCTCTGAACTCCACCCCATCCCCAGAGAGTCCCACCCCCCTGCTGCTTCTTCTCGGATGACCATTTGTGCTGCTTTTCCCGCCTCTCCCTCCCACCCAGCTGGTCTCCGATGCAGAGGGGGTGATGGCGTTGGTGGGGGGGATACTAGGAGTCGCGGGGCGAGGAGTCATCTCCCTGCTGAAGCCCAGAGCCCGACGGAGAGCGAGACGTCTCAGCAGCTGGAAGGAGGCGCCGCAGATGTCACAGCAAGTGTCGATAGAAGCATGGAGGCCACGGCAAGGAAGCTGGAGGCGCTGGAGCTTATCGAAGAGGAAGCAGGCGTAGGCCGGGTCCTGAGGGGGGTTAAGAAAGACAACACAGTCAGATTAGAGTTTTCAGAGGTTAGAGGAGGAATTTATTATTATAATTATGATGACAAATCTATTATTTAAGTTATCTGTGTTGGTAAGTTAGACGATGTGGTAAGGCAAGTCATCCATGGCCCACAGGGTCAGTGGCTCAATCCCCAGTCCCTGCTTGCTACATGTCGAAGTGTCCTTGGGCAAGACACTGAACCCCCAGTTGCTCCCAGTGGTGATGAGCTGCCATCACCACTGTGTATGTATGAACAAAATTACTCTGTTAGTCGCTTTGGATAAAAGTGTCTGCTAAATGAAAATGTAAATCATCAGACTCGTCACTACAGATGTGACATTATGACTGTTTCAGTCTCTGTCCTTCATCCTGTACGTCTCTACTAAAGCCACATGGACACACTAATGTGAAGACGACTTCAAACAAACTGGTTAGGATAAGTTAGGACCTGTTTAATGTAGAGGACGTCTGAAAACAACACGATTTTTCATTTTTAATGAGACAAACAAACTGATTCATTTCTCAGCCACGGAAACCAATGCTCAGTCCCATAAAACAAACCAGTCCTCTGACTTTTTTCAGCCAGCACGGAGTAAAGAAACCAGTGTGTGTGTGTGTGTGTGTGTGTGTGTGTGTGTGTGTGTGTGTGTGTGTGTGATTGTGTGTGTGATTTTGAGTGTGAATGGGTAGATAAACAGCGTAAATCGCTTCAAGTACCAACAGGTAGAAAAGAGCCGTATAAGTGCAGACCATTTACCATTCCTCTCTGCTTAAAAAGAGCCAATCTGTGGCAAAGCCTGCTTTTCTTCAGCGTTAAACTTGTAGAAACACAAACAGACTGTTTCTCTGAGCCTTTATGATCCAGCAGCTGCTAGGAGTGAACCTCATTCAGCCTCGACCACAAAGACTCTGCTACCATCTGATCTTCAGCCTGTCCGGCAACCAGCTGCTCAGCTTGTAAAAATCCTCCACACACAAGTGTAGGGCGGCAGCAGCAGCAGCAGGATGTTAAACCTGTCACTGTGTGCAGATTTACAGTGGGCTGTCGGGACGTGACCCGCCGTCAACACGAGTCACTGATCCTCAATGGAGGTCGGATAACTTCACAGTCAGACGCCTACAGCTGAGCAGGAAACCGCAGATCTGCATGAGCCTGAAGATACGTGTAGAGGTGTAACACAAACAAGCACCTGCACACGATCGTCCCTGTGTTTATTCCTCCCGGCTCTGTGAAAGTCATTGAGTGTAAAGACACAGCTGGAGTTTTACTGCACAGCCTCAGTTTCCACATGAAGCCACAAGCTGCTAACAGGCAAATCACATTTACTGCTTCTTTGTTTGACCTCTGACCCCTGTCTTGCAGAGCAGCTGCACAGAGAAGGAATTCATGCCGACATTACAGAAGCGTGAGAAATCCTGCAAACTGTTGATTGTTAATCAAAGCGATCAAACTTATTTCGTGCTCTGACTGAGTGAGTTGAAGTTCAGTAACGTCTGAAACATTCGCAGCAGAACTTTGATCCAAACCATCATCACCCAAGGAGACCCGACTGCTCCATCAGGTCCTTTTTGTGCGTCACCTGAAAAACATTTGATCTAGTCCAGCTCTTTCAGTTTTACATGTTAAAGACTTCAAGTTAAAAGACGTCAAGCACAAAGACTCACAAAAAACTTCATGATACTTTAGTCACTTTCTGGATCCAGAGGAAACCAGGATCAAAAACCCAGCTCAGATTTACTAATTCAGTTTTTGACTTAATTCTCAATAAGAACTTGGTAATGTGGCTCCTGTTTGTTTCAGTCATGTCAATAAAACATGATTACTTCTCCATTGGCGAAAATGAAAACTCCTTTGTGATTCCTTGTGCACGTTGTTTCAGTCGGGACCTTTACAGTTACACTCCTTTATTTTACAGCCTCACATTTAGTCTAGTACATGTTCACGTCTAAATCACACACCTGAAGACAAACACACCTGTCACCTTCAAACTAAAGTTACAGTTAATTTAAAGCACGTACATGAAGGACCTCAGTTGCATGTGCTCTGTGTGCTACTCCAGCCTGCAGACAGTGCTGCCAACAACAGGAAATTCACGGCAGATTTCTGTTGTTGTGACACAAAGCACAGAAACTGGTGGTTTAAAAGTAACAGATTATATATTTGAAAATGGAACTAAACATCTGAGTACTTAAACTGCGGACTCAACATGGGAGATCACTCGTTACATCAAAAAGTATTAACATATGAATAGTTTTAACCCTTGATGTGAAAATGGATAAAAACACAAACGATAAAGGGAGAAACTAACCTGCACAGCCCCTGGTTTTAGGATGTGACCACTTTCTATTGCAGTTCAGTCCTGATGCTGCCACAACACTGAACCACCTGACTCCGGACCAGCAGTCAGCTGCTCTGTCTGTGGACGTCAGGATGGTAAATCTCTGACTATTCACCGTGCTGATGGGAGAGGGGGCAGCTGCTGTGTCATGATTTTGAGGTCGACTCAAGCCAACTCTGGAAACAACTCCAAAACCAACTGCAGAGTTCCAGGATCCATCCTCAGCTGTCTCTTCACATCAAACACCTGCAGCTACTGAACCAAACTTTGTCCTCTTGTTAAACTCTATTTGTCCATGTAGGGTTTAATATTACAATATCCCAACTTTACTGATCTATTTGATCAAATCCATGAGTTTATGTTGCATCTTTAGTGCCACTGATAAAGTTGCTGTTGTCTACGGTGGCCTGGAAAGCTCAACTTCATCATTGTGACAACACAGGTGCAGCATTTTTTTTCAGTTCATGGTAAAAAAATAAGATTCTGTTTTCATCTCAGGACAATTAGAATCTGACCTTCTCTCACGTAAGAACAGACAGATCCTGCAGACAAACACCAAGTTCAGAGTCAGGTGTGACAACAATGGTGTTGCTACTACAGCTAGTGAATACCTCCAGCTTAGCCCAATCCAGAGTGTGGAAAATGTAAAACAGCTGTTGACGTAAAGCTTGTGTTAACCTGCCACATGAAAACAATAAAAAACCAAAGAACCAAAGAGTGTGAGGAACAACTCTAACCCCTCAGGTGTTTCTGGACTTTGTCTTTTTAGGAAGTTCAGGATCATTGACAGTCTGACAGAAACTCTAAGGAAAAAGAGTTGGTGATGAAGAGTCCTCCAGCCTCATTGCTGTCTGAATTAACTCATTAACACCCTTCAGGTCTTATCCAGGATCACTCAATGAGAAGGAGACAAGGACATTCAGAAGCTGGCTTCATCGTGGCTAATTAATACAATAAAAATACTCATATCTGATCACCCAGAGCTTGAGGACTCAATTTCCTTTGCATCAATGAAACTGCAAAATAACCAAATGTCCAATGTTTATTTGGGACCTGAACCCAGGAAATCACGTTGTCGTTTATTGTTAAAAACTGAAGTCAGTCTCCTGCTCTGGTCATCAGTATCCAGGTATTGATCCAACCACATTGTCTAATCTGAGAAACTGATCAACATTGTAAAGACACCTTAAGAATTTAGTAAGTGGGTAGACGCTTGGACACTGCAAAAAGAGGAGAACTTTCCCTAAACAAAGTCTAAAAACCACCTGTCTACGGCATCAGCAAATACAAGAAAAGTGTGACCCAAACAAGCCGGATTTCAAGTTCTATCCAGCTATCACATCTGCAGGGGAAACATGAGGCCACACCCACCAGCAGTTAGCTTAGCTAAGCTGAAAGACTGCAGCTGGTACGTTCTTTGGCGAGCGTCGAAGATACTGAGAAGCCTCATTGCAGCGAGAGCTTGGAGACGGGTGAGAGGTTTCCAGAAGAAACTGAGCAGCACATGTAATAACTTACATATAGCACAACCTGTTGTCTCTCAGTTTCCCTGTTTCCAGTGTTGATGCTAAGCTAAGCTAAGCTATTAGCTGTAGCTTCATTTCCAATGTACGTAGACAGGACCCTCTTTCTGCTTTTTTTACAATAATACATCACAGCCTGGAATTATTATCTTTCTAAACTCAGTTTGTTCAATCAGCTCAGAGCGTGAAAACACCTGGTCTGGTTTTTGTTCCATGTGCTTACCTGAGCCCTCATCTGCTCCAGACCCAAGAACAGCCAAACCGCACTGTCTCCATCCACGCACGTTTTATACAAGTCCACCTGCTGGACTGTACCAAGTAAGAAGTAGGTGAAGGGGGTGGCATGAGCCCTAAGATGGGATCACTTTCTTCTTCTTCTGCTCTGGAGTTCTGGGGCAGCTGGACGCCTTGAAGCAGCATCACTGCCCCCAACTGGTTTTATTGTCCCCAACATTTGCTCTTGATGACACTGCTGTTTGACAAACGTCCGTGGACAGTGGACTGGGGCTAACATGGACAAAAAGACTGTCCACACAATTAGCTGAACTGGACTGAAAATTTTGATCCAATTAACCCGGTTTTTCACAGATTCACGCTGCTTTAATTTCAGTTTCTGTTGCTGTTGCTGCAGACTAACGTGCTGACTTGTGTTTGTCTTTATTATGAACTGAGGGACATGAGGATATTTGTCTTTCGGCTCCTCTGGGTTTTGTTCTTACAAACTCTGACGTGCACCGAAGCCGTAAGAAACATCTCACTCTGCTGAAATGATTTTCATTCTGCTGAAAGAGAAAATTAATTTTTTCTCTCGACACTCGCATTAATCAACACACTAATCCCCCTCCTTGGATATGAGAGTGTTTTCAGCACTAATTGTTCTTTGTGGTGCTGAAGGTAAGAGCTGAACTTGCTGCCTCACCTCCCTCAGCTCTAATTATCTCATTAATCACAGGCTGCTGGGAAAACGTCTCTTGCAGGCGTTTATGTTGTTGGACGAGGAGGACCTGCAGGCAGCAGAACTGAGGACATGATGCTGCCTTTCATCTGTCTGAACATGTGTTTTTAAAGCGGAGACAGTGACTAATGGAAACATCAGGGTCAGTTCTAAACGCTTCACACTGGGCTTTCAGAATATTATTACCAGCTGGCATCAGTACGTACTGTAGCTCACAGCTGTGGACAGACAAAAGACTGGACTCACACATTGAAAAAGCACTTGGCCTTTAGTCAACAAACAAATCAGTGGTCACTGAATAGGTCTATGGTTATTGGCCTTTTGCTTCATCTTTAAGAAACAAATCTACAGACTAGAAGCGGAGAATCCATCCATCTTCTTCCTAGTCTGAGGTTAAGTTCAGACTCTCCTGAAAGTTGGACGCCTTTACACCAGCAGCAGCAGCTTTAAACGCAACAATCAGCTGAGAGGAAAGCTGCCTGTTATCTCAAGTGAACAGCGTCCACACGTTTCCTCTCGAAATGCCAGCACTTTAATCTGTGAGGCATCGCTGAGCTCGTCCAAATGTGAGACGCACAAAGACAGAGGACAACAAACAGCTCGAGTGTCAACCCACCTGGAGGAGGAGGTGTGACTGTTTTATTAACAATTGAATCATTTCCTCGAAAACGATCCAGAATTGTTGCTCAATTAAGTGGCAGCTTCCTGCTGTCAAGAGCCTTTACTCCCTCCTGATAGTCAGAGGGACGGAATTAAAACGTAAACCCAGCAGCAGGAAACACGGTGGTTTCAAAGGCGAACTACAGTGACTGATTTACTGCATCCTCCTGGACTCCTGCTGAAGATCAAATGACTCCCTCTGTCTGAGGATAGATGAAGCTCCCCGTCCTCAGAGAGAAGTCCCAGATCTGTAAGAGACAACAAATGTGGTCCAGCCTGAGCTGCTTTGTGCAGCAGAGACCGATGAAGCCTCGCTGACCGCAGAACCTGCTGATGCAACACAAACATCCAGCTAGTGGATCAGCTAGTCACCGTGCTCCCGTGTTTGCACGTGTTTAGATCTAGGTCTGTGGCTGAAGGAGGACATCCATAGGTAACCGGCTGGTTCAAACCTGTGCAGACCTGCAGACGTTAATCTGCTTCGACACAGTTACTGTGATTCATAAAAGGATGTTGTTGCGTGAAGATGATTGTTCACACACTGTGTGACTCCTACAGGATCAGACTCATCCAGCCCCGTGTAATCCTCAGTGTGACTCCACCTCTGCGCTGTATCGGAACGTTGTCACTTTTCATTTCTCTGCTTTTTGTTATGAACTCAGTCGTGCGTCACATTCTCTGATTAACTAGCAGCTTCTTCTAATTAACAACACGAGGACTGGAGGTCGTCCCAGTGTCTGTGTGTGTGTGACTGACTCTTTTTCTTCTAATCTATTTATGAGCCGGTTTTGTACAGAGTGTGTGAGCAGTGACGCTGTGTGTTCAGACTTAAAACCTCTCTGTGTTGCAAATTAGTTAGTACATATTACTTTGAATTTGTTCAAACTTGACGTCTTGAGCAGTGACAGCATCAGTGATGGATGAGCTGAAGCTTTGTGAGGCTCAGTTTAAATGGTGAAAACCTGAGGGTGTGATAAAGCAGAATCAAAGTCGTCTCAATGCTCAGTAACGTTTTGTTAAAACCACAACCGTGGCCAAAGAAGAAGCAACACCTCTCTGACACTGATTCTGACGCTTCCTGGCCGTGTGATTTGTGCCATTTTAACATCTCACAGCCGAACGTGGGGAAGTTTGTGTTGAGCCTCAGGATCACTGGAAAGAGATGCAAAGACAAGAAATGATAGAATCTAGAGGGCTCCTCTGACTTTTCATCTTCAGCTCTTCTGAACACGTCATGTGGGATGAAGAAACCAGAGACCAGCAGGATTCAGGAGAGGCCAGTTCTGCTGCTGTTTGTATCTGCACGTCTGTCCCCTTTTGCATCATGAATACTGAGCACTGGTGTTTGCGATGTGTTCAGGTGCCACTTTGTGGCCCAGACGTGAGGTGAGGCCTGAGCCTCGTTTTTCTCCTTCAGCTGTATCTCATACAAAAGCAGCAGCTCTGTCACTAGTAAAACTGAACTTTGAGATTTGGACTTGAAGGACATGAAACCTGATCTGTTGCCATCAGACATAGACCTGTTCTCCTCCCACCCCTGCAGCATCTTTCCTTCTTCGCTTTGCTCCATCACCTTCAACATGGCTGACAAGCAGCTGAGGAGAGCAGTGACAACACAGAGCTGCACACAGTCCACCAGAGTCTAATGAGATAAGAACTGCTCTAATGCTCGAGTTTGACTGAAGTTCAATGTGCATAAATATAAAAAATGTGCGTCAGTGATTTCAGTACAAGCTGTAACCACAAAACATGCCCGTCTCTTGCTTGTTTGTAATGCAGAAAACTGGCTGTTATGACTGTGAGGTTTGTGCGTTTGTCAAATCACATTTTTACCCAGAGGAAGGAAAACTCTTGTGTGTGTGTGTGTGTGTGTGTGTTCTCTCTGGAGATTCTGCCTCGCCTTCGATTCATTTCAGCCTCCTTGTCCAGTGACCTCCACCTGCTCCTCTTCCTCTTTTCAGCTTTTCTTCCTCCTCCTCCTCCTGCAGCTCCTCCTTTTTTTTACCCATGCACCATTTCCTTCTGCTTCATCTCCTCTCTGCATCTCTTTAGGCCGTTTCCTTTACAGAGAAAATTAAACTCAAACTACTGTAAAAGGAAAAAACGCTGAAAAATTGGAGCTGCATTCTGACCTCAGGTCTGTGGAGGTTTTTCAAACCTTTTATTCTTTCAATTGATTTGCTCTCAGGCTGTTTTTAGCAGCGAGGCTGGGGCCGGTTGGGGCCCTGGGGACAGATTCGCTGCTGGGAGGAGCCTCAGAGGATGCTGACACTGCTCAGATAACACACTGAGTGAGTCTAACCTGCAGCCACTGGGCATCACTTCAAACCTGCAGGATGCAGAACCACAGCGGCTCAAATCGTGAAAGTAAAATAAAAAGGATTGCTTGAATGCTTCACACACATCTGTATTATTTTATCGTGACAATAACCTCTTCGTCCTTCACATTTCATTACACTGGATTTGTCATGTGATCAGCTGTGACAGAGAAGAAGGTCCAGTCCCCAGGATGACTGCCTTCATTTAAAGAATCTGCTGAAACTTTAAAAAACAGGTCAACAGTTTCTCCATTACAGCCATCTGAAATAACCCGGATAATAAGGGACTGCAGGTCAACACTCAGTTTGTGCTGAGTGTTGACCTGCAGTCAACTTAGATCAGTGTCTCCTCTGGACCTTCACTCTGCTGATGTTAATATCCTGCAGTGTAACCTGGACATTATCTCTTCATCAGTTTCCAGTAAATCACTTTCCATTAAACTGTCACTCCACAGAAGAAATCAGCAGGGGGACAGATTTACTGAAATTTCAGCTGCAGATCAAAGAACAAAGCTGCAAAGTTCACAGCTTCAAACAAAGTCCTGCAGCTGAAACAACCACTAGTTTGTTCCTGAGCTAGATTGGAAACTTAGTGGTTGTTGGGGTGGGGGTGTCAGTGGTGTGTGAGCGGATTTGTGTCGTTTCGGGTCTGTGTTCATACCCTGACCCATGGGAACTGCTGTGTCCAAATATCACTTTTTATCTGCTCTTGGTCTGAAACGGTGCCCGAACACTTGGATCCATTCACAACCTCTCAGCTGTTCAACCCCTCACCTGACCCAATCAGACTTTGTACCTCTGGTCCTGGATCAGAGTCCTGGCAGTTCCACAGACCCGCTGAGGCCTGTCTCTAAATATACAGCACAGAGACTGTTCGCTTTGTGTCCTGTTTCTCATGCAGAGAGGATAGTTTGATGCTGAGCTGCTCTGTCAGGCTTTTCTATCGAAGCGTGGCTTCGGTCTCTGCTGGACCGAGAGGGCTTCACTGCCTCTGTCTGGAATTTGTTTGATGATCGGACTTTGTCTCTCGCCCACTTTATCCGACTGCACGTACAACCTCTCTCTCCATCGGAGTGACACTGCTTCACTAACACGTTGATGGTGGTTGGAGTCCTGGTTGGCTGCAGAGTGTTTCATAGTTTGTGTAAGACGAGGAAAACGTGACCATTAGATGTTACACATTTTAACCAGCCTTATTTCTTAGATTGGACAGACATTTTACTCAGTGTAGCTCAGTTGGTAAGGGAAGTTGTCCATGGACCACAGGGTCAGTGGTTCGATCCCCAGTCCCTGCTTGCTACATGTCGAAGTGTCCTTGGGCAAGACACTGAACCCCCAGTTGCTCCCAGTGGTGATGAGCACCCTGCGTGGCAGCCATCACCACTGTGCATGTACCAAATTACTCTGCAAGTCGCTTTGGATAAGAGTGTCTAAATGTAAATGTCAAAGATACATTTCTGCTAACCATTAGCTGAACCAAATTTAGCTATGACGTTAGCATTAGGTAAATTAATTTACTTGGATACTGTTTGTTCTGCTCCTGCCTTGTATTTATTTCTTTTAATTTAGATTTTGTGTTTTAATTTAAACTGTTTAATTTTTTTCTCAGTCTCTCTACTTTTTAGCACCTACTAAAAACTTGAAATCACTATTTTACATGTGAATATGTTTATGAAATGTTAAATATTTTAGCACAAACCAAACTGAAGGACTGTTAAACTGAGATAAGGCTACCCTACGGAACCACTGAGGACCACCAACAGCAGTTTGGACTGTGCAGAGACATTTGTCCTATGAACCTTCTCAGTGGTTTAACCTCAAATTAGGAACCTGCAGTGTCCTACAGGTGGAGGCACCAACCATTAACCATGTCATTAGCCTCAGCTCCCCACAAAATCAACCATCTCTCAACCATCAACCATTTGCAGTGCGTCATTTCTGACCTTCAGGGCCGTGATGTCGGTCAGAGCAGCAGCTTGTCTGTTCAGCTGTGACGCCATGATGTGGCAGCGCTGACACAATCTCTGCAGCTCCTCCTCTGCCTTCTCTGGCTTCCCGTAGCGGCTCAGTTCGCCGGTTGAGAGCGAGCCTTCGGGGTTCGGGCGTGACTCGCAGTTCCTCCTCGACTCCTCGTCATCTTCCCCAACAGAACGAAGACGCTTCCTGCGGCACGTGGAGCCCAGGGGCAGATGAGTGTCCCCCTCCACCACCTGGAACACAGGAAGACAAACGTTTTACGTGCACTGAAACAGAAAATGATGGGAATCCAATAAATGATCACGTTAAAGTGGCCCACAGCAAATTCTACAGACAGTTGACCAGTTGTTCTCATTCAGGGAACACAACCGCACACGAGTCTTTACTGTCAAAACATGTCTAGTTAATTATGCTTACAACAGTTTTTTTGTGAAACAAAGATGGTGAATATTGTTCAGAGCTAGTCTGTAGCATTAATCTAAATACTCCATTTCTCTCCAGTGCGTTCATGTTACCATTGTTCTTTGCTTATTTCTAATGAAGGTTCCAAGACTGTAGTTTCAGTGTTCCCAACCGAGCTGCAGCCCTCCCGTCTGCTGCGCTCAGCCAGCGAACGACGTCTGCTGGTCCCAGCACCACACAGAACACACCAAGGAAACTCTTTAGCTCAGTGATCCCACGATGGTGGAACGAGCTGCCAAACTCTGCACGCTCAGCGACCTCACTCCCAGCATTTAAAGAACTGCTGCAAACAGAACTCTTCTGCATCTTCCTCTGGACTTAGTTTAAAAAAAAAACCTTTTCTGCTCTTTCCCGTACTTGTATCTTACGAAACAGAAGCGTTTGACTTTTTGCTGCCTTGTACCTCACTTGGATAAAAGTGTCTGACAAACGACTAAATGTAAACGTAGATACTCACAGTGTATCTCCTGTAGTCCGGTCTGTGCCCCCGAGCTGTGATCCAGTGCTGAGAATACATCTCTGCTAAGAAACAGATTCTTTAATAAACTCTCTTTGATAAACTGACGCTCACTGAGCTTCTGTGTTGGCTGTGATCAAAGCGCTGAGTGTGTGTGAGGAAAACAGCGTCGATGAAGCGGGAAGAGATCAAACCCATTGCTCTGACACCGACTTACATAACTGCTGTGTTACTGTACAAACTACTGCGCCTCTGTCACATTCTCACATGGAGCTGAGCTTGACAATATTATTTTTCCATTTAAAATGTTTTTAGGACTAGCTAAAAAACTAAATCTGTAACCTTGATTGATCTGATTAAAATAAATGGTTTGTTTTGTAGATCTCAGCAAATGTAGTGTGAGGCTGCAACACAATCAGAAAAAAATTCTTAGTCTGTTTGTGAACTGAGGATATTATTTGTTACATTTCACAGGTGGAATATTTGTTCTTGCTTCACAACAGTCACCATTGTCTGATGGAGAGTGGATGTGACAATAATGGTTTTGCATTTGATAGTTATGGACCAGAAATAGTGAAACACCTGAAGGACAGTGAAGAGAGGTTTTATTTAATAAAGCAGACACAACAAAGTAAACTATCACTCTGAAAGGGGAGGAGAGACTCAACTGAGCTAGAGAACAATGAAGTAAAACGAAGTGTAAACTGTCAGGGTAACTTGTAGGAAACAATAGAAACCAAGGCAGAGAAATGAACAATTAATCTAAGAATTAAGCTGATGAACTAAAGACATACATACACAGGAGTGAGAGGAAACAGGAGGATAACGGACAAGGCAAAACTATAAGAGGAGGCAAGTGAAAAGAGATCCTAAACTAAACCTACACACACCAAAAAAGTGAGAATAAGTGAACTAAGGAGGGTGAACATGAAGTAAACTAGGGAAACAAAACAGACAGAAAGTAGAAAAAACTATGCTAAATAAAAAAACTAAATCACAGTCCAATAAACTGACTCACCACAAACACAAAACGTCTAGGAAACAGGGCAAGGAAGATCACTGCGAGACCAACAGGGCGCTATCAAGCAGTGTGAATGTGACAAGGACCTGGCAACAAGCGTCTGTAGCTGAGGGCTAATGTAGGCAGGGGCACAGGTGCAGACAATCAGGGTTAATCGGGTGAGTAAGGGGAGGGGCGGGACTAGAGACAGGAAGCAAAACTCAAGGACTACAAAACAAAAGCCGCGAAAAAGGAAGTGGGGCTGGGGGAGACTGAGGGACAACAAAGGACAGAGACCGAGGAGGAGAGGAGGACACAAAGGAGGAGACAGAGGAGCAGAGCTGGAGAGAGACAGTGCAGGTCCAGGAATGGGTGGTATGTAGAGCGTATGGGGATAAATAGGTCCAAAGAGGGGCAAAGAGTGAAGACTGGAAGGTCCAGGATGAGGTTTATGAGAGAGGAGACAGGTGTGGACCGTGGCAGGACAGTCAAACACACCATCTCTGTCTCTACGCAGCTGCTGTGGCACGCGTAGGTCTGGTATCGTCCTGCTGAAATGTCCACTCACCTCCCAGGATGAGAAGTTGCTTTGACTGCAGCACATGTCTGAAATCACAGCGAATCACATGTTTACAAGGGTTTCATATGCGGGCACTGAAGCCCCCGAACATCACAGGTGCTTCGGCGCAGATAACCTGGAAACAAACAGGGACGTGGTCCATGTGATATCAGCTGGGATTGGAGAAGAGAACTGCTGTATGACCTTCTCCTTAATAATAGAGTTTCAGAGGTTGAATTTTGGATGCAGCAGTTCAAAGTATAAAAGAGTCAGCAGTGTATTGAGTCAGTGAATCTTTTTTATTTTAACTTGTAAAGCACCAATTCACACAAAAAAAGACACATTTATAGAGAAAACCCAACAAATCTCCCATGAACCACAATGAGGTGGGAGGAAAAAGTCCCTGAGGGTGGGTGACTGGAAAGTGGAGAGAGAAAAGAGAAGAGCAACAACTTCAAAACTGAAGATAACATAAGATATATGTTATCTGTTGTCCTAAACCAACTTGTCATCCCACACTCAGAGCTGTGCTAAAACCTCAGCTCGTTGGATTTCAGCACCATCCAGTGTTCACACAGTGGAACTCCTCCCTTCTGCCGCAGGTTCAACTGGTTTGGACGTCACTCTGTTGTTTCCTCAGATACCTGAAGTTACAAGGATGTGTCTCCGTCCTCGGAGCAAATGCTTACAGACTCCACGACTGACAAGGAACAACGAGCAGCTTCTTCTGTCCAGATGCTTCCTGTCTACGTGAAGGTGGAAAGTGTCCGTGTGTTGACCTGAAGTGAGTGGAGCAGGTGAGAAATCAGCACGCGATGGCGACCACGCTATGTTGTGTCACTGCTTAACGGCAGCACAATGACCTTTGGTTGGTTTGATTTATGTTGACAATAAATGGACGTTTTCAGGTGTCAACGTCTGTATGAGGTAAAGGACAAGGATTTTTACCATTTATTTGCTTCTAACTGGGTGAAAGAAACAGCAGCTTAAAACTCGCAGGAAGTTCAAGAACTGGTTGAACAGCTTGGACCAGTCTCTGCCGTCTCATAACATAGAGACAAATTTGGACTTGGTTAAATTCTCTTAGCATAGTTCATGTCTCAACTGTCCCTCGTGCCACATCCATTGGAGAGGAAGCAGGCAGTCTTGTAGTGTGAGGCTGGGTGACGGCTTATTTCATTGATTTCATTTGGGATTTAAACAAAAGTTTTACAGAAACAAAAACCCTTTGGAAAGTCTAAGTTTGGGAAAACACTCAAAAATGTTTTGTTTGTGAGGGTGCATCACAAACTCTGATCAAATTCTTCTCATGGCCTCAGCAAAAAGTCTTTCAGTTCTTAATATGCATGTTGTGAGGAGGACGGAGACCTGATATGTCCTGTGAGGTCCGTCTACTGACAGAGCTCGGCTCTCCCAGCAGGTTTGCATGATGGATCAGCATGAGGACAGAGAGGAGGGGGCCTCCCCTCTAAACACAACCCTGTGTGGGGACCAGAGGTAAGATGTCCATGACTGTGTTCCATGTCAGAGCTTCAACAATTAGAATTCTGAGCATCAACAATTACAACTCTGTGGGTTTGTGTACAGAAGAGCTCACACTACTGGGCCCAAACCTGGACCTGGACCCAGCATCTGGAACAGAGCGTCTATGGAGACGCCTCTTGTTTTTAAAGTAGAACCTAAAGCACAGTAGGTCCACATAATATAACTAATCACTTCAGACTCATGCAGCCTCGTCTTTGTAATCATGTTTTTTGACCTGTGGAATTTGGTCATATGTTTCTGTCAGAATCCAGCAGCAGGGACCAACCTGTGTGTCTATGCACACTGACTGGTCCAAGGAGAACCCCATTGCTTTTAAGACAGATGATTCCTCGGACACAGAGTGAGTCCACACCCAGACTGTGTTAATGCTAACACACAGATAATTACAGGTGTAACAGTTCCCAGTTTACCAACATCAACAGTGTGTCAATGTGCTGAATTGGCTGATTATGACTGAGAAAGTTTGATTCTGTATTGGACTAATAAAAATGTTGACTTGATGCTGGTGCTAGATGATGAATCAGAGGATTAACAGAGGTACAGATTTCACAGCCAATCACCATTTCATTAAAGCCATCCACACTGTTGACGTGGTTAAAATAAAAGGCAAGTACAATGGACCACGCAGTGACGGAACCTAACCTTACCTCTACAACAAATTCCAAAAAATACCCAGAGCCAACGCAAAAGGAAATGATCAGAACAAATTTTGATCTATTTGTTGTAACCCTTTATGGGAAGCCATCATAAGTACAGAGTCCAAACTGGAAAAGATTTCCTATGAAGTGACTGCAAACACAAACATGTTTTTTGTAGGAGCATATTTGTACATTAGTTATGTAGGAGTATCATTTTAGGAATCGCGGTTGACTGTCCACAGCTGTCCTCCTTAAGTAAGCAGCTACGAACTTTCAGCAGCAGAGTAAGTTCAGAAGGGGCAGTTGTCCCTCAGCAGGACCATATTAAAACACAATGCTTTAACAAACTGCTGTCCGTAAATGTGTTGGCAGTGTTTACACGGAAAACTCAGAGGGACCAAGTGGTCAGTCTGCACCTCAGGATCAAACTGATCTGGACTCAGTCTTTACAGTGAGTAGTAAGCAGTATAAATATGGTTTTGGTTTTAATATTGTCTGTACTGTTTGTTCACACAGAACTGAAGCTCCACATTGATTGATTGAAGTTTTAATTCAAAGTGAACTTTAAATGTTTCTCTGTTTTAGCTCCTTAAAGACAACGTTTTCACTTTTGTGAAGAAAGAGCTTCAAAGGTTCCAGAAAGTTCTGTGTCCAGGTTACCTAGAATCCTTAGAGAGTCAGGGAGAAGGTGGGGAGGTGTTGACAGAGAAGGATGAAGAACAGCAGAGGAGCTGCACAAACGCATTTCTTAAAATCACCGTGAGCATCCTGAGGAGAATGAAGCAGGAGGAGCTGGCTGAACGTCTGCAAAGCAGTAAGAAGAGTTTACAATTTGGTTTACATTTCAAACCATGTCCATATATTAGCTGTCATAGTAAATCATTAGCTAAGTATTGATTAGAGTTTCCATTATCAGGACTTTTAACTTCTTGTTCATTCAGGAACTTGTGCTCCAGCATGCCAAGGTAAACTCAAATCTAAGCTAAAGAAGAAGTTCCAGTGTGTTTATGAGGGGGTCGCTAAAGCAGGAAACCCCACGCTTCTGAACCAGATCTACACAGACCTCTACATCACAGAAGGAGGGACTGGAGAGGTCAATGATGAACATGAGGTCAGACGGATTGAAAAAGGATACAGAAAACCAAACAGACCAGAAACAACAATCAGACATGAAGACATCTTTAAAGCTCAACCTGGAAGAGAGAATCCAATAAGAACAGTGATGACAAAGGAGTGGCTGGCATTGGGAAAACAGTCCTAACACACAAGTTCACTCTGGACTGGGCTGAAGACAAAGCCAACCAGGACATACAGTTCACATTTCCACTGACTTTCAGAGAGCTGAATGTGCTGAAAGAGAAAAAGTTCAGCTTGGTGGAACTTGTTCATCTCTTCTTTCCTGAAACCAAAAAAGCAGGAATCTGCAGGTTTGAAGATTTCCACGTTGTGTTCATCTTTGACGGTCTGGATGAGTGCCGACTTCCTCTGGACTTCAAGAACAACGAGATCCTGACTGACATCACAGAGTCCACCTCAGTGGATGTGCTGCTGACAAACCTCATCAGGGGGAACCTGCTTCCCTCTGCTCGCCTCTGGATAACCACACGACCTGCAGCAGCCAGTCAGATCCCTCCTGAGTGGGTTCACATGGTGACAGAGGTCAGAGGGTTCACTGACCCACAGAAGGACGAGTACTTCAGGAAGAGATTCAGAGATGAGGAGCAGGCCAGCACAATCATCTCCCACATCAAGACATCACGAAGCCTCCACATTATGTGCCACATCCCAGTCTTCTGCTGGATCACTGCTGCAGTTCTGGAGGATGTGCTGGAATCCAGAGAGGGAGGAGAGCTGCCCAAGACCCTGACTGAGATGTACATCCACTTCCTGGTGGTTCAGACCAAACTGAAGAAAATCAAGTATGATGGGGGAGCTGAGACAGATCCACACTGGAGTCCAGAGAGCAGGGAGATGATTGAGTCTCTGGGAAAACTGGCTTTTGAGCAGCTGCAGAAAGGAAACCTGATCTTCTATGAATCTGACCTGACAGAGTGTGGCATCAATATCAGAGCAGCCTCAGTTTACTCAGGAGTGTTCACACAGATCTTTATAGAGGAGAAAGGACTGTACCAGGACAAGGTGTTCTGCTTTGTCCATCTGAGTGTCCAGGAGTTTCTGGCTGCTCTTCACGTCCATCTGACATTCATCAACTCTGGAATCAATCTGATGGCAGAAGAACAACCATCATCATCACGGATGTCTAAATTATTTAGAGAAAAACCTAAACTACGACATCTCTACCAGAGTGCTGTCGACAAGACCTTAAAGAGTACATATGGGCATTTGGACTTGTTTCTTCGCTTCCTCCTGGGTCTTTCGATGCAGACCAATCAGATTCTCCTCTGTGGCCTGCTAACAGATGCAGGAAATAATCCAGACACCCATCAAAAAACAGCTGAATACATTAACGAACAAATCAGGGAGAATCCATCACCAGACAAAAACATTAATCTTTTCTACTGTCTGACAGAGCTGAGGGCAGATTCTCTAGTAAATGAGATTCAGTGGTACCTGAGATCAGGAACTCTGTCAACGGAGAAACTGTCTCCTGCTCAGTGGTCAGCTCTGGTCTTCATCTTACTGTCATCAGACAAAGATCTGGAAATGTTTGATCTAAAGAAATATTCCGCTTCAGAGGAGGCTCTTCTAAGGCTCCTGCCGGTGGTCAAAGCTTCTAATACAGCTCTGTAGGTGGATGAATACATGCTGTATTAACAAAATCTAGATAAAGATATACTTTTCAAAAAACATAATTTATTTATTCCTTTTATAGGCTGAGCCTATGTAACCTGTCGTGGAAAAGTTGTGAAGCTCTGTCCTCACTTCTTAGTTTCCAGTGGTCTAATCTGAGAGAGCTCGACCTGAGTAACAATGACCTACAGGATTCAGGAGTGAACTCGCTTTCTGCTGGTCTGAGTCAGCACTGTGCACTGGAAATTCTCAGGTCAGGCTGAACTAATACATAAAGTACTGATTCAGATTCCAGTTACTGTAAGTGGCTAACACAAAAAAAGGGACGGGAGTTCCTTATCTTATGCATTTATCTTTCTACTTATATTGCATTGTGGATTTTCCTTTTTTTTCTTCCTTTTTTCAGAAAGAAGGCTAAATTCATAAACAGTACATAACGTTACACATGTAGTGTTGCACTCAATAGCTGTGTTTAGCTTAAACGCAGCTTCCTATACCTGCAAAATCAATTTCAATAAATAATCAAACTGTGCGGTCGGTTGGTACTCTGGGAATGTCAAACAGCAGCATCAAGCTTCTCCTCTATCTTCACTCATTGTAGATAACGGCATAATGCTTATGCAAAACCCAGTACCACACTCGCTTACTTCTTGGTGGAGAGAGTAAATCTGAGTGTGAGCATGGACATTTTGGGTGAGGGCAAAAAAATTATTAGAAATAATTAAAGTATGCTCTCAAATTTAACATACGTTCTTCAATTAAGACAATCATTCCATAATTTAGCTAAAAATCCCATGGGTTTAGTCACTCATTGCACTTCCCAGTTGTGACCTAGACCATTAACCTTCAAAACATTTCACTTCCTTCCAACAAAAACTTTTTTTTGAGACACCTTTGGAAATTTAACATGAGCACTAGTTTATGATAGGGCTGAATAAGTTTGGAAAGGTTCACCTTTGGAAAGGGTGGATAGTGTTTCTCCACCGTTGTTTGTAGAGGAACGCTGCTACAGGTCCTTTCTTTCCGTGGTCATCAGACTTAAGTTCTCAAACGCTCCCAGCAAACTCAAGTGACCTGGGTAACTACAGACTGAGTTGCCTAACTGGGGCAGACAGCAGATGTTTTGCTGGGCAAATAACTAATAACTTTTGCGATGTGCAAATAATGATGTGTCCAATTCAGACTCCCAGCACAGTCACCGAAAGCTCTCGCTCCGATGCAGGAATTCATAAACATCACAGACTCCGTTTCTCGCCATAACCTCTGAAAAGCACACGGTCAACAAAAATTTGACTAACTTACATGAAACAATACAGGAAGACAGGGGCTGCTGTAGCTGACTGTAAATTGACAGGTGCCTTTCTAGAACAGATACTGTAGAAACTGACATTGTGTCACTTAAATGTATGTTTGTCTGTAAAGTGTAGGGCTGTTCATCTTCCAAGTGTGAAATAGTTTTTCCTTATTCCAGGTTGTCAGGTTGTCTGATCACAGAGGAGGGCTGTGTGTATCTGGCATCAGCTTTGACCTCCAACCCCTCCCATCTGAGAGAACTGGACCTGAGCTATAATCATCCAGGGGACTCTGGAGTCAATCTGCTCTCTGCTGGACTGGAGGATCCAAACTGGAGACTAGAGACTCTCAGGTAGGGGTAGAAAACAAAAGTTCATTCTGTTAGCTTGTCCTTCAGCCTCCATCTCCAAATCCTCTGCTGGATGCTTGTTAGCCTGCCACCTCTCCGTCAGCTACCAGTAATTCCATACTCAGCGTCCTCTGCTAACACCAGACATTTAAATGACTATCTGGCTTCCTGGCCGACTAACCTTTGTCCTGTTAATCAGACAGTTATCAGCCAGTCAGCCCCAAATTAAATTCTACTATCTATCTGTTCTGGAGTTGAGTGTAAACGTTGGTTTGGATTTATTGACAGTAGAATGACGGTTACATTGTGTTGTCCTGCAGGGTGGACCATGGTGGGAAACAGCGACTGAAACCTGGTTTGAGGAAGTGTAAGTGTTTGTTCATTGCTCTAACACTAAACATCTAACATCTAAACAGATGCCCAATATGCATCTTATTATGAAATATTTTGTGACCTTAAAAATTATCAGTTAATAATACGTCTAATACATATTGACCCTAAATATTTGTAATATTCTATGTGGTATTTTTTTTCTCCATCAGATGCCTGTGAACTCACACTGGACCCAAACACAGCATATAAACAGCTCGTTCTGTCTCTCTGTGACAGAAAAGTGTCATGTGTGGAACAGATGCAATCTTATCCTAATCACGCAGACAGGTTTGAGCAGTATCCTCAGCTGCTGTGTAGAAATGCTCTCACTGGTCGCTGTTACTGGGAAGTGGAGTGGAGAGGAGAGGTTGATATTGCAGTGGCGTATGGGAGAATCAAAAGGAATGGCAAAAGTGTGGACTGCAGGTTCGGAAGGAATAATCAGTCCTGGAGTCTGCTCTGCTCTGTTGGGGGATATTCTGTCTGGCACGATAACAGAGAAACAGTCATCCCTCTCCCCTCCTCTCCCTCCTGTGTCTCCAACAGAGTAGCTGTATATGTGGACTGTCCTGCTGGAACTCTGTCCTTCTACAGTGTCTACTCCTGCAAACTGATTCACCTTCACACCTTCAACTCCACATTTATTGAACCTATTTATGCTGGGTTTGGTTTTGGGTTTGGCTTTGGGTCCTGGTTGGGTTTTTCTGTTTTTCTATGTGAGCTGTAACACTTTGCTCATATACAGACTCCCTATACACACAGACTCTGCGTGTCAAAGTGTCCTTGGGCAAGACAAGGACTTACGTTACTGCTCATTGGAAGAATATGGTGAAGGTGGTTGTGTTGGGGATTGCTTAACCAATGACCTAATCATAAACAAGGAGGGATGCTAGGATTACAGAGTTTCAAATTTAGATCAGATCACATGTCAGCCCTGACACTATTTAACATGACTTCATTAGGCACAGGGCTTTGCTACACCTTCCACGAAAACCAAGTATCCAGCTTAGAAGTGTGTCATGATTGTGATTTTCTTTATAGATTTTTTATGTGTGGATCTTTTGTCAAGTACCCAACATGTTCACGTGTTAAAGAATCAGAACCTCCACTGGGACATGAACTCATGATTAAACATACTGTCACATTGATTTGTATTCTTTTTAGACAATCCTGATTTCAATGTTTTCTGATAAACCGAGTTTATACAGAGGAATAAACAACGTTGAAAACCTGGTCCTGAGTTTCAACATCAATTTAGTTATGGAAATATTTTAAGAATATGAAACTGTTAATGTTTTAAAAACAACAACGCAGACGCAGAAAAATCACTCTGGGAAACATTTGAAGACTTCCTGTTTAAAATTTAGGGGAGCAAATGAAACACTGATAACATTAGTTAACATTACATTAGTTTATCATGAGTTCAATTCAACTTTATCACTAATTTACAACAAAGAAGAACCAGGCTTAGGTTGGGCGGCCATCTGCTTTGATCGGTTGGGCTGATTGGAAAGTGAAGAGAGAAAAGAAAACAATGGGCAGGTTGGAAGGGCCAGTAGCTCCAAATCCAGGGACACCTGAAGACAGGGACAGACAGAGGGAGACAGAGAGGGAGAAGCGCAACTATGGGAGAAAGAAGACACAAAGTTAATGTCCTACAGTGGTAACATAAAAATATGGGCTGAGGTGAGGAAAGTGTCTGAGTGCATCAGGGGTTGGTCCCCCAGCAGTCTGAGCCTATAGCAGCAGGACTAGAACTAACTATAAGGTTTTGAACCTAGTCTTAAAAGTAGAGAGGGTGTCTGCTTCCCGAATCTGGACTGGGAGCTGGTTCCACAGGAGAGGAGCTTGATAGCTAAAGGCTCTGCCTCCGATTCTGGTAATCATAAGTAGGCCTGGATTCTGAGACCGAAGTGGTCTATTAAGATGATCTGGTACTAGGAGATCTTTTAGATAGGACGGAGCTTTATAGGTAAGAAGAAGGTTTTAAAATATGTGCTACATTCAATTGACAAAAATATGATCTCTCTTATCAATCCCATTCATTAATCTTGCTGCAGCATTTTGGATTAATTGAAGGATTTTTAGAGTGTTACTGGGGCAGCCTGAAAGTCAAGAATTACAGTAGTCCAATCTAGAAGGAACAAATGCAATCACCAGTTTTTCAGCAGCGCTTTGAGACAGGATGCTCCTAATTTTGGCAATGTTCCGTAGATGGAAGAAGGCTGTTCTAGAGATTTGTTTTATCTTGTAAAGGACAAATCCTGGTCAAAATTAACTTTAAGGTCCCTTGCAGTAACACTGCAGGCAAGGGGTGTGGCATCTAGAGAAATGATATGATTGGACAGCACAGTCCAGATAATGTTTCCTAATAATGTTGCCTAAAAGACACTTGTGTAAAGTGAAAGGTACTGGTCCTAACACAGATCCTAGTGCACAGAAGATTCCATATTAACATGAAAACTTTAAAATGAAGGTAGATAAATTTTAAACCAACCTAGGACAGTTCTTTTGTGGTTGATAGTGTCAAAGTGCAGCACCAAGATCTAACCTACCAAGTGTGGAGATGCGTCGATTATCTGAGGCCATTAGAAGATTGAAAGTTATTCCTGCACAGATGGTCACAAAATTGTTCTGTAAGTAATTTTTAGAAATGAAGGAGAGATTGGATATCAGGTTGTTATTGACAAACCATTTGGTTCAATACAATATTTTCTTAAGTAGAGGTTTGATTACACCTACCTTAAGATTTATTGATGCAGATACATTAAAGGTTTAAATGGTAAATGGCCTGCACTTACACTCACTGGCCACTTTATTAGGTACACCTGTACCTTCTAATACAATCTAATACAGCAGCTGTGCCATGAATTCAGATTTTACAAGGCTATAATTTGTCAGTTTTTAAGTTGGAATTACAAGAAGAGATGGTTCTAATTTCTTGGCCACCATGTTTAAAATGAATGGTGCGGCCAAAACATTAGAAGCACATCCTCTTGTAATGCCGTCCAGTATTAGTCCACTAACCACTTTTACCTCAGTCATAAACACATATTAGAAGTATCACCTTTGTAAGGGTTACAACTTAGAAACTGACAAATTAGAACTTTGTAAAATCAGAATTCATTGCAGAGTTTAACATGTGACCAGAGGAGCTGGGGATCGAACCAACAACTGTAGGATTGGTGGACGGCCGCGCTACCTACTGTTTAACAGTCGCCTAGGGTACAGAAACAGTCAAGCAGCACAAATTTTTAAAGAAAATGTTTTTTATTGACCCAAGCAGAAAAAACAGATATTTTAATTTGGAGATTGTTTGATTACTTTTGGGAAAAATACAATACTGACAATATAAATGAACTGTGAATCAGAAAGTGATCGACCTATAAACCACAGTAGTCACTTCGAAGTTTTATTGTTCTCTGATGCACATGGTGAACTGTTACCAGTGCAAGTGCAGGGACTCCCCCTCCTACAGAGAACACAGAGACACTGAGGAACCAGAACAGAACCTAAACCCAGGATACAGAGGTTCAGTGAACGTAGTGTTGAAGGTGTGGAGGTGGATCATTGTGTCAGAGGATATGCTGTAGAAGGACAGAGTTCCAGCAGGCCAGTCCACAAACACTGCTACTCTGTTAGAGACAGCGGAGGAGGACGAGGAGGTGGGGATGGATATTTTACTGTTATTGTGCCAAACATCATAACTGTAATCTGAGCAGTTCAGACTCCAGGACTGATCGTTCCTTCCAAACCTGCATTCATCACCTGCTCCTTTCCTCCTGATTCCTCTGTAACTCACTGCTATACGAACTTTTCCACTCCACTCGACCTCCCAGTAAGCACGACCAGTCAGACCATTACTACACAATAGCTGAACCCAGCGGTCGAATCTGTCTAAATGATCAGGGTATGGGTGAAGATCCTCCAGCCGTGTCACCTTCCTGTTGTCATCAGACAGTTTGAGCTTTCTGTGTGCTGAGTTTTTGTCCAGGTCCAGGTCACAGAAATCTGATACAAAGAAAGAAAACACACTTTCAGATTGCTAGACACGTCTATTTAATTCATGAGACATTTGCCTGTTATTGTGAATCACAGTGTGCTGTCAGATTAAATCTACACTTACATTTCTTCAGACCAGGTTTTAAATTCTGCTCTCCACCATGGTCCAACCTGATGGAGGAACACAGTCAGTTGTAGTGTTAATATCACTTTAATATGAGTTGGTCCGGGCACACATTAACTTGTTGCAGCATCATTGTGGGAAGGTGGACGTCTATCTGTCATCGGAATCGTAGACTCCAGAGAGCAAATTGTGCTGATTGTTACACAATTTGTACTTTCTACCTGCATTACCTATAATCTCTGTCTCCTGTTTTTCACACTCTCAGCCACTAAATGTTTTCAGAGTCTTTCTCCGTTTCTGTTACACTTTCTACTGCACACACTGTTCAAGCCAAACTTCTTTACTGATGTTTGCCCGTTTGACCTACCCATGTGGATCTTCCTGTCTGGTAGTGTTGGACTTTGCTTCTGGGATTAGTATCTCCCATTTTGTTTACCACTGGAACACTGGATCTCAGTGGCAACACCAGTGTATTCTGTCCTATTTATCACCCTTCCTCGATTCATCAGATCTAGAAGGTTGATATATAAAGGTTTTGCCACAAACTGAAGGTGAGTTGTATTATGCCGATACATTGCAAAGATTTATACAGAGGGATATTTAGAATGTTCTTTATTTGTGCAAGCACAGGTAGACCTGCTCTGTGAGAGCAAAGTTATTTATTGGGAAAACATGTTACATTGATGTTTTTAAGATAAGATGAACTTGACCATTAAGGGCTTTGTGTGTGAGAATAGTTTTTTGATTTTATGGGGATCCAGTGGAGAGAAGGTAACAATTAAGACATAATATATCTCTTACTAATGTTTGCAGTGTGCCACAAACTTTTCAGTATCCTCACATGCATATCGAAGTGAAAGAGGGGACAAAAAGAGAGATACAAAAAAAGAGAAAGAACACTGACCTAAAGTGCACAGTCTGTTTATACCTGAGAGTGTCCAGTTTCCAATGAAGACCCTCCATTCTAGCAGACAGCAAATTTACTCCAGATTCTCCTGGATGGTTGTAGCTCAGGTCCAGCTCCTTCAGATGGGAGTTGGTGGAGCTCAGAGCAGAGGCCAGAGAAGCACAGCCTTCTTGAGTTACTTGACAGCCTGAGAGTCTGGAAACATTGAAAATATAGTGTTATACAAACAAGACGAAAAAGGATCCTACATATTTTAATTAAACTTGAAGCTGAAATAGGTTTAAATACAGTTATAAGAGTGGTGTGTTAGCTGAGGACTGGCAGCAGCTTTGGTGCTGTGGGTCTACTCAGGAAGGACTGATTTAAATAGGAGTGGCATGTGGCACGAAATGCACCTAAAAAACAGCTGAAACACTGAAACTTGGATCTGGTTTCCGACCTTAAAGCTTCCAGTTTACAGTGTGAATGCTCCAGACCAGCAGATAGCATCTTTACTCCGGCATCCTGCAGGTCGTTGTTACTTATGTCAAGCTCTTTGATACTACATGACTTGGAGCTGAGAACTGAGGACAGCACTTCACAGCTTCTCTCTGACAGGTTACAGTCAGTCAAACTAAAAAGAAAGAAACATATGTTAGCTGCTTTTGTTTAAGCAATCAGACACAATGCTACATTGTAGGAGAAACAACAATACAGTGTAATGCTAAACCTGACCCACGTCTTGCTCCAACCCTAACACCAACCAGTAAGCTTCCCTACCTGCAGGTCGTACTAGCCATTAGAACTACTGTCGTCTCCTTATTCTTTCTGTGTCTCTAAACACACATTTTGCAACGAAACAGAATCTGTTGACCATCTAATTTTATACATAATTGTAAGTATGAATCATGTCATTATTATGCAAAAACACAGATCATCTGCTATTATTGTTTTGAAAACTACGTCTATCTGATGTGTGTTATACGCCATGTTCAATGTCATGTAAAATGTCTCACTCCTAAGTACCTGTGGTCAAAGACAACCAGAGCAGCTTTAGGATACTAGTATTTAGTTTAGTGTAAATACAGCCCCCAGAGAAGTGTGGATTAGCTTGTTGAAGAAACCTACCCTTGACCCAGACATCCTTACAAACTATAGATCCATCTGTAATCTTTCTTTCCAAAGTGCTGAAAAAAGCTGTCGTCATTCAGCTTCAGGACCATATACACCGGTACAATCTCTTTGAAAAATTTCAGTCAGGCTTCCACTTTGCTCACAGCGTGAAACAGCATTTGTCAGGGCGGCAGATGGGGCTACCCCCGCCTGTGGAACTTCCTTCCTGAACATCTGAAGGCCCCACAGACTGTAGCCGTTTTAAAAAAGGACCTGAGAGCCTCTTCAAGAAAGCTTTTAAGTAACTGCTCCTTGTTCGCTTAGTGTTAACATCTCCATCTTTTATGCTCCTTCCTTCTGTAGCACATCATAAATGAAAAGTGCATTATAATTTAAATTTATTATTATTATTATTATTATTATTATTATTATTATTATTATTATTATTATTATTATTATTATTATTATTATTACAACATCCATGTCACAGGGTTCTGTGTCGAAACAAGCCTGTAGATTTAGTATAGCGAATAATATCTATAATTTGAATTTGTTTTTTTATTTTCTCATCTTAATGATTATGGATTTTAAACTCTTGATGTGTTTGCATGAATGTTTATGCAGGTTAACAAATATGTACAGTCCATTTATTTGTTCAAAAATATTAGTCTTAATATTTAATAAGATTGTTACTTATGTATGGCATTTTACATGAATAATAACCAAAGGTAGACTAGATCTCATATTTCCTTTTCAATGAAACCGGGTCAGGGTGTAGCACTAGCACTTCCAAATCCATTTATTACTGACCTGAGCAATTCCACAGTACAGCATTGGCTTTCCAGTCCAGTAGAGAGCAGCTTCACTCCTGAATCTTGCAGGTTGTTATTGCTCAGGTCCAGCTCTTTTAGACTACAGGTCTGCGAGCTAAGAACTGAAGACAGAGCTTCACAGCTTCTCTTTGAGAGGTTACAGTGGCTCAGCCTAGATAGAAATTATTGATGAGAAACTGAAGATTTAGTTTCATGCTTTGTTTAGTCTTTTGTTCTTTGACGTATAATAAAAATGCTCATAAAGGAATTGATGATATAATTGTAATAATTGCACCTACAGAGCTTTATTACTGGCTTTGACTACTGGCAACAGCTGCAGAAAAGCCTCCTCTGAAGCAGAGTATTTCTTCAGGTCAAACACCTCCAGATCTTTTTCTGATGACAGTAAGATGAAGACCAGAGCTGACCACTGAGCAGGAGACAGCTTCTCTGTGAATAAACCTTTTGAACCCAGGTACTGCTGAATATCCTCCACCAAATAATGATCATTTAGTTCGTTTAGACAGTGGAATAAGTTGATTCTTTTTTCTATAGGCAGATTTTCACTGATCTTATCCTTGATGTACTCAACAGTTTTTTGATTGCTTGTTGGCCCTGTCAGCAGGCCTTGAAGAAGAGCCTGATTGGTTTGTATTGAAAGTCCCAGCAGGAAGCGTAGAAACAGGTCTAGATGTCCATTTGGACTCTGTAAGGCCTTGTCAATGGCAGTCTGGTAAAGATGCTTCAGCTTTGGTTTATCTTTCAGAACTTTAGACAACAGGGACATTGATTGTTCCTCTGCCATCAGATTGACTCCAGAGTTGATGAATGTCAGATGGACATGAAGAGCAGCCAGAAACTCCTGGACACTCAGATGGATGAAGCAGAACACCTTGTCCTGGTACAGTCCTCTCTCCTCTATAAAGATCTGTGTGAACACTCCTGAGTAAACTGAGGCTTCTTTGATATTGATGCCACACTCTGTCAGGTCTGATTCATAGAAGATCAGGTTTCCTTTCTGCAGCTGCTCAAAAGCCAGTTTTCCTAGAGACTCAATCATCTTCCTGCTCTCTGGACTCCAGTGTGGATCTGTCTCAGCTCCCCCATCATACTTGATGTTCTTCAGTTTGGTCTGAACCACCAGGAAGTGGATGTACATCTCAGTCAGGGTCTTGGGCAGCTCTCCTCCCTCTCTGGTTTTCAACACATCTTCCAGAACTGTAGCAGTGATCCAGCAGAAGACTGGGATGTGGCACATGATGTGGAGGCTTCGTGATGTCTTGATGTGGGAGATGATTGTGCTGGCCTGCTCCTCATCTCTGAATCTCTTCCTGAAGTACTCGTCCTTCTGTGGGTCATTGAATCCTCTGACCTCTGTCACCATGTCAACGCACTCAGGAGGGATCTGACTGGCTGCTGCAGGTCGTGTGGTTATCCAGAGACGAGCAGAGGGAAGCAGGTTCCCCCTGATGAGGTTTGTCAGCAGCACATCCACTGAGGTGGACTCTGTGATGTCAGTCAGGATCTCGTTGTTCTTGAAGTCCAGAGGAAGTCGGCACTCATCCAGACCGTCAAAGATGAACACAACCTGGAACTCTTCAAACCTGCAGATTCCTTTGGTTTCAGGAAAGAAGCGATGAACAAGTTCCACCAAGCTGAACTTTTTCTCTTTCAGCACATTCAGCTCTCTGAAGGGGAATGGAAATGTGAACTCTATGTCCCGGTTGGCTTTGTCTTCAGCCCAGTCCAGAGTGAGCTTCTGTGTTAAGACTGTTTTCCCAATGCCAGCCACTCCTTTTGTCATCACTGTTCTGACTGGTTCATCTCTTCCAGGTGGGGCTTTGAAGATGTCTTCACATCTGATTGTTTCTTGTTTCTCTGGTTTCCTGGTTGCTGTTTCAATCTGTCTGACCTCATGTTCAAAATTGACCTCTCCAGTCCACATTTCTGTGATGTAGAGCTCTGTGTAGATCTGGTTCAGAGGGGTGGGGGTTCCTGATTTAGCAAACCCTTCAAACACACAGTGGAACTTCTTCTTCAGGTTAAATTTGTGTTTATGTTGACACACTGCAGCATGAGTCCCTGAATGAAAAATATAGAGATGCAAGTGTACAAATGTTAAGTAAGTCTAAAGAATTTGATTTAACTGGGACTTGGTTTAAACATGGTCAAACCAGGTTTAAAATTGTACCCTATCTGAAAATATTGTCATTTTTGAAAAACAAGGTTATGTGGACAGATGAGGCCAAAGTGGACTTGATCACCTTTAATGAAGAGCCATGTTTGGTGAAAACCTTACAGTCATTGATTAAATTGTGTCATCCAACAGGACAATGATTTGAAGCAGCCCAGTAAATCGACATCAGAGTGATAAAAAAAAAGCTTTTAGAATGGGCTAGTCGAAGTAATTACAACGACCAAAGATACCTGTGCATAAGCGAATGGCCAAAGAACCAAGAGAAATGAAGCAATGTTGTAAAGAGGAAGGGACCAGAATTCCTCCATAATTATGTGACAGACTGATACAGTCATACAGGACACTGTTACTTCAATTTCATTCTGCTAACGTTGGATCTGCAAGCTACTGATTCATGGGGTGGGGGCGGAGAAACATAAAGCATAAAATCCTCTTACTGCTCTGCAGACAGTCAGCCAGCTCCTCCTGCTTCATTGTCCTCAGGACATTCAATGTGATCTTTAGAAGTGCGTCTCTGCTTCTTCTACTCTGCTCTTGATCCTGTTCGCCCAGCATTTCCTCGTCCTCCCTTTGTTGCTCAAAGCATTTTGGGTAACCTGTACTCAGAACTTTCTGGAAAATTTTCAGCTCTTTCTTAACAAGACAGATGATGTTCTCCTCAACCAGCTGGAAAAAAACAAGTAAACTGTTTGTCATTGACTCCAGATAACCAGAGCATCTGAAAATCTGCTGGATGTCAGGATCGTAACTATGCTTAACTATTTATCTCAGGGGTGTCAAACTCCAGCCCTGCTTGTTGTCCAACTATCTCTGGACAGCCCTCATCTTCCAGCTTCTGATTGACTGAACACACCTGATCCACGGGTCGTGCAGGGGTAGTTTGAAAAAGCAGGACTGAGCTTGTGGCTCTGTGTTATAACATTATTTTTTATAATTATAAGTATTTCAAAAATGTTTACACATTTACCACGTTTTCCACCCAAATATTGGTGTATTTACTGATAAGTCAAGTATTATGAGGACTAAAGTATTGTTAAACTGTTCACGGCTTCTGTTTACATCTCAAAGCTCAAGACCGAAATTAGAGAAAGGTTGTGGTTTCAAACAAAAATGTTTGCAGTGACATGATTTGAAGATCATCGATTCATTATCTGATCACTAATGTTTCAGGGTGTTACTGGAGCTTATCCCTTTTTGGTCAGAGGACAGACTTTTTCATCCTAAATCTAAATTCTAAATCACAACACTCAGAATGTGAACTCTGTTTCTGATCAAACGTCCTCAGGGAAACTTTGAAGTCCAACAGCCTCTATGCTCTGACCTAAAAGAGCCATGGGGTTTGAAAAGGAAACGTTTCACCTAATGTTGTAGTTAGAAATCATAGCAACAGTTGTACACACCGTGAAGATTGAATTCAGGTCTGTGTGCCTTTGGACAGACTGATCCCCGACAACCTCTGAGTTCTGCCGAGCAAATCTGTAGAGAAAAAAGTTAAAGATTGGACACAAGTGCACATTTTTTATTGTTGTGAGGGTTGCAAAAAACACGACGGCATTTTGATACCAGTAGCTAACATGGAAAAGCAAAAAGTTAACTTAGGGCTTATTGTTTCTAGTATAAGTCAAAGATGAGAAATGCTTCACTATGAGTCCATCTGGACCCTGGCCGACTTAGGTGATGAGGAACACAAAGAAGCCTTACACAGCAGGTAAGTAGCTTTAGCATTATCCTTCCAACTGGCATTAGCATGTCAGATGGGTTCCTGATGGGTAGCATGCTGCCAAATAATATGCACAGCTAATATTCCTCATATACACATTTCAAACAAGGTGTTGGGTTACAGGTGATGTGTAACAGTTCTCTCTAAATACCCTGGACAGTCGATGACCAAACACCTTTCCTGTTGGAACACTGAGCACAGTCCACGCAACAGACAAACCAAAAATTAGTGAGGAGAAGGGTAAGAAAGAGGAATATAAATTTGCAAATATGCCATAAAATGACAACAAGTTAGTGAAATGTGACAGTGAGTGGCGGGTTCAAATACTGCAGCACGACGAGGGGGCTGGGGATCAAAGTGCCTCCTGGGTATAGTGGTGTTAAACTGAAAGCAAATTACTTGGTAAAATGTTTTCTCAGAATCTTCATATAAAATTTTTTGAAGGGTTGACTTTTCATGGACAACCAGCTGGGAGGATGGTAGCCTGCTCCCTCCTGTTGGATCCTGACAGAAACAACACACAGATAAATGCTCAGGTGCAGAGATAAACACTGTGGATGAGAATGTAATATTTTAAGTAAATGTTGTAAGATTGATAGGAACAATAAGCAACAGTAATAACTTCCGGTTTAAAGTCCTACCCGTCTTTAAACCCAACGCGTTTCTGCATGGAACAGTCACTACAGAGGGAGACACAGCTGGCTTCAGGTCTACAAGAGTCTGGTGCCTCAGAGTGGTCGCCGAGAACCTCTGCAAAGCTAGCAAATTCATAGGTACACATGAATTGTGGTAAAGTGCTGCTGAAAGTTTGAATTTAAAATGTTTTAATACTGATTGGAGCCAAACGTGCCATTAATAACTCATCTTACGTTTGATTGTCATTGAACCCAACGCGTTTCTGCATGGAACAGTCACTACAGAGGGAGACACAGCTGGGTTCAGGTCTACAAGAGTCTGGTGTCTCAGAGTGGTCGCTGGGAAAAAGCACACAGGTAAATGCACAGCTATCCTAAACTACTTGTAGTTAAGTCCTGCTCAGTTTTTTACACACAAAATTATCAAAAATATTTTAGTCTCAGGAAGACAAGTCATGGACAGTTATTGAACCTCATCTCACCTCTGGTCTTTGCTCTGGCTCTCAGTTTTAGAGGGAGGGACTCCCCCCAGTCTGTCCTCACACTGATCCATAGTCCACACCTGCTGGGAGAACTGAGCGTGGTCAGTAACAAGGTTTGTATCACACTTATGACATTAGATGTCCCTCCTCTCAATAAAAGGTCTCCAATGTCCACGTTTGACACAAAGCTTGTTGACAGATTCATCTCAAAACTACTTTTGTCCCATTTGTATAAAAAATACAGAATCAGAGTTAAGACATTTGCTCTAGTAATTAGTTTTACTTTTTTATGTGTAGCACAACTACACTAAAATTATTAAAGTCTGTGAATTAACTAACTATTTTTTTAAAATAGTTATTGTAAGAATATTCACTAAGTTCTGCACTCAACAAAAAAACAAAGTACATTCTCACATTTGATTATCTTAAACAACGACATGACTTAGTTGGCGAAGACAAAAACAAGGCCCGTGTGGAAATGTCTAAAATATGAAGAACTCTGAACGTAGAATCCCAGGTTTCTCAAAATGTCTGCAAATGTCTTGGGACAACAGCAGAGACTCACAGAGTATTCCCAATTTAAAAAAAATACATAACTCAAAGTGACTGAAGCTGTCCAACAAGTTCTTCACTAATTATGATGGGAGCTCAGCTTGTCCTGGTAAGCACTAACAAAATCCTGTTTGTGGTAATCGTTCCAAAATCCCTGCCGTATACCCCCGGCTGAAATCCGCTGCACATAACAGTTAATTTCAAGTCCAGTCAAACAATGGTACAACATAGAATCCATCACAACATGTCCACATTTCTCCGGTAGCTTTCTCACCTGCTGAACTCACTTCAGGTCAGCTGCTCGTTGTCCCTCATCAGTCCTGGAGTCTGAGAGCTTTTGACGTGAGAACAAACTTACACCACAACTTTACAGTCTTTATAAAGTAAAAAAAAAAAACAAAAAAACAATTTCTCAACCTGCCCAACACGTTTCTGCCTATCAGGGATTTTCACTTCCTTGTTCCTCTCTCATTACACCTGACCTACTTCTAATCTCTGCTACAGTAGCTATGTGGTTTTATGGGGACCTTCTTTATGATCCCATAGTGAATAAAAACACAATTTGGGAAAATGCCTGGTGTAAATAGTCTCTAGTCACAAAGGCCATAGTGAGGACATAAAGGACAGTGTTTTCATGGCTCTGTGCTTTGAAACACCTTTAGCAATTTTGGACTGAAGGCATGTTTTCAGGTTGTCATTTGTTCGTCCATCCATCTGTCTATCTGCCTATCCCATTGTTGTGAGTGTGATATCTCAGGAATGGCTTGGAGGAACGTCTTCACAATAGACACAAACATCCAACAGGAGGTTTCAATGTTCTTCTCTGGTTCATAGGGTGAGCCTCATTCAAAACACCTGCACTGTTTAATGGCTCTGTGTAACAGGAGGCTGCAACCACTCCTGTGAGCATTTTCGACTGGTCCAACAAGTTCTGTTTCCTTGTCACCGTCCTGTGTCCTCCTCAGGCTTTATACTTTAATCACTATGTTACTGAACCTTGAAGGTGTGTCACATCTACGCTTAAAACCTTTATCACAAAAACCAAGTCAGGTCCACACTCTGTCCACTAGATGGTGATGTCTGACCATGTCATGCACTAAAGATCTGCTCAGCATGGAAACGTGGTGGTGGAGATGCAGCGCGAATCACATGGATACAGTAATACATCTGAACATGTTGTTTGGTGTAAGTCAGGATTGCCCTGAGCTCAGGTAAGATCCCTTTTCTCTGTTCCTGATCTGTGCTTCACATATGGTGACACAGGTGGTTGACCCACGTATGCTCACCAACCTTCAGCACCAAATCTTGAAACCACCCCAGTTACAAAAAAAACAAACATATTATTTGGTGCTGATGGCACTATGACAACAATGCTTGATGTGGGATCTTTAAATGGACTAACTTTTGATCACTTAAGTCACATTCACACACTTTAGATTCATGACATGTCTATGAAATGTGGGAGAAAACGCACACATGCGCAGGAAGACCACGTAAACCCTACACAGAAAGCCTTTAGCTGGAAGTCAGATAAGACGTGGGCACTTATCACTACCTCCCTGGGCTCTGCATGCCTCAATAGGCTTTTATTTTTACCATAAAGAGGCCATATTATGTTTTTGTGACCTGTTGCCCTTTGAATCATATTTATGTCCTGGTAGAATAGTGCATCACCTTCAACATGATCAACAGGTTAAAATTGATATCAAAAAGTGTTAAATGCAAACTAGTCACATGCATTTAAATAAATTGACAGGTCAAAAGCAAAAAAAAAAAAAAACAATAAAAGAAATATTTGTTTCTTATTTATTGAATATGCAAACAAAATCAAATATTAAATTAATTGATAGTAGATTTTCAGTTAGATGATCTGCTTGGACCAGTGTGATCAGTGAACATGTGCTTCATGCCACGTTTAGAGCGAATCATCAGCCTCTTCAGACAAATGTATCACCACTGTGCATGTATGTACCAAATTACTCTGTAAGTCGCTTTGGATAAAAGCGTCTGATAAATGACTAAATGAAAATGTAAAGATACAGAGAATCTCGACCCAGTACGTGATTAAAACACTTTGGAACATTTTGGAAGCTCAACAGAGAAAACCATGATTGTAGCAGATGCTTTTTGGTCAGCAGTCTCTAGCAGTCTCAGTATTAGTGGATTTCCTGTTCTACAGAGAACACACGGACACGAAGGATTCATACTGCCGTAAGCCAAACCCAGGATACAGAGGTTCAGTGAACGTGGCGTTGAAGGTGTGGAGGTGGATCAGTTTGTCAGAGGAGACTCTGTAGAAGGACAGAGTCCCAGCAGGACAGTCCACATACACTGCGACTCTCCTACAGGAAGAGGAGTGATCAACAACTATCCCACTGTTATTGTAAAAGGCAACAAGATAATCATCCGTGCATCTCAGAGTCCAGGACTGATCATTCCCACCAAACCTGCAGTCGGCACCTTCTCCTTTCCTGCTGATTCCTCTGTAACTCACTGACACGTAAACCTCTCCGCTCCACTCCACCTCCCAGTAACACCGACCAGTCAGAACATTTCTACACAGAAACTGTGACCAGTCAAATCTGTCAGGATGATCAGGATATGGCTGGTCCTCCTCCACCCGGGTCACCTTCCTGTTGCCATCAGACAGTTTCAGTTCTATGTTTATTGTGTTTGGATCCAGCTCCAGCTCACAGGCATCTGATGGAGACAAAAACACAGGTTATCGTTTGACGCCTGTTTTTTTTCTTCTCTTACTGACCTTTCTATGAAGGTGAATCAAACTAAATCCACACTTACACTTTCTTATACCAGGTTTCAGCCTCAGTTCTCCACAGTGTTCAACCCTGGAGGAAGAAACTCAGTCAGACCATGATTGTGGAAACAAGCGATGGTATAAAGGATTTGTTCTGGTCTGGAACACGAGTTGTATAATATTCTACATTAACGCATTGAAGCTGAAATTTAAGCAGCTTCTAACTCATGGGTCGTATTGAGGTAAACAGAACTTCAAATGAACATAAAGCAGTTTTCCATCAGTTAATTACCTTCGCCGCCAGCTCGTGTTAGGACAACATCTGTCTGCTCAAGCTCAATATCACACTGTGTCATTTTAACACAGCATCACTAGTGTTGTTTATGCTTTTAATAAAAACTAAAAATTATTTTGTTTGTTGAGTTTAAAGACCTATCATGGTCTTTTTGTGGCTAGACTCTAATTTTAAGATTTCTAGCCAAGCAAACTTTACTTGCACAGAAAGCTGGAACAAGCTCGAGGTCTGCAGGCACATCAGGAATGTAAAGTGTCCATCGTTTCATGCTGAATTCTAGGTAACATAACCATCACTGTTTGTACCATATTGTGAAAATTCTACACGTTTTGTGTTGATGGGTTGGAGTCAGTAGTTCGACAGTTTGAACTGAATTTTTTAATAAAACGTATGGGACTGGCTGGCTCCCGACACGGAATAATAGATTTGCTTCCCTCGACTAGTCACTCATTTTATTTCCAGGTTATGTTGACCTGCTTAATGACTCTGACTGAGGGACAAACAGGCAAGATAGAAACTCTCAAGGGATTCACTGAATTATACGTTGGAGTGGTAAAATTAAATGAAGATCATCATAAAAAGCATGGTCTTATTGATTTTTTCAAAGATGTTGTAGAGTTAGAGATTTGGGTACATTTTTTGAACAACAACTACAACGCTGAAACCATGCAGGCATCAATAGCCCCATGTCTCCAAAGGGGACAGAAAATGATAGAGGCCGAAAAGAAATACGTCCGATATTCAGATTTAGTTGTGTATGTGTGTTTGTTAAAAATAAAACTTGTGATTTTATAATAATTAATTATTTCTAAACTAAACAAAGGTGTCGGAACTCATTAGAGATCACTTTTTTTAGGTTGTTGTGTTTCCTTAGTAGTTGCTTAGTAGTTCAAGTGAGGACATGACAGGTGATGTAACATCTCTGCTTAAATACATCTCCTTTCCATACCTGAGAGTTCCCAGTCTCCAGTGCGGATTTTCCAGTCCAGCAGACAGCAGCTTCACTCCTGAGCCACCCGGATGATTGTAGCTCAGGTCCAGTTCTCTCAGATGGGAGGGGTTGGAGCTCAGAGCTGAGGCCAGAGAAGCACAACCTTCCTCTGTGACCAGACAACCTGAAAGCCTAAAAAAAAAAAAATTTTTTTTTAAATTGTTTAGGCTACGAGGTTGTTGGTCTTTTTGACACTGATGTCAGGGTAAAAACAATCAACTCAAAATAGCTAAAGTCTGACCTGAGAGTTTCCACTTTACAGTAAGGACTCTTAAGTCCATCAGACAGCAGCTTCACTCCTGTATTCTTCAGGTCGTTGTTACTCAGGTCCAGTTCTTTTAGACTAGAGGACTGGGAGCTGAGAATTGTGGACAGCGCTTCACAGCTTCTCCATGAAACCTCACAGCCAGTCAGCCTTGCAAGACACACATGTATATGAGGTGACAGACACCTGTGTTTTTCTATGCGCAGATATCTTAAAAAAGCTATTGTAAAAAAGAGACGTTATCAATGACTTGGAGCTCATTTTAAGTGAGGTTTATGACCATGGACTCACTTAAAGTATATGTCAATCTTTCATATCGATGTAAATACCACTATGCACTGCATGGTTAATGGAACAAAACCCTGATATGCAATGACTTAAGCATGTCCAAGTTTGATTATTTTGTTTTTACTGGTCTAAATGTTCAGTGGGTTCCAGTGTGAATATGAAATGCATGATTTGGGTACACGCTGATGAACATGTTAAACTTTCTAATTGCTCACTTCAATTTAATTCAACTTTATTTATATAGCGCAAATTTACAACAAAGTCATATCGAGTGAGTCCAGACTATACATACATTTAGAGAAAACCCAACCAACTACGCAACTATGGGAGAAAGAAGACACAGAGTTCATGTCCTACAGTGGTGACAAATAAACGTGGGCTGAGATGAGGAAAGGGTTTCAGTGCATCAGGGGTTGGTCCCTCAGCAGTTTAAGCCTGTAGCAGCAGGACTAGAACTAACTATAAGGTTTTGAGCCTAGTCTTAAAAGTAGAGAGGGTGTCTGCTTCCCCAATCTGGACTGGGAGCTGGTTCCACAGGAGAGGAGCTTGATAGCTAAAGGCTCTGCCTCGCATTCTGGGAACCACAAGTAGGCCTGCATTCTGAGACCGAAGTGGTCTATTAAGATGATCTGGTACTAGGAGATCTTTTAGATAGGACGGAGCTTTATAGGTAAGAAGAAGGTTTTAAAATATGTGCTACATTCAATTGACAAAAATCCCAGTCAGTATTCTTGCTGCAGCATTTTGGATTAATTGAAGATTTTTTAGAGAGTTACTGGGGCAGCCTGAAAGTCAAGAATTACAATAGTCCAATCTAGAAGGAACAAATGGATGAACCAGTTTTTCAGCATCGCTATGAGACAAGATGCTCCTAATTTTGGCAATGTTCCGTAGATGGAAGAAGGCTGTTCTAGAGATTTGTTTTTGTCAAGAGAAGTGTGAGGTAAATGACAAATCCTGGTAAAAAAAAGATTCCTTGAAGTACTACTGGGGGCCAGAGTCATGTCATCTAAAGTAACGATATGGTTGGAAAACATGTTTCTTAGACTTTTAGGCCCAAACACAATAACTTCAGTTTTATCTAATTTTAGAAGAAGGAAGTTATACTTCATCCAGTCCCTTCTGTCTTTTAGACATGCTTGTTGTTTGATTAATTGATTAGTTTAATCAGGTTTGATAGATAGATATAACTGCGTGTCATTAGCGTAGCAGTGAACATTTCTGTTTTCTAATAATGTTGCCAAGAGGAGACATAAAGAGTAAAGAGTATTGGTCCTAACACAGAGCCTTGTGGAACTCCATAAGTATGATAGATAAGATTTAAAGTACATGTTCTAGTCTCTATAATAATATTCTGTGATCAATGGTGTCAAATGCAGCACTAAGATCTAGCAGAACTAGTATAGAGACAAGTCCATTATCTGAAAAACATTAGAATTAAGCACTATCAAGGACTTCAAGGATATCATGAACCCTGTTACTATTTATGTTTATACATTGATTAAGTGAATTTTCAAAAGAATACTTTGCTCATGAAATTGGTAGTAAAATAAAAATAAAAATTATTCATATCATATTTTGCCAAAACTCCTGACCTGAGAGTTTCCACACTTCCCAGTCCAGCAGACAGCAGCTTTACTCCAGAGTCCTGTAGGCCATTGTTGCTCAGATCTAACTCTCTGAGATGGTTGGACATCAGAGAAAAGGCCAGGGGTGAACAGGCTTCCTTTGTAAGTTGGCATCCAGAGAGCCTGGAGTTAAGCAGTTTGTGGGAAAACAAATTTAAACCTATAGAAAAACTCATTCACATACTGAGTATAGAATACAGATAAACTTTTTAATATGCATTTGAATTTGTACCTCAAACTCTGTAAGTTACAGTGAGGACTTTCCAGTCCAACAGACAGCTGCTTCACATCTGAATCCTTCAGGACATTGTGACTCAAGTCAAGCTCTTTCAGAACAGAGGATGGAGAGCTGAGAACTGAGGATAGAGCTTTAAGACTTCTCCCGGAGGGATTAAAATCAATTAACCTAAAAATGAGATTAAAATGTTTGCAATTTGTGCTATGAAATTCAGTAACATTTTGATTGTATATATTTTTCAAACTCTAACCCACTTACAGAGCTCTCGTGGAAGCTTTAATGACCGGCAGCAGCTTCAGAAGAGCCTCCTCTGAAGCAGAGTATTTCTTCAGATCAAACACGTCTAGATCTTTTTCTGACGACAGTAAAATGAAGACCAGAGCTGACCATTCACCAGGAGAAAGATAATCAGTGGAGAAACTTTCTGATCTCAGATACTGTTGGATCTCCTCCTCTAGAGAACGATCATTCAGTTCATTCAGACAGTGGAAAAGGTTGATGCTTTTCTGAGGAGGAAGATTCTCACTGATCTTCATTTTGATATACTGAACGATTTTCTGTTTGGTCTGTGAGCTACTTTCTATAGGGTTCAGCAGGTCTCCTAAGAGAGTCTGATTAGTCTCCAGTGAAAGGCCGAGCAGAAAGCGAAGAAATAAGTCCAGGTGTCCATTTGGACTCTGTAAGGTTTTGTCAACAGCACTCTGGTAGAAAATTTTTGACTTGTCTTCAAACAATCCAAACCACCAGGATGTTGATTGCTTAGACAGCAGATTGTCTTCCGAGTATGAGAATCTCAAATGGACATGAAGAGCAGCCAGAAACTCCTGAACACTCAGATGGACGAAGCAGAACACCTTGTCCTGGTACAGTCCTTTCTCCTCTAAAAAGATCTGTGTGAACACTCCTGAGTAAACTGAGGCTTCTCTGATATTGATGCCACACTCTGTCAGGTCGGATTCATAGAAGATCAGGTTTCCTTTCTGCAGCTGCTTAAATGCCAATTTTCCCAGAGACTCAATTATATTCCTGGATTTGAATATCCGTGGATTTATCCAATCACCTCCATCATACTTGACATTCTTCATTTTGATCTGAACCACCAAGAAGTGTATGTACATCTCAGTAAGGGTCTTGGGCAGCTCTCCTCCCTCTCTGGTTTCCAGCACATCCTCCAGAACTGTAGCAGTGATCCAGCAGAAGACTGGGATGTGGCACATAATGTGGAGGCTTCGTGTTGTCTTGATGTGGGAGATGATTCTGCTGGCCTGCTCCTCATCTCTGAATCTCTTCCTGAAGTACTCGTCCTTCTGTGGGTCAGTGAACCCTCTGACCTCTGTCACCATGTCAACACACTCAGGAGGGATTTGATTGGCTGCTGCAGGTCGTGTGGTTATCCAGAGGCGAGCAGACGGAAGCAGGTTCCCCTTGATGAGGTTTGTCAGCAGCACATCCACTGAGGTGGACTCTGTGACGTCAGTCAGGATCTCGTTGTTCTTAAAGTCCAGAGGAAGGCGACACTCATCCAGACCATCAAAGATGAACACAACCTGGAACTCTTCAAACCTGCAGATTCCTGCTTTTTTGGTTTCATTAAAGAAGAGATAAACAAGTTCCATCAAGCTGAACTTTTTCCTCTTTCAGCACATTCAGCTCTCTGAAAGTCAGTGGAAATGTAAAGTGTATGTCCTTGTTGGTTTTGTCTTCAGCCCAGTCCAGAGTGAACTTCTGTGTTAGGACTGTTTTCCCAATACCAGCCACTCCCTTTGTCATCACTGTTCTTATTGGATTCTCTCTTCCAGGTTGAGTTTTAAAGATGTCTTCATGTCTGATTGTTGTTTCTGGTCTGTCTGGTTTCCTGGATGCTACTTCAATCTGTCTGACCTCATGTTCATTATTGACCTCTCCAGTCCCTCCCTTTGTGATGTAGAGCTCTGTGAAGATCTGGTTCAGAAGGGTTGGGTTTCCAGCTTTAGCGACCCCCTCATAAACACGCTGGAACTTCTTCTTCAGGTCAGACTTGAGTTTATGTTGACACAACACAGCACTACTTCCTGAATGAATATGCGACATGAAAGCAGATAATGAACCCACTCAATAAACTGACGATAATGATGTTTATTTTTTCTATTTTCAAGGCACATCATGTTAAATCTGTTAAAGTCCTTACTGCTCTGTAGACAACCAGCCAGCTTCTCCTGCTTCATTCTCCTCAGGAAGTTCACAGCAATCTTCAAAAATGACTCTCTGCTGCTCCTTATCTGTTCTCCATCCTCATCATCCATCACTTCGTCATGCTGGCTTTGACTTGCTAAGTAATCTGTATAATTTGGCTTCAGAATTTCCTGAAACTTCTTTAGCTCTTTTTTTGCAAAACTGAAAAAGTCCTCCTCAAGCAGCTAAAAAAAAAAAGATGCATTTCAATTTCAAGTAAAAGTGATAGATGACAAATTTAGATCAGCAGTGTAGCTTGGGTGTGTTTTTTTCTTTTTGAACAGCAACAAAATACTGTATATTTTAGGCCATGATACAGAAGTGGGCTTCAGGCTCGACAGGTCAGCAGTCTGACAGACAACCTTTACCGTAACTGAGAGCCAACACAACCACGGAGAAAAAATGCAAATAATTGGAATTGGGAATCTTCTAGATGTGAGCTGACAGCATTAATGATTTTACACCTGTCAAGTTCATTTGACAATAAAAATGCAACCAAAAGGGGCACAAAGTCTGGATAAGTGCAGAGGGTTGTATTAGGAGGACATCCTAATTAAATCTATTCTTAAATATATCAGACCAGCTGCCCGTCCCTGCCCCCACCCAGTCTCCCCTGCTGCAATCCCCTGTCTCTACCCATACAGTGAATCGTTCCAGCATCACCTCTCTCTGCACGGCCCTCAGTCCTCTCTCCAGTCACCCCACAATGCCCCTCACAAAGGCCCAGGTGAGAAAGGAGCTCACTAGGACCAAGGCGAGGAAGGCTGCAGGCCCAGATGGTATCTGCTTCAGGCTGCTTAAAACATGTGCAGATGGACTGTGCAGCATACTGCTGTAACTGTTTGGGCTGAGGCTGAAGCTGGGGAAGGTCCCACAGCTTTGGCAGACATCCTTTCTGGTACCAAAGACATCTCACAAATGACTTCAGGGACTATGACTTCGAGACTGTGAGTCTGATGTGGTTGTCTGTAGTGCATGGGCCCTGCAGAGAAAGGTTCTGGCTCCGTTCCTGTTTACTGTTTATACTGCAGACTTCATGTTCAGCTCAGCATCATGTCACCTGCAGAAGTTCTCTGACGACTCTGCTATTGTTGGCCTGATCACGCATGACAATGACAGAGAATACAGAGAACTGATCCAGAAATTTATGGACTGGTGCCAGCAGAGCTTTCTCCAGATCCATGCAGGGAAAACCAAAGAGCTGGTGGTGGACTTCTGCAGGCGCTCACACTCCACTCTTTCAGTCATGAACATCCACTGTTCACCACTGAACACAACATAGATGCATTCTACAGGAAAGGACAAAGCAGACTCTTTCTGATGAGGAGACTAAGGTCTTTTGGAGTGCAGGGAGCACTACTGAAAACCTTTTATTACTCTGTGGTGGCCTTGGCCATCTTCTATGTAGTGGTCATCTGGTGCACTCAGGAGGAGCCTGGATAAGTTAATCAGGAAGGCTCGGTTTTGGGGTTGCCCCTGGACTCAGGAGGATGGTTGCCCTTACTCTGTGGTGGCCTCGTGCTGGAGAACAACTCCCAACCCCTGTATGATGCAGTGTCATGTCTGAGCAGCTCCTTCACTGACAGACTGTTACATCCTAAATGTCTGAAGGAGCGAATAATATCGAGGGTCTTTTCTCCCTGCTGTTGTCAGACATTGAATCAGAGCTGCTCCCACCCATTGTGCAATTACTTGTATGACTGTGTACATATGCAATTTACATTGAATATAGTGTATTCCGATATTCTTTTTTGCCATACTCCACACATTCTCTTCTGCTGTAACATGGAAATGTCCTTACTGTGGGACGAACAAAGGTTTATCTCATCTCATCAAGTTTTTTTACCATGGGTCGGATAGGAAGTGAAATGGAGTAGGAGTTGTCCTAAACAATGGGTTTGCAAGGAATGTTCTAGAGGTGGAAAAGTGTATCAAATAGGGTGATAAGTCTGAAGCTGGAAATTGAAGATGAGATGTTCAATGTTGTTGGTTGTATTGCCCCAGGTAGGATAAGAGTTAGAAGAGAAGTAATTTTCTAGAGTAAGTTAGAAGAAGTGATGCAGAGCAACGCCAGAGGTGAGAGAGTGGTGATTGGTACAGACTTAAACAGACATGTTAGTAAAGGTAACAAAGGTGATGACAATGTGATGGGCAGGTTTGGTTTCCAAGACAGAACAGCAGAGGGAGAGAAGGTGCAGGACTTTAAGGACTTAGGGTCAACGGTTCAGAGAGTGTAGAAAAGAGGTGAAGAGGCGAGTGCAAGCAGGTTGGACTGTGTGGAGAAAAGTATCAGGCGCAGAAGAGGACACAGAGGATAGAGTTAGATGGAGGCAGATGTTTTGCTATGGCGACACCTGAAAGAGAAAAGGTGAGAAGTTGATTTGACAATAAAATTTTTTATGTAGAACTATCCTTACCATAAATATGGAGTCCAGATCTGTTTGATGCTCACATCCAGACTGAGCACTGAGAACATCTGAACTCTCCTGGTTCACACTGTGAACATATTACATTTTATTTTTGTTAAGCTTGTTAAAGGCATGGCATATGAAGATGAAAAATGGACGGTCCTCATGTGGACAGTTACACTTTGTATTCAAGCAGCGACATGGGCGAAGGACGCGGGTACATTTCAATTCAGTTTTACATCGCATGGAAAGTTTCATGTCACATGAACACGGCGGTGTGTCACCATAACTCGCTTTGTCTTTTTCCCCACCATGCTCGTTACTTTGATTCGGTTTCTCTTTTCGGTTGCTCCTTTGTTTGGACTGTGAGTTCCCGTGTGCCTCCCCCACCTGGTTTCCTACAGCACCTGATCATCAGCTCTTCCGGTCAGCATCACATTGTTTGGTCTGTTCATTGTCACACATCATCTGTTTTACTCCTAGGTGTCGTACCTCCGTCCATCGTCTCCAGAACTTGGTTCACCATCTCTGCTCTGCACCATCCCTCTTTCTGCCCACAGACTCCATATAGTAAATCCTCTGTTTTTTAACTACCTTGGTCCCTAAATTGTGATAATTACACTTACAGTGTCTCAATGGGAGCTTGTCCTTTAAAATAATCAGGGGTCTCCATTGATGCTCTGCTCTTTAAGGACACACCGCTCGATTCAGGCCCAGGATCATGTTTAGGACCATCTGCTGTTTGCTTCTTTGTTCTGCAACACACACACACGGATTAGAGAGATAATGATGGATTAATTTCACATGTAAAAGCGTGATGGACATTTATAGTTCCTCATCTCACCTCTGAGTTTTGGTCTGGCTCTTAGGTTTTCCATGTAGAGTGGTTTTGTCCCCACACTGATCCATAGGAGAGCACCTACAACACCTGGCGGGAGAGCTGAGCTCAGTCAGTAATACTTTGAACACAGTTTAAGATCTGTTTGAGATCCTGGCCTGTGCAAGAAATATTAGGGAGGATGTGGTGAAAGAGGAAAAACAAGTCAAATGTTATCATCAAGTATGGAAATTTAAGTAGCTTTTGTCTACAGCATCACAGACATTGTTTGTGTTGATCTACAAAATGCACCGTTTTCAGTGCAGGCCTCATGAAATCTGCACTTCAAATATCGGGGAGGTTAAAGCAACAGAAACAACCACCAAAAAAAATACCACCTTGTAGGTGGAGAAGACAGACAGTAGTAAACGGCAGTTTTGGTGTTCACATGGTAAAAACAAATGAGCGTATACAGCAGGAGAGGGTTAGAATTAAAGCAGGAGAAGAATTAAAGATTAACAGGGACATCCTAAAACCGATGTAAGATCAGGGCACGGTTTTACTAGAGATGGTTTCACCCTGTTATTTTTCATTGTCGTGACCCATCTTGCCTTATAAACAATCTGTGTATGCACCGACACATCTGTTGTTTCCCCGTAGGCACCGACAGAAGCACGTTCAAAACTCCTGCATTCACCGAAAACAGCGGTTTTAAACTGCACCGACCTTTGATACCAACAGAACCAATAGCACCCAAATAATTTGTGCCACTGATATAGTCCAAGCTGTACCCGGAAAATGATGATACATGCACACTGACACTCTCTTCTCAACTTGAAGTTAAATAATAAACCACATAAGATCAGTAATTTTGAAAGCCCGTCATTTCTCTCAACACAACCATGTGGCCACGTTTTAATATGCATAAATCTGGCATCCTGTCTTTGAAACCCCATCAGTTTCAGGTCATTTCAATCCTTTCATGGTTGCACATTTCCTTGAACTCTTCACTGCTGGGGGACCAACCCCTGATGCACTGAGCCACTTTCACCCTGCATTTATACGTCACCATTAACGTTCTCTTGCTTGCAGTTGGCGCTCCGTCCTGTGTTCTGATCCCTGCTCTCCCAAGTCTCTAATTAACCACAGTAACTATCCACTAAGTATGAATGTAGAAATCCATTCTGTCCACGTGCTCGTGGAAGGACCCACACAACACTCCAAGGCTGTGGTCCTCGACTCAAAAACACATGGACAACACAAGAGGACAGGTTTTCACTCATGCTGCAGTGAATCCAGAAGAAGGCTGTTGAAGACGCCTCTACCGGGCTTCTTCAGCATACAACAATATCACAACTCGGATTAAAAACAATGTCAAAATAGCGTCCAAACATAACTGCCAAAAAACAGGAAATCACAACCATTCTGTCAAAAGAATGCAGCCTTAGTACCACTGATTGTTTCATTTATACTTCTTACAGGAACATCTTCATATGTTACAGTTCATGAATTGGTCAGAGTTTTTGCTCTGTCAAAGTTTCCCTTTTGCAAGTAAATGGAGGTAGTGTTTACAAGTAGTACTCATATTTGCGTGTACCTGTAAGTATCTGTAATATACTATCCTAATTCCGCCCCATTTAAAATGGTCTAAATTTGTTGAACTCCCCAACAGCCTATTGCATTGTGAAATACTGTTTACACTACACACAAAGTTACTTTCCAAGCTGGATTCAGGGAACGAAGTGCCCAAGTTGTTCAACCTGTTCTGACATGCCACGTTTTTCATAAAGCTCACAATCAAAGTGCTGTTACTAACAACAACGTGTTAAACGTGAGACCATTTACCTCACATGGGAACTCTTAGGCTGACATAGATTACACATACTGAAACAACACCTTCAACTATTCCTTCAGCCCAGCCATTCCGTGGTAGAGCACAGACACCTTCACAAATTTCTCTGGTGGTTTTCTCACCTGTTGTGGTAACTCAGTCCAGGTCGACTCACACACACGTTCCACCGTCACCTGTGCAGCAAACAGCTGGAGAGAAGAAGCTACACGCTGCTGAAGCCTGAGAGCTTTTGATTCAAGGACATGTCACAAGTTCACAGTCCAAACCTAAAAAAAAAAAAAGTGCTGGTGAAACCAGTTCAACAAGTAGATTTCTATTTCCTTGTCCCTCCCTTTTGAATGACTGTGACCAATTACTGGCATTTATCTGCACCTGAGTGCTACAGATCTGTTTGGAGACAAATTCCAGGCAACCAGAATCCATCGCAACAACCTACAGGTGACAGTGAGGAAAGGAAATATTTTAGGCCCACAAAGTCCCACAGCAGCAATGATACAGTGTTAGACTCATGGTGACTGTGGACATTCCACAAGCTGCAACACAAGTTTTAGGACTTTTAAACACACGTTTTAAATGCAGTAACATTAAACCGCCAAAACCCAGTCAGTTCTGGTCTGATCACTAGATGGTGTCAACTGACCTTGTGATGAACCAATGCTCAGCACAGAGGATGTGATGGAGCAGCAGCGGTTTGAGGTATCGCATGTGTTTTTGCTGTATGCTGAAGGTACAGCTGAAGATTTTTTAACAGCACATAATAACTTATGTGAGATTTAAATGAGAAAATCCATTGGAACATATAGGATTAAAGTAAATTCTGTGACTCACTTATCTTTATGCGTCTCAGATGCAGATCTTCTTTCAGCAGGTCAAATCCATTTTTAGTTGGGTTAAGATCGACTCAGACTGTCTGCCTCTGATAAAATCCCTTGTTGAGTTCAGAAACTCCTGGACACTCAGATGGACGAAGCAGAACACCTTGTCCTGGTACAGTCCCTCTCTCCTCTATAAAGATCTGTGTGAACACTCCTGAGTAAACCGAGGCTGCTCTGATAGTGATGCCACACTCTGTCAGGTCGGATTCATAGCAGATCAGGTTTCCTTTCTGCAGCTGCTCAAAAGCCAAAATTCCAACGGACTCAATCATCCTCCTACTTTACTCTGGAGGAAAGTTCTAAAACATATTTTATTGGTTATTTCTAATGTAAAAATGTTAAATACTCTGACTTATTATAAGATTCTTGGTCCTATTCACAGGCTGAAGCTTCAATGCTGGTGTCAACAGAAGAGAAACAACCTAAATTTTGTCACTGCCACAACGTCAAAATTATGACATATTGTAACTTTTGTTATTTCTATAGTGGAAAGTCATTAACAAATTTTGTCTGCATTTAAACAGTTTGTTAATGTTTTGTTTATGTTGTAGGTAAATAAACAAGTTATCTCTGTTACAGGAGGCTTAATATGAAAAAGGCAATAATGTCAATACTCAAGTTAAAGCTCAGAACATTTACCTTGACAGTTTGTGAGCCTTTATGAGACCAACAGTTATCGTGTACAGCACATCTTTAAAGTATCCACCCATCCTTAACATAAAGGTTAGGGTTATAGAATCACATTACTTTTTGGCCAAAAGCTAATAAAATGATTTCCTTTATCAGATCGCTGTCATCTAGTGTTGGTAGTGCTAAGGCAACAGAAGCAGATTAATACATTGTTTTGTCAATAAATTAACAAGCAGACAACTGTCCTTAAATGGTCAACATTAAAATTACAGTAGCCTCAAAGAGATATTGTAACTTCCCCACCTCAGTTGTACAGGATGTTTTATTTACAGTGGCTAAAGTCAAATGTTAATCACACATGTAGATGGTACATGGTGCACACATTTCAGTTTTGGGTGTTTTCTAAAAGAGGCTGAATCTGTGTTCTTACCTTCTAATGGAGCAAATATTCAACATGAGGGCGAAATAATTCAGCAGCTTCAACCTGGAAACAAGCAGAGAAGAAACGAACAGGTAAATGTCAGTGAGCACAGAGCAGCCCTGAACTTTGGGCTGAACGAGTCCAAGTCCATGGACCAGGAGGTTCTGATGGGTTTATCCTCACAAACTCCCACTGACAACAAAAAGTGGAAGGGTTCAAAATGGTTTCCCATGGTTTCTTTGGTTACGCCCCTGTGTGGGGCAGGAGCTGTTTTCTGTCCATCTAACTGAGGGCAGATGATATGAAAGAGAAGCAGTGTACCCCAGGGTGAACCAAGACAAGAATATTTTCCCCACAGAAAAGACGGAGAAACAGGAGAAAACAGTGTTAAGAAAACAGCAGTTCAGGCCTGCAGATTCATTACTTTTTACAGGTAATAATCACAAGATACTAAAGGTGGCAACTGATACATACACAAAACTATAGCACAAGGTCCAACAATGACATACTCCAAGTAACAATAGGCCAAAATCCTCATCCAAGTAATGAGGGACCGAGGACTGGTGCTGGTGGACGCTGGTGGAAACCAGACTTTTCAAACTCCAGGAAGTGTATGATGGACCAACACGCTGCCAACACTGCCCCCTAATGCAGCCAATCAGACAGGGCGCCCACGTTGCAGACACACAGATCCACACAAGCAAAGAGCGCTCACTCGCACTTGATAATAAATTAAGAAACAGGCCTGATCCTGAAACACAGTCTCTGTTCACATCCATGTAAGAAACGTGTTACTCTAAATCCACATAATCCATGTCCGCACGCAGCAGCAGAGTGACCTGATGTCACCTCTGAACATTTTAGAACCTGGCTGTATAGTGACAGGAAATGGCTGCAGCATCCATGTTTATGGTGTGTGTTCGTGTGACAGCAGACTGACAACTCAGGGAGGAGACGCACACAGCGAACACACAACACCAGCTGTCTAAGTAAAACAATTGTTGATGGAACCCAACTTTTTCTTTCATGTGTTTTCTTTCATTTTCAGTTGGACCTTGTGCAGACTTAACAAGGAAGTGGCATCGTCCTTAGTTACACGTCTACAAGTCCAAGCAAACACTGGGTGTATGTTCAGCTGGGGACACAGCTGAAGTCCAGCAAAGACTCTCAACCACTGGGCAGCTCTGACCCGAGGACTGGAAAAGAGGGGGAGACACACTTGGACTGGTCAGAAGTTCCGGAGATAGACATGTTCAAAAATCCTGAGGAAACAGGCGGGAAATCTGTGTATTCCTGAACACAAACAAGCATGGCGCAAACAGGAAGTTTCACTTTTTGAGTCTCAAAGGACCAAAGATGGTGGATGTAAAGGTGATGACATCGTGGACTGCAGAGAGGGACATGGGGGGACAATAACTTTATACAACTCCACTTTTTTTAGGTAAAGATGTATTTTCTAACATATTTTAGAAAGTGACGTGTCGGTCTTCAGAGTGAACGACCAAAGACATGGTCAAGTACATGACGTGTGTGTCCGGCCTGAGCGGGAGGGACCAGGGTTAGAGACAGGAGGGGGGACAAGACAGACACAGAGTCTGACATGGAGCAGGGAGCACTGTCCATCCGTCACTTTATGAAGAGCAACATGCACTCAGAAGTTATTTTTTGTAGCATTCTGCCTCATGTTCATAAAATGTACTTTACATAATAATTGTACATTATTTTTGGTAAAAAAACAACGGATCCCCACCAGATTGACCTGGGGTTGTGGTTGAGTGACTGCGAACAGAGGCACAGGACTGATGATGTAGTAAAGTGGCAGAAATGACTGCGGAACAGGAAGTGCATCTGAGGGACTACAAAATAAAAGTCGGGGACAGGAAGTAAAGTGGACTAACATGGCCTCTGGCTGTAGACACGGTGTTAGAAAACGTTAACACATGGCTCGCACAGAAACCTGACTAACTCATCCTCACATTCAGTTACACAAACTGAGTACGCCTGTCCTGTCTCAGTATTTAAGATCTCCACATGTATATGCAGTAGTACTTTAAATGTCTCGACTTATGAACTCCACAAAGTCATATCCCACTTTTGTTCAGAAGCATTTAAGAATGCAATGTGACGACGTGTCACTCGTGTGCTGTGGAGACTCAAAGACACACACGCACATTGTGTTATTTTTTAAATTTCTGAATAAAAAAAATGCTCAAAGAGTTACTTTCAGTCCAAATCATCACGACTCATTTGTGTTGATTTGAAGTCAGTCGGTAAATTTGACTCTAAACGGAAGATGTGCCTTGTGTAACTTCATCATCTCTCCATAAAAAGAAAACAAATTCTAAATGTTAAAAAAATGTAAAACTTTGTATTTTACATGTAGGTCTTTACAGTGTACATTTAACACAGTTTTGACATACATGCTTTATAAAAAAAATTGTGAATTGTCCTAATTGTTAGGAATGTTGAGCAATAAACCAAACACAAAATGAGAACTCTTATTCCTCACGGGTTTTTTTCAGTGATTTTATTGGTATAAACCGTGTGTCTGCATAATAATCAGAAAATCAACAGAAAGTTTTCAATATGCCACACAACAAACTGAACAACACTGATGACAATAGACATTTTGTCATAAATCCTCATATTCTGTCTGTGGGAGTAAATAAGAAGATAAACATTAAACATCGGTGTTTTATCAGATGAACTATTGAATTCTGTTGTTCTACTCACAAAATGGCACATGGATTTTCCATGTACTGTTAATTAGTAATTTTCCCCCAGTGTGTTACTGATGGAATGTAAGATTGTTTTCAGTTCAATAGCTGGTCTTTGACTTCAAATCTGTGAAAGATGAACATAATAAATCTAACTAATAAACTCTGACGTCTTAAAGAAAAACGCTGTTTACTTCATATTTCTCTAGACGTGACTCTTTAAGGTGCAGCAGCCACACCAGGAAATACGTTAGCCTAACAAGGCCTGCAGAGGAAACTCATTCAAAACACAAAAGTCAAAGTACACAACTACAGAAACTACAAGATAAATATAGTTATAGATCTGAGAAATCCAGTCTGAGCTGGATTAGTAAAAATAGTCAGTGCTGGTAATGTCAGACTCATGTGGTCCCACCTGAAGATCTGCTCGGACTAACAACAAGCTGCCGACCTGAGAGTCGTCCTCTGAGTGGTGAAACAGTCCAGATGTGTCCAGATGAGAACTCCTTCACCCTGATCAAGTGGTCCTAAACATTTCACAAATGTGGACTCACTACTGTTGAACTGTCTAGAACCACTGGACCAAAGAGGATCAGCAGAGTTTGCCAGGCTCCGGTCTGACACAGATCCGCATCCTCAGCATTTTATACCTGATCCTGTGGAGGAATGAAGGCCCGACAGGTCTGATCAGAGGAGGTGCAGGTGGGGGGGTTGCTACCTGTCAGGGCAGGTGATGACACACCTGAACTCACGAGGACTCACCCGCTCCACCTGTTTGTTCACCTGCTCAGCCTCTGCTCTCGCACAAAGGCCAATTTCTAAAAAGAAAAACTGTAGCAGGTGAGTTTCGTCTGGCAGAGGTTCAGATGAGCAGTTCAAAAACAGACTGCTTCGGTCTGAAACACTAACTCTGCTCCTGAAGACACGTCCCCTCAGCTGGTAAACAGCTGCTGATGGAGCACTTTTATCCAAAGCCTTTAACGATGTAGCTCATTCACACACACACATTCATACACTTCCATAAACGGACATTTTAGTCACAGGTTTGATTCCTGATTTTATGATTGATGATTGGTTCACTCAAATGTATTGACATGTTGTGGCCAGAAGCAAGAAACAGTGGTTTCGAGATCAGCGGCAGCAGGCTGACAGAGCCTCTTCCTACACACAAACGCCGTTTTTCCTGCTGCTCACATCATGAAAGGAACAAGGAAAGAAACCTGTTTCCCGGCTACGATCTTAGACCCTCCCTGGATTAGCAAACAGGTCCATCAGGCCCAGGCTCAGCAGGGCCCTGGAGGCGAAGGGGTCACCTCAGTTAAAGTACACAAAAATGGACAAAAAAATGACACAACTCCCAAGAATCAATTGGTACAGAAAAATTATCAGTAGATAAACTAATGACAAAATGACAAAAAAGGAAGCACAAAAATAGACAATACCAACCAGTAATAATGACAAAAAAACCCACAAAGCAACACACAGTAAGTCAGTCAGATGAAAAACAAAGACACCGAAAATGAGCAGACGTTAACACAATCTACTTTCAAATATAAATATAGACAAAATAAAGAACCTTTTCAGACAAATTAACACAATTCAAAGTCCTTTACAGATTAATCAAAACTACAGAAAGGTGAACCAGGCAAAGACAGTAAACGTCTACAAAACATTATTAAAAACAGTATGAGACTAAGACAGTGAGGCCAATCCACACCAATAAAAGCATTAAAAGCTAAAAGCAATAAATGACATCTTAAAAAAGTGTTAATGAAAACAAAAGCACAATAGAGCACATTTACTTTAGATGAAACCTATAGAATCTGAAATCTCCATGTTTCACAGGTCAGAGGTCAAAAAGCCTGAACTCTGGGAGGAAGGGATTGAGGTGGAGTTAAATTTGATCACAGGAATCTGACTGTGGCCTAAAAACTTCCGTTAAACTATTAATATCTCAAAAAAGACTTTTTGGTTTCACATACAACAAAACAACAGTTTTGATCTGAGTCGAGAAAACATCCTCCACATTTTAACGCTTTAAAATCAGCAGAGCTACGTCTGGTTTCAGAGAGGGTTCTGGTCTGTTTCGGCCGCCTCTGCAGCGTCAGACACGAAGAGAAAAGACCAGAAACAAGGAAACAGGTTGGACAGAGACAGAGACGGAGTCAGGAACGACAGGAATGAAGCAGAGCAGAGAAGAAGAGGAAGAAGAAGAAGCTCGACCTCATTCTGCTGCAGGGTGTGTGTCAGAGATGAAATTCCCCACACGGAGCAGCAGTACAACAAGATACGTCACCAAGTGTCCGCTGAGTAAAACACGGAATCAAAAGTGGAAAATCCTTTAGTAACCTCCCACTTATGCTTCAGCGTATTTACACGGCACAAATTCACACAAAGTAATCGAAACAAACTTTAGATAATAAAGTCCAGACTATACAGACATTTAGAGAAAACCCAACAAATCCCCTTGAGCAGCTACAGGCAACAGTGGAGAGGAAAAACTCCCTTTAACGGAAGAAACCTCCAGCAGAACCAGGCTCAGGGTGGGCGGACGTCTGCTTTGACCGGTTGGGCTGAGAGGAAAGTGGAAAGAGAAAAGAAAAGGGTAAATCCAACCAAAAAAAAACCTGCTTTCACTTCTGAGGCTTTTCTCTATTGTTTGATGAAGTTATTGGATCATCTGGACTGTGCAGAGTTATCAACAGCAACAAGAAAACAAATCAAATTTGGAGTTGGATGGAGGTGCCGAACCCAAACTCTTGGAAACATTTTCCTTAAGGTCCAGCTGTGAAATACTCGGTACAAACTTTTCCTGTGAACCGTTGGACAGCGGAGTATAAAGTAGTTGAGAACGCCACTCAAGTGACTGCACAAAGTTCTTGTTTCAGGTGGTTTGAGAAGGAACAATGCTGTGGAAAGTCAGCCTGGTCAAACCTGAATGAACCACTGAGCTGCAAACTGGAGCAGTGTGGCACTGTGACTGAAAATAAAAACTCTGATAAAGTTTCCAAATTGTCTCGTCTCAAGTGTCCTGTGTCTTCATCGTTTGTTCTGGTGTGTTTGTCCATTTCCACTGCTCGTACAGGAACCAACATTCATCCAGGTCTGTGAGCAGCACACACGATGTGACTGTACTTTACATGTCACCCACAGGTTTCTCCAGCAGAGGTCAGTCTGACTTTGATGCAGAAGGAAACACGTCCACCCATGGAATAAAGCGCCAGATTCCTGACATTACATCTTCACAAATATGGACATGTTGCAGCAGCTGCTGAGGCCTCAAAAGAAAAAACAGAATTTAACCACCAGTTCTGTGGGCTTCATCCACGGAACATTAAACCCTCTGAGATGACGGAGCTGCTCGTGTTGGACGGGGGTTTATTCGGGTGATCATCATCAAATGGGATGAAGCCTCCGTTAATTCTCCAACATTTCACACTGATTTAAACACAAACACATCGCTTTGGATTCTTTCATTTTTTATTTGAATCATGTTATCAGTCTGTCCAATCAACAGGCTGTCTCCAAACTGACCAATCGTGAGGCTCCATCTGGTGCTCATCAGCTGTACACACACTACAGGATGTGAGAACAAATATAAGATAATTAACAATTCATTGGAAAAGTTAAGCTGAACCTCCTCACAGTTCCTCAATGTACATTCACGATTGAATGAAATTACATAAAATATAAATTTCATTTGGTGGTGTCCTGATTTCTGATCTTCTGCAAGTTAATAATTAAAAGTTGAATTAAAAGTTAAATTAAAAGTTATATTTCCTGTGTGAAATACAGTTTGGTCAGAGTTAAAAGATTCTCTCTGTCAGATATTCAGATAGAATTGGTAATATTTCCTCATCCGTGACGAAGCTACTTTCTCTTCTTATCTGCCGCTGTTAATCAGCTGATGCAGATCAGAGTCACATCAGCCGCCTCCTGCTGAATCTGCACTGGTTTTTCTTATCGCTGCATCCGCTGCACAACACAGCTGACCATCAAAACAAGCATGTGACATGAATCAGAGCAGAAATCTTACTCTGGTCTCATTCAAGCCTTTTCGGTATTAATATTATTGTTGTTGTATCATGTCATGAACATGTCACCGTCAGTGTTTAGTTAAACTGTGTAACAAAAAATACAAATTCCATGAAAGAAGAAAAGAAGATGGACACAAACAGCAACAATAAAAAGAAAGTTTAGTTTTTTTTAGTAATCAAATTTACATTTAGCAGACACTTTTATCCAAAGTGACTGAGTCATTTGGTACCAAACACACACACACACACACACACACACACACACACACACACACAGAAACACACACACACACACACACACACACACACACACACACGATGACTGGGTGATAATCTGGCACACACATTTGTATTAATAATAAATCCAAAAACTCTAACCCCCAAAACCAGTCTGTGTTTAGAAATAATATGACGAGCACATAAACCTTTAGCATCATTGTGGCATGTGACTCCAAATTCAAGTAAACAGGCTTCATGAAAAAGCAATATTATTTTAATCGGATTGAACAGTGTAAAGGTAAAAGATGTTTAACTGTCCTCACAGGTTAGTGTGCAGTTGTCCCTTAGTGGTGGTAATACTAATAATACTAACTTTATTATTAACTAACATGCTTAGTTAATAACACACTCCATCTTTACAGGTTTTATAACTTGCGATCAGCAGCTTCATCAAGTCACTGTATGGGTCAAGATGTGTGTGACAGCTGTTCAAATATTTCTGTCTGGAGGACCTAAATGGTTTGGCACAAGTGGGTCTAATCAACCCTGACCGACTACAGCCTTTGTTCCAACCAGAACCCATGACTGAGAAAGGTTGAAGTTAAAATCACAGCAGAGAAAACTGAAGTGTAATGGTGTCATTGGTTTATGGCTCAGTGAATAGAGGATCAGGTTTGGACGCAGAAGGAAGGGCATCGGCGTTAAAAAAAGAAGCCAAACCCACATTCCGCGGTGGCGGCTCCTGAAAGGACAAGCCAGAAGGTGTAGTTAATTTTTAGCTTAAAAATGCAAACGTCCAGCGTGACATAGGAAAATACATGATCCCTATGTACCTTACAGAAAAATCTAATCATTTAGGAAATCATAAAACGTCAGTAACTTCATATTACAAATAAGATAAACAGGGAAAGGCTGTGCACCTAAGTGTAACAGTAAGTATTGTTAAGTTCAACATACTGCTGTTTACTGTGAACATTTTCCCAGTAAACCCAGACCAACAAAAGTGCTACCCAGTGAATTTGCAAGTGTGTTGAGTTATTTTTGCCTCTAGGTGCATGCTGGTCTATATTACTGAATGGTTCTCGAGTCCAGACAACACTAAAGAGGTAACCACACTTTTCTTGATGCCGTAGGAGATCACAGTAGGGCAAAGTCTACTGATAGAAATGGCTTTTTCCATTTTCTTAACAGTTTTGCTAAAATAAAGACCCCACGACAGGTGCTGCTGGAGTCTGACTCCTAATAATTTGATCAGATTCACTTGATCCAGTTTAAAGTGTAGTACAGAGAGGAGGACCTGCCAACTATCAAATAAGGTTTTTCTGTTTCCAAGTATCACTGAGTTGGAAATATTCAGTGTCATCTTGTTTTCATTAAACCAGTCGGTCACAGCTCGTAACTCCACCTCTAACACGTCGTTTAACTCACGGCGACAGTAAGCTGAGTAATACACTGTCATGTGATGCTCATCCATGATGATAGTGGATTGCTCTAAGTCAAGCGGCAAATCGTTAATAAATATAGAAAACAGGAGAGGACCCAGGCAGCTTCCTTGTGGCACCCCACAGTCAACGTTCCTTAATTCAGAAAAGTGTCCGCTGTAGTAAACTGTTTGTTTCCTGTCTAAGAGATAACTTTTCATCAGACAAAGAGCTGAATCTGAAAAACCATAAAGTTTCAGTTTTTTAAGCAGCAGATCATGACTGATGAGATCAGACGAAGCACTGAGATCCAGGAATGAGGCTCCTACTAGTTTATTGTTCTCAAGTTCTCTGAACCAGTTATTCACCATGTCCTCAAGAGGATGTTCACACTGAGTGAAGAGTTTGTTCTTTACAAAGTACAGCTGAATCTGTTGGAGGATCAGTTCCTCCAGGATTTTTCCTAAGACCGGCAGCAAGCTAACAGCTCTGCTGTTCTCTGCACTGAAGTTTGCATTGATGTTCTTAGGAACTGGGATTACTTTGGATTCTTTCCACCAAGATGGAAACACGCCACTGAGGACACACCTGTTCAGTAGGTGACAGATGGGACCAGAGATGTGCTGAGCAGCAGTTTTCAGTAGTCTGACATCCATGTTGTCTAACCCAGCAGACATGTCTTCTGGGAGTGAGGACAACACGCTTTCAACCCAACTGACGCCAACTTCCTCAAACCGCAGTTTACAGTTTTTCTTTTTCATAATTCTGTTTTCAATAAGAGAACTTGACAACTGCAGACCTTCATAACCCAATAGTCCAGACTTTAGTTCCTGAATTTCATCAATATAATATTGATTCAAGTAACTGGCGACATCAGCTGCCTCTGTGATCAGACGTCCTTCAGATTCAACGGTGATGACTGGAGAGACTGAGTTTCGCCCCATAAAGTCATTTAATACCTCCCATATAATATTAATGTTGTTACCAGCCTCCCTGAGTCTTTGTTGAAAGTATTCCTTCTTCTTGTCTTTGATGATTTCAGTAACATCCCTTTTTAAGTCAAGGTACCAGTTCCAGTCTTGCCCGTTGCCTGATGTATTAGCCTGAGCTTTTGCAGCGTCTCTGTCCGACATTAAAGATTTTGTCTCATTGTCCAACCAGGGGGCAAAGTTATTTTTGACTCTGTACACGGTTGAGGGGGCGTGTTTGTCTGCTATCGGACAAAAGGCGTTCATAAACTTGGACAAGGCTTTCTCGGGGTCAGATTCATTATATATGTCGTCCCACTGAGTGCCCTCAATGTCCGAGACAAAACGGTCACGACTGAACCGACTGTATGACCTCTGAATGATGATCTCTTGTTGAACTTTGGGTACATCTCTTCTCACAGTGACTCCAACAAGATTATGATCACTACAACCTGTGGACGTTGATGTGCTATTAGAGCAAAGACATGGAATATTTGTGTAGATATGATCAATACATGTTGAAGTCTGTTGTCCAGCAGAGTTCATCATCACCCTGGTAGGAAGCGTCATAATCTGAGTCAGACCGTGATCAGACGTCAGAAAAGCTATTTCCTCCTTCAGAGATGAATTTGACAGCCAGTCAATATTAAAATCCCCCAGAAGGAATATGTCTTTGTCTTCCCGAGACACAATTTCTATTGCTTCACAGATTTTTTCCATATATCCAGGTCTGGAATTTGGTGGCCTGTAACAACAGCCCACTAACACTGGTTTACCATCAGGCAGGGGAATCTGAATCCAAACAATCTCTATTTCCGGGAGCATTAAGTCAGGCCGCAATTTACCTGGAATCTGACTTTGGACATAAAGAGCTACACCTCCTCTAGACTTGTCTCTGTCCCTTCTGTACAGGCTGTAGCCTCTGATATTTAGTTCAGCGTTCTCAACACTGAGGTCCAAGTGAGTTTCAGAGAGCGCCAACACGTGGATCTGGTGACATGTTAATATGTGATAAATGTCATGAATCTTCTCTCGGAGACTATTCACGTTCAAATGGGCAATAGCTAATTGTTTGTACAGAGAATCGGGAATGACAGCTGTTCTAGCCATGCTTCAAAAACCTCAACTGCTCAGAGTCTAGTGATCATGTCTGCTCACACACTAATGATGGTCACAGGTTCTTCTTGGTGTGTCTCAGATGTGCAGTAACTCTGGGACGTGTGTCTCTGAGGACCCAGTTCATCACAGGAAAGATTTAGCTGATGGAAACTGGAGAACAGCAGCAGCTCTGATCACTTTCTCCACCACCTCTCAACCGTGTCACGTCTTTTCACTGTAAGAAGGCAAAGAGACCACATGTATCAGCTACAGCTACAAATTGTGAGGTCTATTCACCTACAGTTGGCGGAAAGTTGTGTATTATTAACTATTGCAAACAACAGCCCTGAACAAATTACATGAGCCTCTACGATATAATGCGATGTCCAGTCACTGTTAAGAAGCTCTGGATGTCCACCTATCAGCTGTGAGTGCTGCAGCAGATGCTTTCGCCACATATTTCTGACCCAGATCAAGCCCCAACACATTGTACTTCATGTCGAACTCGATACAGTTGAATTTGTGCAGGGTTTTTAATCTTCATGTGTCTGATAGTAAGTGCAGCTGTCACACACTTACTCAGAAGCAACGTGTCTGCTGTATGGTCATCCTTTTCCTTTTATCAACATTTCAAATAAGAGGAAAATAACAGATGTGGCTCCTTTTGTGGTTCCAAATTTTTTGCAAATGCTACCAACAACACCCCCTCTCATATGATCCAGTTTATGCTACACCTTTTTCCCTTGCAGAACTGATATTCGTGTTCACCTGATGCCCCTTAAAAATTAAATAGAAAGTTCGACATGTTGCCAGAAACACAGTAACACTGCTTTGTCTTGTCCTGTTGTGTTTCATAAAGAAGCCATGCTTCATTATAAGAGACTTTAATAATAAATGCAGGTCTTCTAGCTCAACATTCTGTCAAACATTTCCCTTTAGTGCCACAGCGACGTTAACATGTGTGATCTCATCAGTTTATTGAAAGGAGTCCTAAGAAGTGATGCTTCAGAGTGTCCGGACTAGAGGTGGATCAACCAATCAGCTCGCTCCGCACACTGAACTGGTTACATATGGAAAGCAAGAAAATCAGCGTCTCTACCTATGCCCTCCTTGTCTGTGTACGTTTGAATAGACATTTACATGCTGACTTTGTCCTACTAAACACAAGACATGACTGCTTTTCGAAAGGAACCCAGCAGTGTCCACATCAAACCAACAGGCAGAAATCATCTCATATGACTCTTCATAGTAACACTGATATAATGCATTACCTCGTTGATTTAGTAATATTACTTCTGGCTAATTTATGCAATAACACATTAAGAAACATGTGGCTAAATGTATTGTTGTATATTGTAGCGAGGTCCCGTACTTGCAGACAACATCACTGCTGAACAATCATTTAGCTGCTCAGGCTGATCTTAAAAAATATCAGGTTATGCATCAGTGTAGTAGGATTACTCCTGCAGTAATGTGTAGTGTCAGTGCGGGAAATTACTGTTCAGTAATAAGTCGTTTGCTCCGTGTCTTCTGTTCTGTTCGTAATAATAAATGTGAGTTTGAATTTCTAAAGGGGTTCACATTCAATGACCAAACAACAGACAGGTCCAATAAAACTGGACAAACACGACGAGACCTAAAGTCCAGAACGTGGTTTCTTCATGGGACTTTTAGGTCAACGGTTGATTTATTATATATCACAAAAGTTGGAAGCGATTTCTTCTCTTAAAATCTGTGAGAGTAAAACAGTGACTGAGAGCATTGAATTATTATTTCAAATTCTTTCATTACATATTCAATTAAGACAATTTACATTAAACAAAAAAGTAAAAATACTCAATAACCAAAATTACTCCTTTAAATACATTTTTAACGTGCTGATAATCTTTCTGTAGTTTAACTGCAGCTAAATGTCATCTACAGCATTGCCATCTTAGCAAACATCACAGTCTTGTAATGTTTCTACTCACCTGAACCTGAAGCAGCAGTCAGAGAGAAGCTGTGCTGTCTGCAACCGGCTGTTTGCTTTTATGTGACTCACCTGCAGCTTCACCTGTACAACCCGCCTCTTTACCTTCGCAGCTGATTACTCTGTAGATTAACCCCCATGATTTTATCGCCTGTCTCGACTGGATGTTGTAACCTGTTGCTGTCAGCTGTGTAGAGCCGAATGACGAAATATCCTACACACACCAAACCAGCTGAGCCTTCAGAGGAAAGACTAGCAGGTTGATAAGATTAAATAGAGATTTATTACTGGGAATGGGTGCAGGCAGTGTGAATGGGCTTCAGACAGCAGAAACATTCATCGGGGTGCTCTGGGAAGACACGGGAGACAGATCAGTAGGGGCCAGGTACTGGTAATATGGGGCTTACTGAGGAAAAGGTGAGAGGAGGGAATTCTGCAGAGCCAGATGGAGCCAGGTTTGGGGCGGTGTAGGAGAGGGATCCGGTGCTCCAAAATCTCATCCAAGATCCAAGCCAGCTCCAGCATCCAAAGAACAGTATGCAGAGGGAGAGGCAGAGGCTGATCCGGTAACTGAAAGTCCAAATGCCAAAACGGGGTCAGCACCAAAGAGTTTATTCAGTATGATAAAGAGCTGGAGAGTCGATGCAGCGTGATCAGATAATCAGGGGAGATGCGGACGCTAAAATAGGACAGGGGACACACAGGTGGAATCAGGTAGAACTAGAACTATTGAGAATAGTGAGACAGGAAGCCCTGAAGTCAAAATAAAAGCAGAGACAGGAAGTGATGCTAAACCCAAACAGTCTCTGCTGAGCACCTTGCAGTTTATCCTGGTACCCAGCTTCTCCAGTCCAGAGATTCCAGAACTCGAAGGCCTCAGTCCAGTGGTACGTGTGAACCGTCTGCTCCACTGCGGATTTTCCACCTGTAGGTTGGGGTGAGTTTAGCTCCACTCATGCTGGTGCTGACCAGCTCTGAGGCCGCTACAGTCTCTGTGGACCATTAAGAAAGGGACAGGGTGGCGACAGGTTGCGGATCCTCCATCCTAAGTTGGAGTTAGTTGTTCGCTGACGTCTGGACAGGATGCTTTTCATTTTCATTATTGTCTTTGTTCACTTTACAATAACACGTGGACTCTGTGTCAGTCCCCAAACAGCGTGAAAAGACAAACACGGCGAGTTGGCTTCAGGGCACCAGTCAAAACAACCAGAGGACAACAGTGCAATCTGTCGATCGGCTGCTGTCGTCCACGCTGTGCACTGCGGGCTTCACAACAACACCACAAACCAGACTTGATGATTCGTTGATTCATATCCATATCCAACTTAAAATACCTGAGTTTACGCTTATATCGATGGTAAACCTGTCCCGAGTGTTTCACTTTAATTATAGACAATAACCAGCATCAAATGTTTTATATATCCACATTTTCCTTTTATTCACTCACTCTTCACATTATTTGTCTATATAAAAGTTTACGCCTCTGTCTGTCACACACACAACATTTCGGAGGAGGTGGTGGCATTTTGTGTTTTTCTTTCTGCTTAGTTTACTGGTCATCATCCACCCTCTATTGTTATTTCCATTTTGCGTGTCCCAACTATTTTGGAAACTGTACGGTAGCCTGGCTAACCACACAATACAACATGTCTGCACAGGATCTTTGGTAAGAATAAATAGTCCTCACCAATGATTCAGAGGCTGCATGTGGGATTATGAACCGAAGGACCTCCCATGACTGGAATGCAGCCATGTCCGCCTCTGTTCTTACTGTCTAAACCTCTGCTGTGATTAAAATCTGTGCGTCCCAGACTCCACGCTGGACCTGGATTTTGTTTGATTATCTCACACACACCTGGCTCCACCCTGTTGATGTCTGTAAATCATTTGCATGATTTACACACATTATTTGAGTAAACAAAGCGCTCAGTCTTTATTTACATTGTGAAAACGAGTCAGATCCTTCTTCTCATCAGATCTTCTCTCCAGAAATCTAAACTAAAGAGAGGAGCAGTTTGGACGGGGGCCTCTGCTCGGGGAAGTTCATTTATTTTTAGGAGGAAACACTTTCATCCTCACACTGATGTACGTCAGATATTTATGCTGTGGTGGAGAAACTGAAGCTTTGTGAAGCACTGACTCAATATGAAGCAAATGTGTTGCAAATAATTCCATGCGTTGAAGCATTTGACAGGTAAAATGGCGATGTTGGCAGACAAATGTTTGGCTTTACGTGTCAGGCCAGGAAATAAATGACAATTTGCTCAGAATACTCAGATTCATATACATATACAATACAATACAGAGATTCATTTACTTACTTAACTTTACTTAGCAAGTGGACATCAAACCATCAGTGCAAAGCGACAGTTCTGGTGCGGCTTTGTTACGTCTAGTTACTAACAGATCTGGAGCTGCCAGGAAGCTTTAGACACCATCTTAGTTCAGAAGTGGAGTTTGGGGCAACGTATGGGATTTCAGATTTACATTAATTTCACTGGGTAAAAGAGGTTTGATGGTGGTCACAATGCAGCCAGCTGATTGCTGATGTAACATTCTGGGTTATCCACCTGTCAGCACATAAAGAGCTTAAAATCAGCTCCACCTTTACCAACAATGACCTTTGACCCTTATTTGTTATTAAGATAACATAAGACTTTATTGATCCCACAGTGGGGAATGATGTTGTTGCAGCAGTAAGAACAAAAACAAGATCCGTAGAATAAAGAATAAAGAATGTTGTATCTGCATGTTTACAGCGGTATTTTCAACAGATAAGAAAACAGCTTCAACCATAGAGCTGTTGCACTGTTCAACAGGAAATATGTACAATGGTAAATGGCCACTTATATTGTGCTTTTATCCTAGGCTCTTTGCAATGTAGCATCTCATTCACCCATTCACACGCATGCATTAAATACTCAGAATACGTACTTGAGCATCACATACCTGACTGTACTTGTGCAATATATACCTCGTGTGACATACACTCTGTACATCACTAACTCATTTGAGATTTGTATGTAGTATTTACACTTGCTATTAATCTACTTCTCTTTGGGCTTTTCCCATCAGGGGTCGCCACAGCGAATCATCCTTTTCCACCTCACTCTATCCTGGGCATCTTCCTCTCTGACACCAGCTAACCTCATGGCCTCTGTTAGCACATCCATATATCTCCTCCTTGGTCGTCCTCTTGCCCTCTTGCCTGGCAGCTCCATCTCCAACATCCTTCTACCAATATAATCACTATCCCTCCTCTGCACATGTCCAAACCATCTCAGTCTGGCCTCTCTGACTTTGTTGCTAACACAGGCAACGTGTGCTATCCCTCTGATGAGCTTGTTCCTTATTCTGTCCAACCTCTTCACTCCTAAGGAGAACCTCAACATCTTCATCTCTGCTGCTTCCATCTCTGCCTCTTGTCTCTTTCTCACTGCTACTGTCTCTAACCCATAGAGCAGAGCTGGTCTCACCACTGTCCTGTTCACCTTTCCTTTGAGTCTTGCTGACACTCTTCTGTCACACAACACGCCTGACACTTTCCTCCACCCACTCCAACCTGCCTGCACTAGTCTCTTCACCTCTTTTCCACACTCCCCATCAGACTGAACTGTTGACCCCAAGTACTTAAACTCCTGCACCTTCTTCACCTCAGCCCCTGTAACCTCACACTTCTACCTGGCTCCCTCTCGTTTACACACATGTATTCTGTCTTGCTACGACTTTCATGCCTCTTCTTTCCAGAGCAAACCTCCATCTCTCTAGCTATTCCTCCACCTGCTCTCTACTCTCACTGCAAATCACAATGTCATCTGCAAACATCATTGTCCAGGGAGATTTCTGTCTGACCTCATCTGTCAACCTGTCCATCAGCATAGCAAACAAGAAGGGACTCAAAGCCGATCCTTGGAGTAGTCCCACCTCCACCTTGAACTCCTCTGTCTGACCTACGGCACATCTCACCACCGTCATGCTCCTCTCATACATGTCCTGGACTACTCTGACGTACTTTTCTGCCACTCCTGACAACCTCATACAGTACCACAGCTCCTCCCTCGGCACCCTGTCATACGCCTTCTCTAAATCCACAAAGACACAAAGCAGCTCCTTCTGATCATCTCTGTACTTTTCCATCAACAATCTCAAAGCGAAAATGGCATCAGTGGTACTCTTACGGGGCATGAAACCATACTGCTGCTCACAAATCTCCACCTCCTTCCTAAGCCTGGCTTCCACTACTCTTTCCCACAGCTTCATTGTGTGGCTCATCAGCTTTATCCCTCTATAGTTGCTACAGTTCTGCGTGTCACCCTTGTTCTTAAGAATCGGCACCAGAACTCTTCTCCTCCATTCCTCAGGCATCTTCTCACTCTCTAAAATCCTGTTAAACAGACCTGTCAGAAACTTCACTGCTGTCTCTCCTAGACACTTCCACACCTCCACGGGTACGTCATCAGGGCCAACAGCCTTTCCGCTCTTCATCCTTTTCAGAGCCTTCCTCACCTCATCCTTTCTAATCTCTGCTATTTCCTGCTCCACAACATCCACATATTCCTCCCTTCTTTCCCTGTCATTTTCCTCATTCATCAGCTCCTCAAAATGCTCCTTCCATCTTCTCTGCACACGCTCCTGGCTTGTTAGCACCTTTCCATCTCTGTCTTTAATCACCCTTATCTGTTCCACATCTTTCCCATCCCTATCTCTCTGTCTGGCTATCCTGTACAAGTCCTTCTCTCCTTCCTTCATGTCTAACCTGTCATACAGCTCATCGTAAGCTTTCTGTTTGGCCTTTGCCACCTCCCTCTTCACTCTGCGCTGCACTTCCTTGTACTCTTGTCTACTTTCCTCAGTCCTTTCTACATCCCACTTCCTTTTAGCCAACCTCTTCCTCTGGATGCAGTCATGTACTTGTTCATTCCACCACCAAGTGTCTTTTTCTACCCGTTTCCCTGATTACCTCTGCTGTAGTTTCCCAGTCATCTGGAAGCTCTTCCTGGCCACACAAAGCCTGTCTCAACTTCTGCCTGAATTCCTCACAAGTTTCTTTATTCTTTAGCTTCCACCACTTGGTCTTCTTTTCTGTCTTTCCTCTCTTCTTCTTCCTGACCACCAGAGTCATCTTACACACCACCATGCAGTGCTGTCTGGCTACACTCTCTCCTACCACCACTTTACAGTCACTAACCTCTCTCAAATGTCCTCGTCTACATAGGATGTAGTCCACCTGTGTGCTCCTACCTCCACTCTTGTATGTCACTCTGTGTTCCTCTCTCTTCTGGAAGTAAGTGTTAACTACAGCCATTTCCATCCTCTTAGCAAAGTCCACCACCATCTGTCCTTCTGGATTCCTGTCCTTTACACCAAACCTGCCCATAACCTCCTCGTCACCTCTGTTCCCCTCACCAACATGCCCATTGAAGTCTGCTCCAACAACTACTCTCTCTCCTCTGGGGATACTCTCTACAACCTCATCAAACTCACTCCAGAACCTCTCCTTCTCTTCTAACTCACAGCCAACTTGTGGAGCATACCCACTGACTACGTTCACCATCACCCCTTCGATTTCTAGCTTTAGGCTCATCACCCTGTCTGAGACTCTTTTCACCTCTAGAACATTGTTCACAAACTCCCTCTTCAGGATCACTCCTACTCTGTTTCTCTTCCTATCCACACCATGGTAGAACAGTTTGTAACCTCCTCCAATACTACGTGCTTTGCTGCCCTTCCACCTCGTCTCCTGCACACACAGTACATCTACCTTCCTTCTCTCCATCATGTCTGCCAGCTCTCTACCTTTCCCTGTCATTGTGCCAACGTTAAGAGTCCCTACTCTCAGATCTAAGCTCCTGCCTTTCCCCTTCTCTCTCTGACCACGAACCCTTCTGCCTCCTCTCCTTCTTCGACCAACTACTGTTGGAGCTGTTAACCACCCTGTAGGTTAACAGTAGTTGATGGTCCAGGCAACTAGGTCCAGGCAACTCCACAGTCTAACCTAATTGCATTAATATTGTGTAATTCTTTTTTACACACTGTACATTTGTAAATTCATATTGATTTTATTTAATGTTTTTAATATTTTAATGTTTGGCGCATTGCATTACATTATTAAGTGCATTACTCTTGTTGTTTTCATTGCTTTTATTGTCTTGTTGTAGTTGTGAGCTGTGTAACATGTAAATTTCCCCGAAGTGGAAATGTTGAAAATATTTCTCAACCCTTGAAATAAAGTATATCTTGACATCTTGAGCACCTTAAGCAGATTTCACATTGGTGTGACCCAATCCAAACCTTCCTTATATTCAGTTTTCCATGACAACATATACACAAATAGGGGTTTAACATTTCCTCGTCCTCTTTGGTTCCACTCCACTAGACATGTCCTCCACTTTGTCATTGTACCTACAGCTCAGTTCATCTGTGAGTGTGACTCCTAATAAACTGATCTGATTAACTTTTTTCAGCTGATAGCCCTTTACAGAGAGTCTGGGGCACTTAGATTTTCTCTTCCCGTTTCCAATTATCATTAGTTCAGTACTATCCATTTTGATGACCATCTTGTTTTCACAGCCCCAGTCATGGACAGCTTCTAACTCAACTTTTATCACACTGATTAAATTACAGGGATCATGATCTGAGTAATACACAATCACAATATCTTTGTACATAAAGATCGAGGAATGGTTTAAAACACGGGGCAAACTGTTTGTAAGAACGCAGAAGAGCAGAGGAGTGAGGCAGCTGCTTTTAATTAACCCGTGGTTTTTGGCGGTCATTGCAGAGCTGCTGTCAAAGTAACATGTTTGTTTATTGCAGAACAGAAAACTTCTCATCAGAAGAAGAGCTGAATCTGAAAATCTAAAACATTTTAGTTTGTCAAGCAGCAAATCATGACTGATGCGGATGAAGGAAGAACTGAGATCCAGGGACACAGCAGCTACAAGTTTATTTGTATTAAGGTCTTTGTACCAGCTGTCTGCCATTAGTTCCAGAACAGAAGAAGCTGGTTCTGGTCTGTAGGCAAACTGATCTTGACTGAAAAGGTTGTTCTCCACAAAGTACTGCTGAATTTGTTCAAGCATGATTTCCTCCATGGTTTTGCTTAAGAAAGGAAGCCAGCTAACAGCTGTGTTGTCATTCACATTTTTCTTCCAATGTGCCGGAAAATATTTTTTACTTTCCACACATCTGTTTATCAAGTGACATATGGAATAAGATTTGTCTTTAGCAACATCCATCTTAACTGTTCTATGAAAACTATGTTTCAACAACACAGTTTCAACCATTTTAGCATCAATTCTTAAAAATGTGAACGGACATTTGTCAAAACACGATTGACTCTCATAGCTAGTTAAGTGAGAGAGTAAATTCTCCGTGGAGTCATTATTTCTCCCAGTTTCTTCTCCTCTCTTGTTGCTGTTTGTTTTAGCTAAAAGTTTAATCTGCTTAGATCTGTACTGTACAGTTCTTTTCACACTGACGGTAACCAGGTTGTGATCACTACAACCTGTGATTGTTGAGGTCAAAGTAGAGCAAAGCTGTGGAATGTTTGTGTAGATGTGGTCAATACATGTCAACGTCTTCCCAGTCACACTGGTAGGAAGTGTCATGATCTGGATCAGACCTTGGTCATAGAAAAAATCTGTCATTTTCTTTTTATTAAACCAGTTAATGTTAAAGTCCCCCATCAAGAAAATGTCTTTGTCCTTCTGTGACACTTTCTCTAGGGCTTTGCAGATTTTATGCAACTCTTCTGGATTGCCCTTTGGTGACCTGTAACAACAACCCAGCAACACGGGTTTACCATCAGGCAGGTGAATCTGAACCCACATCGTCTCTACACCGTCAGTCTTTAAGTCATGTCGTTCATCAGCTGGAATCTGACTTTGGACATAAAGAGCTACACCTCCACCTTGGCTGATGTTTCTGTCTTTTCTGAACAATCGATAACCTTCAATATTTAGTTTTGTGTCACCAACACTGGAGTGTAACTTGGTTTCAGAAAGAGCCAACACATGGATCTGATGAAGATTTAACACGTGCGAGATGTCCTCAACCTTGTTTCGGAGCCCATTTATGTTTAAATGAGCCACAGATAATTTTTCCACAAAGTCATGACCTGAATCTGAATCGGCCATAGTAAAAACAGCTTTGGTAAATGAACAAATTATGGTGATAATAACCGCGCAGACGGTAGTGACAGGTTCTTCTTGGTCTGTCTCTGATCACTTTTCCAGTGACTCTGGGACTTGTGTCTTTGACAGCGCTTAGCTGAGAAGTTTCACAGGAGTGTTTTTTTCTGATGGAAACTGGAAAACTGCAGCAGCTCTGCTTCCTGTTTCATCCACCTCTGGACAGTCTCCTGTCTTCTTGCTGCAAATGACTAAATGCAAATTACAAACAGACAAAGAGACCACAGTTATGAAGCACACACTTTCTGTTTGCTGAAAGTGGACATAAATATATTGTCAGGTGATGCTGATGATAGTGTGTATATGAATAATAATAACCCCTGCAGATATTTGACATGTCAGAACAGGAGAAGTACAGGTGGATTTAACAAGAATGAAATGAGTCAGCAGTCAGTCATAGTAGATGTTACCATGTAAACCTGTGTTTGACTGCTGTGATGAGTCAAAGTCTCACTAACTCACTCACACTCAATGTTTTCCCGGTGATGAGGAGGGCCTGCCTGCACTCAGAATCCTCCAAGCCATGAAAACGGAGATAACTGGGTACGAGTGAAGCAACAGCGAAAACAACAACATGGAGGACAGGAGGAGACTGCTTATGACACAGCTGACAAATGATAAAGTGAAAACATATCAAGAAATAGTCTATACAGCTCCCAGTCCAGAAGCAGACACCCGCTCTACTTTTAAGACTAGGCTCAAAACCTCATAGTTACTTCTGGTCCTGCTGCTACAGGCTCCGACTGCTGGGGACCAACTCCTGATTCACTGAGATACTTTCCTCCTCTCAGCCACATTCATATGTCATCGCTGTAGGACATGAACTCTGTGTCTTCTTTCTCCTGTAGTTCTGCTTCTCCCTCTCTGTGTCCCTCTGTCTGTCCCTGTCTTCAGGTGTCCCCAGCTTTGGAGCTACTGGTCCTACCAACCTGCCCAGTGTTTTCCACTCACCCCTACCGTAAAACATTTCCATAACTAAATTGACGTTGAAACTCAGTGCTGTGTTTTTATGGTAGAGTATTAATAAAGGTCTTAGCTAAAACAGCATGAGGCATAACAAAGGAGTTATCATTTTCAGCAATGTAAAAGTGCTTTGAAGTACAAGGTATTTTTCAAACAAAAAAATGCACAGAAGCATCTTCACATTCTGTCATAGACTGTATAGCCTCGCTTTAACGACATCATTTTTACACATTTGGTAAAAATAGCGTTCTATTAGCAAAAGCATTCTACTCATCAGACTTCAGTCCTTTCACTTCAGTTATGTTTTAAATACAGTATTTGTTACAATATTAACTAAGTCACTTTGTCTAAATATTTATTTTATGTACTCACATGTCAATGCGTTCCCCTAAAGCAACACAGAGAGAAACGATGAGATAAGGGCTGCCTCTGCTTTTATCTGATTCACCTGTGTCATCTATACGTCACTGATTCCTGGACAAACCAGTTGTTCTAGTTGCAGTTTTTTCGTCCTTGTTTAAACTATTTCTAAAGATCTGGGTTTTCACACAATTATTAAAGTTCGATATTATCACAGATCACCTTACTTGATCATCGTCATGTTGGATTCACTGTACATCCCATCAGTAGTGTAGTTATGTTGCTGCATTCAGATCCTCTGATCTGTGGTTATCAAATCACCTGATGGTTTTTTGCTTTGCCACTGGAATGATTGTTGAAAAAACAAGTAGCCACTAAAAGTTGTACTTGAACAAAAGTTAGTAAGTAATGACTTTTTTTTCTATGGACCAGTGCTGCTTCATGTTTGGGGGACATTGACTAATTAATGGTAACATAAATAGACAGAAATGATGTGATTGAGCAGATTAACGATGTGTTGTTTTTGTCATGTCGAGTGAATAGAGAAGAGGTAGGCAACAACAGGCTCAGTGTTTTTGCATGCACTGACGGATTGAGAGTGCATGTAAAACAGCAAACAAATGTTTCTCCCACAAGCATCATTGTACCAATACTTAAAGGTCACTCCAGTTCAAAGAGAAAAAGCTACATTTTGGACTTCCGATAAAGAGCCAGAGGAAGGTTGGGAAGAACTTCTAGGTCTCTACAGCTTCTTTAATGGACAAAGATCTAAGGAAGAAATTGTCTTTGATGTGTCAAAAGGCGCTAAACCTCTAAGAGCTGAAATTATAAATGTGATCTCTTAGTGTGAAGGTAAAACAAACCAAGGTTTGTCCATGTTCATGGATGTTTTACCTTGAATTTGTCAGGGACTGAGGACATGTCATGCTTTGGAGGGTGTCAAAGGTTTATTGCTGTCCTCACAGGTACTCACATTTTTTGAAGCTGTGTAATATTGTTTCACCTTTAAAAGGTTTGAAGAATTAATTTCTTGGTAATTTCTTTTGTAATTTGTCTTCTTCAGCCCTTTTCATAGATACTACATTATTGTGTATCACATACCATTATCTGTTTGTATTTACATAAACATCAAAATTCATTCGTTCTTGTTTTTATGTGCAGTAGAAGTAGAATTCAAACTCTTCTCTCTTTTTACTGCAGGTACGTTCTGCTTTCATTATTTTTTTCATTCTGCATTATCCTTGGGTACAATAAAGTTCCCAGGGCCATAACACCACATTGGCTTTAACATACATAGCCTTCATAGCTATACTATTGTTGAAATCACCAAATGAGAACACCTGTACCTGTTGTCTTACTGGAATGAGAATTTTAATGCAACTAATAATGGTTCTTTTATTAATTCCACTCATGGTTCTGCTGCTTTGAAAAGTCTTGCTAGCTTGACAATTTGTGTTCAGTAAACATGTTTTATTGTCTGGAGTGAAACTGGCAAAGATGGGTGGACTAAAAAACCAACGGCCTGACAGCAAAGAACTGTGTTGAAAAGGTTTTATTGATTAAACTTGTGGTGGAGTTTTGAGCAGCAGGGAATAGGTGGGATCAGGACAGGCACAGCAGGGAGAGGTGTAATTTTAGATTAGATTAGATTCAACTTTATTGTCATTACACATGTACAAGTACAAGGCAACGAAATGCAGTTTATGTCTAACCAGAAGTGCAATAAGCAGCAAGTGCAGGATATAGGTTATAAATTACCTCGAGAAAATATGTACACAAGAAATTATGGATCATATTTACAGATGCTATGAACATACTATACAGGGTGTTGTTAACTAGAGCAGAAATTTACAGATTGAATATGCAAGTAGATATGAATATAATATGCAGTTTGCTATTTACAGACATTTTACAGACGTGTATTTACAGGTGAGTATATACAGGCTAGTGCAATGAGTATGTGCAATATTGAATACTGCAATATTGAGTAGTGCAATGGTTTGGGGAGAATGTCGGGGTGTATGGTTTTGGCAAAGAGGTCAGTGAAGTCAGTGGGGGGCAGAGTTCAATAAGGAGACAGCTCTAGGAAAAAAGCTGTTCCTCAGTCTGGTGGTTCGTGTCCGGGATATCTAAAGCGCCTGCCTGAAGGCAGGAGAGAAAACAGTCTGTGGGCGGGGTGAGAGGAGTCCTTAAGAATACTGCGTGCTCGACGCAGACAGTGTTTCTTTTGAATGTCCTCAATGGCTGGAAGTGGAGTCCCTGTAATGCGTTGGGCAGTTTTCACTACCCGCTGCAGTGCCTTACGCTCTGCAGCAGAGCAGCTCCCATACCAGACTGCGACACACTTGGTTAGGATGCTCTCTATTGTGCAGCAGTAGAAGTTCACACGGATAGCCGAGGGAAGATGGTTTTTCTTGAGTGTTCTCAAGAAGAAGAGGCGCTGGTGAGCCTTCTTGATTAGGCTGGAGGTGTTGGTGGTCCAGGACAGGTCCTCCGAGATGTGGGTACCCAGAAACTTGAAGGATGAAACAGGCTCAACGGCCATCCCGTTAACATGGATGGGATCGTGTGAGCCTCTTTTCTCCTTCCTGAAGTCCACAATGAGCTCCTTGGTCTTGTTGGTGTTAAGGAGCAGATTATTATCCCTGCACCAAGTGACCAGATGCTGGACCTCCTCCCTGTAGGCAGTCTCATCGTTGTTGTTGATGAGACCGATCACTGTTGTATCATCTGCAAACCTAATGATGGTGTTAGATCCATGCATGGGCTTGCAGTCGTGGGTGAAGAGGGAGTAGAGGAAAGGGCTCAGCACACAGCCCTGTGGTACCCCAGTAACTCTCTCTCTCTCTTGCATTCTGTATGCAAGAGAGAGTAATCAGACTGGGTCCAGAGTTGGCAGACTATCAATTAAAATCACTTAGATTACTTTGTCACTGCCAATTAGGAAGGCCTGTACTGAGTTGGTAGTAAACAGAGCAGAGGAGGGAAGGCTACACCCAGATCCAGAATCCGCAGATGGTGTCAGCACTGAGGGTAAGTAGAGCAGAAGGCAAGGAGAGGGCTTACTGAGGGAGGAGGCAGACTGGGGCAAAAGACAGTAAGCAGAGGCAAAAGTCCAGATCCAACAGTCCAAAAGAAGGACTGAAAATACAGCACAGGGTCAGATTAAGAAGACAGACTCATGCCAGAGACCTTGACAGACACCACTGATCACAAAATTTTATTACAGAAACATGTAATTAGGATTAAAGGAACTGCACTAAGGTGGTTTAAATCTCATCCATCAGATACATTTCAATTTGTTCATGTTAATTATGAATCTTCCACACACAAAAAAGTTATTTATGGAGTTCCACAAAGCTCCGTGTTAGGATCAATACTCTTTACTCTTTATGTCTCTCCCCTTGGCAACAATATTGAAAAAAGTCCATTGCTAAGCTGATGACACCCAGTTATATCTATGCATGACTGGAATCTGTCTGATAATAATAATAATTATATATATATCTATAAAATTCTTAAAGAAGTAAATGCCATGTTGAGGGAGTTACTGTCAGCTCACCCACTATGACGACTTTATCTGCACTAAGCACTAAATCAGCTAGTAAATCTGAGAATTCAGTCAGAAATTCAGAATAAGGGACTGGAGGACGGTACACAATAACAAATAGAAGTGGATTTTGAGTTTTACAAATTGGGTGTGAAAGTCTCAGAGTAAGACTCTCAAATGAGTTATAACTATGTTTAGGTCTAGGGTTCATTGGTAAGCTTGAGTGATAGATTGCTGCTACTCCTCCACCTCGGCCTGAGCTTCTAGGAACATGATAGTTAATAGGACATTTAAACTGACATATTCTTCCTGCTGCAATCAAGTTTCAGTAAGACAAAATAAAACGAGAGAAATCTGATATTTAATGATCCACATTTTATTGTTTCAGGTTTTTGTTCAGTAAGTGGAGTTGTCCTAACTTTTGTAAGTTATGATTAACTGAGACAGATTAATTAAGACAGTGGCACCATCCAAAGTAGGATGGATGCCATCTCTCCTAATCACCCCAGGTTTTCCCCAAAAACGTTTCCAATTGTCTGTGTAGCCCACATCGTTTGCTGGACACCACCTAGACAGCCAGCAGTTGAGTGACGACATGCGGCTATACATGTCGTCACTGATCAGATTTGGCAGGGGTCCAGAGAAAACTACGGAGTCCGACATTGTTTTGGCAAAGTTGCACACAAATTCAACATCAGTTTAGGGACGTCATTTGCTCCTGCATGAATGATAATCCTATTGTTTCTACGTTTATCTACGTTTATCCTTAGCCAGGTGTAGGGTAATGAACCTTGGTCATACCACGATAACATGCGAGAACTCCCTGCTCAAAGCTCAGTGTCCCTTCCACAGATGTGCTCTTTAACAGTGATGAGACGAGATCAGTGTGTGTGGTATGTGACAGGAAGTGTTTTTCAAGTTTTGACAAACAGCTGGTCTGCGGGTTGAAGTTTTTTAATTTCCATCCACTATCAGATCTTTTGTTTTCTCTGAGCTATAGAATAAGGGACACAGGAGGTAGGTTCAGGAAGTTTATTGGTAATGTACACGAGTAATGGCTCAGAAATACAAGAGGGAAAGGTGGTGGTGAACTGGAGATGATAGTCAGATTACAGGTGATAAGTTAATAGCGGGGGAAAGCAAGCAGGCTTAAAATAATGTTCAAGAAAACAAAACCAAAAATCCACAATCTCCAACACACTGTCCAAACAACTCAGGAGGCTGCTTTTAAGAGGAGTTTTCAAATTGACAGGGAGCCCAGGGTCAGAACAAACAATCTCCGAGAAGGAACGAGAGTGTGTGAGTCACAATACTAAGATTGATGGAAGGGAGTTTTGCAGCAATGGGCGCACTGATATACAGGTGTGGTGCGGGCTTGGCCAGTGGGTATGGCAGACATGATCTCAGATGAAGAAAATAGAAAATCCAGTCAAGGAGGCAGGTACATCAAACAATACGAGGATACCAGAAGAGCGGGCAGGATAATCAGGCAAGCAGGCAGGTTTGCTGTAAACAGGTTAACAAAGGAGCTTAGCAGCTCATCTCTACCAGCGCGTAGAGAGAGACAATCTGACAGCGAGCTGTGGTGAAGATGAGGTATAAATAGGCAGGGGGGGAAACAGGTGAAGACAATCAAGGTGAGTGATTAGTGGTGAAGCTGGCAGAATTAACTAAAAAGTGGGGAGAGGACGTGGAGAAAACAGACAAAGAAAAGGTGTTTGGTCGCTAGCTCTGCTATCTCACCCAGGTCTGAGGCCTTCTAAAAAAGACGAGTGTGCTCACGAAATTCTCCAACGCGTGCTTTGAATGACTGCAGGAGATTCGATGTGAAGCCAGCTAGCTGCTGAAGATCAAAATGTTGAGCAGGATCATTCTCAGTTTTTCAAAGTGTAGTAAACGACTTGTTTCAATGTCCACAAAGAAGAGTTCCAGCTTGTTTCCAAATGCAAACACTGATTGTCGAAGGGATAAAACTGCATTTTCAATCCCTTGCATTTTCACATTGAGCTGGTTCAGATGTTCAGTCATGTCCACGAGATGGTAAAAAGTCTGGGTTTTGCTCAGGCAAGCCGCAAAACAGCTGAGCACCTTCCCCCTTGACAACCAACGCACGTTGCTGTGCTAAAGCAGATTTCTTTCTTTAGCAAACTCAATGAAAGACTTAAATAAATCCTTAAATAAATTGAGGCAGCTCTCAAGTGATCATTGGGCAATTTAATGACAATAAGTAAATAGCAAAATAAGCAACAGGGAGAGAAACAGCAAGATCAGTTGCACTCAGCCAAATCGCATATTACATCTAATCTGCTGCAGCTTGTTTGGCCTTTTAACTGCTTGACTATTGTTGAGGATCGACGTCCTTTCCCGGGTGTAGTGTGAGTGACGGAGTCAACGCAGTCTCTAAGGTTGCACACAAGCATTTATTTAACTAAGCATATGACTGTAACTGTAACTGTATTTGTTAAGCCCTTTAAAACAACAAGGTTGAACAAAGTTCTGTACAAGTTAAGGCATAAAAATATTCAAATAAAACAAGATAATGAGAAGTAAATATGAGAGCAATACAGACAGATATCTGGAGTCTATGCAACCTAACCAGCAACAGCAGAGATCGGATCTTAAACATGCCCACAGCTCGTTTTCATAGTCTAGTTTACACCCAAACCTACTTCTTCCTATGTAACGCCTTAACCGTTCCATTCCTTAACCCTTCTGCCTTATTTGGTCTGACTCATAGTTTCACTCCTCCTCGAGCTCCTACTAACACCGTTATTAGGAATCGGTCTATGCTCGGCTTTGCAAGCTGCGCTCTGCTCCATCTAAACTTAACCCTACAGTTGCCGTCTCTTCCTTGTTGCATTCTACACACTTATACTAACTAGACTAATGCTTTTCATTGAGACTTTTTATCCTCCTGCCTTAATGATGTTATGCTCCTACACTATTCAAATCCTCCTTACAAAACACATACAGGTGAATACACGTTGGCAGTCTCTGTGACGGCGTGTTCCCTGTAGGGTTGAAGAATCACACTGAACTTGGATAAATGGCTCACCTCAGTTGACTCATCCAAAGCGAGGGAAATGTAAGTCCCTGCATTTGTGTCCTTTGCTTCTGTTTCCTCCACTTGATTTGCCATCATGATGGTACGATCGTGAACAGTTCTTGCAGACAGAGACTACTACTACTACTACTACTCTTTCGGCTTTTCCCATTAGGGGTCGCCACAGCGAATCATCCTTTTCCACTTTACTCTATCCTGGGCATCTTCCACTCTGACACCAGCTAACCTCATGTCCTCTATTAGAAAGACAGAGACATCTCTGATATTCTTATCTTTATCTGAAAAGTCGGCAAACAAAAGCACTCTGCACAGTAGCATGCCTTCTTTCTGCCGTCCCCGCTTAACATTTTCATGCAAATGTAGCATGGCGTGTGTCAAAGTGTCGCTTTATATTTGACGGTTTCATCAATGAAATTTTATCATTGTTACTTTCCGATCTCTAGTAGTAGTAATATTTACCAGGAAATGACATGCACTGAGAGTAGATAAAACAGAAATACAAACCCCATGTCCAAAAAAGTGGTCTGGTATGCCCCATTCTATGTGCTACAACAGCACAGTTTCAAAGTCACTGCCTGTCTGCAGTCCAAACCAAATGAATCTCCAACTGAACGACCACTGGCGCCTGAGCAAATTAAATTTGGTATCCAGCTAGAAAGCGAAAAGGATTTCACTTTAGTTCCCAAACTATTGTGAAGTGTAAATAAAAGAAAGCGGTTATAATGCAGGTCTCCCAACTTGTTCAATTATTTTACAGGAGTCAGTTTTTTATCATTATAAAATACACTTAAATCTGTCGCCCACAGAATCTTTTCTTTCTTTTTCAGAACTGTAACTGTGACTTTTGTTATAAACAAAGATTTGAGCAAATAAACAAACACAGATCCAGGTTTAATTATTTGTTACTTTGAGTTTTTGTTTGTACCACTCGCCTGACGTTGTCATCCGCAAACCCTCGAACCCTTGAACCCTCGAACCCTTGAACCCTCAGCACTCAGACGCTCCATCACATAAACTCTCTTTGCTTTCTCGTGTCACTGATATCATGAATTTGTTTGATTGATTTAGTTTGTGCCTTTCAGGGAATTGTCATTTTTACACTAATTTGCAAAACTAATAAATCTGGTTCCCCCCGTTAGTTCCAAAATGTGTTTTTTTTCTGTAACTATGACAAAAAAAGTCTTGTGCGATTATGATCCTAATTGAAAGTTTAAAAATATCAGATAATATCTTTTTGTCTGTAACTGTTATCAATTTAGACGTGTCTACACTCACCTTGTGTCATAGACCCAGTCCCACACAGCTTTTAACTTAACTCCTAACGCCTGGTTCAATCCAAAATGATGACAAGCTGAGTAATGAATCATGTGACTTTCATGCATAACAACAGAAGACTGTTGTAAAACATGCTGCAGATCATTAGCATGAATATGAAAGAGCAACTGACCGAATGAGCTGCCTCGTGGTATCCCACGGTTAGTTTTCTGAAAAACCATGAAGTTCTAGTTTTCTAAGTAGCAGACCATGACAGATGACATCAGATGAAGCACTGAGCTCCAGGGACACGGCTCTTACTAGTTTATTGTCGTCACGTTCTCTGTACCAGTTATTACCAGTCAGTGTCTGCTGATCTGGGGATCACAGTAACATAAAAACCCAACAATCAGCAGCAACAGTGACCACAGACAAACATGTCTCTGTCAGTAGACGTTTGCCTTTTGGGCCGACAGCATCCAAAGTTCACTACATTTGTTATTATGAGGACAAACATGTCCATACACGCAGGACCTCAACTGTTTCATCCCTGCAGATATTTGACTTGTCATAGGAAAAGTACAGGTGGATTTAATAACGCAACAATGAAATGAGTCAGTAATAGCAGATGTCACTGTAAAACCTGTGAAACAGCACGAGACTTTGACTCATCACAACAGTAAAATGTTGTGATGAGTCAAAGTCTCGTGCTGTTCCTTACAAACTGATAAAGCCTGTAAGACACTAAGTGTTTTTTTCTGTCAGCACATTTTTTATTAAAGCTGATGTAATTCTACAGTCAGACACATTTTAAAGTTTTTTTTTAACTGACTTACCACAGATTTATGCATTAGATAATTTTATGTGTTGGTATTTCTTACATAGACATTTGCTGTGTGAATACTTTTGTCACTACTGAGCTTCCATACAGTCAGAGTCACAGAGAACCTCAATGAATGAACACACACACACACACACACACACTGGTGCAGCTGTGAGTCCGGACGTCTCGTTCCTCTCAGGTAAGTTGTTTCTGCTGCACTGCGTCGGCTTCCAGCTGTGTTAAATCTTTCCATTAGCAAACCGTCTCCACATGTGGTTCCCGGGAAACTTCCTGCTGCTTGTTAACGTGGCGAAGCTGCAGAGACGTCTCTGTTTGTGAGAGGACTGACTTTGCTCTCGGCTGCAGACGCACAAATGTTTTTAATCATTAACACGTTTAAACAGGCAGTTGCTGTGACTGGGTTGAAAGTCATTTCGAATCACTGCCGTAAGAAAACCTAAAGTCTGCATGTAGGGAACGCGGAGAGCAGCTGGGGAAGGTGCTGATGTGGCACCTTCACACAGTGTGTGCTGCGCTGCAGAGGTTTCTGTTTAACTCACGTTTGATGTTTTTTGCCGTATTTTATGCATAAAGCGTGAAAAAGTTTGTTCCTCTTCTGTGCAACAGGTCGAGTTATCATTTCTGATGATTTTTGCAGGAACCTGAGTGATTTTTCTGTTCCTCCAGCTTCTAAACTTTGACTAAACGAGCAGAAGAAATGAGGTTTTCTCTTTATTCATTCAGGATCCCTCTGATCACATTCACATACGGACACAACACTGAGCGGCTCCACTGCAGCCGTCTGGGCCCACGGCACCACAGGGGTGTTGGTGAGCGAGGAAGGAACTTTTTACATTCCACACATTCCAGTATAAAGCTCACTGAACAGACCTTTGGGACACGGGGTTTAAAAGCTGCTAAGTCGTCACTTTTTCGAACGTACAGTAACTGTGGCTGTGGTGAATCTGTACATTTACTTCAAGTCTGGGACCAGCAGCTGTGGGAGCAGCACATTTGCAAAGATGACGTCACAGACGGAGGTTAGGCCTCCTAAAAGCCTGCTCAGATGTTTCCACATGTCTCTGTGTGCCAGGTCACGGTCAGAGGTCGGGTGGGTAAAGTTTCAGACTTGACAGCTGAGTCTGGGTTCGTGTCTGTGAACGTGGTTTCAGTTAGTCATAAACAAGATTGTACATCATGTTTAACCAGAACACAATCTGTCCCTGAAAAGGTGCGTTGACTTTTAAAAGAATGTCTTCATATCACGTTACTAACTGTTTACTGAAAATTTAGATTTGCAAATGTTCAGTTTCCTCCTTGTGTAGAAGCACAATCCCGTCTGGACTGTGCCTTCTCCAAAGTGTGTGTGCTTTTGCAGATCAAACATCAATTCTACATGGAAGGATATTGCACATGTCCACATATTTTTGGGCATTTGGTGCATCACATTCCAGTTTCTTATATGAATCAAACAAGTCAAGTTGAATTAAATCAGCAAACAGCTTTCACATGAGTTCTTCTATAAAACATCAGTGGATCAATAAACAGAGTTTCTACTGTATTTTACAAAAACCAGTTCGGCTCCGATGTTAACTGGTGCTCTCTCTCTCTCTCAGTCATGTTATCCTTGGTTGCCCGCTCCCTTAGGGCATCCGGTTGCCAGGGAAGCAGGCGCTCCATAGCAACCGTCATCTCCGGCAACAAGACGTCCAAGTGAGTCCAGATCCCAGTTTCTCCAGTCCACCGACACAGTGGTACCAGCACTGAACAGGTTTCAGGTGAGAACTGATCCTGGGTCTGTGTGTGCAGGTTGGTGAGGGAGAGGCTCAAGGAGGAGGTGGAGAAGATGAAGAGCGAGGTCTCAGGGTTCAGACCCAGTCTGGTGGTTCTACAGGTGAGTCTGGTTTTCACTCTGGACGATGGAACGTATGAAAGTCTGATCCAAAGGGATTATTGAATCGCAGCCACATTTGTGGGTCTGGGACATTCAGGAAATCATGTAAGTTCAGAGATAGAAGAAGAAAAACACACACGTGCAGTTTATGACAAAGGAAAGGTGCAATAATGACGACCAGAACACGTAGCAGCTCCTGTGTTTGTGAGGTTCAGGAGTCCGTAGCCCAGGACCAGAGGAGCTCAGTTTGAAAGGACAGAGGAAGCCGGTGTGAGCGTGTGACTGTTGTAGCGTCACCTCCACCTGTGACGGGCTTATCGGCCTGAAGCTGCTGTTTGCTTTACCTGCTTCTTCACACAGACTCTGAGATCACAAGCCTCCAAAGCCAGACCTGAACCAACCAGACCTGAACCAACCAGACCTGAGCCCGCAGTTATTTCCACACACAAAGACACGGATGAATTTAGAGGGATGGAGACTGACTCTGTTCATCACCTGCTTAAAACCAGCTGCTCATAAAGTGTTTTGTTAATGAAAATTAACCCTCACCTGTCTGTAGGACAGTGAAATGACCAAGTTGGACCCAAGTCACAAAGCAGCAGAACTCAGACTTAACAAGGGTCCATTTATGCTCAGAGCTTTAATGAGCTTATGACAGCAACCAGGCCAGGAACTGGAAAAATGTTACCCATTTACTCCATGTCCTGTTCTCAGTTAACTTTACCAATGTCACAAGTCATCACTCACCTTGATTGGTTTCACCTGTTACCCCCTGACTATTTACACCTGCCCTTCACCACAGCTCCTGGCCAGATTCTTGTCGTTGTTCCCACTGATACTTTTTTGGATTAACGGACTCCCACATTTGCCTCACTCTCAAGCTTTCAGACTCTTTGCCCGTTTTCCCCGTGGTCTGAGGTTTGGTCTCTGGTTTTTGGTCTTTGTGTGTTTTGTCCTGCTCGTGTTTTCCCCGACATTCTCAGCCTGCCCTGTTTCCTTCTCTCGGGTTTTTCGGCGTGTTCCCCTCGGGCTGACGTTGTTAGTTTAATTTAGTTATATGTTCACATGGTGTTGTTCTTGTCCCTTTTGTTAATTGTAATAAAGTTTCACGTCCTAATTTTACTCCCTCCCGTTGTTGTCCTTCTGGGTCTTCAAATTCACCAACACGCCTGACCGTAACAGAGCCGGGGAAAACTAATGAGAACACTTAGAATCAACAGGTTCCCTGGGGAAAAGAGCAGGTAGGAGAGAGCATGAGCAGAAAGTAACAAAATAATCTCAAAAGAAGTAGAAGGTCCAGAACAGGCAGGTGAAAAATCTAGAGGTAAGAGCAACTGGGTGAACCACAAACCGCAGGGAGGGACGGGAGACTGAGGCTGAAGACGTGATACGACAGGTGAGAAGAATTACGCTAACGACCAGGGGAGGAGAGGGACCGTAGCCAGGGCAACACAGCTCAGAGTGACAACCATGACCGTAACACCAGACGCATGTTTTCTGTCCTCAGGTGGGAGACAGAGACGACTCCAACCTGTACATCAGCACCAAGCTGAAGGCTGCGGCCGAGGTCAGAATCCAGACGCAGTGTGTGTCACACCTGCAACACACACGCTACAAACACACACGTTAGACTGAAGCTCCCGCTGTGGATCAATGTGCTGCAGAAAACAGTCCCCAACAAATGTCCTGTGTCCTCCCATTTGACCAAAGCCACAGGGAGAACCTGCGTCCAGATGTGATCAGCTCCTCACAGGACCTGTGGACGTCTGGTTAACCTCTGTCTCAGGACATTTTCCTCAGTCTGGCTCGAATGGACTACAATGAAAGACACTGTGATTGTGATCTGTGCAGCTCTGACGACGCTTTCTCGTCTGCAGATTGGAATCGACGCGACTCACGTAAGGCTGCCGGACACGGCGACACAGGACGAGGTCAGAGACACGCTCAGCTCTGTAATCTGAACGTCCAGCAGTGATTAGACAGTCACGACGTGTCTCCTGTTTCCTGTCTTCCTCCAGGTCCTGCAGAGCATCGTATCTGTCAATGAGAACCCGTCGGTGCACGGTCTGATCGTCCAGCTGCCTCTGGACTCTGTGAACCCCATCAGTACACAGCTTATTACCAACGCCGTGTCTCCAGAGAAAGACGTGGACGGGTCAGTCCTCACAGGAAGTACAATGTAACGTCCTGGGTGCTTTGTGATGTCCTCATCAATAAACCTGAGTTGTGTGTGTGTTGTGCAGTCTGACTTGTATTAATGCGGGGAAGTTGTCTCGAGGAGATCTGAGCGACTGTTTCATCCCCTGCACCCCCAACGGCTGCATGGAGCTCATCAGACAGACAGGTCGTGCACACACACACACACACACACACACACACACACAGAGTTATGAAAATGTTCCTGCACAGTCCACGTTGTTCCACACCAACAGCACGTTTCGCTGTCAGCTCCGGCTCTGACTAAACCCCGGAGCAGATCCACATTCAGTCCTGACTCATAAAAACACAGCTCACCTGTGACTTCCTGTTCCTGTGCAGATGTGTCTGTAGTGGGGAAGCACGCGGTCGTGATCGGTCGCAGTAAAATCGTCGGCGCTCCGATGCACGACCTGCTGCTGTGGAGTCACGCTACAGTGACCACCTGTCACTCAAAGACAGCAGACCTACCTGAACAGGTGACGAGACATGCAGGACGTCCTGTATTACCATTACTAGTGGTGGCAGTAGTCCTTCAGCTGGACCTGAAACCCGAGCGTCAGGGTGTGTTTCCTGCGTGTGTGCAGGTGGGGAGGGCCGACATCCTGGTGGTGGGGGCAGGGAGAGCACACATGGTGAGAGGAGAGTGGGTGAAGGAGGGAGCTGTGGTCATCGACTGTGGAATCAACCACATACCTGGTACACACACACCTGGGAGTGTCAGCTGTTTCCCCACATGACGACAAGATAAAGACAGACTGTCGCTGTGTGGAGAAGTCGTGATCAAAAAGAACAAGATCACGAACCGATCACTTAATAATAACACTGACGAAAGCTACACTCACTCTTTGTTCACTGCTGTGTTTGGACGTTTCCAACAGATGAGACGAAAGCGAGCGGCAAACGTGTAGTGGGAGACGTCCACTATGCCTCAGCCAATCAGAGAGCAGGATTCATCACACCTGTTCCAGGAGGGGTGGGCCCAATGACAGTGGCCATGCTGATGGAGGTACTGAGGATAAAAACATTTAGTTTGAAAGGATCATTCAGTGTGTCCTCTGATTAAAGTCGAGACTCATCCCGGTTTAATCAGGAGCGCGTTGATCACCATCAGCCTCGTCTGTTGCTCTGCTGAAATTCCTTCAATCCGGACACATACATATAAATACATAAACATAAACTTTACTTCCTGTTAGTTTAGGGCAGGTGGTCTGAGGAATTTGCTAATCTAAAAAATAGATCCGTGGGTTCTAGAAATCCAGTCTAATGTTTAGAAAGTTCCTGCCGAGGCTGACGCCTGGGTTTGATCCTGGTGATAAATACTTAACCTTTGATACTGTACGATCATAAAGTGAAGATACGAAAACCAGGAAGTGTGAGGGAACTTCACTCTAACAGAACAAACAATGTTTTTCTTTAGTTCCAGGGAAAATATTTGCACAGTGTGCAGAATGTAATCAATAAAGTAGAAAACTAAAACAATAACTAATTTATCCAGACACTGAACTTAGTTATTTTTTTACTAGTTTGACCAGACACAACAAACACACTTTAGCTACATGTGTGAGATTGTCGGAGCTGAGGTTTGATCCTATAGCGCAGATCTAATCAGTCCAGACCCGTTCTGATGTTCCTAATCAGACTCTGTACGTCCTTGGGTCGGTTTCAGAACACGGTGCAGAGCGCTCGACGTTTCCTCATGAAGAGTCAGACGAGGAGGTGAAACAGTCAAACGTCACAGGTAAACATCTGCCGAGAATCAGCTTTCATGGTTTCACTTCATTAAGGTAAAAAATACAAACAGGTAAAACTGATCAAACGTTGTTTTGGACGTTAGTCCTGAACGTAACGTCCATAATTTCACGCTAGTCATCTTCAAATTATCGCTTTTTGTAAATGTATGTAAACAGTGTTTAGAGTTTGTTCGTAATAAAACTTTAAAACACATTATTTCCTCTTGAAAGCTCAACAGGAAACATCAGAACTAAAACCAATGATCTGATCTGCGTGTGTGGCTCAGACGATTCGGTTTGTGTCCGTGTGACGTTTCTAATGACACAGTCTCAGGTGTGTGCGTTTTTTTTTCTACCGGCAGGTGAGGACAGGTGAGGACCAAGGTGTGTGAGCTCTGACGGAGGACGTCTGATACCAGGACTGTTTCACCTGAACACACTGATCCTTGTGTTTCTTTTCTGTTTTATTAAATAAGACCTTTCATTTCTTCTATCCTCCTGTTTTCTCACCGTCATCATTTGTCAGATGCTTTTATCCAAAGCAAATTAAAATGGAGAAACATCAAAGTAAAGTGCTATTAAAATGTTTCTGTTTTGTGAGAATAAAGTAGAAGAAAGTGTGTGTGTTTTAAAGTTTGACAGTTCGTTCCACCATCGTTTGAACAGAAAAGGGAGGGATTGTAGATCTGAATGAATGAGTTTAAGTAAGCTGGAGCTGTAGAGGCGACCCCTCTGTGGGCAGGAGACAGAGCTTTGAACGTAACCCTCACAGCCACAGGAATATAGCACGTTCTGCACACACACACATATATATGTGTGTGTGTGCGTGTGTGCGTGTGTGTCACAGCGTGACGGCGCCTCCTGCCGGACGAGGACGGAGCTGCACAGACACAGTGACTCACTAATATTTTCTTGGCGGATTATTCATATTTTTCCTCGGTGTGTGTGAAGTGCAGAGATCTGAAGAGCGGAGCTGATCTCCAACATCCTTCTACCAATAAATTCACTATCCCTCCTCTGAGTCCTTTTGGCTGGTTAAAAAGTAGGTTTGCTGCTGCATTTCTGACCATCTGCAGGGGTTTGGTCGTGCTCAGAGAGGCAGGGTCAGATCTACACAACCAACACCATGAACGTAAGTAAACGAAGACATTTACTTCATATCCGCCAGTTTCACGACCCAAACGTTCTGCACATTTATTCTAAATCTCCCAACAAGTAATACACACACACACACACACATATACATATGTATGTGTGTGTGTGTGTGTGACACAATGCAGCTCCTTCTGACCATCTCTGTACTTTTCCATCAACAACCTCAAAGCGAAAATGCGTGCTGCTCACAGATCTCCACCTCCTTCCTAAGCCTGGCTGTGTCACAGCGTGACGGCGCCTCCTGCCGGACGAGGACGGAGCTGCACAGACACAGTGACTCACTAATATTTTCTTGGCCGGATTATTTTTATTTTTTCTCGGTGTGTGTGAAGCGTCAGTCAAACACGGACAACGTGTCACGAATCAGCTGATCTCACGTTTCTCTCACTACGAACGTGAAACGTGTCGACTAATCTTTTCAAAAACGTGTTTTTTTCTGCTCTTTCCTCTAATATTTGTTTTTTTTTATGGAATTTGACCAAAGTGTCACTGACTTTAACTTGAGAAAACTTTTTGAAATGGTACAAAACTGAGGATCAAAAACTTTAGTTATTTCTACTGAATAAATCAACATTTTGGTTCCTGGTTAGAGAATTAACTTGTTTTTATCTTTAGGGAAATAAACCATTTAAATTCTCATATGTTCGACATTTCAGATTAAGTGAATATTTTTTAACATTCACTTACCTGAAAACTCACAAAGAAAATCCACTCAGTGACACCAACAGAAAATTATTTTCAGAGTCACACACGGTTTTACACGTCATCATTTCAACATGCAGGGAAAATATTCCGATTCCACACGTGTGACTGCGGCTTTTCTCCAGCAGGTGGAGCCGTTTGTTCAAACATGAATCCTCGTGTCAGATTCATCTTCACTTGTTTAAGTTTTGTTTAGGTTTGAATCATTTTTCTGTCATATTTTCTCTGTTGATCTTCTTCGTTCACGTTTGCCGTGTGAAGTTTTTCTAAATAAATGTTTAATTTGCATCATTCTGAGACTTTTGCTTTTTGTCCCGTTGGACTTTGAAATGTCTGTTTCACGTTTTGATTTTGCTTCAGCGCTGTTAATATGTCTTATGGTCATAATTCAGTGTTGCGCTGGTAACCGCGGTAACAGCAGAAGTAGCTTCGGAACTGATTTTCTTGTGTTCATCGGAAACGAGCCACAAGCCCCGGGATTCTGTCTCACAGGTTCCGCTTCATTACTCGGCTGTGATATTTATGGACATTATTGCCATGAGATACCGGGGGCAGGATTTGGTTCGGAGCTGGTTTCAAATGTGGAGAAGAACTCGACCAGCAAAAGTTACCGTTATCAAACCCGCTCCTGACGGCACCGCGAAGGTTCTGCAGCAGCTCGGAACCATCAGCCTGGTTCTGCACAACCTCTTTGTTCCTCGCAGTTCTCCTGGGGGAGGACGGCGGGGCGGAGAGGGGCGGAAGCTCACAGACCACAGAGTCCAGTCTGAGGAGGAGGGAGAGTCCGCAAACCTTCCACACAGAAGACGGGATTCCAGGCGTCGACAGGAGCGGAGGATGGAGGACCCGGAAGGGACTCCACCAGAACCGAACACACACCTCGTTTGTGTGCGAGGAGGAGGGAGGAAAGGGGCGTTTATTGGGACAAAGGAGAGAAGTCTGGATGTGAGCGGACCGGGATCGACGTGCTCCGCAGTAAATCGGGAACAAATGCAGGGCAGCGACGGGAACGAGTCCGAAGCAGCCCGCGGGGATCTGGGTCCACGCCTCGGCCCAGCGGCTGCAGGCATGTCGCAACAGATCAGCGCCGAAAACTGCTACGAGATTTTGACCAAAGCCAAGAGCGAAGGCGCGGAGGGCGTGAAGGAGCTGGTCTACGGCTTCATGAGCGCCCACTACCTGCAGGTGCTGCGGACCCCGGCGGTGTACGGCCGGCTGAGCGCGGGCGAGAGGGAGCTCATCCTGGCGCGGAGGATGGAGGGCAGCAAGGTGCTGGCGGTGGCCGAGACCTGCGAGCCGCAGGAGCGCGGGGGGGGCCGGGACGGCGGCCGGGACGGCGGCGGGGACGGCGGCCGTCCGCAGAGCCCGCTGCACGACGGCGCCCAGCGGCGGGTGTTCTGTCTCCGCCAGGACACGCTGCAGTGGGAGGTGCTGACCAGCTTGCCCGAGGAGGTCCCGGCCAAGGGCTCCGCCATGTGCACCATGTACAACTACCTGTTCGTGGCGGGGGGCATGGACGGACGCTCCAAAGCGTCCGACCGGGTCTTCTGCTACAACCCGCTGACCGGCACCTGGGGCCAGATCCGCCCGCTGACCCAGCCCCGCTGCCAGCTGCGGCTGGTCTCCATGGACGGGCACCTGTACGCCGTCGGGGGCGAGTGTCTGTTCGCGGTGGAGCGCTACGAGCCGCGCACGGACAGGTGGACCCCGGTGGCGCCGCTGCCGAAAGGCTCCTTCGCCGTGGCGCACGAGGCGACGTCCTGCGGCGGGCAGCTGTTCGTGTCCGGCGGCTCGCTCTTCTACCGCCTGCTGCGCTACGACTCCCGCCGGGACGAGTGGGAGGAGTGTCCGTTCAACGAGAGCCGGCGGCGCTCCACGGACATGGTGGCGCACCGCAGCCTCGTGTACCGCTTCGACGTGGACCGGGAGCGCGCGGGGGTCACCGTGTACAGGTACAACACGGTGGTGAAGGCGTGGCACGGCGGCGCCAGCTTCCCGCTCGACAACCCGCAGCCGTTCCGCTGCGCTGTGCTCGGGGACCGGATCTACTGCGTCAATCGGAGCCAGACGCTGCAGTTCGAGGTGGAGCGAGGGGGCTTCCTGCCGGAGGTGCTGCCCTCCCCCGCGGACGCCAGAGGGGCCCTGATGCCCTTCGTGCTCTGTCTGAACCGGGACTAGGCTCCGAGTGAGCTCCCGTGCCTCTCCTGTGCCTTCTCTGTCTGACTCTTCTCAGAGCCTGGTCCCGGTCCAAAGTCCCACCGAGACACGAGGACTGGGTCCTGAGAGCCACAAACTAACTGGGTCCGTGTAAAGCTCGTGTGTTCCCAGCTGCGTCTTCAGCCTGCTCAACACAAAGAGGGACAAACTGGTGACCCACAGGTCACGTCATCACCATCATCATCATCTTCATCATCTTCATCATCAAACGCTGCTGATGATTCATGTGGAAGTTTAAAGTCGCATGATTGACGTGGAATGTTTGTGCAATACAAGTTAAAGAGGTTCAAAGTGAATGAATGAGCCGCTTCCAAACATTAATATGTGTGTGTGCCATGATTAATAACGGTTCCTTTGTGATAATAATCGAATGAAAACAAATGTTTGGTCTCAATAAATCACTGCTGCAAAGCTTTTACTTTATCCAGCGGAACCGTGTGTTCATTTCCTTGAAAACATGACATAATTATCCAAACCTGATATAAACACCAGGGTGATTGAAAATGTTCAGGTACATCTGAGGGTCAGAATATTAGGAACACCAATGAATCTGTAACACCACCTTCATTTTCTAATTTTCACACACACACACACACACAGCTGAGCGGACTCACACTGCTGACTCTGCAGCTTCTCCACCGACACAAACACACGCCTCCCGGTGCTGGAGACTCGTCATAAGCTGATTCAGGGCGACGCCGACCTGCCAGGTGTCCACAGAGAGACAAGGTGAGGCTCCGGGGTTCCTGACAGTTGAACACAGACATTTTGCTAAAACACTGACATAATCAATGTGATGCGTCTCTTCTGCTGACTGTGCACATTTTTAATAGAAATGCAGTTATCACCCATCTCAGACTGACCCTGAGCACAAAGACATGTCCACATCAGCTGACTTGGACTTGGACTTGGACGGGTCTACAATTTAAACTTTGGCCTTTCCGAGTCATGGAATTAACGCTGATGCAAAATTAATCAGTTAAATTGAACTTTATTTAAATGGAATCAATTTAGAGCAACAATTACCCTAAGACACTTTAAGTATTAAGGAGATTTACATGAAAATCTGTGCCGTTTCTGTGCTATGATGAAAGGTGGTCACATAATTGCTTAACTACTTTTTCAAGTATTTTAGAAATAAAGGGCAGGTTGAATATTGGTCTGTAATTGGCACCTGGATCCAGACTAGGTTTTTTTAAGTAGAGGTTTGATTACAGCTGCCTTATAGGTCTTTGGTACATATCCTGTTTGTGAAGATAGATTAATGATATCTAATACAAACGTGTCTAATAAGGCTAGAGTGTCTTTGAGTAATTTGCCTCCGACTTCTTTTTCAGTATTGAACATAGTGATGCCACATAATTATCAGGCAGGTCATCAACTCGTACAGGACGACAGATAATGAGGCGACTCTTCAACGTGACACTCTAAAAAGGAATTCACAGGACCTGTTACCACCACTTAATCAAATGAGTTTCCAGCATATGAACATTCATTTGCTGGTTTAATCAGACTTTTAAATTTGAAAACCTATTTTCGTGAGTTTGGTTGAAGTAAGACTCCTGATAATTACAACACCTTCATTTTGTGTGTTGTATCAACATACATTTCATCGAAGTTATGGTCATTCGATTTCATTCTGCTCTTAAGTTCACTTTCCCGACCTCTTAACACAATCTGCTGCTCCGCGGCACAGAGACATAAAATACATTTTAGAGAATTGAAAATAATTTGTTTTAAAAGCAAAGTCCATTAATAAAGTGTGTTATATGGGACGGCACCGGGTGCTGGCTGGGTTCAGCCCGTAATTTGATCCTCTTTCCCATTTGTGAAATTTACTAAGATAGAGAGTCACCTGTTTTTTGGAGCAGCTTAATATGAACGAGTAGTCCACTAAAATGTTTATAATGTGAGTAATGAAATGGATGGTGCAGTTTGTAAACACTAATTCCCTTTATGGTCTATAATCGGTTGCTTCCACCCATGTTCACCGGACATTGTCGTGACTCACCCAGTTTGATGTCTTTGGACAATTCCAGCTGTCCCCAGTCCCACAGGCCGCAGACCGAAGAGCAGATGCAGGCGTCCACGTGTTTACGCCCAACGTCTCAGCCGCTCGTCTCTCAGCTTCGTCAGCAGCTTGGAACCAGAACAGGATGTTACTGCTGGTTTCATGTCTAATCTTTTTTTTTTATAATAAAACTGTAGAATTTAGTTTGGGGTCAGATCCTGTCAGTCATTCAAAGTGAAAAGTATTTTTCAAACAATAAATTCCACTTGGATCTGAGCTTTCAGTTGAAATGTTGAAGCCAACGCACATGACAAAAGTCACAAACCTGGACGATGAAGATCAGCAGCTACAAATGGACCTGGTTGTTTGGGGTTTTTTCCCCATTTGAATTCATTCACTGCAACACTCTGAATGCTGCCGTTATAAAGTCTGAACTAAACCAGCTCTGACAGAGTTCTGGATTAATGAAGACAAAGGTTCTGATTAGGATATGGGCTTACTGGGCCCAGGCCAGAGCCTCAGTATGAAGCCACTTCGTATTCAGCGTTTGCAAAGTCACAAATCTCTGGCTGAGTTAAAACCAAACCAACAGAGACACGAAGTGATTTGTGACTGATCTGAGACGAGACTCCGTCTGTCTGTGAGTTCAACCTCATCCTGCTGGTTAAGTCCACTTCCTGCATTCACAGCTCATTCTCATTGATTTGGGGGAGATAATGCGTTTCTGTGGTTGGACTTGATTTTCTGAGCAGGAAACAGGAAGCCGATTGTCAGGAGAGAGTGTCTGCTCCTTCACTAACATGGTGGCAACTTTTGAAGACAGAAAGATATTTTACATTTCCCTCGTTAACAAAAAATCAGACGTTTGGACCCGAATCAGCATCATCTTTCGGATTAAGGTCAAACGAGCTCCACTTCTATCATTTTGAACACGATCGTTAGTCAGGATGGATTCAGTACAAGTCGGTGATTACTTCCATTCTTTAGGCAACGTCTCATGGTGTCTCTCCTCTGTTCGTCTCAGGTCCTCAGGCCGGGTCCTGTGGTCCCTACTGAACAAAGAATCCTGTAAAAACAGCTCATTCATCATTTCGGTTTTCAAAACTAGACTCAAACCATGAAAACCTGAGATCGACAGAAACCCACCAATTCTGATCTGTGGCTGGACTAAATACGTATGGGTGTGGACTGGTCTCAATTTATTTTAATCAACAATTCTTACATATGTCTACAGACAGACTGGTGGACAAACAGAAGAGCAAGACTATAGTGACAGATGTTAGGACACGAGGGACGAGAAAGACGAGGAGCTTGAGAAATACAGAGGGCTGAACGAAGAGGGGGGGACGTGATCTGAGATCTCAGGCTCCGGTAGAGGAACTGGGTTGGACGGAAACGTAAGAGACCACAGGGGAGAGTGGAGAAGAACTAGGACACAATAAGACTACATATTTATTATCATGTGCATGTCGTCAGAGTTCAGGCTGCAGCACTGGAGCCGTGAGTGAACGGTTTAAGATCTGAACGCGTCAGAGTAAGAGTCTCACTCAGTGCTGGAGGGGAAGTGACTGCTGCAGTATCGGGTATCTCATAACATTTTTACTTTAGAGTGTATTTGTAATAAGGTTTAAATAAAAAAATTATCAGCTGATTATTATTAAATTGATAAGACAGAAATGCACGTTGGAGAACTGATGACATGAAAAACTCCTGTTAACCAATAAACGTTAAGCTGTTTCCTTCCTCTGAGTTGCAGCAACAAACGGCAGCAGGATGCTGTTACCACATGCTACACAACAGAAACTCATAAAGTGCTTTTCTAAATTTGCTGTGAATCGAATAAAAATCCCTGAGGAGGACAGTTGTGTGTTTTGTTCATCAGACCTTTGGTCAAAAACTAACTTCATGGACACACTGTGTGTCTGCATCAGGACAGAAAGTTGGACCAAAGTTCTAAAGGACGTCATGGACGCGGTCAGTCTCCGTGCCAGGAGCTCCCTCTGACTTCATCCTAAAGTTAATAAAAGATGCATCATCCTGTTTCTTCTGTCACAGATTTGGAAACATTAATTTCCATATTTGTCTAAATACCAGATTAATATATGGTCCTGTGTTTTAAATCCTACAAGCAGCTGGTACTTAGCCATTATATGAAAATATACAAGAGAGGCAGAAACCGTTTGTCATTTGAAATTAAATTATGGAGTAGCCACGTGAAAAAATAGATCAAAAACAGATGTCGGCATCCATCCAGACTAGAAAGACAAAGAAGAATTAGATTCTTTATGTCTTTTATCTGGTGAAACATCATAGAACCAGCTGATGATCACCAATAATAATCAAATACTGTTTATGCTGCAAAGTGACTGAGCTTTGACAAACTGAGGATCAGCAAATAAAACTCATTCTGCAATACAGAGTAACAGAACAATTTCTAAAAATCAATTTTATTTAAAAAGCGAATCTAAAAATGTCAAACCGTTTAGACGGAGCCAGCTACATAAATGACTTGATCTTTTTAAACTCTCGTACAGGAAGCTGATCGACCTCATCAGGAACAGCAGCAACTCTTACACTCAGGTGCTTCTTTTAATCACATTATGAAAACATAAATGTAAGGGCTTGTTTTTACAGAGTGAAACACACACTGACCATCTCCAGTGGGTTTCAGCATCAAGCGGGAGCTCGCCCGTGATGCTTCAGGATGCTTCAGGATGCTGCAGCTCCATAAATCCTTCAAAGCACCTGAAACTCTCAGGTTCTGCTGCCAAGACAGAACCCAAACATGCAGCATGAATGAAGTGTGTGATGGGGTTTGTGGACGGTGTCATCTGCTGTTAAGATATAGAATTGCAGTTTGCAGAACAATTGATTCTTTGTTCATCATTCAACATTTATTCTAGCAAAGACACATCTAAAAGTATTATACTGAAACAACATTTATCATGAAAAAAATGAATTCATTTTTAAACTATTACAGGAAAAAAACAGGATAAAGGCAAATAACAGGCAAATAATAACAAGTGTGAGCAGTCAGTCGAGTTTAGAAAGTAGGAAGCACAGTAGATTGAACTGAAAGCTCTTCACATCCTCAGACAAACCTCAGCAAAAGTTAAAATCGGCTGCGAACATCGAACACAGAAAAGCTGCTGGACGATTAGAGCAACAGTGAAACAGCTGAATTTGAACAATTCACATCTGTCATTCCAACAGATGGGGGAGCCAGAAAACCCGGGTCGGGCTTTTCAGTTTTACGTCAGTGGCATTCTTGGAAAAAGGTTGGACGGGACGCTTGTCTCTGCATAGTCAGATGTTAAAAAACACAAAGAAAGAACCAGATGAAAACTGCAGAACTTTCTCTGATGCTGTGACCCTGATTCTAGAGGAGACCGCACAGAGGGTCCCGGTCCGTCAGACTCGTTGTCAGTGCACAGTTCAACAGGAACGGTGCTGTTCCACCACCTACAGGTCGTAAAACAGCATCCGTCTCGTTTGGCTCAGCAGTAAAAGAGTCCAGCTGGAGAATCACAAGGACAAATACGACCTAAGAAGAGAAATGTTAAGCAGCTGAAATGTTCTGTCAAGCAAGAACGAAGGAAAATGTTGATTTGAAAATAAAAGCAGTTTGTCTCCTCGATTCTCAAACAGTGTTTTAAAAAAAAGGTGATGCAACATTTGCTATGTTGTCTTTGTGTGTTCAATTACAAAAAGGTTTCAACCTTGTTTTTACCAAGAGCACACTGGTAGAATATACTTTCCATTTAGTAATTGTCTAAATATTCTGAGTCCAGAAACTTCAACCAAGCCCATCACCAAGTGACGCTTGTGAAAAGAAAGTACTGAACTCAAGTATTACTTGTTTACAGACTGAGGTGTCCTGCTTCTTAAATGAGCCATATTAAAACCATGTTTTGAAGGTACATAGTTGTCACGGGACAGGATTTTTGTAGAATCTGTGCAGCCATCTAGAACAGATGCTCCAGGGCAGAATCGAGGAGTGGCACACCACCCACCCAACAGCATTCCACAAGCAATTACACCAACAAAAAACAAACTGACAAAAAATGATGGAGCCTACGTTTTGGTCTAGCTTCTAACATCTTCAATTAATGTCCGCTGACAACCTCTGGCTTTTATTTTATGATCTGTCTGATTGAGAACTGCAGCCTGAAGCAACATATCTTTGCAGAATGATTTATTTCGGTTATGTGGGCTCCCAGAGATTTGCAGACCTCAAGTTTTGCTCCAGTACCATTTGCATATAGGTCATTAACAGTCACCCACAAAGAGCCTTCACATGGTGAAAGAGGAGCCGTTCTCGCTGGATCCATCCACCGAGCGACGAGTGGACATGTAGATCTCCGAGGTGACCCTGGAGAAGCGGCGCGGAGCAATGTACTTCTTCCCCAGACACCACAAGTCCTGGACAATTCTCCTGAAGTGGTTCCTAAACTTCACCCCAATGAAGGCGTACAGCACCGGGTTCAGGCAGCAGTGCAGGTAGGCGATGGTCTGCGTCACTGTCTTAGCCATCTGCATGGTTTCTGATGCTTTGCACGTGTGCTGATCAAATATCTTGACCGTGTCATAAAGCAGCGTGATGTTGTAGGGCAGGTGGCAGATGATGAAGACCGCCACCACAGCCAGGACAACTCGCACTGCCTTGTGCCGTTGGAAGTTTTTGGCTCTCAGCAGCACGATGATGACGGCAGTGTAGCAGAAGATCATGATGAGCAGAGGCAGGAAGAAGCCCACGGCCAGCTGGGTGCTGGGGATGGCGATCTTGGACCTTGCGGCTGTGCCGTTGTCACTGAATTTGAACTCGCAAACATAGTGGGGAGAAAAGGTGATGTTCTCTTCGTGCATCATGATTATGTCCCTGGTATGGCTCGGCTCATACCAGTGGTAGAAGACGAACGTGGGGACAGACAGCAGAATGGCGCAGACCCAGACAATGATGCAGATGATGCGGCTGTAAAACTGCGAGCGCAGTCTGAAGCTGCGGCGAGCCTGGACGATGGCGATGTAGCGGTCGGTGCTGATGCAGGCGAGCAGCAACATGCCGCTGTACAGGTTCACGCTGTAGGTGCCGCGCAGCAGCTTGCAAGCCCACTGCCCCATCGACCACGACGACATCTCATTGTAGACAATAAGAGGCAGCGCCAGCACAAACAGCAGGTCGGCGATGGCCACGTTGAGCAGGAAGATGTCAGTCATGGACTTGGTCCTCTTGTAGCAGGCGTAGGTGACGATAACCAGGCTGTTTCCGAGGAAGCCCAGGATGCAGATGATGGAATGGACATATGGGCCCATGACCTGCTCCAAGCTGCGGTTGCTCGTGTATGAACAAGGTTCAACCACATCGTAGTCTTCATAGTAGTTGTCAGAGAAGTTGAAATCTGATTGGCTGAGGTCCTCCATCTTCTACTGTAACTAAAAAAACAGACACATTAGAATGTGGAATGCTGGTGGGTAAATCTGAAATCTTGCTACAAAGTGTTTCACAAAAATGAAACAGGGACGACACAACACACACAACCAACTAAAATGAAAGGACAGTTTGGTCTAACGTACAGTGTAGCTAGTAAAATGTTACCTCTAAAAATCACACGTACACATTTCCAACATGGGAAAAAGAAGAGGATGTAAAGTAATGAAGTGCAGATTCTATACACTTAAGTGTGAATATTAGGACAAGACAACAACATCATCAAAAAACAATACAAAAAGGCAGTTAAACTACTGCAAATTAGGAACATAATCCCCTTTAACACAGAGAGTAATCATCTTGTCTGAAGTGGCCAATGTGTCATGTGGAGTCCCACAGGGCTCAGTTTTAGGTCCAATTTTATTCTTGTTGTACATATTTCCTCCTGGTGTTTTTAGAATGTGTCTTATCATTTTTATCCAGATGATGGTCAACTTTCTTGTTTCTCTAAAGATACAGTTTCATTTGTTTATTGCTTGTCATCCATTTAGACCTGGCTAAACACTAACTTCCTCCACATAAACTAAAAAGACTGAAACCCTGATTATTGGGCCTGACAAAAAGACCTCCTTAATCAAACAACACAGCGAAATGCCTTGCCCCTGTCACTGCACACGGCTGAAAACTGTTGACTGTTTAAAAAGCAGCTGAAGACACTTTCACATTTTAACCACTTTTATTTTCTTTCTGTGTTATTATTTAATCCTACGTCATTGCACCTTGTGAGGCACGTTGCGATTTTATCTGTGAAAAGCGCTAGATTAAATAAAGCTGACTTACTAAGTGAAACTGTAAATGCATTTACCATGTCTTATCAGAACCATCAGGGACAAACTGCACACAGAAATTACTGATTTCACTTTGACTCGCTCCCAGTTTCATTCAGCGTGATATAAGAAACATTACACTGACATTTAAATGAAATGAAACCAGCACAAATGTCAGTGTTTGACTGCGGTACAATGGAGGTTCTGAGTTTGTTCTGCTGGTAAGTATCGAGCTCTCTGATGATAGTGTTCCAGTTGTGGTTAATCGAAGACGTGAATGTGTAAATGCAAGTTTGTTAACAGGTGTCTGAAGACTCAAGAGTTTGCAGAGTTTGCAGAAAAGAGGTCAGTTCAGCCTGAAACACTGAGTGACCCAGTTCATGTGCGATGTGCGGTTTCTTCTGCTTAGAAGTTTAACTACGATCACCTCATCAATCAGCCAGAGTATGAGGGTCTGAAGAGACACGCTGTTCAGAAGTCTCACCAGGAAACCCAACATCCTCCAGGTTGTTCGAGGCGGGGTATGGGTGAACTTTTGTTATTATGAAGGAGGAGAAAACATTCAAAAAAGTCAGAAAAAGGGGTGAAAAGAACTAGACCCTGGGAGCATTTAAAGAAAAGAGGAACGCTTCAGTTCCCCACCGTTCTATACATGAGCCTCAGTCGCAGGTTTGTTTATGGCCACCTTGTGTTTCCTTGTAGGGGTTTTGTGTCTCTTTGACATTTAACTATATGTCTCGGGGTCGTTTGATTCCCTGACCTTTCAGACTTCGATTCACTGCTCCATCAACGACGTAAAGAGATTTTTACGGTGCATGCTGATTTAAAAAGGTTACTGTTAAATTTGCAGCAGCACAATTAACATTTCACTTCAGGGAGAAGAGGTGAACACGATCAAACTCCTGCTAATCTGCACTTCTGAATAAGGACAATGTGGAACAACAATCTTTGTATTGTTGTTGTGTGGACATCAATGATTGTTCAGTCAGTCACAAACATTATATATAAAAAAAAAAAATCAGTTCCTGAAACACCTCATGGTTCTGCTCTTTACTTCTGCTTACAGGACACAATGCAGACATCAGACTGGACCCTGTACATCAGTTTGTCCACTGACTTCCCTGAACTGTAAAGGTCACACGAAGAAAAAACAAACAGGAGGAAATTACGGGCTTAATGACATGACCTTAGCTCTTTTTGTGTCTTCGTTTTGTCTCTTCGTGGCCTTTTCTGTCTCCATCTACTTGTTCCAGGTCTATTTTCTGTATCTTTAGGAATATGTTTGCATCCCCTTGTAGAAAAAAAGTGCTAATCAAAATTAAAATATATTGATCCTCCGGGAAGCAGGACGAACACCAACACCGTTTCCAATCTGTGGGCTATGTCACCTGTACAGGTGTGACATGTTTTATACATTTCACAAGTTCTGATGTATTGCACAATTTCTTTGCACCATCAACTGATCAACGACTGACGCTGGGAGGTAAAATAAAAGTGTACGTACAGTTTTTGGTTTTTGTCCAATTTGCTCTACAATACATTTAGGTTCCTGTTGTATCTTTTTTGCTGTCGTTTTGGTTTTTGAGACCAACTGCAACTTTACTGAATGTGTTATTAGGAGTGTGACTTTCTCTCATTTATTTAACTGTATGTACATTTATTCTCAATAGATATCATCTCAAAGTTTAAGTCAAACAAAATCCAAAAATGTATACTAAATATACCCTATAAAAATATTATGTAGCTACACACAGCCGTATGCAGCACGGCCGACAAGCGATAAAACATGAGAACGATTCAGTCTTGATGTTAGCACCGACGCATCGACTGTGAACAACACAATTGTTTTAGTGAAAGAGTTTCACAGTTATTGTAAATAACTTGAGGCCTGTTGTTCAGCCTTATTTGACAAACAGCCATTTTTAAAGTAGCTGAATTAGTTTTTAGTACAGACACATCACCATCATTACTGTGTAGCAGATATAATTGGAATATTCTCAATCAAGTTTTGGAAGATGATCAAATCGGACAACTAGCACAGCATCACATTCAAAGGGAAGTTGGACACTTTATGGTCCATCTGACATTATGCTCACGTGGATTATATCCCCTAATAAAAGTTTATTTAATTAACCTACAAATGGAAGCGTAGAAGCATTAGTTGTTATGAGAGATGTATGGCGACTGAGCAGGTCAGAGATACGAGGGTGACGGTGGGCCGGCCGCTGCACGGAAGCAGAGAGATGCCGACATAATGTAGCAGAAGCAGAAACAGGAAGAAAGAAAACAACATCTGGGGTCTCAATACAACATCATTCTTTCTGATATTTATGAGAAGTATAGGAGCTTATCTTCTCAGTAATATTAAAAATAGTTTAAGCTTGACTGCATGGTTGCCTGCATTTAGTAGATCTCTTCTGTAGTTACTCGGGACTGGCTCGTTCTTTTTGTACTTTTATGAACGACAACGGCCTTGTTTTTTTTTGCTTAAAAAAAATTCAAAGATAAAGAACCATTGTGAACCTTTCAAAGTGAAAATTTGCAGTCAGATTTTACTTTCAATGCTGAAATATTTTTTGGGACTGACAAATAATTTTGTCTGTTTTGTCCGTTACTCTTCTACAGTCAAAATTACGCAGAAACATCTCTGCATATCTGCGCTGAAGTTGTAAAACTGACTTTACTGAAACAATTAAAACTCTCATGACACTAAAGTTCCTCAGTGTTATATCTGCGGTGTTGTATCCAGGGCAGATGTGTAAAAGATTAGAGACATTTTTACTAACGTTGGTTACGCTGATATCAATCTGTGGTTCTGAATCTAATTTTGCACTTCTTATCTTGATTGTGTCTTTGTGTCGAGTCATGTGCAGCTGATCTGGGCTGAACACATCATCGCTTTACTTCACATCCTGCAGAGCTTTAACATAAAACGACACTAAAGTGGCTCAACGTAGAACAACGTGGATGTTATCTGAGTAATTCACTAAATTACATCATGTACTAGTGTTTTGTGTTGCAGTCACTTTACATTTTTCCAAAAGTGAAGAGCCCAACTCTATCAAATCAAACGCAGCAGAAACTAAATTTCTTTTGTGTGTAACCCAACCCCTCCTGCACCTGTAGAAAGTTACAGAAACGTGGATATTTATGACATTTACATGTGGATCCTGAAAACAAAAGTAGCTGACTACGTTTGAGTTGTAATGTTTTTTAAGTGAGAAAAACAGAAAGTGGACAGAGGTTTTACTGCAGAACTACAAAGTTTAAAAAAACATGTGAAATAAAAAGCAGAACTCACCGGTCGAGTTTCCCTTGTCGCTCATACAGGTGATGGTGAGGTGGCGTCAGTGAAGCTGCACAACATCGATCAGATACTGCAGCTCATACAAGGAAACATGTCAGTCTAAAAGCTTTGATTCGCCTACTCGCTCTCTCTCTCTCTCTGTCTCTCTCTCTCCCCCCCTGGTCTTTGGTTCTCACACCATGAGACGAGCTCAAGGCTGAAACACTGTGCAGAAAAGACAGCGCTAAAATGCCGGTTAACACCTGTAACCAAATTAAATAGCACATTGCTTTTAGTTTGTTTTAGAGCTCGACACCGTCACATGAAAATGGCCCCCTGGCAGCAGATATGCAACAGGTTACGTCAATTATAGCCTAGATATTTCCCCTCAGGCTGGAGGGGGAAACCAGAACACAAAGTGCCGCCAGTAAATCTAGCTGAATTCTCTATAATCACATCCTTTTTGCAGTGTCTCCGTGGATGTACAGACGCGCATCAGCGACTTTCACTGATACTGACAGTCCCAGCTATTCCTTCAAAATAAGAGGGGGATTGGTGAAAAGGGCTGCAACCACGAACAAAGAGCTTTAAAAGTATTTTTAGGTTTGTGACACATCAAGCCACATCAGATTAATAACCGTGTCAAAGGCCGACACAACTGCTATCTTTTGTCCGCGACGGCCACATACATTCTGCGACTGTGTGAGAGGGAGATAAAAAAAGACGGGGACTGCAGATATACAAAGCAAAGTTAGCTCAAGGCGTTTTTCTCATCACGGACACATGGAGAAGTTATTGGTTGTACGGTACTGTGTTTTCCCCGACAGCGTCACTGGGGATCAACACGCTCAATCAGCCGCACACAGGGCACCAACTAGCGGTGGCTGTGTGAGACACGACAAAAAACCACAGTGCGACAGACGCTCACTGATGACTCACTGGTAGTTGGTCACCATTGACGTGCCCACGACAACAGATCCCGCCGTTTCTGCTCTGCACGTGTTCCCCTGATAGAGTCAGCGTAAGCTGATCTTTGGAATTTCGATTAGCAGTGTGGCTATCGCCTGACTGGTTGGAGATGGTTCTGCATACGACATTTAGACAAACACCTCAAATGGTTCCAAGTTTTAAATACAAATGCGTTTATTTGCTCAGTAAACTGTACACAGTTAAATATTGGCGATATAAAGAGGTGCACAATAGGAAAGCCCAGGGAATTGTGGATGATGGGAAGTCAGGCAACATCCTCGATGTAATCAGCTCCGTGACTCTGGCTGAGCTGAGAGACGCTCAGATCCTGAGTGGTTTCATCAAACTGTGGAACAAGCACAAATGTGTCAGTGAAGTCACACAACACAACAGGCAGATCTGAGCGATCCTCAGGCCTGAGGAAACCACATGCGCCTGCTCACCTTGTCGCTGTCGGGTCCCTCGATGGAAACCTCCTCGATCTCCTCACCGATGCTGAGCTCACTCTTGGAGAGATCTGATCTGTGACTGAAATAAAGTTTATCTGTTTTAACTTTCAGCCTGTGTTTAGGCAGCTGCTTGTTTCCCTTTATTTCTACGGTAGGAGTCCATTTCTGTACCCTGAGGTACGAACTACACTAACGTTCCCCCTTAGGGCTAATTTTTGGACCTCGAGATACATGTGTGTATCTTTTGAGCGCTAAAAAGGTACGTATATGTTCTCAAGCAGTATATGGTACATATATGTATCATTTATTCAGTGAAGGTACAATATCTGGAGACAGTCTGTGTCAGGCTACAAAATAAAATGAACTTATTTGCTTTGTTACAGTTGCCCTTTGCTTTAAAGAGTATAAGAGTAGAAATTATATTATTTTATATATATTTAATTAGGGCATATTTAACTAAAACGTTTTGTAACAATATGATATTTTCACGAGAGCAGAGCAGACTGTTCTTCGTCTGGAAGTAAAGGCCCTTCAACTGAGGAGCTCCTGGAAGGTTCAGCTGAAGGAGCCTCACAGTGACAGAAGCTGCAGCCGGACATTCAGAGGTAAGTTCATTTTAAACAGCGTGACACGTCACTCGACAGAATGCTAGTATTAAAGTCAGCTAACGTTAGCGCTAGCTACATCCAACCGGCACCTGTAGTGCGTTTTTGTCTTACACTAAAGTCACTATAATTTTTCTATAAGTTTACTATGTAGCATGAATATGTAGCGAAGTTAGGCTAATGTAAAATGCACACATGCTAAATGGGGCGAAAATACAGAAACCGACCCCAACCCGTTTAAAAAAAAAATCGTTTTTGACAAGTGACCTTTTGTGGGGGAGGAAATGCGTTTTATGTGGGTTTTGCATAGTTATGCTTGCTTGGGTGGGCATGAACCTAATGTTATTACTCTCATTACAATTTTCTCAGTTTGTCTAGAATTTGTTCCAACAATTAGTCAGTCATGCAGCTTCATCTCTCTCTTTTCATAGGTATTCCACAAATTCGGAATATCTACAAGCTGCAAAGACACTGATCGTAAAGCTTCTTCTCCTTGAGGATCTAAAGTGAATGTGCAAATGTTTTACACAGTATAAAGATATATTGCAACTGTTCAATATTATGTCCAAACTAAATGTATGTCATAAAATCATGCTAATAAATGTCCTGATCAGTTCATCACGGTCAAAACGTTATTTGCCAACAATTGATGTTTCGGTTTTAACCAGCGTACACGACACGTGTCTCTGAGACCTACATTCAAAATGGAGAGTGCACTCCTGGTTGACAATGACGTGAGGGATTGTAAGGAGAAGTTTGGCCTCAAAAATAGAACAATCTTTGGTGGTGCACACCCTGTCTCCTGCCTTTTACCTCATGTACTTTTGCTTAACAGAATAGTTTGAACATTATAATCAAAACTCTTTGGATCTTGGCCATATCATGCTCTTACACATGTGCAGTTAATCTTGGCTGAGGTGTTCACCCAGAGCGGGATAGATGAAACACAAACCTACATGAAAAAAGGCTACTTAGGTTATAGCGGGTTCAAATTATCTGGGTAGTTCATTCTGGTAAAACTGTTGAAGTTGGGGGTATGTTTTTCCTACAGTTGAAAATCAGACTTTCATTGACGTTTTAGCAATTTCAGTAGTGATTTAATTTAAAAATATCCTGTTTTGTATTTTTTTTTAGTTTGTCAGTCTTTGCAGTTTTTAGGTCTGTCAGAACTGAGTCAAGACTGATTATACCATTTTAAGTCTTATGTGTGTAACAATTCTCTCTCATTTTCTGTCTCTGTCTCTCTCAATTCCCACAAGGTACCAAGCAATCTTATCGAGGATCCCTGCACTGACACTCACAAAGGTCTTGTATAGCTGTTACCAGAAGATGCAACCAGATGCCCGGATTGTACAAGACTATATGAGCAAACCTTTGCATGGCAGCAAAAGGAGATTGCAGATGGCCTGACTGCAGAGGACACTTTTAAGAAGTACCCCCCTTCTTAACAACACCCACCACAGTAAGCTAACTGTATCTTTGTGATATCTATGACCTATAGTCTTAAAGCTGTAGTAATTTTTTTTACCCATATTGTATTGTTAGCTGCTCTATGTGCACGTGATATACAAGTTTGGTCGATTAGTCTACTCTTAATCCAAGTAGAATGTAGGTTGGTAATGATATCACATTCTAAGAAACCACAGTAAAGTTCTGTAAGGCTGTAAAGTTCATTTGCTTTGTCTTTTCCCTTTGTATAGTGTGATCCTGATACTATACAGCTGACTGAGCAAGACTGGAAAATGGCCAGATCATCTCGGCCTTCTGCATGTACTTCATCTTTAATCATGAATATCCAAGACATATCCAAGCTGAAGAACACTCAGACGTTCCTTCCATGGTACATTGCCAATATAGTTGTGGATGGTGACCACCCTCTGCCACTAACTGTCACTAGGTAAATAAATCTCCTCTACTGACTCAAACACCCCTCATCCGTATCAGTGCTCTAGATGCTCCAGAAGAATATTCACGATGAAGAAGGTAGTTCAGCACATCAGACTTATTCGTGGTCATGAAGTTTTTTTTTATTACTTGTGGAGCTAATCACTGACAGTCAGTGTTTCTAGTGATAGGAATCTTTCAGATGATGTGTATTAGAAACAGATTTTATTTTTGGTTTGTGTCCTGACAATGACTACTATGAAAATGGAAGAGATGATGAGGTATCCATATGAGGATTCGGATGAGCCTATAAGAGACAAGGTTATTTAAAATGATTTTTAGTTTGTTTTTTAAGGAGAATTGTGATGTTTTTACAGCTTATTACTTGCAGAGAAGTACTGAACTGCAAAAGGTAGTTATAGTCTAACGATTTATTTAAGGGGAAGCCTGTTCGATTTAAACGTACGATGAAAGACCATTAATATGACTAAACCTGTCCATTATAAGTTAAGGGACTCTGCATACATATCGTCAGTTCTTATCCTCGTGTTTGCATTGATAAGGTGCTGAGGTAAAACATTGCTCAGACAGACTAACTGTTATTTCCATGCAATGTCAAGGTTAATGAAGAATGGACTTTACTGCAGCAAAGAGATGCAAGAGTTTGACATTCTTTTTAAAAATGAAAGTATACTGGAATGTGAAAAATACTTAATAAATTCTGATTTATCATTTTTATTTGGTTTGTGTATGAATATATTATATGCAAAATTTAATTCAATTGCATGTCTTGCTGTACCATGAAAGACCAATTTTGTACTCTTTTAAAAGGTCAATGTTTGTACCATTAAATGAAGGTAAAACTAGAGGTACGAGATTGGTCTCTAAAAAGGTACAAACCACAAGGTACAAATCAGTACCAATGTAAAGGTACAAATATGGCCGTCTAGACGGTACAGCCCCAGTGACAGGCCATTGTACCCCTAAGGGCACAATAATTTCACTTCTTTTCTGAGCGTGTATATGATTATTTCTATGTTTATACATTACCTGCTAGGCCTCTTAACATGTCAATTATGGTCACAATTCACATGACACAGGAGTGCAGGAAGAACAGGAGACTCTCCGAGAACTGCTATGACATTTGGAAGGAAACAGTTTCTGCTTCCAGCGTCCCCTTAAATCAATAGAGACTCGGTTTATGGATGTTCATGCACTTTTCCTGTGCTGTGTACTACAAACAGGTCTTGTGTACACACACACTTTCCACTAGTGCACACCACAAAACATGCAGGCAATTCTGCACACAAACAGTGCAAACGTGAAGTCCGTTTCAGAATGGAGGCTCAACTTGCATGGAAGAGTTTATGAAAATGAACTGGTAAAGAGACACTTAGTCACTCATATAAGAGGTTCGTTGTTAAGAAGAAGGATCCTGAAAATTTGTCACTGAAAATATATTGTTTGCATTTTGTTCCTGCATTTTTTTGGTCCTGGAGGTAGATCAGTCATCTGGCTGCCTGGAGTTTCTTACTTAAAATCTGGCATCCATACATTTTTATGTTGTTACAGTTTAGAAATGCCAAATTGGTAAAAAAAAAAAAAAAAAAAAGAATATGTAGTTTTTTAACTATGAATTTCCTACAACTGGTATTTTGTGAGTCAGTGCTGGTTCTGGTACATGCACGGGAAAAGTTTTAACAAGGTTTAGAAAAATTTATAAAATGGTGCAGAAAAAAAGATGGACCATCTTATTGTTCTGGACCAAGAACCGGTGTCAAGATCAACCTAGTCGACTTCACGCGGCAAGATTTTATCTACTTTATCATGTTCAAACCAACTGACACCATGAGGCTTCCGAAGTTTTAAATTAAGTAACTCTATTACAGTTCCATCCAATATTTTGACTTTAACTAAAAGAGTTTTGTAGTAGTGCATTAATTACAGTCTTACCTGTTAAAGTCGTCATCGTATTCAACATCATCTTCTGTGGGAACAAAGTTTGACACATTTGAATTTGTAAAACAAACCAAACCTTTATATCTTCTGTGGCAAAGCACAGAAGCTGACGAGTGGATAGGCTGTGGTTTTTTACTTGCATGATTATGTACATATTTGACATCTTTTTAATTTTAGATTGTATATACTGTGACATTCTTTTTTGCCGTACTCTGCATGGCCTCTGCTGCTGTAAAATGGAAATTCCCCCGCTGTGGGACGAATAAAGGCTTATCTGAGCTGATCTTAACAACTATATAGAATAGTAGGTATAGATGTTAAATAGAGGGAGTAAAGAGGAACAAAAAACACACACTTTTCTGCAAACAGCCACAACATTAGTAATGATAGAGTAAATCTGAACAAAGGCTAAAAGTTTGGTGGAAATGCAGCACAGTTTTACAGTTTGCTGAAAACTGAACTTTTAGTATCAGTTCAAAATGCAGCCTCTGGAAAATGAGCCTGCATTAGTCCGAGCCTAGACAGCGAGAGCAGAGTAAAACACAAACTGTCACATAACTTCTGCACGGCACTGGACGATATCGCAGCAGAATGGGGTCCTACCTAAATGCAGGGATCCACTTTTGTCATTCTGGGCCCTGGAATCTCTGAGCCCCTTCTCTCTGGGTCCTGCAAAGAGAACAATCAGCTTCACTTAATGCTCAACCACTTTCACATTAAGCAGAAATCTTTGATCCAGAAATAAATACGTCAACAGGTTCCTCTCAGATCTACAGCAAATAAACCCTGAGTTTCTTCAAGCTTCACATCAGATGCTCCCACTAGTGCAGGAAATCATATGCCCTGACCGTTCCTGCTCTGCACAAGACAAAAACATTCTAATGACTCCCTGATCTGCTCAGCCACACTCAGGACAAATTGCTCAGGCTCTTAAAAACACACGAATGCCCCTGATGATCAAACTAATCAAATGTCAATGTTGGTTGTCTTCTAACCGTCCTTGCTGTGACTCTGCTCTGATGTGCTGCTTCCTCCTCCTCCTCCTCCTCCTCCTCCTGGTCTTAGGGGCTCAGACAGGGACCCTGTGGGACTCTCTCTCGCACCGGAACCCTCCAACTTCCTGGGACACAAACACAGAGCTGAGGGTCAAACAATGATGTCTTCATAACAATGTAATCTATTACTAGAGTAGCAAAAACAACCTCCAAATTCAAACTAGGCATATGTTTCTAATGATGAGACCATCAAATTGTGACGGTTTTAATTACACGTGGTTTTAAGAACAAGACAAAACAAACAAAGAAATAATAAAACTCATTAACAATTCTACATTTGCACAGTTTCGTGCGTCAACTGGTGTTTCAATTAATACTGTGTGGGTCTCCACAATCTGTAGCACGTTTAATTTGGTCTTCAGAAATTCAAAAGCACTTATCAGCTACAACTGCAATACTAACCAGTTTATTAAAGACTAGAACCAGACCGACAGAGTGAGAAACACAAAGATAGAAAGGCAGAGAGACGCAGCCAGAGAGAGACCTGTAGCTCACCTGAGCTCAGAGCTCTGACTGTGTTCAGGAAGGTGATCATCTCGTTCGACCTCTGTGTCTCCAGCCAGGACAGACAGACTGAGACCAGAGAGGGGGAGGAAGAGGAGAAAGAAGAAGAGGGGAAAAGACAATGATAAGAAAGAGAAAGGACAGAGTCACAGGCCCCCTCACATTGTACTTCATCCCCAGTGGTACAAACTACACAGTCCTCAGTCTAAACAGCACTTCTGAAATCCCGGCCATCAATTTCTTCACTGTCTGTAAAACAGTATCACGTCTTTATTTACCTTCAACAGTCTTCAAACTGAGCCACTGAACTGTTTTTCCCTAAAACATGTGTTCACTCTTTACATCTTCTAAAAAAAAAAAAAGTACTTTATAAACAATGTCTCATTTCTAGTAAAATGTCTGTCACGTTGTAAAACTCCCATTTCTTATGGCACAGTATGAGATCTAACCCTCCAGAGCACAGGAACACACACACACATTAATCTGAGCAGCCAAGCACAGTCATGGTGAAAGTTGCCTTTACGTTTGAGACTTTGTTTTTTAGTTTAGCTTTTGTGTGACTTTCTGTGAGAACGAGCCCAGAGCTGACTCTTCACTTTGGTCTCAGCGACCCAGTTTCAACTCAGGCATCATTCAAGTTTCATGGAGCCGACAGCAGAGTGTAATCTGACTCAGTTACCAACACTGATATGGACGCTTTTCCCCTTCGTCTCTTAGCGCTGTGTCTGATTCCGCAACGTCAAACCGAGCGCGCGAGACTCCACCTCACAGGCGGCAGCAGAGCAGTTAACGGGGAATCAAACGGTGGAATCTGACTTTGACTGCGGCTCCTCTGAGCTCTGTCCAACCACACCGGGAGCCCTCGTCTGTAGCTCTCTGATGCATGCTGGTCAATCAACTCACACAAAAGCATTTTGTCCCTTGATAGTGAATTAGTGAGCGCTGACGTGAACAAGGCGAGCAGCAGTTAGTTAATGACTGGACCAGCTGGTTGTTAACTGACACTGCTTCAGCCACAGAACAAACAGTGGAGACTCACTCGCTCAGGCTTTTGCCTCGCCTCATGGGGGAGAGGACCGGCCCAGAAAGACTCTCCTCCCTCAGGGGGACAACACTGCGGGATGAGGAGGGGTGACGCACAGGTAGGAGAGGACGGGTAAAGACAGCAGGGCCGACGGGGCAGGACAGGAAGATCAGAGACAAAGTGGGGAAATAAAAACCAAGGTGACAGTACAAGCATCCTGGGAATAAAGTAAGGTGAGGAGGAGACAGACAATCTAAAAGGGAAAATAGATTGAGACAAATCAAAGAATCCACAGATCCAGAGGGTCAGTCTTGACAGCAGACAAAAAGACTTTCAGTTCTGTAGTGTTCGGACGATGCTTTTTAAGCATTACACTAGTTTTCTTTAGTTGCCCTTTTTTGGAACCTTTCACTGGCTTTAAATTCAACTTGAATACGTAATAAAAAATGATATCTTGCATGTTTCAGTCAAATATCATTGTATTCTGAGTGTTCACTGTAAAAGAATCGGGACGCTGGTCCGGATCAGTACTCACTATCAGCAGATACTGTGTGATAGAGTTGGATCAGTGCATCCTCAGACAGAAAAGAATCACGACTACAGACAATCAGAAGGAGAAGAGAAACAGAAGAGAAAGAAACGTCCAGCTGCACACCAGGAAAGAAACCCCAAACCCTCGGCTAATGAGCCACTCTTCTTATGTTACCAACCTGCAGTAGTTTGAGAAAAGCATTTAAATTGATTTAACCCTTTGCAGTCCGTTGAGGAAAGCCCACTTCATAAAAACGTACTCATCAACTTCAGACAGTTCAAGGTCATTTGAATCAAACAGAAGGTGATTTGTTTTTTTCTTATCTCTCTGTATCGTCTAGGAACGGTTATACTTACTCTTTCAGACCGTTTGTCCTCTCTGGTGAGTCCTTTTCTCCTATCGGAGAACTACGACTTCAGAGGCAGAGAGAGAAAAAACAGAACACACCATCTCAGACCAGACGGGCACATTATCTGGAACTGACGTGTGTGAACGTCTAATAATCCTCGGGGCGGCTGAGCAGAGATATTCTGGATATATACGTCTGTGTTAGGAGTTTATCTATGACGCCCCAATCAAATGCTACAAATCGAGTCAACTTATTAAATACAAATGCTTGAATTCGCCCAAACATTACTGTATCCGTTCAATACCTACTAAAACCCCAGGATGAAGGAGGACACAACTAACACTTTCACACACATTTCTACATTCAACTTCTTGCTGGAAATCTGTATTTCGAGCAGTGGGAGACTTTGCCTGGGATGCAGACGGCTGCGGCACGACGGGCACCGGTGTTAAAACTAAAGCAAAGTCAATGTGCGGAACACGTTCCACTGTGGCGGCGTCGATTTGATGTGTTTAAAGATCGGAAAAACCATATAGGTTACACGCGTTCATGTTGAGGATACACTATTTTTGTATGCATTATCAGATTGTTGACTAGATACTAGATATTGTTTTCGTCCTGAGGTTTGGGACTTTCCACAGTTTTTAGTGCCTAAAAGGGAGAAACCTTTGAGACGGGCAGATAAGGGGCATGTGACGCAGTCATAACGATACAGAAAAACCTGTGCCTAAAACATGAAACTTTACTTTGACATAAAGCAGAATAAATATATATTTTTAAATCCCTTGGTAAAGATTTGGACATGGCAGTAACAGAAAAAGTCAATAAAAAATGGTGTCAAATTTAGGAGGCCAGGTATATTAAAAATGTTAAGCTTCACATAAGGAGCAGCTCATTAAAGGGGATGAAGGATGTGCACTGCTCAGGGTAGCTACGACTGCTTCCTACAAGAAGCCTCAATGATTTGCATTTTTTATTTCCCTACACAATAAATCATTTTTATAGCTCGCTGTAGAAGAAACTATTAATTAAAAAAATAAAGAATTTGTTATGATCCAGGAATAGGCCAAAACAATGCGGCATCAAAACCAGCAGCCCTTTGGTGGGTTGCTGTTTTGTCGTATGCATTACTGAGCTGACATATTACTGGTGACATCATCATCTACTTCATTAAAACAATGCTGTACACATACATATACTGCATTACCTATTGTCAGATTGACTCAGGCCTTGTATGAAGACACTGGATAACTTTAATCTCTGTAATACTGCCGGAACACCTAAAGGCAATTTCATAAAATCTAACAAGCATCCACTCAGGCTCAAGGATAAAGGGATGAGAGTCAGGTTCTGACCCATCCTTTACTCGTCATCGTTATATCTCAGAAATGACGAGGAAATCTCACTACATCTGCCACAAAGGTCCACTTAGACTCATGGTGGATTATTAGAATCTGTCTGTGCAACTGCAAACTTAGAATTCTTGGCCATTCAAGTCAACGAGATCAGACTAGTGGACTTCACCTTTTTAATAGCATCAAATCAAGTATTATTGAAATTAAATTTTCTGTAGTGAAATACAACATAGTTATTTTATACTTGTACATGTGGTGCACGTTTTGGGCCACAACCTGCACCTTTAACCGAGTTTTGATTAAGTATATTGCTGCAACTTCTGAATTTCAAGAGATTTAATAAGTCAATGGACAAAGTTGAGGTGTCCTCACCAGCCATAGGTCTTCTGTGGTTTGGGCAGCGGATCATCAAAAAAGGAATCTCCATCGTCAAGTTCGTCCTCCCCCTCCAGGTTCAGGTCTAAGCCTTCCTTCTGCAGACCGAGGGACGACATCCTGTTGTCAGACACCTGCTGCTGGAAGCCTCTTTGACCCACAGACATCACACCCTCAGAGTCCTGATGATCACCATGAACACGACAGCAGCACAGCAGGTTCAGCTTTGGGCCAAATGTTTAACACTTATGCAACTTTTAATTAAAAAGATTGTTTTTGTTATAACATTACACATTTATATGAAAATGTGTAATGTTTGCTGATTAAGGTTTAAAGAAAAAACACGTGGAGCCAAGCATTGGCCGGTGTCACTGGCCTGAAGTTTAGACAACATCTCGATTCAGTGTCGATCAGCAGCAAGATTTCTACTATATTTTACGTTATGTATACTTTCAAATCAATGGTTTCAGAGATATTAAACTTACTGTAATAAAAACTGCCATTCAACAAAGAATTTTTTTCTATTTGAAAGAGTAGCCGATCCCATTTGTTCTTTACCTTAACTTTAGATGGTTGCCTGCTAATGAAACTGTCGCACGTCAATGATTAGCATGCGCTGTGTTTTGGTTGTATTTCGTTTTACGGACAATTGGCCAAACTTTTTAGCCAGTGTACATTCAGGACAATGGGAATCACAGAGCCACTGTGCAGCTCTTGTGGTAAACTCATTAAAAAATGTTCCTCTCACAGTCAAACTACACTTTTATTTTTAGGGCAGAGTTTGTGAAAGCAGCAGAGTCATGTTTGTACTCCTACTGTCTGATACCATGTAAATGCCCACAATGTCAGAGCGAAAGTGAAGTGGGTGTGTTCTCACAGGGAAACAGGCAGCGTTAAAACACAAAGGAGCAGCTGCACTTGGCTTAAATGTCATCACACTTTATCGGAGCAGCTCAGAGACTGGAGGTCACGGCTATACCTTAGTTGAAATTTATCGGACGGATCTGATTTTCATCTCTGTGAAAAGACATGTTTGTGGGGCTCAGTGTCCTTACTGTGCGTCAGCTGAGGATGTAGGACACTCCAGCAGTGTATTTTATCCCCCACGCCATACACCCACCCACCCAGCCGGCCGAGCTGAAAGAAAACCTGCATCAGGACTGTCTAACAGACTAGATTAGATTTTACATTAACAGCACTGGGCACTCAGGAGCATGACAAGATGAAAAAGGACCAAGCTACACTCCCAATGAGAACAATCGGTAGATTTTTCTACAATGAAATTAGACACTGAATCTGAATTTCTGAATGTTGGGCAGACAAAAACATTCATTTCACATTACAACTGATCAATTACGTGTAATCAATAATGACTTTGTCGCAGCTCCGGTCATGTGTGTTCTGCTCTGTCTCCAAACAGATTTGAATGAAAAAGTTAATTAGATGTTATATAGATCCAGGGTTTGTTATATTTCTGATGAAGAGGTTTTAAGCAACTGAAAGTCGAGGTTAGTAAGCACAGGTGCTAGTCATTATGAGCGAGGCATTAGGTTGAGGAGCGTGTCACGTCTCTTTCCTATGTTCTTCATGTTGTTACCTTAGCTGCTGTCTGACTCTGTCCTCTGTGACTCTGGCCTTTATATCTGGGAATCTGGACACAACAGGGACAGGGCAGCTATCAGTGTCTGCAGGCCTGGGCTAACACCACACTTGTACAGCCACCGCCATCGTCTAGAGACGTAACGCACTCTTAGTGGGACTTGTCCTGGACAACCTGTCCCCCCAGGTCAGTTAAGGCCCTGCACACGCCTTGCATCAGCACACCGTCGCCAGCACGTCGACATACACAAAACAGATTTCATGTTGGTGTGTCGCATGTGCGAAATGTGTTTGGAGCCTTAAATATATCAGTGGCTTAAAACCTCAGACTGGTTTGAAGCAGCTGTTTATTAATGCATCACTAGGATTGGATGTAAAATCCTCCCTAAGGTCTCAGTGAGTGAGTGAAATGGTCCAACAGGAAACCTGCGGATTTGTGCTTCCTCATTAGTGTCTGACAACACATGACTATACATGACTGCACCTTCGTGCATTGATTTTACATTAAAGAAACACCTAACTAGCCTCTGCCTCCGTCACCATCTGCAGATCTGCGGACAAAGCCCACTGACAGAGACACCACAGAGTTCATTCTGTCTGTACTCTGTCTCAGAGTTCAGCTACAGCAGTGACCAGGTGAAGGGGTCGTCTTTTTGCCCTTGGGATATTCAATCTACAGCTATGTCAAGTCTATCCCTATATTAGTCTGTCATCCAGACTAATACCAGTTTTTACCAATGACAATTAGAGGATGGTCCATGCAAACACCAGAGCAGTATTTAGTCTGATATTAATTCAGCTAAATTATTATTACTACTAAAACTACAAGTTTGCCATCCTGCTCTTGATGCCATCAAAGCTGAAAAAAACACCTGTTAACAATAGATGTAAAGGTAAACTTAAACTTCCTTAGCTTATACAGTCGTTACCTGCAGCTGTAAAAATACAAAGAGCTCTAAATGTAATATTAAAATCAGTTCTTTCCATTTCAGTAGATGTGTAACAGTAAACTCCACATCTGGACTCTATTCAAGAGGAACTAATGAAAAGCACATCTAAATTTTATGACAGAAAGTCACACAAATCACTTTTTTTTATTGGCATAAAGCACTGGTATGTCAGGCTATCCTTCTAACAGGAAGTTGACCAGGCTGATTCAATTTAGAAGAACAAAACTTACCTTACTGAGGGCTGGAGAACTGATTTTCTCCTCCTGGACGCTACTATGAGATTTGCTGACATCAGAGTCCTGAAAGACCTGAACATCACAACAACAGGAAACTCTCTGACTTTAATTCACAAACACAACAACAAAAAATTAACAATAATCATTGCATTATTAGTTTAACTGTTTTGAAAATAATCTATAAAGTCGTGGCAAACTTTAATGCTAAACCCTGTGGACTCATTTCTGCTTCTTTTGTTTTCCCTGCTTACAGTCTACATGCTAAGCTAAGCTAAACTAAACGTCACCTGAAACTGGCTCTGTGCAAAACACACTTAACACAGGAAAGGAAAGGAAGGTTTCTCTTTGGATTAACATGTAAAGCAACAGTGACTCACCACATTTCTGTACTGAGTGAAGAGACGCTTGTACATCCCCAAAAAGAGCTGAAAGTCCACTACTGTGACCAGAGCAGAGCAAACGTCAGACAAAAATCTACATTCATTACTAGAGTAAGTAAGAATAAATCAATAACTTTGCGTCGCTGTTTGCAGAGTGAGAGCAGAACACTGAATATATGACAAGAGTCATTCACCGAAAGTGTATACGGAAATTTCCCCACTGTGGGACGAATAAAGGTTTATCGTATCTTATTCATTTTAAGGCTGAGCAAAGACTTGCAGTGGATGTTCCCGTTTAACGCTACAAAGCTTACTTTTAGAGAAGTTCTTATCTGCAGCTCGGAGCTCATCACTAATGAACCTCTCCAACATGTTCCTGCCGATCAAAAGCACAAAGTTAAAATCATCCACAGCATTAAATGTTAAAGCAGCTATGTTGAACCATCATTACTGTCTGTGTGTGTTTGCAACTTCTCACTCCCAGTGGATTGAAGATTATTTAGGTCAAGTGTTCTGACTCTGCTAAACTCTGCACTCAATTGTAATTCAGCATAAATGACTGTGGCATCTCTCTGACACGCAGAGTTGTCTAATAAATTCTGTACTAAAATGCACGTCAGAATAATTTTTTGTGCTCATGTGTGGACTTTTGTTGCCTGACAGGTGAACACCAAACATGGATCCTTTGGAAATAGCCTGTTTATGTCTGTTTGTGTATTGTTCAAATGTCGACTAAAAATTTTTTTTTACTTTAGGTGACAAAAAATGTGGTCAAGGAAAAAAAAAGAAAAGTATTGTCTCACTTTTTGTTGACAAAATTAACAGCTAATAAACAGTTTATTGTTCAAACTGACGTTTGCCGTTAAAATGTCATTGTATTTGAATAAATATGTCCTACTTGTTCAAATTGGGAAACAGATCCATAAAGATGCTCTTAAGATCTTCTTTTAAAACTGAGCCGCTCCGGTCCTGAAAAGGCCAAAATAAAAACATGTAATTAGGTGATTGGACAGAGAAGGATGACATCACAAGCAGGTAAGTTGACTCTTACCTTGTCATAAGAGTCAAATTTCAAATGGGCACTTGTGATCTGTTTCTGAGATGGTTCCTGTGGGAAATGAGGAGAAAAGAACTTCATTTCATTTTAATAAAATCGGAAAGATACAAAACAATCAAAATCAGAATCAAAATACATTTTGAGAAATGTATTTGAGAAATTATTTATGACAATTTAAATGGTTTACAGGAAAGGTTTGAAAAAAATTTACCAAACATTTTTCAAACACAATCACACAGGGAAATGTTTGCCTCAGTGCAAATATCACAAAATCCAAAGATGAAGGGACAGTAAATATTCTATATTGACTACTGCATTCAAAAAAGATAACACAATTTAAAACGTTGAAACCTGGGAATTTGGCTATTTCAGGTGGCAAGAAGTAATGAACGTCAAAAGACAAAAACAGACAAAGTGTGTCCCCGGGGAAAATGTGTTCGTGTTAGCAGTAGCTGTTCCCACTGCAGTAGTAGTAATACTGTGCAGCACTACGAGTTTCAGCAGAAGAAACGAGGACACACTGAGATCAACAGGAAACCAGCGCACCGTCTCTATGCAGCTCCCTGCCCCACATCATAGACCCAAGAAACACAACCTAAAAAAACACACTAATACACTTGTGGCTCTACAGCAGCAGCACTTCACTCACATCTGTGAATTAAAGTCAGAAACCGTGAATGAATAGAACATTCAAGTCCCATGTCCGTTGGAAAGAACCAGAAGTGACCAAAAAGCTGGTAAAAACCTGTGGAAAACGGACATTTACAGCTGAAACTAATGAGACCCAAAGATTACACTTACTTATTTAATGTGGCACATCATCCAGCCCTAAGTGTGTGTGTGTGTGTGTGTGTGTGTGTGTGGCAAAAGTATGTGAACCTGTGTCGCCAGTGAGTGGTGGGATCTTTTTTTTCCTATCAATAGCTTGAATAAAAGTTCCAGAAATCAGTAAGAGTAACCAGAAAAGATTTAAACCAGAAAGTTTGATTTTAGAACATTCTATGAACAGCCTTCTGGTTTATGTCCTCATGGTCTTCTTTGGAGAGCCATGCCTCTGCCATGTTCACCATGGGCGTTCAATGATCCCCCATGGTGGACTCATGAACACTGACAGTAGCCACTTTTAGAGGACCTTCAGTTTCTTAGATGTTGCCCTGGGGCTCCTTGTGACCTCCCCCTTGGTGAATCTTTGCTGGGCCACTCCTGGGGAGGGTCAACAGTGGTGTACAATGTTTTCCCAAGATCTGCAAGACAGTTGACTGTTGAGGTCCAAACCCTTTAGAACCCTTTCCATCCTGGTGAGAATCAACGGGTCTAAGCTTCTAAGGTCTGGAGAAATACTTGGTTTGAGCCATGACACACTTCTTCTACCTTTGTTAAGACCGCCATAGACCATAGACAAAAGGTCATTTCCACGACCAAAGAACATAAATGAGGTAAAAAGTCTTGGTTGGAGTAGGGTTGATCGAATGGGTCAGACTGGTGCTTGCCAAACTGAACCCTGTGTTCATCTCTCACCTCAGTGCTATTGGTGAGTTTCTCTTTGTGTCGTCCTCTCCTAACAAGCTCCAGAAGCAGAGGGGAGTTCCTGTCCACCTCAAACTCAGACAGACCCAGTTCTCTGCAGACCAGGTCCCGGCTGTCCAAACAATTCAGCTGCAAAAACAAAACAAATCTGACATCATTGTGGAAGAAGAAAAAATCCTTTTGCTGCATCTACAATGGTGGTCTAACAGATGCTGTTTGCACTGGTAACACTGGGTTCACTTTGTTTGAAGGATTTAGATTTTCAGATCAGATCAGATCGTCTTCCTCTTTTTGACCTCAAATTTCCTTTGACATGTCTTTAGTGATATCGATCAGACCACAGATGAACTGATACTAGGAGATTAAGAAGAAGATAGTTATCAATCCAGTAATCAGTTAATCTCCATCTGAGATCTGTAATAATTCTCAGGGTCAGATCTGACCCTGTTATTGTTCTGGGTCTCATTTTTATAGTCGTTTTAACAGGCTAAATTGAAAGTTATCTAGCAGTCCTTGATTGCACTACCAAAAACATGTTTAAATATGTCAAATCATTATCCAGAGTGTGAAATAAAGAGGATTTGTTGTCTAAAAAGGACCAAAAACTAGACCTCTAAGACTTAACCAGATTCATCAATTATCTAAATTAAAGATGAAGAAGAAGTAAAACAAATTCACAATATGTTTATATGGGTTTCAGAATTACTCTATGTTTCTGTTACATAAGCCATCGCACAGGAAGAAGATAAAGATGACACAAATAAACAGACCGCAGAGACTTCAGACTGAGGTCAGATCTGAAGCAGCATCTTCACATCTCCAAAGGAGTTCAAACTTACAGAGTTGATCTCCGGCTGAAACACAGCAAGGGTGAAGTCCAGGTTAAAGACCTGCAGAAAGTCCACAATCAGACTGGCCACCAGGCGTCCTGCAGCGAAGCACATCAAAGTTAGCTATTAACTGGCACACGGTGTCTCTTTTCACTGTATGAGAGTAATGCTTCTTAGATGGGGTTCCTGATGAAACTACTAATTAACTAATGAAACCTGGTCCAAGACCAAGCTGGGTCAACAAATTATGCTGACGTGTAAAAACATTTTAAATCTGCGCTCTCTCTCTCCAAACAGGAAAATGCAGGTGCTGCCAGAGCAAAGAGACTGTGTGACGCATGGAATGATGAAGGCACTTGTCAGCTGTTGTTTTTTTGTCACCTGTGTCTCCTGAAGATGAAATGTCAGACTGCACTGATGTGTGCAAATAACGTGCACTTTTGTTTGAAGCTTCATCTTCATCTGAAAACCAAAGGTTCTTCCTAGTATTGGTGAATGTTTTGGGATTATCACAATAGTTTGACTGATGACCTGACTAAACAACTATGTTTTGGGTCTGTCGGCCCACATGGTGAACTGTGGTTCCCAGTTCTTGTGAAATTCCTTCTCTTCCTGTTGTTTAACAACTATTACAAAAATGCAGCGCTGCAGCCAGAAAAGCCTCTCTCCGGTTTCTGGAGGGAAAACATCTTTATAAATTGTTCCAGGCTGATGCAGAGGAGCTCTGCAGTTAGAGAACAGAGAAGCACAACTACTGAAAACCCTCTTTACTTTTAATAATCTGACTCTATGACAGATATTGTGGTTCTAATGTGGTTCTTGGGATTTTCTCCACTGTTAGAGGCTCAGAGCTGTCTAATGGTGATACGGCGCCATCTTGTGGTTAGAGATGCGGACTACAGATAGTAGGTCCTGCACAGAACAGTGTTGGTGCCGTTCTACAGATCATTACCAAACTCAGGTCTTAAATTCATTTTAGGGGCACAGATAAAAACTAAACTAAATGCATCTTTTTAGCTGCATGTTCCATTAGCTTTGTTGATAATACAGACAAAGCTGCACACTTTTTGCCAATGACACATGAAGGTAAATAAGTCACTGACCATCTTGAGTGTTGAGACATCTCTTCAGGTTTTCATTTATAAGTGGAATTTTGTTCTGAGGATGAAAAAGAATAAAGCGTAAAATAGCATGGGAAAGTGAAGAAAAAGCACAAGAGCTACCAGAATTTAAATTGTAAATATTACATTACCTCCACTTTGTCCTGCTCCTCCATGGCCAGAAAAACAGCCGCCCTCATCTCTGCCTGCAGGAATGTACAGGGGACTCCATCAGCAATGAAATATATCTGTGTGTATCATTTATCATCTACGTTCACCATCCTGATCCACTTTCAATCACTCTAAGGTTCTGATTGACTGAACACACCTGATCCAGGTGATCAGCAGAGGGACACGCAGGAGTAGTTGTAAAACAAGCAGGGCTGCGGCCCTCGACGCCTAGAGTTCGGCATCCCTCCTCTAATGCACAGCACTATTACACTATGTGTGGTAAATTATATGACAACGGAACATTTCTAGGAAAAACTAAAGATAAACATAAATACACATGTGGCAATATATAGATTGAGTGTGGAACACAGAGAGCAGGTTTAGGTGGAGCTGAATTAAATACTTTATGCACTGACAGCAACACTGTGCACAGATGCAAAGGACAGCGTTTTTCATGGGTGCTGGAGAACGACTCCCACCCCCTGTACGATGCAGTGTCATGTCTGAAGCAGCTGTTATATCCTGAATGTGTGAAGGAGCCACATCGAGGCTCTTTTCTCCCTGCTGCTGTCAGACTTTACAGCAGAGCTGCTCCCAGTGAAACACCATCACTATTAGACACTTTGAAACTGTTGACTGTGTACGTACAGTATGTGAGACATTTTTGTTCTTGTTTTTCATTTTAAATTGTACATACTGTATTTTAATATTCGATGAATAAAGGTTTATCTTATCTTACAAGATCAACAAGAAAATCAGCATTTTTTTTAATTAATTAAATCCTGCACCTGCAGCGTCAGATACACAGACGCAAAGTAACAAATGGAAATACTCAAATGATGTACCTCAGAACATCTGCTTCACCACAGAATAGGAAAAGTGCAAATAATATCTAATAAGTATGTGTGATCTAAAATGAACCTAAAAACATCATCATTTGTGCTGCACACTGAGCAGTCCATAATCTAAGTTAAACTATAGCTTGAAAATTGAGCCTTGTTTGCATCAATTTCCTCACAAAATACTTATTTGGTTTGTTTTACTTTTTAGCTCATTTTTACTGTAATATAACAGTCTGTTTCTCAGGTCAGTTCTGGAGAGTTCCAGGTCCTGATCCATTATTCCGCCCAGCAAATGTCCAACAGCTTGTCGATGTTCGATCGACTAATCGACTAAACCGTCAACTTTCTAAATTGTTGTTTCCTCATTATGACAAAGTGCTTCTGAACTTTTACGTTAACATAACGTTACTTTAATAATAATAATAGTTTCAAATGTTGCTAACAGTTAGCGACACAAATATCCAACTGTGTTCACCGTCGGTTGAGAAACAGAAATTATGAAATAGTGAAATAGCAATAAAAATAAAAGTAGCGACTGTCGTTTAACTGCCACTTTGTCGCTTAGCCAACAGTAGCCTAGCATCGCCAGCCCAACCGGGCCGGTTATGTGGACGTGTAATGAATTAAAAACCCGCTTTTCGAACCTTAAGCTTGTTGAGGACTCCGCTGTTCTCCAGGTTCTGAATGAGCAGGTCCCTCAACTCGGTGTCGTCCTCTGCAGCTGACATGTTTCTCAGAAGCTATCGCTAGCTGGCTAGCCGCCGCCACAGTCAGGACTACAAAGCAAAACAAAACACCCCGGAAGCGTCTTCTTCTTCTACTGCTGCGGTGTCCTCAGGGCGCAGGAGCGGATCATCGCCACCTGCTGGACGAAGGTTTCACTAACAAACAGCTTCGGTTGAATCAGCGACGGCTGCTACTGCAGCTAAATACAAATGGAGGCACTTACAATATTGTCGAGAATTTATAATGGAAATTCCATTTATAATGGAAATTCACTTCCACAATTCAGGAATTTTTTCATTATTATTTTTCACCAACTCCGTGTTTCTGAAGCCAGAACCTATGAGCTAATAAACACCGAGGTTTTACTGTGGATCAAGCAGCTGTCAGTTCACAAAGTAGCTGCTGCTGTTTCTGTAGTAATGTGAACATGATCCATGAGTTTATTCATCAGCACAGACAAACATTTTAGAGCACGTGTGCACTTCAGCATGAGGAAGAAACCTGATGTGTTCTTGTTCTTCCAGTGGAATATTATTTTGTGTGAGCATTGAATTGTGTCCTTCTGCCACCTCTGGTTGTGACGTTTTGTAAAATGTTCACACTCAAAAAAATACACACAAAAAATAATAGTTGGAGCTGCAATTGAACGCTCCCTGGTTTATAGGAATAAGGCCCAGTTATTCACTCTGCGCGTGTATTAAATTAACACATTTGCAGTTTATTCAATTAGCTCAATTCCCTCAACCTGGAGCCGTAAGGGCTTTGATCCCGGGGGACAAAGTCTGGAGGAAGTGTCCCCCCCCCCCCCCAAAGACCGGAATCACACGGGTGGGGGGTGGGGGGGTTGCAGGGGATGGGGGTAGCAAGAGAACGGACATAAAGAGGGGGTGGGCAGAAAAGGAGAAAGTGGCATCAGAGGGAGGAGGGGGAGACAGACAGGGTGAGGAGGAGGGACAGGAAGAAGAGGAGGAAGAAGCATCATCAGGACCCACAGACGGACGGACTGTCGGCGGATCACGGAGCCTCCTCCGCCGCCTCTGAGCTCCCCCAGCCGGACACACACCCGGAGCCATGGCCGATGAAGGCAGCGCATCCACGGCCTGCACCGGCTCCAGCCTGCTGCAGCCGGTCAGCGAGATCACCAACCTGCCGCTGGACCAGGTAAGACCCACCGCGACATCCCGTCCACAGCACCACGGGGGCCGAGCCTCGGAGCCCGGCGGCGGCCCCTCCGGAGCTCCGGGGCGGAGACCGGCAGCTGGCTCGTTGACGCGCCGTGTTAAACGCGACAGAAACGGCGGGTGACGGACAAACAGGGCGGGGAGGAGACGCGGCAACGACGTGCTGGTCCAAAATGGATGGAGGCCGCGCATCCGTGCCGAGACAGTCCGCCGATAATGGGCGAGGGGAAGGCGGACCGTCGGGGAAAACACGGTCCCTGTGGGGGGATCGTGTCCCGCAGCAGCTCTGGACGTGGCGCGATGGACAAACAGGAAATAAGCGATCGCCGCCTTTATTCCATCTGGGCACCTCCATCTCCTGGAGGATCCAAATGCACGAGACACGACGGGGAGCAAATCCGGTCCGAATCTGGCGTCACGATGAAGCCAGTGATGAAATATTCATCAGCAGGGAGAAAATCCGGCTCGGCTCTTTGTGGGACCGGGTTCCGCGGGTTCCACGGGCAGCAGCGAAAGTGCTGCAGCTGGATCCTGAAACTGAGTCAGCCCCTGCACAGTCCAAGGGCTCATCATTGAGAGTGTGTAGCTTTTAGCCGGAGGTCCAACCTGAGGTCAGGGCCCTCCAGGGGGTCACAGATGGAGGTGGTGAAGGCCTCTCTCTCTCATTGTCAATGACGTCACTAGAAAAACAAGTGGAAACTGCTGAAGGATTTATACCAGGAGAACCTAAACCCAGAACCTTCACTGACCCAAAATCTGCATAAAACCAGCACCTGAGGCCCTGGCCACCAGTTCAGCTTGCCCGTTGGTCTGAAACGGTGCCTGCTGCGAGGTCGACTGATGTTTTCCTCCAAAAACATCATTTAGTTACTTGAGAGAACTCACAGAATGTCAGAACTTGTCATTTGAGGTTAAAAGACGTGATGCCAGAAAACGTTCTGACACTAAAAACTCGTCATCTTAGCTTAAAAACCTGACAAAACGTTCCACAGGACTCCACAGCGCCTTGATATGATTTATTAATTCAAGCTTTTATTTGTGTGAAAGCTTGTTTAAACCTTTTTAATAGTCATTTCATTTTCTCCCGCAGAAGATGAAATACATTCTAGACTTTTCTAAAACCGCGTGTGTTAAATGATTGTCTAGAAAACGTCACACCACTGTCATTAACATGTATGTACACCTGATCCTGTTAAAGTGACAACATTTTTAATTTCTTAAACACCTAAATATGCTCCGAGTGTTTCAGCGTATTTCTTTAGTTGATAGAATTAGTACATCCTGCAAATGTTTCAGCATCTGTGATTATAATAGTGGAATCGTATTCAGTACTGGAATGAAGGGATTTTTCCCCACAAAATATCTTTCAGTTAGTTTTACTTTTAGCTCATTTTTAATTAGTGCTTTTCTGCTTCAATGTTTCCATACATACACAGACATTCTGAGAACTGAATTATATACTCATATCTAGCTCGTGCAGTCTGACTGGGATCTCTGTACACTGGGATCTTCACATTTTCACATCAACATAAAGCAGTGACGCCTTTCGATCGACAAGTGGAAAAGTGGACAAAAGATGATAAAAAATACAGACAATACAATGAGAGGTGAAGTGCGTGTAATTAGTACCGACACATTAAGCAGAAACATGAGCGGATAAATGATTCATAATCGTTCTGCCATTAGAGCTCTAACAGGTGATATGTCCTCAGCTGTGTAACAGGTAGATGCTCCTGCGCTCTGATTGGCTGGGAGCCAGGCCTGTGGTCACTGAGCCAGGATCAGCGTCGTCCTGGATCAGGTGAAACCACAATATTCGTTGCACTGCTGCTGATGCTGGAACAGGGTTGTTTACTTGTCAGTGTCTTCGAGCCAAAGACAAACACTCCTGTGTCCCGTGTAGAAGAAGATCCTAACGGTCAGTCCACCTTTTCATGAGGATCTCATGACCTTCTTCAGTCTCGATCCATAAGTGAGAGTTCGGTTTAACTTTGGTGTTTTCTCCTCGTTAGGCAGAGCTCAGCTTCTAATGAACTCCTGTTTAACTATGATGGCGATGATGCTTCCGGGAGCCGCCGTTTCTCTCCTCAGTGTAAACGCTCGGTTTACACAGCGTCCATTATTAATAAGCGACACATCCACAAGCGTCGCCTGTTTCACTCTACGCTGCTGAACACCACGCTGCAGATACTGCGTCTACTGTGTCACCGTGTCTGAAATGCTGCCCACCGTGTGTCTCAGAGATACTCTGCTCTGGTCAGCAGACTGAGTCCTGACACGAACTTTCAGAAATGGTCCATGGTCCCTCAGCAGCCCTTTGGGAATGGACTGCTGTGACCTCTGTGCTGGACAATAATACTTGTGTCCCTGTCTTTGCCTGGTTCATGTCTCGTAATAACCCCTGCATATCCCTGCAGGTGGCAGACCCATGTAGTGCAGATCAGAAGTTGTTCTGATTTGCCTTAGGAGGCCGTAACAGGCATCTCGATCCGTCAGTTTGAAAACAGGAATGAGATTCACGCTCAGAGACAAGGCGACATCCTGCTGCTGATTCATGACGTCATAATCAACACTTTGGAGCGTTGGAGACCCCCCCCCCCCGCAGACCAAATTTAAGCTGGAGAGATTGAACATCTCATGGGGCTCAAACAGAAGGAGCTGAGAAACTTTGCTCGGCAGAGGAACATCCAGACTAATTTGCTGCTACAGCACCAGTAAAAGACATCCACACAGACTCACACACACACACACACACACACACACACACAAACCTGTGCACAAACAGAGACTGATAGTGATGGAGGGTCTGTTGTTGTGTAGAGTGTGACACACGGTGTAACACCCTGAGAGTGTGTGTGTACGATAGTAGCTCCTCCGCAACACGTTGAATCACAGGATTCACTCCGACTGTCACTGCACTACAGAGAGCATCAGGGCCAGATGTTTCTGCGCAGATGGAGCATCGAAGGGTTAACGGGCCTTTCCTGACCCTGAGTCACTGTGACGCACAGTCCAGAAAGACACACGGGATTAACCCTTCAGTCACCGGTCAACTGAGGCTGCTTCACGGAGGACGGAGCAAGTCAACACCTGCAGTCTGACACTCGTTCTCTGATGGAGTTCCATGCAGCTGGACTCTTGTTGTTCACTGAAACAGCACAGTGAGGCTTCGTGGTTTCGGAGCTGACCTCTGACTGCACGAAATGAAAACAGTTCAATAAGCACTCAGATAATAAGCAGAATAATTAGTTATTTATCACTGCGGCTCCAAACCTCGCAGCCACCATCTGCCACTAACAAATGGTCCATGGCAAGTAAATTAATATGGAACTCCAGTGGTTCTCAATTCTGCCCTGCTAGTTTTCCAGCTAAGCCTGCACTGCCGATTAGACCCGGAACACACCAGACACGTCAGATGCGGTTTGCTGTTTCTGCATTTTCCTCTGCCATTGTCTTGGTATGGGCCGGGGACACCTGTGTCCTGTAAGGACGGCAGTCACAAATTGTGACAAACTTTGACTAGTGATACGAAAAGGAGTTGAATCTCAGTGTTTGTGGTTTCCAAACCGTCCTAAATGTAATTAATGCTGTAGAAACGATGCTTTGCGAGTGTGAATGAAAGGCACATTGTAGAGCACGCAGGAGAGCAGCTCTATATAAATGCTAATTCTGCAGCTGTTGTTACTCGACTGATGATGCTGTTACCATGAGCCGAGCTCCAGCTCAGCTCTTCCTCTCTTTCCCCTCTGGACTTTGTAGATAGTAGATTTTTTTTCCCAGATGCTTTTGTGTGAAGTAATCTGTCTAATGGACAGCAGGTCATACCTCACCGACTATAAATAACTTCTGAAGGTCTAATTTTATCAGCAGATGTCAGGGACAGTCTTATTCAACAGCAGCAGCACTGAGGACAGGCAAAGCGCACACGCTGAGACGTCACTTAATGAGACTCGCCTGGGGAACATCCTAAAAGCCCATGAAGTAGCTCTGCTGCCGAGTCACGTGATGTCTGCGTGAACTAACCCAGGTGTGTCTTTTTGGCCTGCAGGTGAACTTTGTGGTGTGTCAGCTCTGCGCTCTGCTGTCAGCCTTCTGGTTTCGTCTCTTCCTCCATCCCAGTAAAACCAGCCCCTTCATTAGACACGTGGTGGCAACTCTACTTGGAATCTACTTTGCTCTGTTCTGCTTCGGATGGTAAGGCCGTGACATCCTGTCCGTTTCTGATAACTTGCTTATAAGGATCCTTGTGTGGTTATCAGAGAACAGACACCCAGATCTGTTGTGAGTGAGACATTTGTTCTGTATTTTCAAGGTACGCTCTTCACTTCCTGGTTCAGAGTGGACTCACCTACGGCATCATGATCCTGACTGGTGTCGAGCACATGCACAAGTAAGCTCCAAAAACGTCCTAACACGACTGTCCCATCATGTGTCCCTGGAAATAAAAATGAGTCGTTGAGACCGCACTTGAACACAACGTTCTGACTGGGCCTGATGAAGTCCATTCAGTGTTCAGACAGATCCGTTCTGGCTGTCTAAGCATTAAATCTCCCAGAGGAAGAAGCAGCAGCGGCAGCCATCGGTCGGCCGGAGACATACAGAGGAACCACAGTTGATCCATTAGAACCGACTGACAGAGGCTTATACTGACGGGAGACATATTTATTACCTCTAACTGGGAAAGAGGCTGTAGGTTCAGAAGGTTAGAGATGGACACAAAACAACTGTGTTAAAATAAACGTCAGCTTTTTACAGATATTTAAAACGGTATATGTTGAATGTGGCGCTTATAGACGTCCACGATATTCTGCGTAGGCGTTTGTTTGTGTAAAGACGTTCATTTGAGCTGTGTTAAGCGCTGTGACCTGTTTCTCGTTTCCCCATAAAATCAGTTCAGTACAGAAGATAATAGTTCACGTTATGTTCGTTTCTGTTCAAACCTGTTGAACGTGTGCGTCTTTCTGGCATGTGTGTCAGTTCATGAGTACTGGAGCTCCTTCTTTATGTCCACGTCCTGGCCTTTAAAGCTGATTCTCGTCTTTTCAGATACTGTCTGGTGGTGGCTCTCAGCTATCTGAGTCTGTGTCAGATCACTCGAGTCTACGTCTTTGACTACGGCATGTACACCGCTGACTTCACGGGGTGAGGCTCACAATAAACATCTTTCTTTGCATTCATACTTAAACTTCATCTGTGGCCACGGTGAAGTCTAGCTCAGGCTCAAATCCACGTCTATGTGCATTTCTTATTTGAAACCTTTTCGTGTTTTCTCTCTAGACCCATGATGGTGATAACACAAAAAATCACCAGCATAGCCTTTGAAATCCATGACGGTGAGCATGACAGTAATACGCAATATTACTACAGTATATGTCAAGCAAACATGCTAAAAATCGTGTTTTTTCTTGTACAGGGATGGCCCGAAAAGAAGAACATCTGACTCCCGGACAAAAGATTTTGGCAATAAGGTTAGTTTCACTGTGTTTTTTTGTAATTGGAAAAATAGATAATGAAATAGAGAATAAAATAGAGAATAAAATAGAGAATAAAAATGCTGTAAATACCAGAAAGGTGTGAGGATGGCAAACTCCATATAAATACATAAAATTTACTGACATTCCTTATAAAACTAGTATATTTTCAAAAGGAAGTGTGAAAATATATTAAATTATTTAGGTTAATTGTTAATTATCTGTAATTTGTAAAAAACATTTTCAGATCATGGTCAGTTCCTTACAGCAACAAATACAACAGATACAACTAACAGTCTAATTGTCTTTTTTCTTGGCACATTTATTTTGTTATATTTAGCCTTTTATTTTGGAGGGTGAGAGGTTACGGTTTGTTTCCTTAAAGGATGCGTGATGACGCCGTTCCACCCCATCCGCTTGTGTTCGTGTCTTTAGGAGAATGCCTAGTCTGTTAGAGTACTTCAGCTACAACTGCAACTTCATGGGCATCCTGGCCGGACCCACTTGCTCCTACAACGACTACATCGCCTTCATAGAGGGAGACCCCCGTCGCCATAGAGACCAGGAGGCCGACAGGAAGTCCCACAGCAAGCTGAGGCAGAGCGAGCCTTCGCCAAATGTAGGTCGACAGGTTACCGATGACACCACGACATCTGTGAGATCGATTCTGATCATTGCGCCCTCAACTAAATAAAGTATGTGTGTTTCCTCAGATGGAGGTGGTTCGTAAGGTGGCCACCTCCTTCTTCTGCCTCATTGTGTTTCTGTCGGTGTGTAAAGTCTTTCCTGTGGAGCGAAACATCGATGATGATTTCATCGCCAACACGCCATTCTACGGTCAGGTGGTCTACCTGTACCTGTCCATGGTGACCACCAGACCCAAGTACTACTTTGTGTGGACGCTCGGTGAGTTGACGCCTCAGCAGAGCTGGGCGGATCTCTGACCGTGTCTACAACATGTTGGCGTGCGATTATACAGTATTTATATGTGGATACAGCTGGCACCAAACGAAAGGCTCACCTGTCCTACTCTTCTCCAACGTGTTTTATCTTCCATTACCTCGAAGCGGACGCCATTAACAACGCTGCTGGCTTCGGCTTTAACGGCTACGATATCAACGGCTCTCCACGCTGGGACCTCATCTCCAACCTGAGGATCCTCAACATCGAGGTCAGGACTGTCTTTGATCCCTTTACTTTTGCATTAATGCCGAAAATATGTCGCGCACACGTTAATTCACGTCAAATGTTTTCGTTTGTTTCATGTTTCAGTTTGCCACCAGCTTCAAAGTTTTCCTCGACAACTGGAACATACAGACAGCACATTGGCTCAAAAGGTCCGACCCCAGCAGCCTCTTGGCCAGCTCCAAGTCTAACAAATGTCAAACTTACAGTCGTCATCAGAAAAACTAAAAACTGTGGCTAAGTGTGACAAAACTTACTCAAATTTAGTTTAAAAGAATTGAATCTGGATCGGCTTTATCTTAGCTTATGCGTCCTGAAAAGCCTCGATCTGCGTCACGTGTAAATGAAATAAAGCTGCTTATCTTGCTAGTTATCTTGGTTTTACCACTTGTTTGCGTGACCTCTGACCTGATGTTGACAGGGTGTGTTACGAGCGATGTCCATACCACCCGACAGCAGCCACGTTCATCCTGTCAGCCATGTGGCACGGAGCTTATCCAGGCTACTACCTCACCTTCCTCACCGGCATCGTCGTCACCCTAGCCGCCAGAGCGGTGAGCTGTTCCCTGCTAACGCTTCGCTGATTACCCTTTTTCCATCCGATGCACCTTGCTGAATAAATGTTTTTTCCTCACAGGTCAGACATAACGTTCGTCCGCATTTCCTGCACTCACCCACCCATAAACTGGTCTACGACATCATCACGTGGGCCGCCACACAGATCGCCATCTGTTACACTGTGGTGCCTTTTGTCTTGTTGTCAATCGGCCCATCGATGAAATTTTACAGGTCAGTGAGTCTCTGGTCCAACGTTATTCAAACAGTTAGTTAAAACTGAGGTTATTGGATTGTTCAGGTTTCATTTTTAATTTCATCTCTTAAGCTTATCTTGCAAAACTTGATTCACAAATCCTACTAAACACAAGTTTGACTTGTATTGAAAAATAAGTATGTCTTGATGTTGAGTGGATAACGCAGGTGAAACATTAAAAATTACACTTAACAAATGTTTTTATTATTATGAATTACTGTCTTAAATGCAAAAAAGAAAGCCGGCTGACACTGGTGTGGCTCTTTCAACAAGGTGCTGGCTTGATATTTTTCCTCACACATCACCAGATGTCACTCATCGCATTGCAGTACTGGATAAATATTTTGTTGCATGTGTCAGAAACACCAGAAATTTAAAATCCCAACTAAGCCGCCTCAAACTCACCCTCTCCCTCTTCTGCAGGTCCTGGTACTTCAGCCTCCACATCGGCTGCGTTCTGCTGGCCGTGGCGTTGCCGGTCAAACCGAGACATCTACGCCTCAAAGACCAACAAAAGAACCCCCTCCAGGAGCAGGTCCAGCACCACCCGGGGACTAAAGACACCGACTGCATCCTGAAGGAAAAAACCTCATGAAGCAGAGGAGGAAAAACTATTGTTTATGACATTACATTTTCATTCACTTGTACAAAAAGATGAAGAGGTGAAGCATACGGAACGGACATTCCTCCAGTCCGTGGGCACAGAAATGTGATGGTCAAGTTAAATACTGTATTATTTGATTCTGGCGATGGACATGAAAACGGGCCTGTTTTGCACATGATAAAAAATGTTTTCTCACAAAATAACTGCCAGTACAACAACGATAGGACTCCAAGACCAAGTGACACGGTCAGGGTGCAGGTTCAAACTAATCGGCGATAACAGAGCATAAGTATATAGATACATAGAAATACTGCACCTGTGTATGGAACAATATAAACTGATATGGCCACCGGCGTATTGTTAAACTGGCTCCAATTTCTAATATAGAAGAGATAAAAAAAAATGAGAGAACAAAAGTAAATGGTAGACCCCACTAAAGTTGATGATATGAAAAGACGAATGAGCATGTGGACGACTGGAGTGTGAATAAGAGTCCAGGTAATTAGTGAAAGAGCAGGCAACAGGTAGACAGATGATCAAAGAATCAGAAGAAAATAATATTTTCTCGTCCACATTCCTCTGGTTTCGGAGACTGGCTTCTCATTGTGTTACAACCTACTAAACCACAACATCACAGTTTTCACACAAATGGGTATTCAGGAAAGTGCCAATGATTATTCTATTCAGTCGCCTTATTTTGTTGCTTTTTTACATGAAAAGAAATATGGCGAACGAGGTTGTCGTGTTTACATTTGTAGTTGTCATTTTTTGTCAAGTTCTATCGTCACCACTTTCTGAAAAGTCACCAAACAAAAGAGGCTTAGATGCTGTAATTACTGCTTAATGTGTATGATTAATGTAGTTATTAAGGTTTAATTAATTATTTACTGCAGTCACAAGCTACATAATAATATTTTGCCTTATCATGTCTTTAATTTATTCGGGACATCTCTAAAAAAGACTATTTTTAATCCAGAAAACAGCTGCAGGACATTTACTGTAAACTGCTTAGACTCTACAACAATGTGGTTACAGTTTCCTAAAGAAAATAAGTCAAACATGTCGGTTAGAGAGATGAAAAAGAATAAAAGTAAAACACACAAGCCAAACATTTACCTATGAAACATCAGTGAATGACGTGTTCAACATTGTTCCAGCAGATATACCATATTTTAAATGGCGCCTTATCAGAAAGTGGTACCATGTAAGTAATGTAATTCAAAGTGAAATCCGATTTGGTGTGTGATGTACAGAGACTTAGATGGAAGAAGTGAAAAAATACTTCCCAACATTTGAAGGCGCTCAATCTGAATTCAGATCCTCTCCCGTTGCTTTAATTAAGGATGTTAGACAGTTGGTTCACCTGAGTTTGGTTCTGGTTAGTTGTAGCTGACTAAAACCATTGAGGTGACGTAGAAGAGCTCGGCGAGGAGGATGAAACGAGTTTAGCAGGTAGAAGAGTTCGTAGCTGAAACTAATAGCTGAATTAGCACTTTGACAGATGGAAATGTGCAACAGTTTTTAAAAATCATTTAATCCCTTTAATGATTTTTAATGTTGTTTTTCATCCAAAATAGTGAAAAATGCCAAACACCGTGTCGTTTTTGGGGGTTTGGACTGTTGGTGTCACCTCCGACCGTGGGAGGTTGTAACAGACATGTTTTCACTGTTTTATAGACTAGCAATTAATTCATTAATGAAAAATAATAATAATCTTAAGTTTCATGACAATAGTAGTCAGTTCTTGAAAGCTGAGACTTTATTCAAAGCCCTGAGCCGCACGGCTGCGGAGGCCAGTGTTCATTGTGCACAGCTGGTTTAGGCGAGTGAATGGTCAGTAAATGATTGTCCGGCGTTAGTAATAAAATGTAGCTGATGGTTCTAGACGACCGTGACGAACAGAACGACCGCGGAACCATTTAGTTGAGTTTGGCTAAAAAACAGCTCAGATCTGACAGGACGGGGTGGAAGTGACTTTATCTGGACATTATGTTTTCAGAAGTGGGGAAAAAAGAATTCTGCACCAACTCCTTGGTCTATTCTAACTTTGAAACTGACACATCAGTGCCAACGCGTTCTAGAGGCCTGTGTACGTTCTGTTAAACGGTGTTTGTGTCTCCGCTCGGCCTTCGCCGACCTGCTCATCAGTGGTGTTCTTCATCCAGGCTGAGTTCTGCTGTGTAGGAGGGAAAACAGCAACACCATTTTCTTTCCACCACTTACTGCTTTATGTTTTCAGTCATTTTACTAAATCAGGAAAGCACATTTGGTGGTTTTTCTGTACCTTTCACTGTTTCTACATTTGTATCTTTGGTGTTGTGTTTATTTCCTGAAATTCTGTGAAACCCGGTTTAGGAGTGCTGACAAACGTAGAGCGGATTAGTGTTCTCACACTGAGCCAGCCACCTGTTTGTAGGTTGATACGGACAATATGTTGGTTTGTTTTTTGTAAATTATGTGATTAAACCTTTTTGACACTTGACATCTGGAGCGTCTTCATCTCTGCTTATTGGTAATGTCTGCATGGATGCAGGATGGATGGAGGGATTTCTCTCAAAAAAAAAAATCCAAATTTGAGTTCCCATCACTCATGGACGTGTAGTGCAAGGAAAAGGACACGGCTTTGTTCTTAGCTGGGTGAAAAGTGGACAAAGAACATAAGAGTTGGATGCTCGTCTTTGCGCTTTAAACCCTAAAAAAGCGACAGGCTGGACAGAATTCACCTCTGACCCCCTGCTACACTCTTAATAGAAGTGATGTCAGCCTTGATTAGATGAGGGAAGCTTGACGCTTTGTAGTCAGCAGCTCTCAAACGTCTTTTCTGCTGCACCGACATGACGCACATTCAAATGTGGTAGTGATGTCATGATTGAGCCTCTCACTTCCACTTCCTCCCCTGGACTTTTATTTTGTTACCCATTTACTCCATGTCCTGTTCTCAGTTAACTTTACCAATGTCACAACTCATCACTCACCTTGATTGGTTTCACCTGTTACCCCCTCACTATTTACACCTGCCCTTCACCACAGCTCCTGGCCAGATTCTTGTCGTTATTCCCACTGATACTCGCTGTTTTTTGGATTAACGGACTCCCACATTTTCCTCACTCTCAAGCTTTCAGACTCTTTGCCCGTTTTCCCCGTGGTCTGAGGTTTGGTCTCTGGTTTTTGGTCTTTGGTTTTGGTCTTTGTGTGTTTTTTCACATGGTCTTGTTCTTGTCCCTTTTGGTTATTGTAATAATAAAGTTTTATGTCCCATTTGTACTCCCTCTCGTTATTGTCCTTCTGGGTCTTCAAATTCACCAACAAGCCTGACAAGTTGAGGCCTGGTCACTAAACAGGTCCAGCAGTTGTGAGGTTCAGGGTGCGTTCAAAGACCCAGGGTGCGTTCAAAGACCCAGGCAGCACAGTGAATGTTCGATCCCAGAGTTTAACCGAAGATTAGTGCACAACCAAGAACTGAACGCACCGAAAGTGACGCAAAGCCACCACAGTCAGCGCAGAGAAAGAAGTAATTATAATGACCTCAAATATCTATTTTTAAATTACTTCTCTATATATTTACCTATGTAACGCCAGCTTTAACGGTGGGTTGATTGATTCAAACACTAATTAGAAACGCCGTCATTAACTGTAGCTACGTCCTGCTAAATCCTGCAGCATCACTGTCCGGAAACGGGAGCAGCGTGAGCTCTTATTTCGACAGCGCGGGCGGAAGTCGCCGTGTGATTGGCGGGCTTGACGGGGCTGGCGGGCTGTGGTTGGCTGCGCGTCCGTCTCTCGGTTGTTGATCAAGATGGCTGCTGTTGTCGGGGATGGAGAAGAGTGAGCTCAGCTGTCATCCCAGCACAGGCCGAGCGAACGCAGACGAAGCCGCTAGAACACCCGACCGGACCCCGGGCCGGGTCTCTCGAACCCATTCGAATTCTCTTGTGAAGGTAAGAAGGCTCGTTTCCGTTTCGTTTTGACCGTCAGCATCCTTTCCTGTCATCGATTAATGTTTGATTGACGTCGCCGACTCGAGCAGGAGAAATGAGAATAAAATTCTAACGATTCTGCACGTTCGGCGAAACCCAAAGCGGTTTGTTTCCAGGATTCATGTCGTTTTCTGCGGCTTCGCGTCGTAACGAGCGCGGTGGGTGAATCCGTGAATCCTGCGTGACAGCATGAAGGTTATTCAGGTGACGGCGGTTATGGAGCAGAAATGTCACAGTAACGCGATTATTCATATGATAATCCACGGTAATAACGGACGGGGCGTTGCCTGCCTCGGTCATAAAGGCTTATGATCAGGTGGGTAACAATGGAGAGATGGATCCCACGAAAATAGGGAGAAACATGACAATTAATTTTCAGTCATTATATAGTTACACCAGTATTTGGAATTGATAACAACATTCAGACAGAATAACACATTTAATCCAACGAATATTCATGTTAGGAAATGATTAAAGCTGCACGGCCACTTTTAATCTGAATAAATTGATATGTGTTAATGTCTTTAAACAGGCTGGTTGTGCAGTTTTGATCTATACATAACATAGAGAGTATCTATATGTATCTATAACCCACCTGGCTGTCAGTTAACAGTTACAAGCACCAACGCAGACGAACACATTATATATGATTAATGTTAAAAATCGAGCAGCGTCTCCTCCTACGTAAACACCTGAAAGTGAGAACCTGCTCTGAACGCAGCGCTGTGACACGTCTCTCTGACGGCTAATCAGTAACCACGACTGGATACAAACTGCGGCAAGGTCGTAAACGGCCAGCTGGTCTCAGGTCTGTTTCAGCTTTCCTTGTCGGCTGTTTGTGTCAGAGCAGGAATGTGATTTAGAGCAGAGACACACACACACACACACACACACACACACACACACACACACACAAACAGCATAAAGCAACCTGCAGCCACACGTAACATCAGCACATGCGGAATAAAGGACAAAAGGTCGCAGAGTGTGTCTCATATCGGCCCGTTTTACTGTACTACACTATCTGAGTGTTTGTGTGCCGTCAGGAGGAGGCCGTCAGTACAAATCACAAACAGGAAACAACGCAGTGACCTTAGTTTCCAAATGTTAATGTTTAAAAAGCTGAAGCTGATCAAATCTGATTGGCTGGTGGTGTTTACAGAAATGTGTCCCGCTGCAGTCGGCCGGCGGAGGGAAATGTCAGTGTGCTGACCTGAGGTCAGTTGAAGGAGGCCAGACTTCAGTCAGGATCTCTGATGTCTGAAGCAGCGAATAAATCTCAGAGACCACCAACCCGCGTTTGCCGTTTTCCTGTCATTTCGCTAGTGTGTAGTTAAAATGTCACCTTATTTAAATTCCAGTTTAAAGAAACAATGAGAATCCTCCAAGATATTAAATATTTCTGATGAAGTGTGCAACAATCTGAGCTAAGTTTGGTCAGAAATATGTTCATGTTAAACGGTCGTTGCTTCTCATTCACACACTCACCACCAGGAGCGTTGATGTATTCAGGAAGAGGGAGACGAACCAGACGTCGTGGACACGGACACGTTGATGCAGAGCTGATGTTTTAGCCTTTACACGTGTAAATGTTGTTTTACTACTTTAGGGAATGAACATGTTCATATGTCAGACTCCAAAAAATGATGTTCCAGTAGCGTGCATTAAACCATTAAACGTTTTCCTGCATGACGCTCTTAACACTGTCTGAGGGTAACCTGGTTGATGCTCTGCTGTCAGTAGGGGGCCTAGCGACAGACATGGACACCACCACGTCCATCAAGATGACCACTCTGGCCATCCAGAACCTTTTCAGCTATGTGGAGGAGGAGAACCTGGCCGCTCTCAAAGCTCACCTGGACCGCTTCAAGGAGGTGGACGGGCGCAGCGACGTACGTACATCTCAGCAGCTTTTTTCCGTTTTCTTTTTTGTCCTTTTATGCTACTTGAAATGTTATATCTTTATTTCACCTACTTTTATGCCATGTCCAATGTTTGTTTTCACTTTCATTATATTATACATTTATATTTATATATTAATATACACACTATACAGCAATGTCAGTTTCATTTATCCCACAAAGATTCTTTTGTTGTTTGTCTTTGATTGTAATCTGCACGTTTGTGATTTTTTATGATTATTTCAGTTTTGCTGTTTCTTGTTACCTGCTGCCGTTATTTAGGCGTCGTGTACGGAAAAAACCTTGTTCTTTGTTTAATAAGTCTGAGATAATTTATCTATTTGTGTGTTTGTGCACAGAATGGTCAGACTCCTCTGATGCTGGCAGCTGAGCAGGGCAGTCTGGAGATTGTCCAGGAGCTCATCCGGAGAGGAGCCAATGTTAACCTAGATGATGTGGTGAGTAAAACAAACACACCCAAAGTTCTGCGATAAATGATAAATCACCTCTCTCCTCTCTGAGTGTCTTTGCCTTGGACACCATGGTTGCTAGGAAACAGGAAGAGTTAATCGGCAGGCGTGTTGCTGGTGATGCCCTGGTGTAACCATGGTAACCTTCTCTTCGCCCCTTTGTGTGTGTTGTCAGGACTGCTGGTCGGCTCTGATCTCTGCAGCTAAAGAAGGTCATTTGGAGGTGGTGAGGGAGCTGCTTGAGAACAGTGCCTACATCGAACACAGAGACATGGTAGGAGCGACACACGCAAACCACTGAACCATAAGCGTGATATGGAACAGATAACATCACCTGTTATCAGGAACAGAATACATGTTCACACATTTACCACCTGATTACACACAAATGAGCCCATGAAATAAACTGAATTTTTCTAACAAACACAACAGTAATAACTGTCGCCAAAACATTTAGAATGAACTTGTAACAGATTATGTTGTGACCAACCTCATTCCGGCCAACCCTGACTCCTGCTGTGGATGCTCGAAAGTTGAAAAAATTATGAACGATAAAATAAGATTTTTGTAAACCTTGTTGTTTTGCGTCTCAGGGAGGATGGACAGCTCTGACCTGGGCGTGTTATAAAGGTCGTGTGGAGGTCGCTAAGCTGCTGTTGGAGCAAGGAGCTAATCCCAACACTACAGGACAAGTAACAAAACACACACACACACACACACACACACACTTGCTACATAAATGTGTGTAAGTCACAGGCTGCAACATAACAATCATTTAAATTATTGTTTTTCTAAATAACTTACACGCTGTACCCCATGATGACAATTTAAAAACTGAATTTCGGAAATGTGTAAATTTATTTTAAATCAATAATTTAAGCATAATTGTAATATCAGGTACTGAATTTCTAGAGACACCTCGACAGCAGGTTACAACATCGAAAGCATCATTTTTTTATACTGAAGAAGTTTGTCGTGGATGGGTTGAATTATTTCAAGACTGCAGTGATTAAAAAATGTTTTTTTCTGTTCATTTTCTGTTGACTTTGAGAAAACCAGTTGAAATTTCAGTTGGGATGTTGAAATTGTTCTTGTTTGATTTGTTCACTGCAGTGGCAGTTGACTAAACTTGACTGCAACTATATATGTTGCATAATATGAAAAGTGCTACAGAATGCATTACATGACGCATCACGCTTTACTTACAAAATGTGGACTTTACACAATAACTCGCATAAACCAGTGACAGTCCTTATATTTGAAAGGAAATATATTTATGCTTAATACGCCTTTGATTGTAATTGCATCTTGTTCTCGGACCCCAGTTAGGACAGTTAGGCTCCACATCTGTGAAATGTTTTACAGGGTTCCTCTACTGCCATAGTGGAGTTTAGAGTCCAGGTTAAAGGTCAAAGATTAATTTCATGATATCAGTTTTGTAAAACAATATGAAGTGATTAGCACACAGTGGAAAATCTCTGTTAATTGGAAAGTGACTCTTGTCCTTCTGTGTGTCTCTGACAGCAGTACAGTGTGTATCCGATCATCTGGGCTGCAGGTCGAGGACACTCAGAAATCGTCAAACTGCTGCTGGAGGATGGAGCCAAAGTAAACTGTTCCGATAAGGTAAAAAACTGTAGTGAGTCACTTGAATGATTTGTCCTTAACAGACATAAAGATTTCAAACTAAATGAATGATGAACTGGATGTCCACCAGATAATGTGTGTTACTACGTAAATGTGTGTGTGTCACAAACAGTATGGGACCACGCCCCTGATCTGGGCCGCCAGAAAAGGTCACTTTGATTGTGTGATGCACCTGCTAGAGAACGGAGCTGACGTCGACCAGGAGGGAGCGGTACAGTCACTATCTATCCATGTTACTTCCTGTACTGCAGCATCTGTGTGCAGTTGTAGTACTCGGGCTGTGCTCTGTGCAGAACTCGATGACTGCTCTGATCGTGGCGGTGAAGGGCGGGTACACAGAGGTGGTGAAGGAGCTGCTCAAGAGAAACCCAAACGTCAACATGACTGACAAAGACGGAAACACAGCGCTGATGATCGCCGCCAAGGAAGGCTACACCGAGATTGTCCAGGACTTGCTGGACGCCGGCACCTATGTCAACATTCCAGACCGGGTGAGACGCTGTCCTCACAGCGTGGAGACATACGTCACTACGAAAGTGTTTTTAGTTGATAATAATAATCATTCAGTTGTTTAGTCCAAACAGGTTGCAGCCAATAGGAGGCGCTGGGTCAGCATATCTTAAAGTAACTGTGTGTGCGTGTGTGTGTGTGTTACAGAGCGGCGACACAGTGCTGATAGGAGCAGTGAGGGGGGGTCACGTAGAGATTGTCCGAGCTTTGCTGCATAAATACGCCGACATTGACATCAGAGGACAGGTGAGGACACTGCAACAGTAAAGTATGAAAGAATTCAGCGGTAAATCGTCTGTGCGCTTCTATCCTAAACAACGTTGCTCATCATTTACTCACTCGCCCACACGCTCACACGCCGATGACGGCGGCTGCCATGAAAGCTGCTCACCTGACCCACCGGGCGGAACCTGGGGTGTCCGTGTCTTGCGCGTGGACACGTGTCCTTTTACCTACTGACCTGCCCAGTGAATTTTACTAAGTTCTAATTTTACACACTGAAATACTCCTATAAATGTGTCACAGTACTCACTGTCTGCAACTCATAACTGTTCCCAAGAGACGGATTCAAGCATTCAAGAGAGAAATAAACTTCCACTGATGATTAACACATTTTAAGATGGACAGAAGACAGTTGAAGTAGTTTCCTTTTGTCTTTACTGCTGATACATAATTAAACTATGTGGAGCTGCACATAAACTGCTTCACAGTGTCATTTGTTTTCTTTTCGTTGATAATAAAAGGTTGACATAGTCGTTGTGGTTGTTGTTGCTCAGTGGTGATGTCTCACTCTGTTGTGTTTCCAGGACAATAAGACAGCTCTCTACTGGGCTGTGGAAAAAGGTAACGCCACCATGGTGAGAGACATCCTGCAGTGTAACCCAGACACTGAGACGTGCACTAAGGTGAGACCACGTGGTACCACGCTGCACGTGGACCATCAGTGTATCCAGTGTTGTGTGGTTGTCCAGATGTTGTGAGGCTGTGTTTTCTGTCCCAGGATGGAGAAACTCCTCTGATCAAAGCCACAAAAATGAGGAACATTGAGATTGTGGAGTTGCTGCTTGATAAAGGAGCCAAAGTTTCAGCAGTTGATAAGGTGGGAGTCATCCACACACGGATTCAGATCTTCTAAATCTGAACGTTCTGTTTTTAAAGGATCAACACTCTCAGTAAACTCCTTACCTCTTATCCTGTCATCAGAAAGGAGACACCCCCCTCCACATCGCCATCCGCGGTCGGAGTCGCCGTCTGGCTGAACTGCTGCTCAGGAACCCCAAAGATGGCCGCCTGCTGTACCGGCCCAACAAGGCCGGGGAGACGCCGTACAACATCGACTGCAGCCACCAGAAGAGCATCCTCACGCAGATTTTTGGAGCTCGTACGTTCACAGTGAACTCAGAGATTACGATTTAAACTGTACTCACCGTCGCTGCCAGAGCAGTCCAAACTTAAATCTAAGGGGTCACCACCAATTAAATAGGGCTGTGGGAACCAGACAGATATTTTGAATCTCCTGAGAAACTTTTCACTCAGGCTGCAGACAACAACCCAAGTCTGGCCTTATTTCCTGTGTATTCACAAAAACACTTGAAGATCAGAGATTTTACCTTTGTGTACCGTCCCCCTGCAGGTCACCTGTCCCCCACAGAGTCAGATGGAGACATGTTGGGTTATGACCTGTACAGCTCTGCACTGGCTGATATTCTGAGCGAACCCACCATGCAGCCCCCGATCTGCGTGGGCCTGTATGCCCAGTGGGGAAGTGGCAAGTCCTTCCTGCTCAAGAAACTGGAAGGTGAGCTTGTACACACTGTACGCAAACACACCCTCCGAACACACGCCACTTAATCTCATGTTATCTCGTATCTCATCTACTTCCTTAGATGAGATGAAGACGTTTGCAGGTCAGCAGATCGAGCCGTTGTTTCAGTTTTCCTGGCTCGTTGTTGTTTTGTCCCTGCTGCTTTGCGGCTCCGTCGCCATCGTCCTCGGCTTCACCGTCGACCCCAAACTGGCCATGGCCGTGTCCCTCAGCCTGTTGGCTCTGCTTTATCTCTTCTTCGGTAAGAAAGAACCTGTGATGTCTGAGAGATGGAGGAGTCCGCTCTGTGTTCCTGGGATGTAAAATGAAAGTATATGTGTTTTCTAGTGGTGGTGTACTTCGGGGGGCGTCGAGAGGGGGACAGCTGGACCTGGGCGTGGCTGCTCAGCACCCGCCTGGCCCGTCACATCGGGTACCTGGAGCTGCTGCTGAAGCTGATGTTTGTTAATCCCCCGGAGCTGCCGGAGCAGAGCACCAGAGCACTGCCTGTCAGGTAACCTGTTAGCTGAGCCTGAAAAGACAAACTTTGGAAATAAAAGCAACTTGTTTGGTTTGGCTGAATGAACATTTCCTGCTCCTCTGTCAATCATGTAGTTTTTGATGACTTAACACTCTGGATGTGATGTCACTTTGACATTTTGGCGTCTCCCTGCAGGTTCCTGTTCACAGACTACAACCGTCTGTCGAGCGTGGGAGGAGAGACGTCAATGGCCGAGATGATCGCCACGCTATCTGACGCCTGCGAGAGAGAGTTTGGTTTCCTCGCCACACGCTTGTTCAGAGTGTTTAAGACTGAGGAGACACAAGGTAACGCACACACACGAAGCGAGAGTGTCCTCCTGACTAATGTACAGCAGCTCAGACGTCTTCACTCATTTTTCCTCAGGAAAAAGGAAATGGAAGAAGACATGCTGCATGCCATCTTTCATCCTCTTCGTCCTAGTGCTGGCCTGTTTAGTCACCGGCATGGCGCTGCTAGCTGTATTTAAGGTGGACCGGGAGAACCAGACAGTGAACGCTGTGCTGATTGCCATTAGCAGCGTGGTGGGTCTGGCTCTGCTGCTGAACTGCAGGACGTGGTGGCAGGTGACCGACTCTGTGCTGAATTCACAGAGGAAGAGGCTGCACAGTGCTGCCAACAGGATGCACAAACTGAAGAGCGAGGGCTTCATGAAGGTGGGAATTCTCCTGTTTTACTCTGTGACTTGTTGTGTGCACCTCCAGAAAGGAGACTGTGGAACAGGTGAACACGCTACATGTGCTTCATTATGACAGTGTGTTTGTTGACAGCTTGCTTCCTCATTTTTTCAATGCCATGAATCCTCAGATGGGGTCAGGGCTCGCCTGTACATGACCTGCATTTAGTCACAATAAGCCTCAGTGTTTCTTCACACATTTCTTTGCATGTGCAGGGATCGGAACTTAAAACGAGACTTAATATTTGTGGACCTGCATCACGTTAACAGTTCCCGGCAGGAAAAAGCTTTTGTTAGGCAGCAGGAGAATAACCTGTAACCAAACTCAGCCTGGGGGTCACCCTGCAGGTCCTGAAGCATGAGGTAGAGCTGATGGCGAGGATGGCCAAGACCATCGACAGCTTTACGCAGCATCAGACGAGGCTGGCGGTCGTCATCGACGGACTCGACTCCTGTGAACAGGATAAAGTTCTGCAGATGCTCGACACGGTGAGGAGATCACATTCACCAACCTCAGATTCCTGGGATTTTCTGGCTCGACTGTGTTTCTAATTCTTTTCTGACAGACAGACTTTTTCAGGTATTCTGCACAGAATCACGCCAAAGCTGAAACTATAGAATAAGTGAGCTAATGTCAAGTCAGATGAACGGATGTTTCAGAGAGGCAAGAAATTGAATCGGATGTGCAGCAGATGAAGCTTTAGTTGAAGTATCCGTCAATCTTAGACAGATGATGAAACTGTTTCTCAGATGTGCAGATTAAAAGCAGTTTTTATGACGAGAGCAGAAGTTGCTTTTGGTGGAGACGTCGTGGGCTTTGCTTTGAAAGGACAAAACGGTTCATTCTGTCTGTGTAGTCTGAACATCAGATCAGTGTTTGTCCTCCTTCAGGTGCGGGTGTTGTTCTCCAAAGGCCCCTTCATTTCCATATTTGCCAGTGACCCCCACATCATAATCAAAGCCATCAACCAGAACCTGAACAGTGTCCTCAGAGACTCCAACATCAACGGACACGACTACATGAGGAACATCGTCCACCTGCCCGTCTTCCTCAACAGCAGAGGACTCTCCAGCGCCAGGAAGCTGTGCGCCGCTGCGCCGGCGAACGGGGATGCTGCCAATGCCGATGGTAACCATGACAACACCAAAGCGCAATAACCAAGTGTGACCGGCAGTGGTCGTACTTCACAGTATATCTGGAAAACTAAAAGCAGAGGGAAACAAACGATAATAATCAGCAAAAATGATTTGGTGCCAATTATAGAGGAAATAAAAATTCCAGTTCAAGTTTGTATAACCCTTCATTCAGCTGAACTTGAAATACACTTCCTCAATAATAAATGATTTAAGGATCAGGAAATTCCTTAACCCCTCACTGACCACTTTATTAGGCACACCTGTACACATAAATACAACCGCGTGGATGTAACGCTGTCACTAATGTATCAAATAAAAAACACGTTCATCACGGCAAAACTGCTTGTACATAAAGGTACTGGACTGTGGGACGTTGGTTGTCTACCTGTAAGAATGCTGGAGTTCTGATTGGTAACGTCCGCTGTCTTATGTTCTGTTAATGAGCAAAGTTGACTTGATCACGAGGCTGATGGCGTTCTTCTCTCTCTGTCAGCAGGTTGGCACGAGGAGCTGGACAGGAAACTGTCTCAACACAGTCTGGGAGAATTAACCAAATTTGGCAGCAAGACAACGCTGAACCGCAGAGTAAGACACTGAGCATGTGGGTCTCAGCTTCTCTTTTCAGCAGCTGAGAGGTTTTTGAATCAAGACAAAAACGCTGCCTGGCTTTTAGTTTGGGATTTTCAATGACAAACTCTGTGATCACATTAAATCCAGCTGCTCCCACAGAAACATTTGTTTGACTCAAAGTTTTATTTTGGCTCATTTATTTTATAAAAAATAAATGATATGAAATGAGATTTATTTTCAAAAATTACTTGTAGGAGGTTAGTCTGTTAATTTTTAATATTTCTGTTGAACTCAGCCTGATTACTGATTACATCAGTCTGCCTTTGATTTTGGGTTGGACTGACGTGTGTATGTGATCTCACCCGTTTCATGTGCGTCCAGGACACATACCGGCGGCGTCAGGTGCAGCGCTCGGTGACTCGTCAGATGTCCTTCGACCTCACAAAGCTAATGGTGACGGAGGACTGGTTCAGTGACATCAGCCCACAGACCATGAGGAGGCTGCTCAACATTGTCTCTGTCACAGGTCCCACGATTCTTTTTTTCTTCATCATACTTTAAGGATCAGACCGTGAATCACAGCATCTTATCAGATTAGTAAATTAGGACAGATGTTAATTGAAAGAAACAGTTTGGGTGCTCAAAAAAGAGCTCGAGTCAAATAGATTCAGGTTGGTGACTGCAGCTGAGAACAGCTGCTGCCGAGGCAAAACTGGAGGTTAAACTTCCCAACAATACGCCGACTGCAGACATGGCGAAGTGTAAAAACTGACCATTCATTTCATCATTTATGCTGGTCCCACATGAACTGAATTTCAGGGTGATGACGTTGTTTACGGTCCCTCTTTTGTGTTTGTGCACACGCGCAGGTCGTCTGCTGCGAGCCAATCAGATCAGCTTTAACTGGGACCGCCTGGCCTCTTGGATCAACCTGACAGAACAGTGGCCGTACAGGACGTCCTGGCTCATCCTGTACCTGGAGGAAACAGATGGCGTGCCTGACCAGGCCACGCTCAAGACCATCTACGAGAGGTCAGAGGTCACATTCAGGCAGCAGTGTCTCGTTTAATAGCAACACATTTATAGATTGGTGTTGGTGCTTTTCTTGGATTTTCTAAGTCACTCAACCTTTTAATGTTTCATCTGCACAAGATTTTTGAAGAATGATGCCAGATTCAAGCATTTTTCTCCAAACGTTTTAGAGTATTTCATCGTTAATGCTGCGAAACAAATCAAGCTGTGTCATTTTCCTGATACTGTCTGATTAAATTAGACAGACCTAACACGTTTCCTACCTTAGGGTGTCAAAGAACATACCCACCACCAAAGACGTGGAGCCTCTGCTGGAGATTGACGGAGACATCCGGAGCTTTGAGGTCTTTCTCTCATCAAGGACACCCGTCCTGACGGCCAGAGACATCCGGACGTTCCTGCCCTGCACCGTCAACCTGGACCCCAAACTCAGAGAAATCATTGCCGGTAAGGCACACTACTACAGAAGTATGTCTTTTGGGGCGCTCTGTGTGTTCTGTTTGTCCTGGAAGCTCTGGGTCCACAGGGCCTCATGTTGTCAGTGTGCTGTTTTTTAACCAGGGACACTTTGTGATCCAGCCCACCCCAATTTTTCTTGGGCTCGGGACCGTTGCTACGAGGTAGGGGTTCAGTGTCTGGCCTAGGGACACAGCTGATAGGTGTTCCCTCTACGCTGCCTCCTGATAAAACACTCAGCAGCTCTACCTCTTACTTTGTACATCTGGGAGCTTTGTAAAGTGTAAATGTCCCCGTCGTGGGATCAATAAAGATTACCTTACCTTACTGCAGGTCTGTGAGGCTCAGTTTCTCTTTTCTGGTACAGATGTTCGTGCAGCCCGGGAGCAGATGAACATGGGTGGGGTCACATACCCATCCCTCCCCCTGCAGGATGCACAGGCCCGGCCCACCTCCGTCTACAGTCAGGTGTCGTCGACGTGCTCGCCGTCTGCCTCCTTCAGCGGACCCTTCAACCATCCAGCAGGGGGCATCATCTCTCCACAGCCTCACAGCAGCTACTACAGTGGCATGGCAGGACCTCAGCACCCCTTCTACAACCGGGTAAGTGCAGGCTCCACCCGTACACGCCTGATGATGTCATGCAGGTTGCGGGTAACTGAGTCCGAACTTGTCCACCATCGCCTGTGACTCTGCATCGTCTCACCTGGCTGGTTGAGTGACAGGCAACGCTGTGATGTCATCACCACTGCCGCACACCTGGTTCAGTTTCACCATTCATCATTGTGTTTCTTTAAGCTTCAGTTGGATTTTATTTCCTTTGTTGTTGGATGAGTTGTGTTCAGCCCTCCTGTGTTGTATTTCTGCCGTCCGTAGCCTGAGCATCATAAAACCAACCAAACCGTGAACTGTTCTCCAGAATCTGGGCCCAATTATCAAATGTTTGCCTCAATTAAAGGGTCCAAGTTGGGACGGGAGTTTGTGTTGCCCTGAGGCTGCACCTTGTTCGAAAGCAGCATCAGAACAAACAGGCAGCACAACGTAAAACAGCAGCGAATCAACAACATGGCGAACAGTGTAGAACATAAAGGAGCATGAAGCCAAATCTTTTATAACCAGCAAAATGGGCTTAAAGTTTATTACCTATGATTTGAACTTTCCACAGCGTTTTGTAGAAAAAAACTAATTGTTGAGATCCCAGGATTGGGACAAAAAATTTATGCATCATTCATATTTCTGTGGTATAACTGAACCACCAGAATATTTCAAAGATCAGAGCCGGCGTTGACTTGTTTCCACTTCCTGCTGTGGCTATAATTAGAACACCTAAAATCTAAGGGACAGCAGTGATTTTTTTTAAGTTGCTTCTTGCTTGTTGAATCATTTCCATGAACATTATTTTAATTTTCCCCCCCTCAGCCATATTTCCCCCATCACCTTTACCAGCTGCCACGTCCTTTTGTGGCCTCCTCCTACCCATCACACCTTCACCCACGCCCGCTGCCTAAAACCTTCTTCAGCAGGGACGCCACAGCCGCACCTGTGAGTACAACACCTGCGAGTGATGTCATTCACGTGACTACTTTACTTTTACTTTAACGTCTAAATGTAAATGTTTCATTCTAAAGTAGTTTGTCGGTCAGTGTCTCTTGTGTCTGTTGATGTGTTGTTCTGCATTCATTGGGGATCAAATACAAGCCTTTTTATTGCAGGGACATTTTGTTAAAATGAAAATCTGTGTTTAACTTGTGTAATTGTTTATTTTTTTCATTTAACAACTTAATATTTGTTCATTAACTTTTCAAAGAATTGTTCAAATTAAAGGAGTTATTCCACTTTCGTAAATGTGGAATGTAACAGCTGAAACATTCAAAGTCTGAAGGACCTTACAAAAGAATAAAAGACGTAACTTTGCTCATTTTCATCGCAGCCATGTAGTTTGTAGTAAAGTTGTAGTATTTTATTTTTGGCACACATGCACTTCAAAAAAATAGGACTGAACGTCTTACAACCTTCACGAGCTCTTGGTGTTCGGTTTAGTTTGTCTTCTGCCCTTGACAGCGGCTGACTCCGCTCCCTGTGCTTCCTACCCTCGTCTCTTTTCTGGAGCCTTGCAGCTCAGAAAGTTTAATATTGCTTTCTTCTTCTGACTGCGTGAAACTGAAAACAGTTGCTAATTAGTATTTATCACCGATCATCAGTGGTGGAAGCTTTACTGAAGTGACATGTATTACAAGTAAAACACATCCACGTAAAAGAATCCAAGGCTGCGTTCACATCACGGCTCAGACGTCTCCACGTTCCTCAGTGACTTTCCACCACTGTCGATCATTTCTACACTTGCGCCTGTTCGACACTCGTCTGTTTCCTGATGTGTGCTCTCCACCTGTTTCATTCCTCACCTGTCTTTCTCCATCTTTGTCTCTGTGTGTTTGTCTGCAGTGTAAAGTTTCATCTTTGAAAAGGAAGCAGGTATTGAATTCTCCCTTCCTTCTGTCCTTTCTTCCTTCTCTTGCTGCCTTCAGCTCACTCCCCTCTGAACTGCTCTGCCTACTACAACTCCCAGCATGCACCTTGCCTGGACTGCCTTGTAGCTTCAGTAGCATAGTGACAATTCAGGTGTCCCCCCTTCAACCCTCCTCCACCCTGTATCCACTTGTTTTATCAGCTGCGTGTTGTGTTTGTTTATACGACGCGTTTTTAATAAAAGCTATGGATATGAAAAGCCGTCACAGTGTAACGTTAAGACGTTTTCACTCACCAATGCCGTTTATGTTGTTCATTTTTGTTCATTTGTTTGGCCGGATTTGAAGCGGTGGCTCCTGGGTTGGTGTTTGACCAATGCCGGATCATTTCTGACTGTCGTTCACAAGCTGAAAATGCATGTGTGTGTTCATCTTTAGGGTTCGGCCTCCATCGTGTCCGGCACTCCGGCCGTCCTCCTCAGCTCCATGACAACGGAGGCTGTTTGTGAGCGCGTGCGGCAGATCGAAGGCATCGACCAGAGCATAATGGGACAGTACACAGCCACCATCAGGAAGGTCCGTGGCTCAGTGAAGCTTTCAAACTCATCCCATGTAGAAAGATGGAGGGTTTTCAAGTGCATTAACTTCCGGCTATTTTTCCATCCGCTCTCAGGCGAACGTTAACGGCAGAGTTTTGTCTCAGTGCAACATTGACGAGCTGAAGAAGGAGATGAACATGAACTTTGGAGACTGGCAGCTGTTCAGAGCGACGGTCAGTTTAGAAACTAAAACAGAACTTTAATGTTTGTTGAAGGTTTGGGTGTTGAAGGTGACACACGGCAGGGTTGGTTAGGTAAATGAAAGAAAACGTGCAGATTTCTCAACCATTCGATTACAAAAACCTGCATAAATGAAGAAATATAAAGCCGAGATTTGACAATTAACTTTTAGTCTCAACTAAATCATAATGTAAGTATAAATTAATGAAATCACTGATGAAAGTGATCAAAACTAAATGAAAATTTTTGTTATAATAAAAATGTATTTGAACGAAAACTATAGGAACATGAGGTTCAGGCAGTTTCCTTCTTTTTTTAGCTGCAGGTGTCAATGTTTAAAACTTTACTCGTCACTTCCGTCCCACTGCAGGTTCTGGACATGCGTCAAATAGAAAGTCAAGTGCTGCATGAGGAAGCAGCCAGTGAGCAAGGCAGCGTTGTTGGTGGTCACATCGATGCTGGAAGGCGAGCAGCGGCTCCTCCTAACGCAGGCGCCGCCAACACGGACGCGTCACCAATGTACAGCTTCAACCTGAGCTTCGAGGAGCTTAGCACATTGGGATTAGAAGAACCAACACGACCCGGAAACATGCAGTGGATGGTAAATGAGTTAGACGTGTGGGGGTTTCTGTAGAAGACTTCCATCTTTACAGTCAAACCATGTTTGTTCAGAATCAAAAGCTGTAGAAAAGTAGCTGCGGACTCACAGGAAACTTCATCTCTGTCCACAGGGTGGCGCTCACCGAACTGTCAGCATGACCAGCCTGAACTCCCAGGAGTCCTCCAACGACATCTCCAAGCTGACGGACAAGCAGCAGGCAGAGTACCGCAACGCCTACCAGGAGTACATATCCCAGATGGCTCAGCTGGAGATGGGTGGCGGCGTGGGCAGAGAGAAACCTGTCCAACCACAGCCAGGACAGTTTATGACATCATCATCCGAGGACAAAAGTAAGGATGGGGCTGAGCTGGAGGGACGCAGATCCTTTACCAAGAAGAGCACCAGTAAGGCAGCGGCAGATAGTGCAGATTTTGCCTCCAACGGGGATGCCCTGGACCCCATCACAGAGGAGGATGAAAAGGGAGACCACGGATCCTCCAAGTCCCTGCTGACCCGCAAAACCTTGGCTGAAAGAGGAGGGCTGTTTCAGAGCGCTCCGGACCTGAAGCTGAAAGCCGGCGGAGGCCTGCGCTACCAGAAGCTGACAAGTGACGACGAGGAATCCGAGGAGTCCGATAATGCCCCCCTGCTGAAAGACGGCAAGAAGGCGGTTGATCCCAAAGTGCCCGGTGGATCGCTGGCGCTGAAAGGCAAGGACTACCTGTCAGATGCCATGCTGGACAAGAAGGACTCGTCTGACTCTGGTGTCCGCTCCAACGAGAGCTCCCCCAACCACTCGCTGCAGGATGAGGAGGTGGATCTGTCGCAGCTCGAGAGGTCCAACCTGATCGAGCTGGACGAGGAGACCCTGGCCAGGAAGCGCGGCCTTCCCAGCAGCCTCAGCGGTCTCCAGGACCCTGCCATCGCGCGCATGTCAATCTGCTCAGAGGATCAGTGCAGCCTGTTAGCCAGCAGCCCCGAGGAGAGCTGGCCCTCATCCAAGACCTACAACTTGAACCGCACTCCGAGCAACGTGACCCTCAACAACAACACCAATGTCCAGCAGGGCAACCGCCCCCGGCAGCCTGCAGAGGGCTCCACCTCCTCCAACCCCACCTCCTCCAACAGTGATGTCATCATACCCCCGAGCTCAGAGACCACCGGGATCCCCGGAACCACCACCACCGCCAGGCCAGGGCCGAACAACGAGAACGTTAGAGTGGTTCATCTGAAAAGAGGCCTGAAACCCGGAGATCCGCCGGAGATCTGCACCGTGTCCTCCGACACCGTGACCTTCGGCGAGGAACGCGAGAGCATCCTGTGACCTCACGGTGTCCTGTGGGGATAAAAAGAGCACTGAGCATCCACCAGGAGCCGCCTTCAGCCGTCTGAGCTACAAGATTCTAATGAGACACATTTATTAAATTCTGAAACGTGTAAAGTAAATGCAAAACTTTGAACAAGCTGAGAAAATTGTGTTCCCAAAAATTTAACTGTCAGGAAAAAAAAAAGATGATTCATGAAAACATTTGATGAAGCTTTAAAATACAGGACAAGTTTAATAAATTGATGAGTTAAAAAAATAAATAAATGTAGAGCCGTCTGTGCTGAAGCCGAGACACGCTGGTCTTTCTTTAGAAAGAGCGAAGGGCGGCTGCTGGTGGACTCGTAGTTTTCTCCCGTGATGTGTTCATCAGTCCGCGGTCCCGTGCTGTTAGATGCATGCTCACAGTAGGCGAACGTTAGCAGTGACGCTTGTTCGATGTAGAAGCTGCTGCATGTTATTGTGATGTGACGTGTTGCCTTTAGTCCGGCCGTGTCAGTACGCCGGCCGTTTGTTCCTTCACTTACTGGGAAAATATGGATGCTTATTAAAGTGCAGTGAACGGTGCAGACATTAAAAGTGATGTCGCATTCAACTAGGTTTACAAGCTCGTGACTGAAAATATTCCCAGCAAATTTAAAATTAGAATAACGTTAAAAGGTTCAATTTAAACCGCCCTTTAATTGGGATGTTACAGGGACCAAACACACTGAGTCACAAACGGGTGGATTTAATGTGACCAGCTGAGGCTGAAGAATCCCTCAAAGCCTGAATCCTGTGGGGGAGACACGAACACATCTCAAATGTGAAATACATTTGAATAATTTTCAATAAAAGTGAAAAAGTCTGGTGCAGGTATTTCCCACAGACACGTCATCACAACGTCTGATTGGCTGCAAGTAACAAAATTGACCAGTTTGACTTAAAAAAAAACTAAACGTAAAGAGAAACATTTAAATTGATTTTCAAGAAGGAAAAATGTTTAGAGCCTTAATATAGGTTTAGTGCATGAAACGTCCGGTAAATGTGTCAGTATTAAGTGGTTATTAGATTAGGATCAGCTTAGTGCGCATGCTTTTTATGTGTAGAAACAAACCGTGAGCCAAACGAACAAATCAGCGCCTGTGTTTCACCATCGTGGAGTTTCGTGGTCGAATTCTTAGAGCCAATGCAGAGAACTGGAGAGTGTCACACGGCAGTTTGTGGTGACGCAGCAGCCGTGCCAATTGGTTTAGTTCTATTTGACCCTGTTGATTCCAGCTAGCTGAGGGTGAAACTGGTCGTTTTACTGAATATTTTGGCATATGGGGCCAAACATCACTTCTCACAGATCAGTTACTGAATGAAAATTGCTTAAATTGGATCCAAACACAGAATTATAAAACACCAAAACACTTTGTCTGGGCTCCAAAGACGTAGAAACTGCTGTTGTTCCTGGGCCGCTGTAAAATGTATCTGCAGATTGTGATAAGCTCAGTGTCAGATCTGTGTTTTCATGTTGGCTCCCCACTGTCATCATGTGACTTCTCACCTGTTGTGCACCACAGTAAATAAAATCTTAGTGTTAAACCTTAATGGTGCTTCACGACTTCTTCACTGTTATAATCTGGATTTAAAACTTCCTGTTTAAATGCAAAAGTGTAAGAGGTGTAAACACAACTGAGAGAAAATATTTACGAAACACCAAAAAATGTAATTCACCATCAGCCAATACGTGATGTAAGCTGACACACTCCAGCTTAGGCACGTCAATTTATTTCAAATCCACTGTGACATACAGAGTCAAACATTGAAATTTTGTGACTGCTCGATTCCTTTGACACCCAACTGAACAACTACATTTCAGCGGGAAATATTCTTTATACTTTTACTCCACTGATGTCATCCTGAGGGTGCAGATAAAAGTCTGTGTTCCTAAATGTGTCTATATAAAGTTGAATCTAGTGATTATATGCAAGTTTCTTTTTTAACATATTTTAGTGCATATGAAGCTTTAAAACCACAGACGTTTCCATCTCAAACTTTAAATCTGAACACTGAGGTCCTGCTCATCCTTCAATCTCAAGGTTCCATGATTTATATCTGCACAAAAACAATACTGAGGAAAATCAATGAAATGCCTTTAAAAAAAAAGTACAGAACTGCAAAACTGAAGCGTCGAAACTCTTAAAGTTGTTAAAGATAATTATTTTCCATCCAGAGTTTTACAATGTCATATTGCTACATTATATATTGTGTAGAGCTGCAAACATTTGTCCACTGTGGGCGACCCAGTCTGGACAAAAAAAAAAAGTCCGTCAGAATTTTGTTATTTGCATGCAACTGTAAAGGGAGGAGATCACCACATGTCACTCATGTAGAACAAAAGTCACCAAACAACATTTACCTGGAACGACAGAGTGTTTCTGCCCCAGGAAGAAGAAACAAAGTAAAAAAAATAAAATCAAAACATCAAATGTGGAAAAATCTTCAGACTAAAAGGAGCAAGTAGAAGTCCAAATAAAACTGGTCACGTGAGTAACGACTAAATGTGACATTAACACACCCCAAAAAAAGATAAAGAACAAACGTTTTAAAAGAGAGACTTACTTTGAAGAGTTAGTTTCCTGTTTTGGCAGAAGAAAAAAAAAAAACAATGTTGGAATTAATGAAACAATGAAAATCCAATAAACTAAAGTTTAATTTACACTGTTTTCTTTTGATAGCCACACAGGAAGTACAATTCAGCAGACAGGATGTCCAAAATTTCAGGACGCATTTATGTCTTTAGGTAAAAAGGTCCAGGTTCAAACACGGTTTAACGCAAACATGAGACCGTCCAAAGGCGGTTGGTCCAGGCCTGAACATGGAGCTGGTCTGTGTCCTCAGGTGGAAATAAAAACCTTCAGACTGGACAGAAACACTGCGGGGACTCTGACAGGGACGTCCACATCCTGGAGACACAAGGAACAAACCTGAAAACATTGAAGTATCGGTGACGTGTGAAGGTGGAGAAACCTCAGGACTCCATCAAGGTCTGTGTGTCTCTGTCCTCTGATAACGTGGACCTTTATCGTCACGGCAACAATCAGAAATACACAACATAAGGTCGATTTTTTTTCTTTAAAACTCGAAAAAGTCCCGTCTGTCCACCTGACCTCACAACTCTGTACCAGGACGTCCTATAAACATCCTCAGAGGACAAGTAAAGCCTCATCCAGCTTGGACAACATCCCTGTCCACACAGACATAAACTACAGTCCTGTGAGGACAGGGTTCAAACTCACCACGTCAGTGTGGCGGCGTCCAGCCGTCCTCAATGTCAAACTCCTCACAGGGGACGTTGGAGCACTGAGACAGACAGACAAAGTCAAAGTTCAGGCCTGCAGACAAGACGGATGTCCACGGTCTGGGGACAAACTCGTCTTGGACACGAGCCACAGCATCAGCTGCTACCTGGACGCGCTGTGTCCCGCCGGGGTCCGCGGACGGGCAGGAGCCGTCCAGCTCGGTCTGCAGGTCCAGGATGTAGTCGATGACGTGCTGAAGGATCTCCACCCTGCTGGCGGCTCGTCCGGGCGGCAGACCGGGCACCAGCTGCCGCAGCAGCCGGTAACACAGCTTCATGTCCCGCAGCAGCAGCACCGGGACCTGCGGGTCCTGCGGGTCCTGCGGGTCCTGCGCCGGGCTCTTCTTCCGCCTCCTCCTGCTCCTGCTCCTGCTCCTGCTCCTGCTCCTGCTCCTGCCCGCAGACAACACCAGGGTCCCGGTTCTCATGTCTTCTGTCGGACGCTGTGACTCACTTGAGGCGGCTCGAACTCACCGCCCCGATCCTGCAGCCGAACCAGCCGGTCCGGAGACAAACGGCGACTGGGCTTCTTATAGAGCTGCAGCTGCCTCCGCCGGACGCTGATTGGCTCTCGCCATCTGGGGGCCTGTGCCGATTGGCTCCCGTACAACCAGTCAGGGAGTGCGGCAGATCACCTGTCTGCTGTTTCAGAAGAGTTTGATCCGTTTCCCTGCTTCAGTTTCCTCCAAAAACTGTTTTATGAATAAAATTATGAATCTACAAGTAATAAAAAAACAAAAAAAATGTCAGTTGTTTCCACAGACAACATTTAATCCAGCAAAGGCAACATGGGATAGAATGTTTAGTGACGAAATTTGTCCTATCAAAATAGATGTGGAAATAAAATAAAGACCGTGATTTAAATAAAAATCAAACAGGTAAATATTGTTTAGAGGCAGGAAGTAAAGAGAAAGTGAAGCCCAACAACAGGCCAATGCATAAACCTACAAAAAAGATATATATTAAAATTCATCCTTGTGTTTTATTCTTCTCAGACGTTAAAATCAGATCTGATGTTTGTCTAGGTCCTGGTTGCCACGGCAAGTTATCAAGACGTAAAACTATGCATCAGGCAGGGCGCTGGATTCACAGATTAAATAGCCGTGAATTGGGTGAGGTTACTCATCTGGGAACGTGAGCAGGTGGTGGAATCAGTGCAAATTAAAGACGGCTGAGCGGGAACGTTTCCAAGGTTCAGGGCACACAGAGCTGTTAGAAGGGGTCCAGGGGTGAGAGATCAGGCGGGTCACAGAAGTGGATGTGGAAGAGACAGTTTCACAAACAGGCTCAAAATCCAAAATCCAATATAGAGTCAGGTCCAACATTTCAGATATTAACTGAGCCGAATCCACAATCCAAGAGTGAAAGACAAGGAAGAGTTCAAAGTCAGGTCAGAGGGAAAACACAATCCAAAATCCAGAGTTCAGACAATCGAAAGCACTTACAGAGAGACATCCAGGGACAGACTGGGGTCTTAAGGCCAACCAGAGTTCAAACACCCTGCTTATCAGGGACAGTTCACAGGTGCAAATGATCAAGGGAATAGCAATCAGAGACAGGAAGTGACCGTGGTGGTGAGAACCCTGGAGCTCAGATCCGAGGCTGTGACACCAAGAGGGTTTTTTCCAAATTACATGAATGGAATTAAATCTCATGTGGTGATTTTCGCCAGGAAGAGTCCACACAGTTTGAAACCAGCACTCGGAGCTAATTTACACAGTCAGAAAGCTTTTACTGTGAAGGAGCTCGAGGACTTTTATTGTGAAGCAGTTTGTTTCTACCCACATCCTGCAGTTTGAATTAAAAAACGCATGACACGACCAATTTCACATTTGTTTTTTGAGTTCCCTTCGTGTCAAAGGTCGCCCCCCCCGTCTCTTTCCACCTTCGCTTGCTGTCCATGTGAATCAGCTCATGTCCAGAACTGAACGGGCCGACTGATTTTCATGTGAATGATCACAAACGCAGCAGAACTCAGCCTCCGCTCGTCAGATCAGAGAACACGACAACACGGAGACAAAAGACGGACTCGGACAATCACCAGGAGACAATGGATCGTCCACAGAGTGCGAGTTGGAGGGTGGAGATCACCCTGAAGAGCTCTTCATCCACACTCAGTCATCCTGCCTCCGTCCAATCAGACAACCTTTGGACAACCGGGACGCGTGTGTCTGTGTCCCTGAGTTCACGAAAGCACAAAAAGAGATTTTTAAACAAGAGTTGAATCGTTTGAGATTTAATTGACATTTAAATTCACACGACACAAAAACACAACAAATTTAACATCATGGAAACGAGCAATCAGACACAAACTGACTGTGTCCACGTCAAGGGCAGCTAAGACGTGCGTGGACTCGAACACTGTGCACTGAAAACCTGAATGGGGAGTCCAGACGTTCACCTGTTCTCTGTCTGCACGTGCAGCTGCATCAGTGACGGGAAAGTTCTCAGAAGTGCTGAGGCCGGAGAACTTCGTCTTCCCAGACACAGCAGAACTGCGTTTGTTATTGGACAAAGACGACGGTTTCCCTCTGATATCGGGGCTTCAGGGGCTGGTCCACTTTCACATCATCGTGTCTCTGTGCTGTTTCCTGTCCTCTCAGACAGGTTGGAATGTCCAAACACGTCATAAAGGAGAATTTTGTATTTCAGACATGCAGTTCTGCACAGGAGACTGTCCTTCCTTCCATTATTCGTCCATCTTTTGTTGCTAATTCGGAGCCAGGTGAGTGTAGTCCCCCAATCCCCGGATGAGGTCTTTAGTCTCTGCAGTGTCTTCTGGACACACCCCAGTGGATGTGCCTGGAAAACGTCTTGTGGAAGAGGACAGAGAGTCTGAACGTCCTCGACCCCCTTCACACGGACAAGAGTCCACTGAGAGCAGCTCTGCTCAGGGTGTCCACACTCTGAACCGCCTCTCTACTGCTGAGGCTGTTGGACACACAAAGCACAGGGTCCATTCTTACCGAGCAGCGCTCCGACATTGACGCCCCTAAACCCCAGAACAATCCTTCAGGTTAGTCAGAGACATCTGTGCTAACGGCGGATTGGTTGGCTTGGAAACAACCAATCCATGATTTGGTTTAGATTAACCACAACAGACTGAGGGACCCGCTGACACAGACCTGAACGTAGAAAACAGCCAAGAAAAACCGTATGCAACGATCCAACGCGAACACGTCACTGGACGTAACGGACAGAATCCAGCTAACGGCAGAAGAAAAGTTCCTGACGGTAAAAACTGACCTGGGTCTGTTTTCTCAGAGCTCTGAGACCTGCTGAAGGCCTCAGTGGGAGTCCAACTGTGACCCATGTCAGTGCTTCACTCGGCGTCTCTGTGAGTCTGTTCAGCACATCCACATGGTTCTGTTTCCTGTTTTAGTCGGACCTGACCAGTAATTACTGCCTCAGTTTTTGTGTCTTTTATAGCAAAACCCACTTGATTCCGCTAAATTGATTCCTCAGTGGACGAGACGCCGACCTGCAGGCCCCTCTGCACCAAAACGTCATTAATAAAACGTGCTGAACACGTCTCTCCAATTAAAAGAACCGTTCATTCATTCTGCAAAGAGCCAAGCAGGACTTTATGGATCAGGACTAACATCACTGTCCGACCAGCCTAATCCAGACCTCAGAGGAAGATTATGGAATGTGCTGTGATTCAGAGTCCAGTCCGGAAACACCGGAGAAATGTGAGCGTGTTTTCAGTTGCAGTTGGAGCAGCTGTTCGGCATAAACTTTTTCAGCTCATTTTCACACATTTGCAAGACAAACAACAAGCGCCTGTTGTGCTGCAGTTGTGCTCACACACTCCTCTGTTATGGAAATGTCCGCGGGCTGACAGGAAAGTCTGTGTGGCATCATCAGCCATTTGACTGTTAGCCCGGGTTCTGCGGCGGCGGCGTTTTGCATGTTCCAGCTGCGTGTTGCTGGATCAGAGCTGCAGGCAGATGCTGATCACACAGGGGATAAGATGCAAAATGCTTCACCTGCAGACTCAGTCAAATGAGGCAGTCGCATGGAGACACGCGTCCATCGCAGCCACATTCTAGCATCTTCTACTGAACTCACGGTTAGAAACCACCGACCTGGAATGTGAGCAGTTCTGAACCTGCATTGACATTTGGCAGACGCTTGTATCCAAAGCGACGTACAGAGTAATTTGGTACAAACACACACACGATGGCGATGGCTGACACGCAGGGTGACACCGGGAGAAACTAGGGGGTTCGGTGTCTTGCCCAGAGACACTTGGACACGCAGGAAGAAGTGACTGGGGGTCGAACTACTGACCCTGTTATCAGCTGCCCTATTATGATCAGAGGACTAAAAACACAGACGTCCTCTCTGTCTCTTTCAAACTGAAAATGTGTGGGCTAAACCGGACAAGCTGCTGATTGATGATGCTCTGAATCCTGTTGCATTACACCTGGTCCTCACGTGTCCTCACATGTCCTGACGTGTCCTCACCGTCCAGTTTGCGTGTCTGTAAAACATGTGGTTGTTTCACTGGGTTTGGTTCTTGTTTCTGTGTCTTTGCAGATGAATCGGTATTTAAAACCCATATTTAAAATCCAGACTCCGTTGCCCCGAGGATTCCATGTCTGTTCTGCCTCTGCAGCCAAAACACCAACACTGTCACCATGGCAACCACAACTCTTGGTCCTCCTCTCAGACAAACATTACACCTTTAACTGTTTTTGACTATTTTTCCCTTCTGCTGTGAGTCACAGTTGGTCTTAAGTAAAACCTGAAATAAATGAATCGTTACTTGATGATGGAGGTTGAGGAGGTGGGTGGACGCGTGGTTGCCATGGGAACAACCACACCACCTGGGGAAAGGAATTGCCAGTGCCAGAGGAGAAGAGGTGGTGGGTCAGGTGCTGTCATCAGTGTGTGTGTGAACAGGACACTCGCAGAACACAGAGACTGTGTGAACGGTGAAAGCTGTGTTAACGGTCCTCTGCTGCCACGTCGTCTCCAGTGTCCACGTCCATCAGTACGGCAGCTTCATTTAATGTGACGCTGTTCGCTTTGTTCCATGAATGTGATTGTTTGCGCACTGACCATCAGAGGATGGATCTGGTTTCCAGTGTGGACCCTGGATTCACAGGCACAGGATGTGTTGAGAGTCCATCTAGAGGCTGAAAACGTTTCTCACATCAGAAAGACTAATGCTGTAATGGAGCTCCGCCTCCATCAGGTGGAGCTAAAGACCCAGAAACACCAGCAGCTTCCTCACACACAGACACTCAGTGTGTGACTGAGGGACGTTCGTGCCATGAGAAAGTGATTTTTAGTAAAATCTGAACTGCTGGACATAATGTGTAACCGTTAACGCTGACAAACCTGCTCCCTCTTTTTGCTGAGTAACATGTATGTGACCCACCACCTCCACTCGGAGGAAGTGAGGGGGGGCGTAGTCTCTCCTGTGAAATATGATGGCGGTGCCCCCTCCCTCACCTCTGGCCAGCAGTGGCATTTACTTCAAAGCAGCGCTGATGGATCTGGTTTCACCCTGCAGTGCTGCATTCAAAGTCAGTTGGACATCACAATACAGAGGGTGGGGGGGCTGCAGAGAAGAACAGCAGGGCCCTTGCTTTGACCTCTGACCTTTGTAACACAGCAGCTCCTGAAGGACAGAGGAGACAACTTCAGGAAACCAGAAAACACTTTCTGAACTCCTGCAGCAACAAACTCATTTAATGTAGAAGAACCGAGTTTGGACTCAGCTGAGCAGAAGTGATGTTTTGGTGGATCGGACACTCCCTGACACAGGGATGTCAGAACAAAGATGAACCAAGTGTCCAGAACATGAACATCCACAGTGTGATGAACATGCTCTGCTTCTGTTCACACTCTCACAGTCTGGTGGTTCATTTTGGACAAAGATAAAAAGTGGAAAGATAGATGGAGATGGAGCAGCGAGGGAAGAGGGTCTGCTAACCCACATCGAGGTTCCTGATGATCCAAATAACTGTAAAATGAAGAATAATAGGAACGAAGTCTGAACAAAGAGCTGCTCCGTTTTCATGGGACCTGCACAAATCAGCACAAACGTTCCTTTAATAAAACCTAAAAACCATTTTACTGCATAAAAATCTGAGATAGATAACACGGAGGACATGTTGGCTTCAGTTTGTGGACTAAAAGTCGGGACACGTCCCCCTGATTCTGCTTTAACGATCATGGGCAAACGTGTCGGTGGACAAAGAAAGGACGGGAAGGTCTGAGTGGGTCCACAGAGGACACAGGAAGTGATGGTATCTGCTGCCAGCTCCTGTTCACTTCCCTCATAACCACATCAGCTGACATCAGACGCCGGTCACACCGGGCATCTGCCAAAAATAAAGTTCTGCTGTTTGGAAAAACGTGAACGAGCTCCTGACCTCAGAGCGTTTTCACCGATAAGAGCGTTTAAGGTACAGTGAAAACATGCAAATTACCGGGAGAGGAAGCCGACAGAGATGGAGGATAAGAGGACGGATTCACGGGCAGCTGTGGAGCTCCGTCATTAGCAGCCCAGGAACATTTTTGTGGTCTTGGCTGCAGCGGGACTAAGGACGTTTCCTTTTTTGGACACGGCTGCTGTTGTAGACTTCAGTTTTTCTTCCAGTACTGGATCGACTCCGCCGTGTCCATCTGTGCGGCTCCACGGAACCGCTTGGACTCTGCAGCTCATTGCGGTTCCAGGGTGTCACACGGGGTCCGTGATTTCCTGTATTTCTGGTCATGTTTGTTACTGTGTTTTTGAGTGTTTCTTTTCACTTTTTGTCCCTCTGTGAATGATTTGTTTTGTCTTTAGTGAATCGTTCAATCAGTTCATGACTCGGGGTTCAGACGTCTTTATTCATCTATAAGGAAATTTGTTTTACCGCTGCTCTGATACAAAGACTCACATCCACGGGAAACATCATCCGTCACTAGGAACAAAGAGAGTCTGAAGATGAATAAAATGAGGCCCATGATAAACAGACCTGGGATGAATGTCTTGAGGGTTCTGAAGTCTATCTCTGACCCTGGTGGTGGTGGTGGTGGTGGGGGGTGGCACCATCTTCCCCCACTTCTGTACCATCCATCCATTGATGTAAAGGCATTTAGCAGCTGTGGTGCTGGGGCCTGGATTCCGTCCTGGGGGGACACACTGCTGCCTCTCCCTTTATGGTCCTGACTGTCCTCACTCAGCTCCCTGCTGTTGCTCTTTGTGCTGATAATCTGATTCATTTCCATATTTTGAAAAGCCACTTCCTCTTTTACAACTGGTCCAGTAAAGGCAGCTGCAGAGACCAGTTAAAGTTTGACTTTGGTTTTGGTTTAAGAGCAGCTTGAATATCGAGATCCTTTGTCAGAATAATGTTCAGTCTGCGTTCGTTTCCATTTAATCCCAACGTCCTAAAGCCGCTAATTTAACTTTGACTCCATCCTCAAACAGACAATGATCCGTAAGTCACTTTGAAGCTGAGGGAGATTCTCCGGCAGGTTCTGTATGTAACACAAACATCTTCTTCTTCATTGTCACACTGAACCACATCAGTTTGTGTTCGGGTTTCCCTCCGATGTTTGGCTCTAATCTCTGAATCCGGTCAACAAACTCGTTAACCTTCAGGGCCTCTTCAGATCTTTGTCCTCTCTGCTGTAACCTCTGCGACCTTTGCTCAGCCTCACAGTGCCGTTACCCATCATGCCCGGTGATCATCTCATTTAAAGCGCAGGTTTATCAGACTGGAGAGGGTCCAGCTGAGAGCTAATGCCGTCTTTGATCTGCAGCCAAACATCTGATCAGAGAGCAGCAGAGACGGAGAATGCTGCACACCACTGGACTATTTCCTCCCGGATCCTTCCCCTCCTCTGCATTCAACTTTGTCCCTAAATTCCTCCTTTGTGAGAAAACCAGAAAATGCAGTTTTGAAGTTTTACATTTACAAAACGAGGCTCGAACTTTGTCCTCGGGAAGATGTCTGGTTGTTTTTGTCAATTTCCAGTTAAATATTTTCAATTCAATTCGATGCACCAGTTTACAACAGCATCATCTCAAGGCAGTTTCATAATAAAGAGAATAAGAGAAAAACCCAACAAATCCTCAGTTGAGCAGCAGTGAAGAGGAAAAACTCCCTTTCCAGCAGAACCAGGCTCAGGGTGGGCAGGCATCTGCCATGACCCGTTGGGGTGGGAGGAAAACATTGGGCAGGTTGATAGGAGCAGGAGCTCCAAAGCCGGGGACACAGCCTTGGAGTCCCTGAAGACAGGGACAGACAGAGGGAGAGAGGAGACACAGAGTTAATGTCCTACAGTGGTGACATATAAATGTGGGCTGAGAGGACAAAAGTGCAAATATATTAACTTTAAACAGAGATTCTGGACCAGGACTCCTGGACTAAGGGTGGACAAATGATTCTTAATCAGTTTTGGAAAGAAAACACCATCATCCCTCCTCAAGATGCTATCAGCCGGTGTGACCTTTGACCTCTGTTTACACACACCTCAGCTGGACAGCCAATGAAGGCCCGAGCACTCAGTCAGTGCAGAGTCACTGTCGCACTTCCTGTGACGAGGACAAGTCCTTGTGTCCCTTTGTGAACAGCCATAGTGTCCCTGACGTCGTTTGGAGCATTTGCTTTTGGGCTCGTCCTTTAGTCTGGGAGGACGAACACACGCAGCGTCAAGAATGTGGTGAAAATAGCAGTGGCACTACTTTCACAATCACTGTGTATTAATGTCTGTTCAATGACTCTGACAAAAGGTTCAGACGTTTTAGTGAACCGATAGTGAACACTTACAACTTACACACACACACACACACACACACACACACAGTGCTCATCTGACCCACTGGGCCCGTGTTCAGTGCACAAAGACACACTGACAGCAAGAGAGATGTGAGACAAAAACACAAGAGACAATAGAAGGGCAGAGCAGGAAATGGTCCGCAGCTCCAGACCAGCCTCCATTAAAAACACAGAAGGGCCCTGAACACACCACCACCACCCGGTTAATGATGTGGTCTCTACAGAACCCAGAACAGGATTCGTGAAAGCAGTGACTCTGATCCTCTATGGAGAGACCTCAGAGGCTCTGGTGTTTCTGAAAAATCTTCCTCCCACGTCGTCTCCTTCCTCTTCACTTAACTGAGTCAGAGTGTGTGAGAGACAGAGTTAAATCCCCTTGTTCATCCGACCATGAAGGTTTCATTAGGAGCAGCGCTGTTGCATGACGTCGACGCCCATGACTGATCTCCCCGTGACACCCAGGAAGAGACAAACAAAACCGGTCCAGATTAGAGTCCTCATGCCCCCCCGGCATGTCCTGCTCCAACTGCTGCCTCATCAGAACTACGCGCTCACAGCTTTAAACACATTCTGTTGAGACTCAGGTCCACGTTGAGACACACGGCGGCTTCAGATTTGATTCCCACATGTTGGCGTCCACCCGCTGATGTCAGCAGATGACGCTGCTTTCAGGGACACGTAGGTCCTGTGAGATTACACAATCAGTTGTTGTGTCTGACGCCTGTTTCCAGTCCCTGAGAGACGATGGCATGAAGTATGAACTGCATGTGGCGTTAGTTCTGGATCCGCACGTCCATCCACAGTCACATGTTTGTCCTTTATGTCCTTTTACCCAGCACAGACTTACTGTGCCCTGCTCAGAAAAGGACAGCACGCATCCAAACAAATACTGTCCCTAATTCTGAGGCGTCCTCGGACAGTCTGATCACACGAACATGGACCCATTGGAAACGCGGCTCGTGGTTCAAGTAGCTTCATTGCTGCCACCGTAGTGGTCCCCAGAGAATCTGTCCAGCTCACGTCTTATCAGGGCTGCGTCATCTCATCCACGGTGAAGGTTTATTTTTGATATTGGGCGTCTGACATGAGCTCACATTCGTGGTGGAAGAGTCTGAGAGAGCAGGACAACTTCACCCGATGATGGAATCAAACAGGAGAACATGAGGCGGAGATCAGACGTTAGAACAGGAATCTTCAGGAACATTTGTCCATGTCTTTGGGTCATTCATTAAAGACAAGTACTGTCTCTAAAAGTCTGAGGACGAATCCGTTGTGTGTCTGAGCATCAAATACGTGTGAATGTGTTCGACACGTTCTCTACAACCACAACACGCTCACGAGTTTTAGGACAGAAATGTGAAGCTTCGACAGGAACTGTGTGTGTGTGTGATTCAGCTTCCTGCTCAGTTCTGCTTCACACCGTTGAACTGGGAGGACTGGATCTCACACACACACACACTCAGCCTGAGGCCAGTGCAGGGCGGTGGGAGTGAGGGACAGGAAGCAGGCGCTTGGCCTTGTCTGACCTCGTCTGATGTTTCCATGGTGTGTGTGTGTGTGTGCGTTTCCTCTACAGTCTTACAGTCCTGACGATGTGACAGAGGAACTGCAGGACTCTCTTTCCCTGAGGGTTAAACCAGTGTCCACAGAGACATTTGTCCTGCAGCACTGTGTGTTGTCGGAGCAACTAAGTTGTTTGACTCTTCTTAGAAACTGAACACCTCAGTCAGGACAGTGTCTGCTCCCAGGATCCGACTCTTTGTGTGTGTGTCAGATCTGAAAGAAAAGACGGGTTGGAAAAGGTTTAAAGACACACAGGTGAAGAGACACGCTCGTCTTCATATGTGACCATGATCTGACCTTTATGCTGAAGACTGAGCTGCTAAAAACGACCGAGTTTCACTTCAGGAACCTTAGGGCAGTAAATCAAACGCTCAGAGCGACTCAGACCCAGCGATGACATCTACTGACCTATGATGTCACTGCAGTGAGACACAGACTCTTTGTCTTCAGCAGACGCTGAAACGAGCTTTTCTGTCATCGAGGCCTTAAGGACGACAAGGAGGTTCCAGTCGGAGCTTTTAAGCTGATCCACAACAACCTGCTCATATTGAGCTGTCAGTCACGCGGGATCACGTCACTGCTCAGAGCAGTCCTGGGTCCAGGTTCATGTCCACCTGGTCAGGTTTTAAACTGACTCCAGTTTATTAATACAACAGTTCATCCAGCGTCTGGTTTTATGGGGCATCGCTTGTTGTAGACTGGGTCGACACTGACGTGTGGACAGAGCCGGAGGGGTTGTCCCTGAGCTTTGGGGATGTTGGGCCCAGGCACTAAAACTATGGAGTAAACAGTCCAGACTGCTGGTCTAAGTTTTTCTAAAATATCAGCCAGTTTTTATCCAAAGCAATTTACAATGTTGCTTCCCATTTACCAACCATGAAGGTGCCCACCTGGTCCACCAGGAGCAACGTGGGGTGCAGTGTCTTACCGAAACACACTTTGACGCATGGCGAGGGGGGATCGGGGATGGAGCCTCTGATCCAGTGGTCTGTGGATGACTGCCTTGCCACTGGGCTACAGTCGGTGTGGTTGTGCCTCAGTCGTCACACAGAGCACAATGAAGTGTGTGTCTGTTTGGTGGGTTTAAACGTGTGCCACAGATGAACAGGCTAATCCAGGTTAAAGTCTGAGAGACATCAGTCCCTGCTGGCTTTAGGATTCCACGGATACACAGTCAGAAAAGAGTTCAACACGTCTTCCTGAATTAAGTCTCAAACCTTCAGTCGACCGTTTGAAGTTGAACTTTCTGAATGAAGCTCGAATTGCAGCGTTGTAGTTTCTAGTTTCTTCAGGAGGAAGCCAGACAACAAAGGAGTCGAGCGGGTTTGGACCCAAATGATTCGACTGTTTAACACACAGATACGGTCTGTGAATATTTGGGTCAAGGTTTTTCAAATGTGTGTGACTGTGAGCAGGAAAAAAAACACACATTTCTGTCCTCATGTCTTCGCTTTATTCTACACTCAACACACTGGACCACTTCCTGTCCTCAGACCGTTTGGACCAACTGAGTCCGGTTTTAGCTTGTACAAAACATGTTCACGAGTAACCGGATAAAGTGGCCGGTGGTTGGAACAGGCAGAGATGCTGCTGCTGTGTCAGATACGAAAAGGAGACAAATTTACATAAGTATTCAGACACTTTTCTCTGGTCACATTCATTGCGTTTGCATTAATTTGTCCTGGCATGAACTGGACTGGAGCCCAGACCTTTGTAACCCACACTTCCCACAGCATGTCAGAGCTTTGGATCCTCCAGGACACGTCCTGTTAGCCTGCTGTCAGACCAAACAAAAGGGGATCTTTGGGCAGGGACCGCGAGCCCAGCGGACAGTCTAACAGAACCTCGGGGGTTGTGAGCAGAGGCGAGGTACAGCACATGTCCACCAATCAGGGCTCTGTGCAGTTCACCTTTCAGTAAGACCAGGATCCAAAGCGACCCGGCAAGACACCACCGGGGGTCTTCAGGGCACGTGACTGTCCATGAGTCCAACCCAAGCCCAGATTGTCCACTGGACACTGATTGTTGACAGACAGTGTTAAGACCAGCCAGGAAGAAGACCAGCTGGGATGGAACCAAGTAGAGTCACAGCTGAATCAGGCTCTGATTATTATGCTGAAAATGTCACTTTTTATTTTGGAATTGCATCTTTGAATCGTCAGATTTGTTTTCATCATGACCAAACGTAGAGTTTCCTGGGTCATAGAGCGAAGACACTGATTCTTTATCCCTACTCAAAACGAACCTATTTCTAATTTGGCACTTTTACCTACTCTGCCTTTTGTTCTCAGGCAGTTTGTCTTGTGCGTCTGTTCTTGCTTTATTTTTTGTTATTGATTGTGGACCTGAAATGAAATCTGGTATTAATATCATTAAGTCTGGACCTGCGGCTCTTTCACTCATTAATCAGCAGGACAAAAGGTCAAACAGTTCAGACGGAACAATGAACCCACTTTAGAACCGTTGCTTCTCTCCAACACGGTTCTTTTAACAATAACCTGATGAGTGGAACACTGACAGTGCAGACGTTCTAATCTTCAGAGGATTCGCGCAGAACCTGTCGATACCACACACACACTGATTCACGTCAGGTAGCTTTGACGTGTTTCTCCGTGTCGATGTTTGCAGGAGGATTCGGTCTTTCCGAAGTGTGCGTCTGTTTGGTTTGAGGACAGAACTGATGGACGTCTGAATGTGGTGGGGTGACCAAACTCCTGCTGTTTTCACAAAATCTGGGTCTTTCTAAATGTTCCCTTATGTCCAACACGTGAAGGCGGAACGTTTGATTTAGGTGATATTTACGGCGTGTTTGTGCACACGAATGGTCAGACAGATGAGTTTCTTTAAACCCGACTTGTGGGCCCGGCCTGCAGAGTCTCTGTGGACGGACCCGTTTACACTGGCTGATTCGGACCCAGTTCTCATCGTTTCCTCCTGATAATCAGCGACAGTTGATAAAACAGATCCAGCTCCCAGTCTCAGCTCCCGTTTGACGACCCCCCAAACCTCCTGACCCCTCTAGACTCCAATCACCCCTCAGCTTTGCATTGTGGGTAACAAAAACAAACAAAGGGTGGAGGGAAAAAGACACAGTGGGTTGGACAGTTCAGTCTTGACCTTGGAAACAGCTGGACAGACTTGTACTGTGTCCCACCGGGAGAGTTTTGATTCCCTTTGTGAACAGTTTTGGGGACGTTTGTCCACCTCGGTGAAAACAGACCATGTGACACCACACTTACAGCGGCTGAGACCTTTGTCCAAAGCTCTGTTCGGTCGTCTCCATGTCTGGAAGGAAACCAGACGTCAAATGTTCCCACTAATTTAAAGCTGTCGGAGCGGGACAACTGCCACATGTGGATTTATCCTCAGATCTTTGAGGCCAGACATTTCACTGAAGATGTTTTTGTCAAGAGCTGAAGTATTAAAAGAGTATCACTGAAATGTTTGGGGAAATTTGCACAAATCATCTAGTACAACTAGTGAAATGATGATATCAATAAGATAAGAAGGAGGACGATGCTGAAGGTTTATTCATGACATCCACCGATGTGGTTATAGGTCTACAAACTAAAACCCACACGGACGAGGACATGCGACCTAAACATGAGCTTTACATTTTTGACGTTTGTGGTTTAGCCGAGTTAAAATTTCAGGTGAGACTCCACATTTAAAACTCGACCTCGAGATTCATTTAACTTCAGCTGATGGAACAAAACCAAACCGACATCAAACACTTTTGCAAGATTTATTTTGAATAGAACTTTGACCAAAACCCCAAAACTCCCAGAGCTACAGAGAGAAGCTTAGTATGAAAGTCTGACTAAACCGCAGCTGCTTTACTCAGGAAATTTAGGAAGGACGTGTCTCAGGAATAGTTGAGGAGCCTCAAGAACTTTGGAGAGTAAAGTGTTAAACGACTGAGTCCATATTGTCATACTATCAATATTAAGAACCATTATTTATGAGTCATGAGTCCTGGAAGCACAGGGAGGATTTGAATGAGAATATAAAGTTGTGTTTCTGACCACACCTGGAAATCACCTTAATTACTTTTAAAGATAAAGATCACTGAGTGACGTCACACATCAATAAACAGCAGGAGTCCGGACTCAGTTCCAGCTGATTTATTCAGTGGTTCTCACACACACACACACACTCATGAAGTTTCTTCTTTCTGCTACAAAAACTCGATTTTTTTTATTCATTTCCTCTTTTCCTTCATATTGCACAAAAAGAACGAGTCAAACACAAACACGTGCCTCCAAACTTTAAGAAGAAACAGAAAATCCAGTTTCCCTCCGGGACTCACACCAATTTACACCCAGTCCCGAACCTGGACTATATTACAAACATGTACAGTCCTGAATCCGGTACAGTGTCTCCCAGAAAACTACTGCGGGGCCTCAGAGCAACAGTGAGACGGAGGAACAAGTGCGTGAAAAGCCGCGGCGCCTCCGTCCAGCTACAAAAATAAGTTTGGCTTCTTAAAAACATGAGGTATGTTGTTGTTCATATCAAAACCGGTTTCCTGCTTTGGGCCTTTTACGCCAAAGTCTCAAATAAAAGGACGGTAGGTAAGAAAACGAGAGTCCCATAAAAGAGTCCTGAATCCTGGAAACAAAAATATAGAGCTTTAAATCCTGACGTCAGTGTCCGTGTCCTTCGGGCTCTGGACGGGAATGCATAGTTCGGGTGAACTGAAAACGAAGTCCATAAAACCCTGCTGAGGTGACGTGAATGTGGTTCCTTTGCAGAAGTACCGCAGTGTGGCTCCTCCAGAGCCGGATCCGGGTCCTCAGTAGGTGAAGACCAGGTCCGTGAAGTTGGCCTCCAGCCAGTCCCCGGCGATCATCTCGCTCAGCTCCGGGGTGCAATAATCCGGGAACTCGAAGTGGGAGCCGAGGCTGCCCTCGCTGCTGCACGAGTCCAGGTCTTTGTCCACCAGGGACAGGTTCAGGTTTCCCGCGGCCGAGCTGGACGAAGAGTTCCAGGGCTCCACGAGGCTCAGCGTGAAGTCGCTCCCCTCGGTGGGAAGATCGTCCAGGTCCCCGCAGCAGGACGAGGAGGACGTGGAGCCAGAGCGGGACGAGGACGCAGGGGACAGGGAGGCGGCGCCCTGCCAGGTGATGTTCTTGAAGCTGTAGAAGAGACGTCCGGACGACTCGTACACGCTGGTTCCCTCCGGTTCGGCAGCGGCGGCGGAGCGCAGACTGGACGGGACCTTGGCGAGGTCGTAGCGGTCCGGCTCGTCGTCCTCGTCCGCCTTGAAGTCCCCGCTCTTCCTCGGACTCTCCGTCGTCGTCGTCGTCTTCGTCGTCGTCGTCTTCGTCGTCGTCCTCGTCGTCGTCGGTAAATTCCCGTTTATTGAACTTGCTGGTGGTCAACAGGTACCGGTACCGGGCCTCCGGCTGCTGGTGCTGCTGCGGGAGCTGGCCGCTGGCCCTGCCGGGGGCCGCCGCCGCCGCCGGTTTGCTGGGCTTCAACTTGGGGAACTTCTTGGCGGCGGAAGAGTTTTTGGTCACCGGTCTGGCGCCGGGTTTCTCCTGGAAGTGGGCGGCCTGCTTCGCCGCAGGTAACGCGCAGCCGTCCGTCTTGGGCTTCTTCTTGGGCCGGTACTTGTAGTCCGGGTAGTCGGCCATGTGCTGGAGCCGGAGCCGCTCCGCCTCCCGGATGAACGGGATCTTCTCCGCGTCTTTGAGCATTTTCCAGCGCTTGCCGAGCCGCTTGCTGATCTCGGCGTTGTGCATGTCCGGGGACTGCTCCATGATCTTCCGTCTCTCGATTTTGGACCACACCATGAAGGCGTTCATGGGCCGCTTAATGTGCCCGGACGCCGTCTTGCACCAGTCCGGCTTGAGCGGCACGGGGCTGCCGCTGTCGGCCGCCGGCCCGCCGTGCTCCGTGTGCTGCACCATGGTGAGTCGTCGCGGCGCCTCCTCAGCACCACAGCATCGCTCTGTCCGAACTCCCGAACCGGCCGCTTATTAAGCGGCTGATCACGCGCGCGACGTGCCCGCCCCTCAGCCAATCAGCGCCCCCGTCTCCCGCAGCGGCCCCGCCTCCGTCGGCGTCTGCCCGTTGCTGCGGCGGAGTTTGCGTTGATCAATGACTCGAGTGAAACTGATCGACACCGATGGTGGTTTTACTGGACTTCAGCGGGTCTGGATCCGTCCACACAGTGGATGTGAATCCAAGCTCACAGTGTTGATGGTCCCTCGTAGCAGATTTCTGGTCTTTGTCTTTTCTTTTTTGGTCTTTGTTGATTTGTGTCTGTTTCCATCATTTGTCTCTTTTCACCTTTTACCTGAGCTCCACGACTTTCAAACATTAATATGAAAACATGCAGAGGTCAGGTGAAAAACTGATCAAAATGAATATGGAAATTAATTTTAGGAAACATCTGGACTGTGGAGACGTGGGGGACAGGACCAGGACGCTCCTTCAGTGAATAGCTTTAGGTCCTTCAAGGACCGCTGAAATGCTTCTGCAGGTGCTGGAGTAGACTGTGAGTGTCCTTGAGGGTATTCCAGGAACCCTTGAAGATGCTTTGAATGTTCCTGGAAGAGGTCAGGAGCATTTGATGAGGCTCCAGGAGTCTTTGAGGGTGTTCAAGGACATTTCAAGGGTTTCTACGTAACATTCAAGGACCCTTTTCACAAATATGAACTGTAGTGTTTCCAGGTAGAGGTCCTGGAACATCTGCTGTGCTGTGAACACCTAAAAACTGTTGCATCCCTTCACCTAAAGGGGGCGTCCACGGGGGGGTCATTGATCATGGAACCGTTTTTGCAGTTTGACCTTTAATGTGAATTCTCTGCTCTCTCGTCTGTATTAAAGGTGGGATTCAGAGAAATAAAACTAGAATCCTGCAGAAGAACTTTTAGTCTTTCTTGCCTCTGTTTCTGTGTCACATACAGTCGCACAGAGTTTGTGGACTTCCTGTCTGCAGGGACCCTGATTCGGCTGATGACGGTGTGTGTCGGTGGCTGCTGGTGTGTGAGCGTGTTGGGCCCAATCCCACGTTCACGCCTGTTCATCCGTGTGCTCGAGTTCACAATACGAGCGCGTAGCATCAGGCCAACACACCACCGAAGAAGAATGAACGGTAAAATGTAGGAATAAAGTCTGGAAGTTTTATTTATGAAACTTCCCAAGTTAATTGGTAACATTCTTCACACGAAGCACATATCTCTCTCTCTCGTTCTGTTTTATGCAATAAATTCTTCAAAGGATAGTTAGGAAATATTTGTAGTTATTTAAGACATTTACCTACAGAGGCTGTTTGTTTCCTAATTCTGTTTAACTGGTGGTTTAAGATCTGGTCCTCAGACCAGGTTTTAGTTCAGGCCCTGAACTGTGAGAAATCTTGTTTTGCTCAGTCAACAGTCAAATGTCATTTACTCAACTAAAGTTGTCGTTGATGCGCCCGGGTCCTGAAACACGCCTGGTGTAACGATGGTCTGGAGTCATAATTCCGTTATGCTGCTTCCTTTTAGAAACACTCATCATCTTATAGACATGCAGATTCTCCAGGCTGGTGTTTTTCTCTGCAGCTTTTCTTCCGCTCTCCCCATGCAGCAGCTCCCGTCCTTATTTACCATGTCTATGGATGCAGGGATTGTTGGAGGGTGGAGGGCGATGGAGCCATTTGCATTTGTATTTGTATTGACGGGAGCTTCTTGTCGGCACCTAAGCTCCGCTCAAACACAACGGCTGCATGTCAATGAATGACGGCACCTCGGCTCCAGTTCAGTCTGAGCCCGAGCTTCACGATAAATTATCACCACGCTGTTCTCTGTCGGCAAGCGAAGGAACAGCTTTGTCCTACAGCCTGTGTCAAAATGATCCCAGCAGACGTGTCCACTAACGCTGGACGGATCAGCTCCATCCATAGGTCCATCTTCCTCCAGGCTCAGGTGGTGACGGCAGCTGTTCCTCCTCCTGTACTGACAGTCCCAGAGAAACGACGTCCCTGCAAAACTACAAATGCACGTAACTGAGAATGTTCCCAGACTAAACAGCCTGATCCTTGGGACAAACGCTGAGGAATTACTCGACAGGTTTACTGGGCGTTCGATCCACCAGCGACTGTGAGTTTGTGCTTCATGCTTATGACCCGAAAACACTGAGCACACAAACTCATGTCACGGCATAACCAAGAAGAGATTGTTATTAATCTTGTCAAAATGTGATAAAAGACCAAAACCAGGAGCTGAAAGAGGCGGAAAAGCTTAAAGGGAAAGTTCACTAATCATTAATCTGCCTGGACAGTTCATTCGTTTCGTGGTTTCTATTCATAAAAAACATGAAAACATCTGTCTGCATCATCATCACAACTAAACACTCCATCCATGTTTGATAAAGTAGATGGAAGTTTCAGGTCTCGTTGGCCGACGTACGGGGGCCGTTTGTGTTAGACTCAACTCAGGTCTGCGGGGGGGGGGTGTAATACTATCCACCAGCTGCTTCCACTTTATCAAGACCCCGGGAAGCCGAGATTGTTTTGTGGCCCCCGCCTCCCCTCAGTCATTCAGAGATAAGCAGCAGGTCAGTGATTGGAAGCTGCTGTTACTGCAGAGACAAACGGCTCGTCCTCTGTGATTCACTCTGAGGACGTTTCGGTGGGTCGTCCAGCACCGTCTTTGTTTCATGCCTCTTTTTAGGAGCTGACGGCTTCACTTTGAGCAGCGGTTCTTCTTCTGTGGTCCCGTTAGCTGCAGCTTCATTTGCATCTGGATCGTCCTGCAAACAGGGAGAGAAAAGGAGCATCAGCAGAGTCTTTTATTCTGCTGTTGAGAGCCCAGATTAGCCCGGACCCCACAGCACCGTGATTAGTCTTCTTTGTTTTTGCAAAATGCTCCTCAGACCTGGACCTGTGACTGGTCCAGACCTGTGCAGACAGGTTTAATCAGCAGCAGTTTGACTCATTAACTGTGACCTGCCCTGTGGAAAAGCCAAAGCCTCAGCAGAGTTTTCTCACATGTAAATCAGGCCAGAGACACACGGGTGGGGGGTGGTCTTTTCATATTTATGACACTGTGATTGAAGCAGCTCCTCCTCCGTGTCGGCGGAAGCGTCCCGCTCGTCTCTCCCTTCAGGGTTCTGACCCGGGCCGGTGCTGCTCAGAAACACTGAGTCCGCTCCAGTTACTGATGCCGATCATGCGACATGAACAAACTCAGTAGAGTTTGTGATGGATGAACAGACAATAAATGCTGCACACGCGGAACCAGACACTGTGAACAATATCTTCCTTTGCTTCTCTGCTCCCGATTCAACGAGGGGTTGAATATGCAGGAGTTAATGTCACTGTAACATGAACGTGTGATCAATGTGACCAAAATAAAGGTTCTTCTTCTCGGTTTGCAGCCTCTGCTTGTTCTGTGATGAGGCCAAACTTTCAATGTTCAGTGTTTATTCATTTGAAATCATGATTTTTTATTTTTTTATTACAAATGTTGCCCCACATGCCCCAAAATGGCATTTCCAAGTTTTTTACGAAGAACCATGTCACACGGTGGAGCAGACAACAACAAAGGTCTATGGCACAGACACACAAACACAGATGGAACATGAGCAGAGACGCTGGGGAGCTCGTCTCAGTGTCGTCTCATGTAGAAATGACCGACGTTGGTCTTTCAGCCTGTTCGGCCCAATGCAGACACAGACTCCAAGTAAATGAGGTTTAACCAGAGAACAAACTGGAACTGGTCAGGAGATAAAACCTGCTCACGTGTCGGTTCCCCCAGCCTAAGGGGGAAATGGGGACCACGGCGTGTTTTCACGTGGTCCAACTGATCTTAAATGTGCTGGTCTCTGCAGCAGCTCAGCGCTGACAGCTGACAGCAAAGTATCCCTGTGTGTCCCTGAAGACGCTATTTAGTGAGGAGCAAATGAGGCTTTTAACGAACAGAGCCAGGACCTTCTTGGGAGGTGAGGACATGATGTCAATGAGCGTCCTTCCGAGTATAGAAAGACAAACGTGTGTGTGTGTCGTATGGCCTGCAGAGTGAGGACCAGCCTGTAGTGGAGACACTTTGAAGACGTGAGGACTGTCCTCACTGTCTGAGACCTTCAGGGTCGAGCTTATAATTAGCAGAGGTGGAAGGTAACGAAGTACCTGTACTTTACTTCACTTTTACTCCACTACACTTCTAATCAAAGTTGCGTTACACGTAACAATCACATTATTTTCACGTTTTATAATAAACCACTACCTTCCGGCAGGTTCACTGTCAGTTCCTTCCCCCGTGCTTTTATTTGAGGACTTTTTTTGTATTTGACACATTAACTGTAATCGGTCTCTTTGGCGTGTTGTTTCTCCTGATGGAGTCCAGTTCGGACCCGTTACCTGCAGAACTAATGAAACCAGTTCTACTGTTGTGGCTCATCAAACTACGTTCATGTGACGTCCACCCTGGATCTGCATTTTTTACATATTCATGGAGGGGAAGCTGGGCGGTGGAGGGGCCGGCGTGTCCCCAGTTTGAATCTCATGTCCAGAGACATGCAGCAAGATTCCCTGGTCCCGTCCTCAGCCGTGAACGGTTTCCTGTAGGGACATTGTGTTGCCTTGTTACAGCTGCTCTCTGTGGGAAGAGTAGAAGTGAAAGGAAAAGCACCTCAGCGAAAGCAGGCAGAAAGCACAGATGCAAACTACTGAAAGACACTAAACCAGATACATGAGGTCATTTATAACTTATCTTAAAATGACATTTAATTTTTTACATTTTTACCGAAGGGGGATGAGTGGACCGGTGTCTCCTGTGACGATCTGTGGAGTACTCGACTTTTCCCTGAGAAAGACTGGTGGTCGGTCCAGGGTGCAAACGCCTGATGGAGTTTTAGTTTGGAGATTAAAATCATTGAGTTTTAATAGAGAAATCTCGCAGGTCACCTGGGGGCTTTGCATTTTTACAAACTTTGATGCTTTGCCTCCGTCAGAGCTTCACTCTGACCATGTGAACATCTGTTGAACAGAAAGAAATCAGAAAAAGGAAAGTACGATTTCTGCAGCTGAGTCAGCACAGAGTCAACAGTGTCTTTGCTCCAGGTAAAAGACTGATTCAGGTGTCATTTGGACTCCTGCTGCCTCCTGTTGTGAAACACCTGAGGGCTCCAACGGTCAACGGGCCTCAGGTCTGTTTACTGAGGAATTAACAAGGCCTCAACCTGTGCCGGGGCCTGAGGTCACCCAGGAGGGAGGGGACACGTCGGGGCATGACGCTCACAGTGCTAACAGTGCTAACAGAGAAAGAACGCACACCTGATGTGCTGAAATATAATCTGGGACTATCCGACCGTAACCATGGTGATATACGAGATATAAATATAAAAATTTGTCACAATACAAACCACCTTATTCAAGTTCTTCACAGCAGCAGCTCAGTGCTAAACGTGATGGATATGTGACTGTTTCGCCTCGTCTTTAGGGTTCACACAGTCTCCTCCAGGTAAACAGACTGGGAGGCAGCAGGTGAGGGGTTTTTGGGGGGGGGGGCTGTCCAGGGGGAGCAGGAGGGTGGAGGGACTCTGCGGTTTGACTGTTTACCGTGGAAACACAACGACAGCTTGTTGACACCAACAGAGGCATGTCCAGCCCCCCAGGAACCGGACGACTAATTACCAGTCTGAAAGAGGGGCGAACGCTGGATTCGTGTTGCCATGACAACACTCCCTGAATCTGTTAAAGCGTATTGGGTTTTACTGACGTACAGATAAACCAACACTCAGTCTGACCAACGGACACGTTTGTGTTGCTCTGGAGGATGATGGGTGGTGCAGGCGGGTGGAGGTGAAGGTGGGAAAATACGGAAATGTGACCTCAGCATCTCATCGCCCGTCTTCCCCCGTGGAGCTTTGAAGCCTGTCTGTCTGTAACCTCAGAAAACTCACACTTTATTCAGCTCGGTTTATTTGCTCTGATCACAGGGCAAAGCCGTCAGCGTCGTTTTGGAGCAGAGAGCACCTGCCATAAGGTCAAATCCGAAAATACATTTTAAAAATGTGACGGCTCTTTTCATGGGTTCACACTGTGAGTTTTTCGCTTTTTATTTGACATCAAATCATGGAGAAACAGTCACGGTGAAAAACGATCTCGACAAAATGATCAAGCTGCTTTTAAACATAAACGTGAAAATAAGTAAGTGCACAAAGATCTGCCTTCTTTACAGTAACTCACCTAAAGCTCAGACCTTCTCGATGGTCCAGGCACTGGCCAAAATCTACAGCATGAAGACAAAAGGAACAGCGAGCCTCAGTCTGCCCCTGTATGGCTCATTATTAGAGGTTCATTTATGTACCGTTTATTCACGGAAGGTACGTGTTCAGGGGTCTGTTTTCAGTAGATTTCTGGGTATAAATATTTGCTATTATTGTTATTAATTATTGTTTAATTAAGACCATAAAAAACAATGACACAAATGCAATAAAGTGTGAAAATGTTCTGAATCATATTTTTCAACATTCAATTTCAACTTTATTTCTGTAGCTCCAATTTACAACAAACTCGTCTCAGGGAACTTTACATAATAAAGTCAAGGTGCGTATGATAATAATGTATGATAATAATAACATCAAGGCAAAGTGGTGTCAGAAGAAGCGTTTCCATTGCAGGAGATGCCAGTACAAGAAGGAGCAGAGAAGAAGAAGAAGACTCCTGCTTTTAGCAGTTTTTCAGACCTAAGCATGACGTGAATCCTGAAGGTGCAGCTTCGGTTTACGGCCTCTTGTAGAGCTGGCAGCCGTTAAAAACCTTCAGGCGTGCTGAACCCAAGCTGGTAGCTCTTGTTCTAAGATGGAGGCCGTCTGTGGTGGCGTCTGACGAGGACGATCGTCTTCGAAAGGCAACAACCTAAACTGTCAAAGCTGTGACGAAGTCTGAATGAATGAAAACTGTCAGGAATAAAATAATCTGGCGTCGTTTAAGGCTGTGAGAAAGTGGATGTTAAAACAAGGTCTGGGGATTGGTTTCTCAGAGTTCATTTGAAGTGAAAACAATGTCACCGTCTGTCAGACACGTCTGTCTCTTTTCTGTTTTACTGGTATTTGCTTTGGAAACAGACAAAAACTCTCCCCGGCTCTGTTAACGTTTACTACAGGCTGCAGATCAACAGGAAACAGTCCCGTTAACTACCCAGGATAAACCTGTGACATGGAGACAGAGCAGAGTCCAAGCAGGATATGGATTAATAATTCAGAAACACCGGGATAACCAGGATTATGATGAAAAAAACTCAGAGATTACACGTTACACAAACTCACTGGGACAGATGAACAGACAGACTTTGATAAAACAGAGAATTACTGCACTGAAGACCAGGATTTCACTGACGCAGGATAAACCAGGAACTGATGTGAGACAGACCAGTGATTATCTGGATACAAACTGGCATTTACCGCTGGAGAAACCAGGAATTAACCCGAGACGGGCTGTCGATGCACAGGTGACGAATGGCCAAACCAGGAAGGTCGAAACCCGGAAATCGACCCACGGCAGTCCAGGACTGCATTAGGAACCACAGGCTGTGAAATTAACAAGCTCCCTCCTAATTCTGGTTCCTGGTGGGGCTTCCCGCTGTGCCCCCCTCAGGACGAACCCACAGGAGCTGTGCTGGTTCTGGATTCGGGCCTTTATTTAAATGTCTGGCTGCAGCCTGAGAGCAGAGCAGCTGGTTTTTCTAAAGACACATGGACCAAGCTGTCAGACCCCCCCAAGCTCGGCTTTCCCATCACCGTGGGACTCTCCATTATGGAAAAGAGGGATTGGAGGGTGGAGGGGAGAGCGGAGAGGCAGCTCCTCACCCTCCTCCTCAGGATCCAGACCAGGATTCTGGTGGGTTCTACTGAGGTTCAGTACCTTCAGTAACAGCTAGCTAGCGTTAGCCGCCACCTTCTGGCACCAAAAGTTGTTGAGCACTGCAGTAAACGTATTCGAATATGTATTTCCTGTGCTCATACGTCGAATTTGTTAACACCACTGTCGTGTAAGGCACCAAACATTTCCATCCACTTAAACCAACCAAATCGACTGTAGTGGTGGTGAAATTGATTTTAGATTCGGATTAACTGAAACACCAGGTGACTTATTAACGTGTAAAGTGCAGCACTTTGATCCTGGTCTGGACTTGAGGCCGTCACATACCAAGGCAACATCGAACTGGCACAGGTGAAGACCGGTGTTGGGCCACAGTGCATTAATACCAACACTCATTTTACAGTCCACAAAGAGCTCGACAAGCACCATCAGCTGTAAACTGACATGCACGATACCTTCGTCCCATCGCTCGGACTTTGTCGAAGGACAAGAACATTATTTGCAACATGGAAACTTTTCAGCTACAAAGAGCAAGACAGAACTAATGAAGCTGCAGGCTGAATATGTGACGATAAAAAGCCGTGTACGGATGAAGCAGAGTTAGCTTTCATTCACTCAGCGGAACCATCAGAACGGTCTCTCTCACCAACGGCCTTTTACAGAAATAAAACCTACATGGATCATAATCAAAAGGGTAGAACCTCACCCGGTCTGTGGCTGGAGGTTTAAAATGCTGTTTGGGCCTGAGGGGGTTTTTCATTGCACTGCTGCTACCAGCCACGGGACAAAACACGATTATGAGTGATTATGGCTGTTTTAGAATGAAGATCTGTGAGCCAAAAGAAATTCAACGAGGAAAGAGAGACACAGGACGGGTCGATTTAAATGATCAAATCACACGATTCGTGATTGTGTTTGCTTTAAAGAATCATCCAACTCCGCCCTTCCCTCTCCTGGAATCGGTAGGATTTAATTCCAACCGAACATCGGCAACAGTTCTGATTCCAGATTCGGGCTGATTGGAAGCAGCAGCTGAGTGACTGCAGCCTCACAAACAGCGGGCAGCTTCTCGCACACAAAACGCAGAAAAGAAAAGAGGCTTTAGGAAACAAAACACCCCCTTCCTGCAACCCCCCGACACACGGCACGCTTTTCTTCGTCTCCTCTGGCTCAGTCTGAAACACAATGAGGAGGAGGGTGGGAGTGACTGCTGCAGCTTTTCCACGAGAAAACTCCTATCCAGGTTCTTCCTGTGTGAAAATGTTCGGGAAGTTTTTAAAACACTTTAACACAATTTGATCGACTGCTAAAAAACACGAGCACGTGTGATTGTTCTATGTTTCACTGGGGAAGGTAAAAGTTTGTGCTGCCTTCTCGGCTTAACTGGCAGATGTTTTTGCTGCCTTCTCTTCTTCTTTGTTGGTGACAATGTGCTAACAAAGCTGTTCTAAAAAGATGAAGGATGGAATAAAAGAGGGGGGGGGCAGAAAAAGGAGAAGGAGCCCTTTCTTTATCTCTGACTTTCTCTGACTGAACAAACAGAACGAGTCTTTCTGCTCCAGGCCACTTCACCTCTGAGGGTTACAGCCCTGCTCACTAATAAGCACCGAGAAAAAAACCCCACACAAAACCAGCAGGCCGAGCTGGAGGAGGGGGAGGAGGGGGCGGGGGAGGGGGAGGCAGATGCCAGACTCGGGCCCCAGCAGATGGGGCCTGATGAATCCTGAAAAGAAGGAATTGAAGCTCGGAGAAGTTGCCAAGCGGCCAACTGTAATTATCGCCGCGCCTTTGGGTTCATTGTCAATTAGAGCGGCGGTTGGGGCGAGCGACAGCTGTGGCAGATGGCGAGAGTCCAGAGAGAGAGAGAGAGAGAGAGTGTGTGGGGGTGCAGGGGCTTCCTGTCAATGCTCAAATCTGCATCAAGATTTTCACGTAAAAGTCAGTCATCAACTCAGCCAAAGTGTGTGTTGTGTGTTATAAACGGGTGTGAACGTTGTCACCGGGCATTTAAGGGGGTTTTGCTTAAATCCTTGAATGAGGTCGGTGGTCCACAAAACATTCTACAGCGTAAGTTGTACACTTTGGTTTGTTCATTTTAATGACGTTTTTTTGGTGTTTTACAAAACCCTGAATAAAAGAGCAGCAATAATAATCGTCATGATACAGATGGTCTCACCAGGAGCTGGGGATCAAACCAACAACTGTGGGGGTGGTGGATGACCGCAGCACCCACTGCGCCACAGTCGCCCCATGATGAACACAGAGACTCTAGTCCACAGTCCCAGGACGCCTTCCGCTGTTTTTACTCCCACACTGAAAACTAAAGCGTCTCTTGAACTTTAGTCTGATCCGGATCCTGATCTGTTAGAAAATAAGCGGTACACCCTCTAGAATTTGGGGACCTATAAAAAATGGAAATTGGTTCTTAGCCACGTTCACAAAACAAAGGACGCCGTTAGCAAATCTGCTCATGGATGACGTCGCACATTACGACTGGCTGAGCGACGCTCGCCTGAAGATGTTCTGGCCATTCGCCAGAAACTGGAGTTTCTTAGTTTGACACAAGCACAAACCATTTTTCATCACAAGATGAAACAGGTGCCGTAACAAAAGCACTGAATAAAGGTTATGCAGAGCTGACTTTTGATTTGAGCTTTAACTCATAATCATGTGTTCTTAGGATAATATGAGTGAGTCAATCAGCAGGGAAACGGTGGATCAATGATCCTCTCAGAGTCTCACACGCGTTCGACCGTAAGCTGAAACTCTCTGACAGGACTTCCTGTTAGTCCATCAGCGTTTGCATTGACCGCACACAGCGTCCGCTTGAGCCAAACGACCAGTTTAACTGTGACACACCAGAAAAACGTGAATGCTCAGCACTTGAAGACTGGATGCTAAAACGAGTCGAACCTCTGAGGATTTCCGTGGTTCTGTGCTGGTTAACTGGGCTGAACAGAAGCTCCTGATCAGAGCTGCTGCCTTCACGGTCGTGTCCATTGTGCTGAAGCCACTCCTCCTTCCTCCTCCTCCATCTGTCCTCTCCTTGGTCTCCTGCTCCTCCTGTTTCCCAACGTTCTGTCCTCACCCGCCTCCTTGCTCCTTATTTCTTTGATTCAGGTTTAAGTATTTAGGTTGGGGGGTGTGGGTGGGGATGCAGGGGCTCCATCTGCTGCGAGAAGGGCCACTACTTGGTGTCAAAGGTCACTGTTTCCAATAATAGCTATTAGTAAAACTGACAGTCTGATGTGAGCCGTGACGCCAGCTTCATCCCGGTCCACGTTATTTCCTTTTCTTCTTCAGTCCTTTGCTGAACCACCGACCATGTATTTGACAACGAGGCCACAATTAAAATGTACCTGCTGCATGTGGCGATTGTGAAAAACCGTTTTCATGACTCGATTTGTGAAACTAAGGGCTAATTAAGTTCCTGTGTGTGTTGAGTCTAACAGGGTCTGGAGCTGTGAAGTGGATGAATTTCTGTCTTGTAACACAACTAATGAAACACACCGAAGGCTGCAAACCACTGCAGGCTCACACAGCAAATCTACAGATTCTACTTGTTATTAAATCCAAACCCACACGGAACATCTCCTCATCAGTGGACAAAAGTCCCGCTGAGGTTGGGAAGCGTTTTATTAGAAATGAGTCCTGGCCTCACACATACTCAGAAATACATAACACACAGAAATCAGAGCCGCTGCTCTGACACAGTGTTGGACCGCGGCAGGTGATCAGATCATCCCGAAATAGGAACTTCCCTCACGCATTAGACGAAGAAAACAACAGTTCAACAACGACAGTGTCTGCAGTGTGAAGGAGAGGCCGTCAGTGGGGGCGAGCTGGGACTCACCGAGAAGTCGTCAGCCACGAGGATTCCAGTCTGCACGTCAGGTTAGTTGACAGCAGCAACAATAAAGAACATCAGATTTATTTATTTTCATTTCTTCACGTCCAGATCGGTCGCAGCAGTAAACTCACTGGGGGGGGCGTTCACCTTCTTTATCTCTGAGACACACACGCAGATGCACTAATGGTTCTCATCAGATTCATTAGGAGACCAGTCAGGAGACGCTCAGTGTTCATTATCGTGACTATTGTGACCCCCCCCTCCTCTTTTTTTGATTTACCATTATTGTCCAGACAACAATAACAATGAAGGAGGTGATGTTAAAAAAAATACCGTGCTGTCTACTGGTCCTATGTGGTGTGTCGACCTCGGCCCCGGTTTGCTGTCGTCTGACATTCAGAGGGGGATTAATAACAGAGAGGTATCGTGGCATCGTTCATCACAGATGTCACATCAGCTCTGCACCCTGACAAAATGTGAGAGAAAGTCCGTTTACGGAGCTTGAATTCAACGTAGATACATGGAGGTTTAAAAATTAACCATAAGTGGTTAAATCAATGAAAATATTGGAATATACACACACAGATATATCACCACTGCAACTCAATCAGGTCCAGGAAAACTAAAAATGTCAAATTTGCAAAGTGTGTCCTGCTTTAAGTTCAGCTCAGAGAACACGCAGCAATGCTGGTCCAATCACATCAGGTCGTTTAAAACGGTTTTATTTCGTTATTTGCTCGGTGATTAACTAATCAAATGAATTAACACATGAACTGGAGACGTCGATTTTTGCTGTTATGAAATAGCATGTGCCATAATGGCCATAACGAACAAAAATGTGACCTCATGCTTCAGCGTTCCGTCAGTCTCTCAGGTGGTTCTTTTACCCGTGACTTCGGGGCGTCTTGCCCACGTGCTGCTGTGGCACAGAACAACGTCTTTCCTCGTTCACCAGATGTGCGCTGGCCCGTACAACAGCTGGAGGAGCAGCGCTACGGTGGCTAATTTTTAAAGGGATTTTTTTGAGATTATGAACTCAAAGGGTTTCACAATTTATAACAAACATACAACCAGTTCCCAGCCTTGAGTCAGTGGATTGATAAAATGTTTTGATGGGGAAAAATGGATCACGGATCGTACCTGTAAGTAAAGGTACAAATACCACATTTAATAGTGAAGAAGAAGAAGAACCGTTATTGTCACTGAGCACATTCATACATGTTACAATGACGTCTGTCCTCTGCGTTTGGTCCGTCCCTCGGGGTACAGGACGAAGAACAAAAATGAAGATGAGACAATGAATGAAGGAACACAACGGTGGCTGGAGAAACACAGCTGCAGTTCTCGGGGAAACGTCATCTGTTCCAGTCCGTGAAATTCTATTCTGGCTGCCGACGCCTCCAGTCAGCAGCAGCAGGGTCAGACTCTGGGGCCCCCAGAGGTCCTGGGCCCTTTAACCTGATTATGGGGCCGACGGCTACTGGTAAACAGAAGAGATTCATCAGAGAAGAGGTGATGAAGCAGCAGGCAGCTGCCGCCTGACAACACAACAGAGATTAACATGAGAAAGACGAGAGGAGCGAGAAAAACCCACAAGGCCGAGGACGATTTCACAGAGCTCAGGCTGAACGTCCCACTGCAGCTCGTAGACTCAACAACAGTCCATTTCAAGTGGGTCGTTTCTTCTTTGGGGTTTCCTCAGACGATGAATCCTGATCTTCACAGTCTGACTCCAACACGTCTTCTCAAACTGTTTTTATGTTTTACTGAGTGTCTGTGTGAAGTTGCTTCCTGTTGCAGTGTCATAATACGTAAGACTCCCGCTGACAAACAGAAACATTAAAAATGATTGGAAACGCTCGACACTTCTTTAAAGTGTCTTTCGTTATTCATGTGCTGCTTTACATATTTATCACGAGATACAGATTCAAAGTTGAACTACAGGAGACTCGAGAACATAAGATCGACATGACTGAATAATAAAGTCGCGGTTCCACGGTTTGAAACACGACACAAGCATATCCTGAAGCAGGGGTTTTCAAGAAGTGGTCCGCAGTCCCCAGATGGGCCGGGCAGGTGCAGCAGGTGGCCACCGACCCCCAGCCTTTGCTTTGACTTTGGAAATCACTTTAAAAAACATGTCCTTCTATTAATTATTGTTTGTGAATAATCAAATGAATACAAATATATAACATTCACAAAAATTGTCCGACTGATGTTGCGATGCGTCTCTAAGGTCTCACAGTTATACTTTATATACAGATGGTCAATGAGCAGCATCTAAAAACTGTTACTACTGATTTTGTCAATGAAAAATAGTTTCTGGTGAACAACAAAAAAAAAAGAAAATATTAATCTCAACTCTCTTGCTTTTTGCAGGTGTTTTACAGTTGCTTCTTAGAAGAGAACAGTGGGTTAATCCACACAAGTGAATATCTTGGTGTCAATATTTGCAAGAAACGTTGATTGTTTATCAAAAATATGTCAAATTTTGTCATATTTTACTCAGTGATAACAAAGGACGAGCGGAGACAAATCACTGAACATCATGAGTCAGAGGATTTAGGCCCCACTGGAAATAAATGTTGCTTTTCTTATGGCTGTAATGATTTTTATGGGGTTCGCTGATGATGACGAGCTGGTTCAGTGAGTTTCCAGGAGCAGGGTGATGGATCACACAGGTCTGCACGAGCATCTCAGCGCTTCGAGTAGCTGCTGAATTCATCCTCAGTCGTTCTGAGAGCAGCTCAACTGTGGTTTGTAACCTCAGTAAAAGGCTTTGACTCCGTCACCGTCACTGCCTCAGTTCTGGTTGTGATGCGACTCCCCACATGAAGGTGATGCTGCTGTTCATGGCGAGACATCAGCCTCACCTGGACTCTTACCACTCACTGCTGAGCTGTGCTGTTGTGCTTTGGCATTGTGTTGCTGACGTGAACAAGACGAGATGTCACTGCATCAACGGTGCCTCCGAAAAATCTTGATGTTGCAATCACAACAGTTACTTCAAAGTGGGTCATCACCTGTGAAAAGTGAAGGTGTGTGACAGTCCAGTGCAGTCAGTCTGCTGGAAGGAGTCCAGGAGCTGAGGTCAGTAAATGCAGCAGCGCACTGCAGCACCTGCTGGACTGGATCAGCCTCTGACTGATTTCAGTCCTGCTGTAGCTTTACTTCAGATCCATAAAAACAATCCATCACGGTTTAGTCCACTGCCGTTTTACTACAACTCGTGTTGTGGTGATAAACCCGGACGCTGCCTTTCACTGATCACGTCACTGCTTTGTCAGTGGAACTGAATCGATGAAGGAGGCTGACCGCAAATATCGCCAGTCACAATCTGATTGTCGTAAAATATGTTTGAGGGGAGGCTGACTGTCTGATTACACACAGAACTACACACTTTACTGCTTACAGCGCCTCTCTGCGTCTGCACCATCCTGCTGTCCAGACATAACCGCACATATTAAACTCAGAAGTGTCTGCTGCTCGGTCACAGAAACGAGCGGCTGTATCCTGGACACCTGCCCGGCAGCAGGTCTAATAAGGTGGCTCATAGGATGAACAGGACCAACATCTGTCCTCGCCCGCGCTGATGGTTTTATTTAACAACACACAGCGCGACCTGCTGGTTTGAACAACCTGCTCCATCTGCTCGTAGTGAGGCTGCCATCGGCTGAAGGACGCCGTCCTGCTCTGAGGAACGAACACAGACGTGCACCTATGACAACACATCTGTGGATTTCATCCCGGTCTGCGTTACTGTCTCCGTCCTTGTCCCGGGCGTGAGGGGAGCTCTCTCTGAATCCTGGGCTCAGTTTAGTGCTTGTTAAAATCGACAGTCTCCTCGGCATCGGATGGAAAGACTCCCATTGATCTGAAGGAGCCGCCGTTGTTTCCTTCATTAGCCAGTCGGAGCTGTGTTCCTGTTTATTCATTCCTGCTGCCTGCAGGACTTGAACTATCGATCAAAAGGTTAATGCAGCGTCCACGTCACAGAAGCATTCAGCTGCATCTGTCTGAACTCGGGCGCTGCGGTCTGCAGCTCTGCCTCTGAAATGTTCCACACTGAACGGCGTGTAAAAGGACGACGGGATCAAGGGTCCCCGCAGCCTCCAGAGTCCGGCGTTGCCCTGACCGATTTTGAGCTGAGCTGCAAACCTGACGAGAGGAAGATGAGACCACGTTAACCTGAGACCAGACTGACAGGACATTGATCTCAGCTGTTTGATCCAGTGTGTCACTTCCTGTCTGTAAGCTGTCCCAGTTCACCCTGCTCACTGATGCTCTGTTTCTTTGATCAGACGACGTTAATGTGACGAGCCTCTGTGGGGGTGAGAGCGGCTGACGACGTCTTCCTCAGGTCCGGTCTGTTACAACAGCCTGGCTCAGCAGCTGATAAACTGACCTGTCACCTGCTGAAAACTTTTGGAGCAATAAGAGCGACAAACACGACAAAGGTGGAGAAACGTTGAGCAGCGAGAATCTTACATCAAGCAAAAATGCAAGAATCCTAAACTATTCAAATGACAAAATGGAAGCGGGTGGCGTCCTCAGTGTCCACACGTGCTAGACCAGATTTAAGATTAGCAACTGCAGAAAACAGTCAGGACGAGCTTTGATTATCTTCAGCAATTTTAATTCAAAGGTAAATGGGTTTTTAGCCAACGCACTTTTCATTCGCACAAACCGTGTTCAGGAACCTTCAGAGGCGTCATGTGAGGGACTGGACCGAGTGTGGAGGCGTTTCGTCTGATTTGTGGCCTGCAGACAGATGAAGCCACTGTCAGACAGTCCCTGCAATAAAGTCCCTTCCCTTACATATTTCTATAAACTATAAACTACTATACACTGGATGTTTTGCCTTCAACCATTTTATCAGTTTTAAACTTTCAATCGTCATCAAACTCTTTGATTGATCTCTACAAAACGTGCCATGTAAATAAAGTTTTGATTGATTGTCCTAAAATAAAAACAAACTGTGACACACACGTAAAAGTGCTGATGTCCTGACCTTTAACCTCCTGTGTGACCCGCTTCACGTTCATCATGGTGTCGCTCTAAGGTCTGCACAGGTGCATCATGGGAGCTCAGGTCACCGTTTGCCTAACTGAGAAAGAGCAGCTGTTAATTATTATCTGTAATGAATTAATTATTTATCTGTGGCGGAAACAACTTGAAGTGTCTTCACTGATGTGGGCGGAGTGGACAGTGACTCCTGTGGGACGGGACAGGTCATATTCCCAGTGACTCACATCCGCTGTGACGTTGAGCCACAGAAACAGAGACTGCAGAGCGTCGCGTTTCGTCACGTGGGTTATTCAGCGGCGGCTGGCTGGATGTGCTGAGGAGGAAGCTCCTCCACTCTGTCTGTGCTCGTCCCACACAAGACGGAAGTTCAAGAAAACGCTGAAGCAGCTGCTGTCTCACAGCGGAGGCTGGTGGAGCAGCGGGACGGCAGCTCTCAGCTTCCTGCCGTTACAGCCGGAAACAAACGTAGCTCGCCACACGTCACACACTCACCTGATTGATTGCATCGTGCTGGGCGAAGAGCGTCTCGGTGGCTGATTGTCCCGTCGCTGTGATGCTTTAGCTCTTCACACGAGTCCAGGAGAACGTCCCTCAGACACACACAGGTCTGACACAGTTACCAGGGTTTGTTTCCTGAACTTTACACTGAGCGTTTTTAGTCTGTGAACATTTTCATTTTCCAAATTTTGTCTAGTGACAGGAATGATCTCCACTAGAAGTTGAATATATTTTCACATAATAAACTTACAATAACCAAATAAACATGAAAGAAGGTGGATGACAGGAAGTCAAAGGAAAATAAAACTAGTCATTAAATGAAGTCATCTAAAAGTTCACTGAGGTTGTCTCTGTTCTGTCTGCACGTAAACTGCTGTAGTTTTCTCATCTTTTTCTGAGCAAACCATCGGCCAGAGTCGCTGCAGGTGATTCATTTCCCCGTCCGCAATGTCTCTAAACTGAACTGAGAGTCAACACATGTAAATGACAAAAATCACATCCGATTCTGCTTGTGTGAAAACCAGAAATCCGCACACGCACGTTTCCCTCAGCAGCAAGAGCTCGGTTAGTAATTACTGATGAACTTGATCGATAACGTTGTCAGAGCAGAAGGTTCAGCTGCTCCATCAAACTCTGCTTAAAATGTGAAATCACGAGAACCAAATCTGCTGCTGCTTCATTGATCGGCTCATTGATTGCAGGGGCCCCTCTGCTGCTCTGCTGCTCAGCAGCTGAGCCCGGTCAGGGGGGGTTCATCACAGCCCATTCTGCCAAACGCAGGACGGAGCGGTGGGAAATCAGCACCATCAGTCGACCAAAGGCTGCTCGTCTTCTGGCAGGAAACCCGAAAATATTCAGTGTTTGGTGTAAACGGACCAAAAAGATCGTTCACTGCGGACCGGCTGAGGTACGTTTGTTACCTCACATGTGACTGTTTAAAGGGCCTGATGATTCCAAAAGCTGGTTCTGATCCATAAACCCCTGCAGACCTCCTGGTGCGATGTAATGTGGTAAAAGGTCGTGTTAAACAAACATGATCATCATCAGTCCCTGACCTCACCTGATTCAGTAGACTGCGGTTTCCCTGGGGGGGGGGCAGCATGAAAGGTCTGTGGGACACAGTGATGGACCTCTGGGAGAGCAGCAGCGACCCGGTCCCGCTGTGGTGACGGATGGTACGGGGGGCACCGGTGCCCACAGAAAGCCCACCCACCGAGGTGAGATGTGTGCTCCTGAAGATGAACGGCCCGTCGACAGCGGAGGAAAAGATCGTCCCGCAGGAACAGGAGCTAAGGTCTGAGCTAATCTGTGGACTTTTCTACCGGTGATGCTGCAAACAAGCCCCCCCAGTCCCACCCCAGCTGAGCTCATGGCAGGAAGATGCACTTTTTTATGAGTCAAAAGATCAAATGCAGCTGAAATGGGTGGAAAGCAGGAACGCTCGACAGCGGCCGACCAATGAGTGAAGACTCTGCTCTTCATCTGCAGCCAGGAGCCGACGTGCCGCTGATAAAACTGTGTGTTGGTCTGATGATTGGCTTGTGACGGCTTTACTGTGCCGGTTTCAGAAAGCAAAGAGCTCACCACCTGATTCCCTCGTGTTTCATCACTGAATCGCTGATATGATGTCACAGTGGCAGGTTTTCAACCAGCAGCAGCAAGACAAGAACCTGCTGCAGAGTCATTAATGTAGAAACTGGATTCAGGTTCTTACTGTGACCCACGATGACCCGACTCGTCTAATCTTCACAGACTCTGTTTTTCCGCCCACAGAGCCGAGTGTCTCGTTAGCAGTTTCTCTCCTTATCATCGTCTCTCAGCCTCAAACACATGACATTCAGCATCACAGCAGCAGCACTTCAAACGCTCTGCAGCCACGAGGTGCCGGGACGCGAGCGGATCCCCCGCTGAGTCCAGCGAGTTCACCGGCAGGTTGTCATCGGATGTTTCCCCCGTTTCCCCCAGTGACCAGAGGTCGAAGTAACAGGAGACTGTCAAATTATTTCGAACATACCTGAGACGTTAGAGGACAAAGTGTGACTCAACAAATTAATAAAAGAACCAACGGTGACGACAAAGCAACGCGACGGTGGAAATCATCAGAGAGAACAAACACTTGTGCACATCCTTGATGTTTGTGCTTTGTTTTACAGAGTCACACAAAACTGTGTGTGGGCATGTGACAAACGTTTATAGCATACGGTTAATTGTTGTAAATAAAGTTGTGTTTTACACTTTTTACATTCAGAAATGGAAAATCTGGATGTTTGGTTATATTCCATAAAAAATAGTTTTTGTTTTTTGAACTTACTGAGTCAGCATTTGTAGATTAATTAAAAATGTGAATTCATACAACAGCCGTCCTTGTTCGGTCGTGTTCGGGCCTCCGTACAAATAGCTCAAAGTGCTTCGATGAGAAGCTGCAAAACGAAGCTGGAGCAGTTTGATTCTCTCAGCTTCACCACATCAAAGCCACAGAGAGACAGACACACATTTAACAGGACGCTGTCTTCAGCGTTCTCGGCGTGGAGTTTAATGAGCTCCTGCAGGGCCGCAACATGAATAATACATCCTTCATTCTATTTCAGAGCGAACAAAATGGCTGCGCTCCTGCGAGTGGAGCGGGTGTGGTATGAGGGGCTGCTGGGAAATGAAGGGCCTGAGGTGGGAGACATACGCCCAGGCCTGTGTTTTTGAGGACTTTTATAGATTTTCTGTTGATTGTCGTCTTTGTTATTTACGACATGGAAATAAAACTAAAGAGGAATCTTTTTCCAAAGCCTTGATCAGGACAAATGTTCGAGTGTCATATTTACTAAAGGTGAAGACTTGAATGATGTTCCCTCCAAACCCAGTACTTTTACTAATGTGACCTTAGGACAGGAAGAGGTCAAATGCCTAATCAAGTCCAGTAAAGTACTGACTCACAGAAACTAGTCTCATTAGTGGACTTTGTTCCACCCCCCTCCCTGTTCGTCTAAAAGTCAGTCGTGCTGCAACGACGGAAACGAATGACAGGAACTCCCATGATGGAAAGGAAGTTGGCTGACTGAAGAATTAACACACACCACTGTGAACTCTGAGGATCCACAGGTTACAGTTAAGTTCCTGGCAGGACGTCAGGGCTGCAGGACCAGGCAGGTGAGCTGCACTTCGGGAAAATCCTGGTTCCCACTTTTGAAAAACGACATAAATGACGGAGAAATGTGACAGTCAGACGTCAGCTGCAGTCGTCTCCCATTAATGCCACTTTGGCGACAGCCTGCTGTGATCTCCTCACCCGCTGTGGTGAAATCCTGTTTCATTGACGAGCTGCCGACATCCGGCTCTCTGTCAGTAAATATCAAGGA